>CM074785.1:26925214-27622669 GCA_037355745.1 Pseudo-nitzschia multiseries
TGAGTTATCTGTCATAGTTTGTGTGTCACCACCTAATGAGTGCCTTTGGGTCCTGGATTTGGAGGGAAAATACACACTAATTTGCAACTAGAAAATAGAAAATATGATATTTTGTGTGATTAGACCATGAATATTGTTCCTGTTATGGGTGAGATGAATCATGAAAGAAACAGAAGTGAGTTATCTGTCATAGCTTGTGTGTCATCACTTAATGAGTGCCTTTGGGTCCTGGATTTGGAGGGAAAATACACACAAATTTGCAACTAGAAAATAGAAAATCTGATATTTTGTGTGATTAGTTGATGAATATTGTTCCTGTTATGGGTGAGATGAATCATGAAAGAAACAGAAGTGAGTTATCTGTCATAGTTTGTATGTCACCACCTAATGAGTGCCTTTGGGTCCTGGATTTGGAGGAAAAATACACACTAATTTGCAATTAGAAAATAGAAAATCAGATATTTTGTGTGATTAGTCCATGAATATTGTTCGTGTTATGGATAAGTTGACTCATGAAAGAAACAGAAGTGAGTTATCTGTCATAGTTTGTGTGTCACCATCTAATAAGTGCATTTGGGTCCTGGATTTGGAGGAAAAATACACACAAATTTGCAATTAGAAAATAGAAAATCAGATATTTTGTGTGAATAGTCTATGAATATTGTTCCTGTTATGGATAAGTTGAATCATGAAAGAAACAGAAGTGAGTTATCTGTCATAGTTTGTGTGTCACCACCTAATAAGTGCATTTGGGTCCTGGATTTGGAGGAAAAATACACACAAATTTGTAATTAGAAAATAGAAAATCTGATATTTTGTGTGATTAGACCATGAATATTGTTCCTGTTATGGGTGAGATGAATCATGAAAGAAACAGAAGTGAGTTATCTGTCATAGTTTGTGTGTCACCACCTAATAAGTGCATTTGGGTCCTGGATTTGGAGGAAAAATACACACAAATTTGCAATTAGAAAATAGAAAATCAGATATTTTGTGTGATTAGTCCATGAATACTGTTTCTATTATGGGTGAGATGAATGATGAAAGAAACAGAAGTGAGTTATCTGTCATAGTTTGTGTGTCACCACCTCATAAGTGCATTTGGGTCCTGGATTTGGAGGAAAAATACACACTAATTTGCAACTAGAAAATAGAAAATCAGATATTTTGTGTGATTTGACCATGAATATTGTTCCTGTTATGGGTGAGATGAATCATGAAAGAAACAGAAGTGAGTTATCTGTCATAGTTTGTGTGTCACCATCTAATAAGTGCATTTGGGTCCTGGATTTGGAGGAAAAATACACTCTAATGTGCAACTAGAAAATAGAAAATCTGATATTTTGTTTGTTTAGACCATGAATATTGTTTGTGTTATGGATAAGTTGACTCATGAAAGAAACAGAAGTGAGTTATCTGTCATAGTTTGTGTGTCACCATCTAATAAGTGCATTTGGGTCCTGGATTTGGAGGAAAAATACACACAAATTTGCAACTAGAAAATAGAAAATATGATATTTTGTATGATTAGTCCATGAATATTGTTCCTGTTATGGATAAGTTGAATCATGAAAGAAACAGAAGTGAGTTATCTGTCATAGTTTGTGTGTCACCATCTAATAAGTGCAGTTGGGTCCTGGATTTGGAGGAAAAATACACACTAATTTGAAACTAGAAAATAGAAAATCAGATATTTTGTGTGATTAGACCATGAATATTGTTCGTGTTATGGATAAGTTGACTCATGAAAGAAACAGAAGTGAGTTATCTGTCATACTTTTTTGTGTCACCATCTAATAAGTGCATTTGGGTCCTGGATTTGGAGGAAAAATACACACTAATTTGCAATTAGAAAATAGAAAATCAGATATTTTGTGTGATTAGTCCATGAATATTGTTCCTGTTATGGATAAGTTGAATCATGAAAGAAACAGAAGTGAGTTATCTGTCATAGTTTGTGTGTCACCACCTAATAAGTGCATTTGGGTCCTGGATTTGGAGGAAAAATACACTCTAATGTGCAACTAGAAAATAGAAAATCTGATATTTTGTTTGTTTAGACCATGAATATTGTTCCTGTTATGGGTGAGATGAATCATGAAAGAAACAGAAGTGAGTTATCTGTCATAGTTTGTGTTTCACCACCTAATAAGTGCATTTGGGTCCTGGATTTGGAGGAAAAATACACACAAATTTGCAATTAGAAAATAGAAAATATGATATTTTGTGTGATTAGTCCATGAATATTGTTCTTGTTATGGAAGAGTTGACTCATGAAAGAAACAGAAGTGAGTTATCTGTCATAGTTTGTGTGTCACCATCTAATAAGTGCATTTGGGTCCTGGATTTGGAGGAAAAATACACACAAATTTGCAATTAGAAAATAGAAAATCAGATATTCTGTGTGATTAGTCAATGAATATTGTTCCTATTATGGGTGAGATGAATCATGAAAGAAACAGAAGTGAGTTATCTGTCATAGTTTGTGTGTCACCACCTAATGAGTGCCTTTGGGTCCTGGATTTGGAGGAAAAATACACACAAATTTGCAATTAGAAAATAGAAAATCAGATATTTTGTGTGATTAGACCATGAATATTGTTCCTGTTATGGGTGAGATGAATGATGAAAGAAACAGAAGTGAGTTATCTGTCATAGTTTGTGTGTCACCACCTAATAAGTGCATTTGGGTCCTGGATTTGGAGGAAAAATACACACTAATTTGAAATTAAAAATTAGAAAATCAGATATTTTGTGTGATTGAATAATGAATATTGTTCCTGTTATGGATAAGTTGAATCATGAAAGAAACAGAAGTGAGTTATCTGTCATAGTTTGTGTGTCACCACCTAATAAGTGCATTTGGGTCCTGGATTTGGAGGAAAAATACACACTAATTTGAAATTAAAAATTAGAAAATCAGATATTTTGTGTGATTGAATAATGAATATTGTTCCTGTTATGGATAAGTTGAATCATGAAAGAAACAGAAGTGAGTTATCTGTCATAGTTTGTGTGTCACCATCTAATAAGTGCATTTGGGTCCTGGATTTGGAGGAAAAATACACACAAATTTGCAATTAGAAAATAGAAAATCAGATATTTTGTGTGATTAGTTGATGAATATTGTTCCTGTTATGGGTGAGATGAATCATGAAAGAAACAGAAGTGAGTTATCTGTCATAGTTTGTGTGTCACCACCTAATTAGTGCATTTGGGTCCTGGATTTGGAGGAAAAATACACACAAATTTGCAACTAGAAAATAGAAAATCAGATATTTTGTGTGATTAGTCAATGAATACTGTTTCTATTATGGGTGGGATTAATGATGAAAGAAACAGAAGTGAGTTATCTGTTATAGTTTGTTTGTCACCACCTAATAAGTGCCTTTGGGTCCTGGATTTGGAGGGAAAATACACACAAATTTGCAACTAAAAAATAGAAAATCAGATATTTTGTGTGATTAGACCATGAATATTGTTCCTGTTATGGGTGAGATGAATCATGAAAGAAACAGAAGTGAGTTATCTGTCATAGTTTGTGTGTCACCACCTAATGAGTGCCTTTGGGTCCTGGATTTGGAGGAAAAATACACACAAATTTGCAATTAGAAAATAGAAAATCAGATATTTTGTATGATTAGTCCATGAATATTGTTCCTGTTATGGGTGAGATGAATCATGAAAGAAACAGAAGTGAGTTATCTGTCATAGTTTGTGTGTCACCATCTAATAAGTGCATTTGGGTCCTGGATTTGGAGGAAAAATACACACAAATTTGCAACTAGAAAATAGAAAATCAGATATTTTGTGTGATTAGTCCATGAATATTGTTCCTATTATGGATAAGTTGAATCATGAAAGAAACAGAAGTGAGTTATCTGTCATAGTTTGTGTGTCACCACCTAATTAGTGCATTTGGGTCCTGGATTTGGAGGAAAAATACACACAAATTTGCAACTAGAAAATAGAAAATCAGATATTTTGTGTGATTAGTCAATGAATACTGTTCCTATTATGGGTGAGATGAATGATGAAAGAAACAGAAGTGAGTTATCTGTCATAGTTTGTGTGTCACCACCTAATAAGTGCATTTGGGTCCTGGATTTGGAGGAAAAATACACACAAATTTGTAATTAGAAAATAGAAAATCAGATATTTTGTGTGATTAGACCATGAATATTGTTCCTGTTATGGGTGAGATGAATGATGAAAGAAACAGAAGTGAGTTATCTGTCATAGTTTGTGTGTCACCACCTAATAAGTGCATTTGGGTCCTGGATTTGGAGGAAAAATACACACTAATTTGAAATTAAAAATTAGAAAATCAGATATTTTGTGTGATTGAATAATGAATATTGTTCCTGTTATGGATAAGTTGAATCATGAAAGAAACAGAAGTGAGTTATCTGTCATAGTTTGTGTGTCACCACCTAATAAGTGCATTTGGGTCCTGGATTTGGAGGAAAAATACACACTAATTTGAAATTAAAAATTAGAAAATCAGATATTTTGTGTGATTGAATAATGAATATTGTTCCTGTTATGGATAAGTTGAATCATGAAAGAAACAGAAGTGAGTTATCTGTCATAGTTTGTGTGTCACCATCTAATAAGTGCATTTGGGTCCTGGATTTGGAGGAAAAATACACACAAATTTGCAATTAGAAAATAGAAAATCAGATATTTTGTGTGATTAGTTGATGAATATTGTTCCTGTTATGGGTGAGATGAATCATGAAAGAAACAGAAGTGAGTTATCTGTCATAGTTTGTGTGTCACCACCTAATAAGTGCATTTGGGTCCTGGATTTGGAGGAAAAATACACACAAATTTGCAATTAGAAAATAGAAAATCAGATATTTTGTGTGATTAGTCCATGAATACTGTTTCTATTATGGGTGAGATGAATGATGAAAGAAACAGAAGTGAGTTATCTGTCATAGTTTGTGTGTCACCACCTCATAAGTGCATTTGGGTCCTGGATTTGGAGGAAAAATACACACAAATTTGCAACTAGAAAATAGAAAATCAGATATTTTGTGTGATTTGACCATGAATATTGTTCCTGTTATGGGTGAGATGAATCATGAAAGAAACAGAAGTGAGTTATCTGTCATAGTTTGTGTGTCACCATCTAATAAGTGCATTTGGGTCCTGGATTTGGAGGAAAAATACACACTAATTTGAAATTAGAAAATAGAAAATCAGATATTTTGTGTGATTAGTCCATGAATATTGTTTGTGTTATGGATAAGTTGACTCATGAAAGAAACAGAAGTGAGTTATCTGTCATAGTTTGTGTGTCACCATCTAATAAGTGCATTTGGGTCCTGGATTTGGAGGAAAAATACACACAAATTTGCAACTAGAAAATAGAAAATATGATATTTTGTATGATTAGTCCATGAATATTGTTCCTGTTATGGATAAGTTGAATCATGAAAGAAACAGAAGTGAGTTATCTGTCATAGTTTGTGTGTCACCATCTAATAAGTGCAGTTGGGTCCTGGATTTGGAGGAAAAATACACACTAATTTGAAACTAGAAAATAGATAATCTGATATTTTGTGTGATTAGTCAATGAATACTGTTTCTATTATGGGTGAGATGAATGATGAAAGAAACAGAAGTGAGTTATCTGTTATAGTTTGTTTGTCACCACCTAATAAGTGCCTTTGGGTCCTGGATTTGGAGGGAAAATACACACAAATTTGCAATTAGAAAATAGAAAATCAGATATTTTGTGTGATTAGTTGATGAATATTGTTCCTGTTATGGGTGAGATGAATCATGAAAGAAACAGAAGTGAGTTATCTGTCATAGTTTGTGTGTCACCATCTAATAAGTGCATTTGGGTCCTGGATTTGGAGGAAAAATACACACTAATTTGAAATTAGAAAATAGAAAATCAGATATTTTGTGTGATTAGTCCATGAATATTGTTTGTGTTATGGATAAGTTGACTCATGAAAGAAACAGAAGTGAGTTATCTGTCATAGTTTGTGTGTCACCATCTAATAAGTGCATTTGGGTCCTGGATTTGGAGGAAAAATACACACAAATTTGCAACTAGAAAATAGAAAATATGATATTTTGTATGATTAGTCCATGAATATTGTTCCTGTTATGGATAAGTTGAATCATGAAAGAAACAGAAGTGAGTTATCTGTCATAGTTTGTGTGTCACCATCTAATAAGTGCAGTTGGGTCCTGGATTTGGAGGAAAAATACACACTAATTTGAAACTAGAAAATAGAAAATCTGATATTTTGTGTGATTAGTCAATGAATACTGTTTCTATTATGGGTGGGATTAATGATGAAAGAAACAGAAGTGAGTTATCTGTTATAGTTTGTTTGTCACCACCTAATAAGTGCCTTTGGGTCCTGGATTTGGAGGGAAAATACACACAAATTTGCAACTAAAAAATAGAAAATCAGATATTTTGTGTGATTAGACCATGAATATTGTTCCTGTTATGGGTGAGATGAATCATGAAAGAAACAGAAGTGAGTTATCTGTCATAGTTTGTGTGTCACCACCTAATGAGTGCCTTTGGGTCCTGGATTTGGAGGAAAAATACACACAAATTTGCAATTAGAAAATAGAAAATCAGATATTTTGTATGATTAGTCCATGAATATTGTTCCTGTTATGGGTGAGATGAATCATGAAAGAAACAGAAGTGAGTTATCTGTCATAGTTTGTGTGTCACCACCTAATAAGTGCATTTGGGTCCTGGATTTGGAGGAAAAATACACACAAATTTGCAACTAGAAAATAGAAAATCAGATATTTTGTGTGATTAGTCCATGAATATTGTTCCTATTATGGATAAGTTGAATCATGAAAGAAACAGAAGTGAGTTATCTGTCATAGTTTGTGTGTCACCACCTAATTAGTGCATTTGGGTCCTGGATTTGGAGGAAAAATACACACAAATTTGCAACTAGAAAATAGAAAATCAGATATTTTGTGTGATTAGTCAATGAATACTGTTCCTATTATGGGTGAGATGAATGATGAAAGAAACAGAAGTGAGTTATCTGTCATAGTTTGTGTGTCACCACCTAATAAGTGCATTTGGGTCCTGGATTTGGAGGAAAAATACACACAAATTTGTAATTAGAAAATAGAAAATCAGATATTTTGTGTGATTAGTCCATGAATATTGTTCCTGTTATGGGTGAGATGAATGATGAAAGAAACAGAAGTGAGTTATCTGTCATAGTTTGTGTGTCACCACCTAATAAGTGCATTTGGGTCCTGGATTTGGAGGAAAAATACACACTAATTTG
This sequence comes from Pseudo-nitzschia multiseries, assembly GCA_037355745.1. Classification (NCBI taxonomy): domain Eukaryota; phylum Bacillariophyta; class Bacillariophyceae; order Bacillariales; family Bacillariaceae; genus Pseudo-nitzschia; species Pseudo-nitzschia multiseries. Next base: position 26,932,516 of record CM074785.1, read on the forward strand.
AAATTAAAAATTAGAAAATCAGATATTTTGTGTGATTGAATAATGAATATTGTTCCTGTTATGGATAAGTTGAATCATGAAAGAAACAGAAGTGAGTTATCTGTCATAGTTTGTGTGTCACCACCTAATAAGTGCATTTGGGTCCTGGATTTGGAGGAAAAATACACACTAATTTGAAATTAAAAATTAGAAAATCAGATATTTTGTGTGATTGAATAATGAATATTGTTCCTGTTATGGATAAGTTGAATCATGAAAGAAACAGAAGTGAGTTATCTGTCATAGTTTGTGTGTCACCATCTAATAAGTGCATTTGGGTCCTGGATTTGGAGGAAAAATACACACAAATTTGCAATTAGAAAATAGAAAATCAGATATTTTGTGTGATTAGTTGATGAATATTGTTCCTGTTATGGGTGAGATGAATCATGAAAGAAACAGAAGTGAGTTATCTGTCATAGTTTGTGTGTCACCACCTAATTAGTGCATTTGGGTCCTGGATTTGGAGGAAAAATACACACTAATTTGAAATTAAAAATTAGAAAATCTGATATTTTGTGTGATTAGTTGATGAATATTGTTCCTGTTATGGGTGAGATGAATCATGAAAGAAACAGAAGTGAGTTATCTGTCATAGTTTGTGTGTCACCACCTAATTAGTGCATTTGGGTCCTGGATTTGGAGGAAAAATACACACAAATTTGCAACTAGAAAATAGAAAATCAGATATTTTGTGTGATTAGTCCATGAATATTGTTCCTGTTATGGATAAGTTGTATGATGAAAGAAACAGAAGTGAGTTATCTGTCATAGTTTGTGTGTCACCATCTAATTAGTTTCATTTGGGTCCTGGATTTGGAGGAAAAATACACACAAATTTGCAATTAGAAAATAGAAAATCTGATATTTTGTGTGATTAGTCCATGAATATTGTTCATGTTATGGATAAGTTGAATCATGAAAGAAACAGAAGTGAGTTATCTGTCATAGTTTGTGTGTCACCACCTAATAAGTGCATTTGGGTCCTGGATTTGGAGGAAAAATACACACAAATTTGCAACTAGAAAATAGAAAATCAGATATTTTGTGTGATTAGTCCATGAATATTGTTCCTGTTATGGGAAAGATGAATGATGAAAGAAACAGAAGTGAGTTATCTGTCATAGTTTGTCTGTCACCACCTAATTAGTGCATTTGGGTCCTGGATTTGGATGAAAAATACACACTAATTTGAAATTAAAAATTAGAAAATCAGATATTTTGTGTGATTAGTCCATGAATATTGTTCCTTTTATGGATAAGTTGAATGATGAAAGAAACAGAAGTGAGTTATCTGTCATAGTTTGTGTGTCACCATCTAATTAGTTTCATTTGGGTCCTGGATTTGGAGGAAAAATACACACAAATTTGCAATTAGAAAATAGAAAATCAGATATTTTGTGTGATTAGTCCATGAATATTGTTCGTGTTATGGATAAGTTGACTCATGAAAAAAACAGAAGTGAGTTATCTGTCATAGTTTGTGTGTCACCATCTAATAAGTGCATTTGGGTCCTGGATTTGGAGGAAAAATACACACTAATGTGCAACTAGAAAATAGAAAATCTGATATTTTGTGTGATTAGTCCATGAATATTGTTCCTGTTATGGATAAGTTGAATCATGAAAGAAACAGAAGTGAGTTATCTGTCATAGTTTGTGTGTCACCATCTAATTAGTGCATTTGGGTCCTGGATTTGGAGGAAAAATACACACAAATTTGCAATTAGAAAATAGAAAATCAGATATTTTGTGTGATTAGTTGATGAATATTGTTCCTGTTATGGGTGAGATGAATCATGAAAGAAACAGAAGTGAGTTATCTGTCATAGTTTGTGTGTCACCACCTAATTAGTGCATTTGGGTCCTGGATTTGGAGGAAAAATACACACTAATTTGAAATTAAAAATTAGAAAATCAGATATTTTGTGTGATTGAATAATGAATATTGTTCCTATTATGGATAAGTTGAATCATGAAAGAAACAGAAGTGAGTTATCTGTCATAGTTTGTGTGTCACCACCTAATAAGTGCATTTGGGTCCTGGATTTGGAGGAAAAATACACACAAATTTGCAACTAGAAAATAGAAAATCAGATATTTTGTGTGATTAGTCCATGAATATTGTTCCTGTTATGGATAAGTTGAATCATGAAAGAAACAGAAGTGAGTTATCTGTCATAGTTTGTGTGTCACCATCTAATTAGTTTCATTTGGGTCCTGGATTTGGAGGAAAAATACACACAAATTTGCAATTAGAAAATAGAAAATCTGATATTTTGTGTGATTAGTCCATGAATATTGTTCATGTTATGGATAAGTTGAATCATGAAAGAAACAGAAGTGAGTTATCTGTCATAGTTTGTGTGTCACCACCTAATAAGTGCATTTGGGTCCTGGATTTGGAGGAAAAATACACACAAATTTGCAACTAGAAAATAGAAAATCAGATATTTTGTGTGATTAGTCCATGAATATTGTTCCTGTTATGGGAAAGATGAATGATGAAAGAAACAGAAGTGAGTTATCTGTCATAGTTTGTGTGTCACCACCTAATGAGTGCATTTGGGTCCTGGATTTGGATGAAAAATACACACTAATTTGAAATTAAAAATTAGAAAATCAGATATTTTGTGTGATTAGTCCATGAATATTGTTCCTTTTATGGATAAGTTGAATGATGAAAGAAACAGAAGTGAGTTATCTGTCATAGTTTGTGTGTCACCATCTAATTAGTTTCATTTGGGTCCTGGATTTGGAGGAAAAATACACACAAATTTGCAATTAGAAAATAGAAAATCAGATATTTTGTGTGATTAGTTGATGAATATTGTTCCTGTTATGGGTGAGATGAATCATGAAAGAAACAGAAGTGAGTTATCTGTCATAGTTTGTGTGTCACCACCTAATTAGTGCATTTGGGTCCTGGATTTGGAGGAAAAATACACACTAATTTGAAATTAAAAATTAGAAAATCTGATATTTTGTGTGATTAGTTGATGAATATTGTTCCTGTTATGGGTGAGATGAATCATGAAAGAAACAGAAGTGAGTTATCTGTCATAGTTTGTGTGTCACCACCTAATTAGTGCATTTGGGTCCTGGATTTGGAGGAAAAATACACACAAATTTGCAACTAGAAAATAGAAAATCAGATATTTTGTGTGATTAGTCCATGAATATTGTTCCTGTTATGGATAAGTTGTATGATGAAAGAAACAGAAGTGAGTTATCTGTCATAGTTTGTGTGTCACCATCTAATTAGTTTCATTTGGGTCCTGGATTTGGAGGAAAAATACACACAAATTTGCAATTAGAAAATAGAAAATCTGATATTTTGTGTGATTAGTCCATGAATATTGTTCATGTTATGGATAAGTTGAATCATGAAAGAAACAGAAGTGAGTTATCTGTCATAGTTTGTGTGTCACCACCTAATAAGTGCATTTGGGTCCTGGATTTGGAGGAAAAATACACACAAATTTGCAACTAGAAAATAGAAAATCAGATATTTTGTGTGATTAGTCCATGAATATTGTTCCTGTTATGGGAAAGATGAATGATGAAAGAAACAGAAGTGAGTTATCTGTCATAGTTTGTCTGTCACCACCTAATTAGTGCATTTGGGTCCTGGATTTGGATGAAAAATACACACTAATTTGAAATTAAAAATTAGAAAATCAGATATTTTGTGTGATTAGTCCATGAATATTGTTCCTTTTATGGATAAGTTGAATGATGAAAGAAACAGAAGTGAGTTATCTGTCATAGTTTGTGTGTCACCATCTAATTAGTTTCATTTGGGTCCTGGATTTGGAGGAAAAATACACACAAATTTGCAATTAGAAAATAGAAAATCAGATATTTTGTGTGATTAGTCCATGAATATTGTTCGTGTTATGGATAAGTTGACTCATGAAAAAAACAGAAGTGAGTTATCTGTCATAGTTTGTGTGTCACCATCTAATAAGTGCATTTGGGTCCTGGATTTGGAGGAAAAATACACACTAATGTGCAACTAGAAAATAGAAAATCTGATATTTTGTGTGATTAGTCCATGAATATTGTTCCTGTTATGGATAAGTTGAATCATGAAAGAAACAGAAGTGAGTTATCTGTCATAGTTTGTGTGTCACCATCTAATTAGTGCATTTGGGTCCTGGATTTGGAGGAAAAATACACACAAATTTGCAATTAGAAAATAGAAAATCAGATATTTTGTGTGATTAGTTGATGAATATTGTTCCTGTTATGGGTGAGATGAATCATGAAAGAAACAGAAGTGAGTTATCTGTCATAGTTTGTGTGTCACCACCTAATTAGTGCATTTGGGTCCTGGATTTGGAGGAAAAATACACACTAATTTGAAATTAAAAATTAGAAAATCAGATATTTTGTGTGATTGAATAATGAATATTGTTCCTATTATGGATAAGTTGAATCATGAAAGAAACAGAAGTGAGTTATCTGTCATAGTTTGTGTGTCACCACCTAATAAGTGCATTTGGGTCCTGGATTTGGAGGAAAAATACACACAAATTTGCAACTAGAAAATAGAAAATCAGATATTTTGTGTGATTAGTCCATGAATATTGTTCCTGTTATGGATAAGTTGAATCATGAAAGAAACAGAAGTGAGTTATCTGTCATAGTTTGTGTGTCACCATCTAATTAGTTTCATTTGGGTCCTGGATTTGGAGGAAAAATACACACAAATTTGCAATTAGAAAATAGAAAATCTGATATTTTGTGTGATTAGTCCATGAATATTGTTCATGTTATGGATAAGTTGAATCATGAAAGAAACAGAAGTGAGTTATCTGTCATAGTTTGTGTGTCACCACCTAATAAGTGCATTTGGGTCCTGGATTTGGAGGAAAAATACACACAAATTTGCAACTAGAAAATAGAAAATCAGATATTTTGTGTGATTAGTCCATGAATATTGTTCCTGTTATGGGAAAGATGAATGATGAAAGAAACAGAAGTGAGTTATCTGTCATAGTTTGTGTGTCACCACCTAATGAGTGCATTTGGGTCCTGGATTTGGATGAAAAATACACACTAATTTGAAATTAAAAATTAGAAAATCAGATATTTTGTGTGATTAGTCCATGAATATTGTTCCTTTTATGGATAAGTTGAATGATGAAAGAAACAGAAGTGAGTTATCTGTCATAGTTTGTGTGTCACCATCTAATTAGTTTCATTTGGGTCCTGGATTTGGAGGAAAAATACACACAAATTTGCAATTAGAAAATAGAAAATCAGATATTTTGTGTGATTAGTCCATGAATATTGTTCGTGTTATGGATAAGTTGACTCATGAAAAAAACAGAAGTGAGTTATCTGTCATAGTTTGTGTGTCACCATCTAATAAGTGCATTTGGGTCCTGGATTTGGAGGAAAAATACACACTAATGTGCAACTAGAAAATAGAAAATCTGATATTTTGTGTGATTAGTCCATGAATATTGTTCCTGTTATGGATAAGTTGAATCATGAAAGAAACAGAAGTGAGTTATCTGTCATAGTTTGTGTGTCACCATCTAATTAGTGCATTTGGGTCCTGGATTTGGAGGAAAAATACACACAAATTTGCAACTAGAAAATAGAAAATCTGATATTCTGTGTGATTAGTCAATGAATATTGTTCCTATTATGGGTGAGATGAATCATGAAAGAAACAGAAGTGAGTTATCTGTCATAGTTTGTGTGTCACCACCTAATAAGTGCATTTGGGTCCTGGATTTGGAGGAAAAATACACACTAATTTGAAATTAAAAATTAGAAAATCAGATATTTTGTGTGATTAGACCATGAATATTGTTCCTGTTATGGATAAGTTGAATGATGAAAGAAACAGAAGTGAGTTATCTGTCATAGTTTGTGTGTCACCACCTAATAAGTGCATTTGGGTCCTGGATTTGGATGAAAAATACACACTAATTTGAAATTAAAAATTAGAAAATCAGATATTTTGTGTGATTAGTCCATGAATATTGTTCCTGTTATGGATAAGTTGAATCATGAAAGAAACAGAAGTGAGTTATCTGTCATAGTTTGTGTGTCACCATCTAATAAGTGCATTTTGGTCCTGGATTTGGAGGAAAAATACACACAAATTTGCAATTAGAAAATAGAAAATCTGATATTTTGTGTGATTGAATAATGAATATTGTTCCTGTTATGGATAAGTTGAATCATGAAAGAAACAGAAGTGAGTTATCTGTCATAGTTTGTGTGTCACCATCTAATTAGTGCATTTGGGTCCTGGATTTGGAGGAAAAATACACACAAATTTGCAACTAGTAAATAGAAAATCTGATATTCTGTGTGATTAGTCAATGAATATTGTTCCTATTATGGGTGAGATGAATCATGAAAGAAACAGAAGTGAGTTATCTGTCATAGTTTGTGTGTCACCACCTAATAAGTGCATTTGGGTCCTGGATTTGGATGAAAAATACACACTAATTTGAAATTAAAAATTAGAAAATCAGATATTTTGTGTGATTAGTCCATGAATATTGCTATCACTCACTACATTCGTGATAGCCTCAGTAGCCAGCCTACTTGTAGTACTGTATGTGCAATGCTTGTAGTTCATGGGTGTGTTGGTGGGTTAAGCAAATGCTAAAGGGGGAGCCGGGAACTCCAGCCTGTTGGTTGTTTTGCAGGCTGTAGTCCGGTCCCTTAGTTTGCTGTGCCCACACACACCGGCGCACAGCCTGGCTTAACAGCTTGGGCAGTTAAGCCTTTGGCTGTTAAGCCTTTTCTGCCATTGGGCCACAAGCCACAGGGTGGGAGCTGGATGGAGACTGGACCTGGAGGAGACAGGAGGCCAGACTGCGAGGGTGGGAGATTCCCCAAGAGGAATCAGAGAGAGCTGCCAGTGGGAGTGGGGGCTGCCGCCGGCACCCACTCTTCTGGCAGGAAGGAGTATGTTCCATTGTTGAACATTACAGAGGCGAGATTCTGGAAGATGGGGAGGGACTGCTGGTGCAAGTACCTCATCATGCAGTCACTGTGCCATCTTGCAAGAAGCTTGATGACATTAGAATCACATTTGCCCTGGAGCAGGGCCATAGCCCCTCCCGCTCGAAGGGACCAAGCAGAGATTGCTGCAGGGGAGATGCCGGTGGTCTGATAGAGGGTCTGGGCATAGACTCTCATGGAGGAGGTGACAGTTGCTGCGCGAACGAGGGTGAGAACCCCATTGTCAAAGTAACTGGCAAGTTTGAGGTCTGGGCTGAAGGGATGGGTGCTAGTACAGCAGCCCCTGAGGTGGAGCACTTGGCACGCGCATGCTGCTACAGGGCAGCAGAGGGAGTCACCACTCCTGGCATGAGCAACTACCTCACCTTTGTCCCCATTCTTCTGTGTGGTGAATGTCAGGGTGACAGAGGTAGCAGCCAGTAGCTCATGTTCAGGTCCATCATGGTGGACAAATTTGGAGCCAAGGTAGAAGGAGACCTCCTTGAGGTGGAAGGCTTGGTCGTCCCTGGTAGTACCAGTGTACTCACCAGGGCGCAGACAGAAAAAGAAGGCTATGCAAATCATGTTTGCAATGGCCTGTCTGGTAGGGGAAGGGGAGTCATAGTATGCAAAGCGAAGGGCATGCATGACCAGGGTGATGGGGACTGGTTTGACCCGGCACGGGGCTGGGTCTAGCTTGGCATAGACCCTGAACTGGGCAGTTAGCCTGAAGTCAAGACTGCCGGTAGAGTTGGTTCTTGGGTCTTTGGACCCCAAGCGGGCCAGCGTCTGGCCCACTGACCTGAGGGTGTCCGATACTGTGCGAGATCTGATGGGCTTGCCGCTATGGGATAGTCGGCCGTCATGGAGGCGCTGGGCAAAGACTTGGAGGATGGGGATCGGATCTGTAACAGAGTGGAGGGTTGGTTCAAAGCCTTGAGACACACAGAATTGAACCCATTGATTCCAATGGGCATCCTTGCGCTTGGCATAGAGCTCAGTGACTGAAGCGCGCATGGTCTTCTGGATAGAGCCAAGGTCAGAGCAGAATGCATGGGAGGCTGCAGGGGACATAAGATCCAGGGCAAGTCCTGGGGGTAGTTGGTATTGAAATGATTGAGAAGGGCAGTGTCAGAGAGGTCAGAGCGAGAGAGCAAATCAGCGAGGTGATTGACAGGTCCAGGGATGTAATCCCTGAGGGGGACATATTGGTGGAGCCGCTGGTGCAGGGACTGAATTCGAAGGAGGTAGGCTGCAGGCCCAGTAGTAGTGGTGGCGCCTTTCCTTTGCCAATAGACTGCTGCTGTGTTGTCATAGCAGTTGTGAGTGGTTCTGGATTGGACACAGGCAGCTTGGGCAAGGATGTCATTGTGGGCAATGGAACCAGCGAGCTCAAGGTCACTGTTGGTGATGGTGCCACTGGGGTTGTCAAAGGTGACTAGTTGGGTGGAGACCCACTTGGGGAATGCATGCCTCCACATGATGGGCTGCACCGCGCCAGTGGGAAGGGGGACAAAATGGATGCCCCCCATGCCCATACCAGAGGCATCACAAGCGCCGAGGGTGGCTGGGAAAGTGTCAGGGACTAGTTCGGCAATGGAAGTCGGCCTGTTGGATAGGTCATTGGCCAGCCATTGGAAGTCGTGAAGGAAGCTATGGACGCGCTTGGTGAGCTGGAGGCGCTGCCTGCCCGGTTCCTGGTGGCGGAAGGCTTCTTGGAGGATGGAGAAGAGGCCAATGGCGCCAGGGATGGCAAGGGCCATCGATCGGAGTTCCCCCAGGACTTGGTGCCATTGTTTGATAGGAACATGGCGCTGGTTGGGGGAAATGGAATGAAGTATCTCCTGTAGCCGGGCCACTCGATGGGGAGGAAGGCTGATGGTTTTGTTGATGGAATCAATGAGCCAGCCCAGGATGACTTTCTTGGTGGTCCATCTGGCGTCCCCGTGGAGCATTTTCTTGAGGGAGGCTGGTTCCTGTCTGAACGGATTGTCAGAGGCCTCCAGGGGCCGGAAGACTTTGTCCAGAGACTGGAAGAGCACCCGCTTGATTGCGCGCCGGGTCCATTGGTTGCCTTGTGCAAGGCCACAGAAGTCATCCACATAGACATCCCAGTATCGCACCGGCTTCTTGGTGGGAGTGGTACTATGAGGAGTGGGCAGATGGGGCACCCTAGGGGTAGTAGCTTCAGGGGGAGCTGGAGGCGCGGCGGGCGTGGCTTCAGAGGTGAGATCCAGTCGATGGGGTGTGATCCTGGCCTCTGCCAGCCCTGTGGAGAGGGTGGCATTGGCCAGGTCTGCAATGGTTTCTGTAAAGGCACAGAAGTTTGGCGGGCTGGATTTCCACCCCATGGGGTTGGTGAGGGGGATTCCAATGAGTGGTGGCTCGCCCTTTCGGGAAGGGAATAGCACTCCTAGCTTCATGGTGTCTTCTGGGTTCAACTGGACCCGGTAGAATCCATCCGCGAGGTCAATCTTGGACATGTAGACTGGGCCAAACCGAGGGTTCGCCCGGTGCAGCTTGGTGAGGAGCCGGGGCAGGGTGTGGCCAAATTGCATGGCTTCTGCTGGGGCGAGAGGGATGGTGTCTTGGTTAACTTCAGAGTAGGTGTAGTCTGAGATCATTCGGGGGCGCCGGCCTCGCTGGGGGACTAGCCCCAGTGGACTCAGCCGGAGGTTTGGAAGGTCGTTGATGAGACTGGCAGGGAGGACAGTCCATTGCTGCTTGTCCATCATGTCGGCATACTCCTCCCGCAGGAAGGCAATGCCCTGGTGGGAAGATTGGTGAGGCCCCCTGGAGAGGGCACTGGCAATCCTAGCAGGGGTCCAAGGTTGGCCTGTCATGGAGGCCGGAGTGCCTTCTTTCCCAAAGTGGGCTAAGAGGGGGCTGGCTGGATGGGGGAGCTTACCCACATCGGGGTGGATGTCACCTTGTCCCCGGATTGTCCGGATGAAGTCCCCCCAGCTAGTGCTGTTGTTGTAGACCTTGATAGCCCGGTTGACGTGCACGTCGAGCCTGTCAGTGGGGTACCAAGGCACAGTGTTGCTGGGTGAAGCGGCCAGCAAGTTGCTGGGTGGAGAGGCCAGCGCGTCGCCGGACTTAGACAGGAGGGGGGTGACTTGGGGCTTGGACCGAGGCACGAATGCTGCAGGGACTAGGGGTTCGGGCCTAGGCAAAGCTGTGGGAGGGACTAGGAGCTCGGGCCTAGGCAATGGGTTGGCCGGGACTGTAGGGGGCCCGGTAGGGACTGTGGCAGGGACTAGGGACTCGGACGTAGGCCTTGGCAAGGGGAGAGGGATTGCTGCCCCCATGGGGGGCGCTTCCGTGGCATCTGTAGAACTGGTGGAGCTCTGGGAAGGCACATACAAGTTGGGAGGGGTACATGCGCGCGCGTGCTGTTTGTGCTTACCTAAGTCATGTGTGATTCGTAAGTGAGGATTAGATTCGTGATTAGATGATGGATTGTTACTTCGGATGATCCCCCCAAGGCCCATGTGGGGTGGGGAGGGCTCCGCGCCCAAGTGAGGGCGCGTGCCGACCGGTCAGGCATATGCCTCTTGGCACCATTCCCAGAGTAGATCTTGCTCGGTGGGAGTGATGGCCACATGGTCATATATGTGCTTGCAGCTGCTGAAGCAGGCACCCTTGATGTGCCACGAGTGGCATCTCTCTTGGCCGTCTGGTCCGGAGAGGGGGCCTTTCCCTTTGTCTCTCATAACTTGGATGGCTTCCCTCATTTTTGCTGACTCCAGTTTCTTGACAATGGGATGATTGCTGTCTTGGAGGCGGGAGTCCCGGTGTGGATTGGTGAGTCGTGTTTGTTGTGTCCCCACGGTTGGGTGGCGGACTCCCGGGCTGCTAGAGGGAGTGGTGCTGTTGTTGTTGTTGTTGTGGCTACTCCCCTTGGCGCCCGCCTTGGTGGGGGATGGAGGAGGATCCGGCCGTCGCAGTAGTCTCAGGGCAGCCACATTGGAGACATTGGGGAGCCAGTTGAGGTTCTGGCTCATCCTGAAGGTGTGGAAGTCCACCCCAAAGTCCGGGGAGGGAAGGATGGAGGCTGCTTCCCACTGTTCCTCAAGCCATCCCCTGACTCGGATTTGGAAGTAGTAGACTACAATGGCAGGGGTGAGGAATTCTCCCACCTCATCTGCAATTGCTCTTCGGAGGGGCATCTGCTGGATCTTGAGCCTGCGGAGGCCTTGTTGGTAGCTGGTGACGACATCATGGTTGAGGCCTAGGATGGTGGCTAGGACGGCCAGGTAGCTCTCCAGCTGGGTGGTGGCTTCAGTCCAGTCGACAGGGATGTAGGCCTTTGTCTTCTGGAGCTCCAGGGAATCCTTCAAGGTGAGGGAGTTGCCTTCAGTGGAGATCATAGTGTCATATGCTGCCACAGTGGCGGCTGCCTCCTGCTCCCTTTTCAGGGTGGCGGCAGACCCACCCGGGGGTGTGAAAGCCATGGGGAGTATTCCATCTGCCACATCAAAGGGGTCAGTACCATGGAAGTTGCCATCCTGGAACCTCTTGAGAGCGGCGGTGGTAATCAAGGGGGCTTGGATCCCCAACTCAGAAGCCCTGGCTGCCACTTGGCTTTGGAAAATCATGTGGGTCCTTTCGTGCTTGCTCTTTTGAGCCCAGGCTTGGTAGATAGGGGGGAGGTTCGCTTCTTCCTGTTTGCCACAGAGCAGGAGCAAGCGCTGGGTGTACAAGGGGCCCCAAGTGGTCTTCACTGTCTGCGACCGCTTGTGGTCCATATTCTCACTTAGCTTTAGTTGGTGGTCTGTGAGGGCCGTGACTGCTGCTGTGAGCTTTGGGTCTCCTGGTGGAGCCCCAGTTCGAGCCAGTTCTGGCAGGTCCCGGTACATCACCTTAAGCTTCATGTAGCTGATAAGGCCGGTCTCGTTTCTAAAGAATGGACCTGGTTGCTGGAGCGTGGGGCTGCCACCGGGTTCTGTAGCTGTAGTCCCGGCTAACCTGAGAGTGTTAAACAGGGGGGTGCAGGACTCCATTAGCCCAGCCATGTTGGCCCAAGGATGGAGGATCTCCAGGGCTTGTTTTGGAGAGAGCCCTTTTCCCAAGAGAAAGTGCACCAACTCAAAGGGAATGAAGAAAGACTTGTGGGCCTGTATCAACTCAGAGTGGGCGGTCCCCTCTGGTATCACTGGGAGGGGCGTTGCGGGGTGCGCCTCCAACTCCGCCAGATGATGATCCAGGGTTAGCACCCGCGTGGCTGTAGTGGGGGACAGCATGGCTGAATCCACTAGCACCAGTTCCCCAGCTTCCCCTTCATTGTCGTCCAGGTACCCAAAGGCCTTGTTTTTGTTGGGGCTGTGTTGAGCCAAGGGCCCCGGGTACTTTCGAAGGCCATGCACCAATCGGAGGCAGGGCAGGCCTTGGGAGTCAGCTACAAAGATCCCCAGCGCGCCCACAGCCTCAGCCTCAAAGAGGTTGAGTAGATGTTCCAAGAGGACCTGGGGGGGGGAGTCCAGAGTGAAGTAGCTGAAGATGGTCGAGTAGGCCTTGTCGCGCTCTGCTGTGCTCCCAAAGGGGCTTGGAGTAGTCCGGAAGTACTCGGAGTAGGCCAACATATCTAGGTCAGCTGAGAATCGAGGATATCGGAGTCGGATTCGATTGTTTGCTGTTGGTGCGGATGGCGGTGCGATGGAGGTGCGATTCGTACCAAGATCGATTCGACTGGACGCTGGGATGAGGCGTTCGTAGGGAGGTGCGGATCGTACCAAATCGATTCGACTGGACGCTGGGAGGAGGCGAGTAGATTGACGGGTGACCAATCGATTCGCTGACGCTTGGAGGTGCTGTATCTATCAAGGCCGGGCCTGCTGTAATGACAAGCGGGAGCCGGTGATGACAAGGAGCTGTTGGTGAGTGTGTTAGTAAGAGACTGACCGCTGTAGAAGTACACTAGGCCAGGCTAGGGGACCAACCGGTAGACTGCTGTACGGGTACACTAGGCAAGGCTAGGGGACCAGGACAGATAGGCTTGTCGTACGGGTACAATAGGGATGACTATTGGACCTGGACGCGTTTGCCAATTTATTCTACTACTAATCGTTTTAGGAGCAAAAGAGTGAGCTGTATGCTTGGATTTCCTGGAAGGCTCCTCTACCGGCTTGTTAGCGCTACTAGCCTGTAATTTCGATTGCAGACGCGTCTTTCGGTCGCGGCCATCCGTTTGTACGGGCTTACAGTGATACAGTGACACATCTTATCCGGTGATACAGGGAATCGTCGTATTCCTTCTGGTACGGCGTGTCGTAGGCTTGTGCTTTGCTGGAGGAATCCGTAGCATGCTTGTTAAGGCTACTCGAGGTTCAAGCGTGTGCTTAGAAGCTGGTTTTAGTAGTGATACGGGGAATCGATCGTGCGTAAATCGTAATTCTTCTGGTAGCGTGTGATACAGGGAATCAATCGTATTCCTTCTGGTAGGGCGTGCAGTAGGCTTGCGCTTGGCTGGAGGAATCCTTTGCCGGCTTGTTGAGGCTATCGGGGGTTCGAAGCGTGTGCTTAGAAGCTGGTTTCAGTGATACTACTAGATTTCTACCAGATTTCTACTTCCCCCGGTCTGGCTCTCTACCGGTTGTAGGGAGTGCCACGTGGCACTACCATTACTTTCATTCGGCTCTCTACATCAATTCCTGTTATGGATAAGTTGAATCATGAAAGAAACAGAAGTGAGTTATCTGTCATAGTTTGTGTGTCACCATCTAATAAGTGCATTTTGGTCCTGGATTTGGAGGAAAAATACACACAAATTTGCAATTAGAAAATAGAAAATCTGATATTTTGTATGATTAGTCCATGAATATTGTTCCTGTTATGGATAAGTTGAATCATGAAAGAAACAGAAGTGAGTTATCTGTCATAGTTTGTGTGTCACCATCTAATTAGTGCATTTGGGTCCTGGATTTGGAGGAAAAATACACACAAATTTGCAACTAGTAAATAGAAAATCTGATATTCTGTGTGATTAGTCAATGAATATTGTTCCTATTATGGGTGAGATGAATCATGAAAGAAACAGAAGTGAGTTATCTGTCATAGTTTGTGTGTCACCACCTAATAAGTGCATTTGGGTCCTGGATTTGGAGGAAAAATACACACTAATTTGAAATTAAAAATTAGAAAATCAGATATTTTGTGTGATTGAATAATGAATATTGTTCCTGTTATGGATAAGTTGAATCATGAAAGAAACAGAAGTGAGTTATCTGTCATAGTTTGTGTGTCACCACCTAATAAGTGCATTTGGGTCCTGGATTTGGAGGAAAAATACACACAAATTTGCAATTAAAAATTAGAAAATCAGATATTTTGTGTGATTGAATAATGAATATTGTTCCTGTTATGGATAAGTTGAATCATGAAAGAAACAGAAGTGAGTTATCTGTCATAGTTTGTGTGTCACCACCTAATTAGTGCATTTGGGTCCTGGATTTGGAGGAAAAATACACACAAATTTGCAACTAGAAAATAGAAAATCAGATATTTTGTGTGATTACACCATGAATATTGTTCCTTTTATGGATAAGTTGACTCATGAAAGAAACAGAAGTGAGTTATCTGTCATAGTTTGTGTGTCACCATCTAATTAGTTTCATTTGGGTCCTGGATTTGGAGGAAAAATACACACTAATGTGCAACTAGAAAATAGAAAATCTGATATTTTGTGTGATTAGTCCATGAATATTGTTCATGTTATGGATAAGTTGAATGATGAAAGAAACAGAAGTGAGTTATCTGTCATAGTTTGTGTGTCACCACCTAATTAGTGCATTTGGGTACTGGATTTGGAGGGAAAATACACACTAATTTGCAACTAGAAAATAGAAAATCAGATATTTTGTGTGATTAGTTGATGAATATTGTTCCTGTTATGGGTGAGATGAATCATGAAAGAAACAGAAGTGAGTTATCTGTCATAGTTTGTGTGTCACCACCTAATGAGTGCATTTGGGTCCTGGATTTGGAGGGAAAATACACACTAATTTGCAACTAGAAAATAGAAAATCAGATATTTTGTGTGATTAGACCATGAATATTGTTCCTGTTATGGGTGAGATGAATCATGAAAGAAACAGAAGTGAGTTATCTGTCATAGTTTGTATGTCACCACCTAATGAGTGCATTTGGGTCCTGGATTTGGAGGAAAAATACACACTAATTTGAAATTAAAAATTAGAAAATCAGATATTTTGTGTGATTAGTCCATGAATATTGTTCCTGTTATGGATAAGTTGAATCATGAAAGAAACAGAAGTGAGTTATCTGTCATAGTTTGTGTGTCACCACCTAATAAGTGCATTTGGGTCCTGGATTTGGAGGAAAAATACACACAAATTTGTAATTAGAAAATAGAAAATCTGATATTTTGTGTGATTAGACCATGAATATTGTTCCTGTTATGGGTGAGATGAATCATGAAAGAAACAGAAGTGAGTTATCTGTCATAGTTTGTGTGTCACCACCTAATAAGTGCATTTGGGTCCTGGATTTGGAGGAAAAATACACACTAATTTGCAATTAGAAAATAGAAAATCAGATATTTTGTGTGATTAGTCCATGAATATTGTTCCTGTTATGGATAAGTTGACTCATGAAAGAAACAGAAGTGAGTTATCTGTCATAGTTTGTGTGTCACCATCTAATAAGTGCATTTGGGTCCTGGATTTGGAGGAAAAATACACACAAATTTGCAATTAGAAAATAGAAAATCTGATATTTTGTATGATTAGTCCATGAATATTGTTCCTGTTATGGATAAGTTGAATCATGAAAGAAACAGAAGTGAGTTATCTGTCATAGTTTGTGTGCTATCACTCACTACGTTCGTGATAGCCTCAGTAGCCAGCCTACTTGTAGTACTGTATGTGCAATGCTTGTAGTTCATGGGTGTGTTGGTGGGTTAAGCAAATGCTAGAGGGGGAGCCGGGAACTCCAGCCTGTTGGTTATTTTGCAGGCTGTAGTCCGGTCCCTTAGTTTGCTGTGCCCACACACACCGGCGCACAGCCTGGCTTAACAGCTTGGGCAGTTAAGCCTTTGGCTGTTAAGCCTTTTCTGCGGGCGGGCGTGGTGGGCCTTTTTACTTATTCTATTACTAATCGTTTTAGGAACAGAAAGAGTGAGCTGCTTGCTTTTCCGGGAGGGATGATCCTTTACAGGCTTGTTCTAGTGCTAGCCTGTAAATTTCGATTGCAGATGCGTCTTTTGGTCGCAAGCGATCCATTCATACGAGCTACCGTGATACAGTGTCACAGTGACACAGTGACACAGTGATACATCTATCCGGTGATACAGGGAATCGATCGTCTCCCTTCCGGTAGGGCGTGTAGTAGGCTTGCGTTTGCTGGGGGAATCCTTTGCCGGCTTGTTACGGCTACTCGAGGTTCGAGCGTGTGCTTAGAAGCTGGTTTTAGTGATACAGGGAAAATCGATCGTATCGATCGTATTCCTTCTGCGTGTGGTAGGCTTGCGCTTTGCTAGAGGAATCCTTTGCTGGCTTGTTGAGGCTATCGGGGGTCTAAGCATGTGCTTAGAAACTGGTTTTAGTGATAGTGAAATCTACTAGATTTCGACTTCCCCCGGTCTGGCTCTCTACCAGTTGTAGGGAGTGCCACGTGGCACTACCATTACTTTCATTCGGCTCGCTACATCAACTATCACTCACTACGTTCGTGATAGCCTCAGTAGCCAGCCTACTTGTAGTACTGTATGTGCAATGCTTGTAGTTCATGGGTGTGTTGGTGGGTTAAGCAAATGCTAGAGGGGGAGCCGGGAACTCCAGCCTGTTGGTTATTTTGCAGGCTGTAGTCCGGTCCCTTAGTTTGCTGTGCCCACACACACCGGCGCACAGCCTGGCTTAACAGCTTGGGCAGTTAAGCCTTTGGCTGTTAAGCCTTTTCTGCCATTGGGCCACAAGCCACAGGGTGGGAGCTGGATGGAGACTGGACCTGGAGGAGACAGGAGGCCAGACTGCGAGGGTGGGAGATTCCCCAAGAGGAATCAGAGAGAGCTGCCAGGGGGAGTGGGGGCGGCAGCCGGCACCCACTCTTCTGGCAGGAAGGAGTATGTTCCATTGTTGAACATTACAGAGGCAAGATTCTGGAAGATGGGGAGGGACTGCTGGTGCAAGTACCTCATCATGCAGTCACTGTGCCATCTTGCAAGGAGCTTGATGACATTAGAATCACATTTGCCCTGGAGCAGGGCCATAGCCCCTCCCGCTCGAAGGGACCGAGCAGAGATTGCTGCAGGGGAGATGCCGGTGGTCTGATAGAGGGTCTGGGCATAGACTCGCATGGAGGATGTGACAGTTGCTGCGCGAACGAGGGTGAGAACCCCATTGTCAAAGTAACTGGCAAGTTTGAGATCTGGGCTGAAGGGATGGGTGCTGGTGCAGCAGCCCCTGAGGTGGAGCACTTGGCGCGCGCATGCTGCTACAGGGCAGCATAGGTTGTCGCCACTCCTTGCATGAGCAACTACCTCACCTTTGTCCCCATTCTTCTGTGTGGTGAATGTCAGGGTGACAGAGGTAGCAGCCAGTAGCTCATGTTCAGGGCCATCATGGTGGAGAAATTTGGAGCCAAGGTAGAAGGAGACCTCCTTGAGGTGGAAGGCTTGGTCGTCCCTGGTAGTACCAGTGTACTCACCAGGGCGCAGACAGAAAAAGAAGGCTATGCAAATCATGTTTGCAATGGCCTGTCTGGTAGGGGAAGGGGAGTCATAGTATGCAAAGCGAAGGGCATGCATGACCAGGGTGATGGGGACTGGTTTGACCCGGCACGGGGCTGGGTCTAGCTTGGCATAGGCCTTGAACTGGGCAGTTAGCCTGAAGTCAAGACTGCCGGTAGAGTTGGTTCTTGGGTCTTTGGACCCCAAGCGGGCCAGCGTCTGGCCCACTGACCGGAGGGTGTCCGATACTGTGCGAGATCTGATGGGCTTGCCGCTATGGGATAGTCGTCCGTCATGGAGGCGCTGGGCAAAGACTTGGAGGATGGGGATTGGATCTGTAACAGAGTGGAGGGTTGGTTCAAAGCCTTGAGACACACAGAATTGAACCCATTGATTCCAATGGGCATCCTTGCGCTTGGCATAGAGCTCAGTGACTGAAGTGCGCATGGTCTTCTGGATAGAGCCAAGGTCAGAGCAGAATGCATGGGAGGCTGCAGGGGACATAAGATCCAGGGCAAGTCCTGGGGGTAGTTGGTATTGAAATGATTGAGAAGGGCAGTGTCAGAGAGGTCAGAGCGAGAGAGCAAATCAGCTAGGTGATTCACAGGTCCAGGGATGTAATCCCTGAGGGGGACATATTGGTGGAGCCGCTGGTGCAGGGACTGAATTCGAAGGAGGTAGGCTGCAGGCCCAGTAGTAGTGGTGGCGCCTTTCCTTTGCCAATAGACTGCTGCTGTGTTGTCATAGCAGTTGTGAGTGGTTCTGGATTGCCTTGTGCAAGGCCACAGAAGTCATCCACATAGACATCCCAGTATCGCACCGGCTTCTTGGTGGGAGTGGTACTATGAGGAGTGGGCAGATGGGGCACCCTAGGGGTAGTAGCTTCAGGGGGAGCTGGAGGCGCGGCGGGCGTGGCTTCAGAGGTGAGATCCAGTCGATGGGGTGTGATCCTGGCCTCTGCCAGCCCTGTGGAGAGGGTGGCGTTGGCCAGGTCTGCAATGGTTTCTGTAAAGGCACAGAAGTTTGGTGGGCTGGATTTCCACCCCATGGGGTTGGTGAGGGGGATTCCAATGAGTGGTGGCTCGCCCTTTCGGGAAGGGAATAGCACTCCTAGCTTCATGGTGTCTTCTGGGTTCAACTGGACCCGGTAGAATCCATCCACGAGGTCAATCTTGGACATGTAGACTGGGCCAAACCGAGGGTTCGCCCGGTGCAGCTTGGTGAGGAGCCGGGGCAGGGTGTGGCCAAATTGCATGGCCTCTGCTGGGGCTAGGGGATTGGTGTCTTGGTTGACTTCAGAGTAGGTGTAATCTGAGATCATGCGCGGGCGCCGTCCCCGTTGTGGGACTAGCCCTAGTGGGCTGAGCCTTAGGTCGGGCAGGTCTTGGATGAGGCTGGCTGGGAGGACCGTCCATTGCTGCTTGTCCATCATGTCGGCATACTCCTCCCGCAGGAAGGCAATGCCCTGGTGGGAAGATTGGTGAGGCCCCCTGGAGAGGGCACTGTCAATCCTGGCAGGGGTCCAAGGTTGGCCTGTCATGGAGGCCGGGGTGCCTTCTTTCCCAAAGTGGGCTAAGAGTAGACTGGCTGGATGGGGGATATTACCCACATCTGGGTGGATGTCACCTTGTCCCCGGATTGTCCGGATGAAGTTCCCCCAGCTAGTGCTGTTGTTGTAGACCTTGATAGCCCGGTTGACGTGCACGTCGAGCCTGTCAGTGGGGTACGGCAGCAGGGGGGTGACTTGGGGATCGGACCGAGGCACAGCGTTGCTGGTTGAAGAGGCCAGCGAGGTGCTGGGTGGAGAGGCCAGCGCGTCGCTGGACTTAGACAGGAGGGGGGTGACTTGGGGCTTGGACCGAGGCACCGCGTTGATGGTTGCAGAAGCCAGCATGTTGCTGGGTGGAGAGGCCAGCATGCCGCTGGACTGAGAAAGGAGGGGGGTGACTTGGGGCTCGGACCGAGGCACCGCGTTGGTGGTTGGCAAGGGGGTAGGGACTGTAGCAGGGACTAGGGACTCGGACGTAGGCCTTGGCAGGGGGATGTTTTCTTTGGAACCTGTGGAAGTGGGGGAAGGCACATACAAATTGAGGGGGGTACCTGCGCGCGCGTGCTGTTTGTGCTTACCTAATTCATGTGTGATTCTTAAGTGAGGATTAGATTCGTTAGATAATGGATTGTTACTTAGTATGGTCCTCCCGGTTGATGTGGAGGGCGCGACGCCATGAGTCGGATGGCGCTTGCCGACTGGTCAGGCATATGCCTCCTGGCACCATTGCCAGAGCTGATCTTGCTCGGTGGGAGTGATGGCCACGTGGTCTTATATGTGCTTGCAGCCGCTGAAGCAGGCACCCTTGATGTGCCACGAGTGGCATCTCTCTTGCCCATCTGGTCTGGAGAGGGGGCCTTTTCCTTTGTCTCTCATAGTTTGTAGGGCTTCCCTCATTTTTGCTGACTCCAGTTTCTTGACAATGGGATGATTGCTGTCTTGGAGGCGGGAGTCCCGGTGTGGATTGGTGAGTCGTGTCTGTTGAGTTGTGGTCCCTCCTGTCGAGTTGTGGACTCCCAGATTGCTGGAGGGACTGTTGCTGTTGTTGTTGTTGTTGTTGTTGCTGCTGAGCCCCGTGGCGCCCACCTTGGTGGGGGATGGAGGAGGATCCGGTCTTTGAAGTAGTCTCAGGGCAGCCACATTGGAGACATTGGGGAGCCAGTTGAGATTTTGGGTCATTCGGAAAGTGTGGAAGTCCACCCCAAAGTCGGGGGATGGGAGGATGGAGGCTGCTTCCCACTGTTCCTCAAGCCATCCCCTGACCCGGATCTGGAAGTAGTAGACTACAATGGCAGGTGTGAGGAATTCGCCCACCTCATCTGCAATTGCTCTTCGGAGGGGCATCTGCTGGATCTTGAGCCTGCGGAGGCCTTGTTGGTAGCTGGTGACGACATCATGGTTGAGTCCTAGGATGGTGGCTAGGACGGCCAGGTAGCTCTCCAGCTGGGTGGTGGCTTCAGTCCAGTCGACAGGGATGTAGGCCTTTGTCTTCTGGAGCTCCAGGGAGTCCTTCAAGGTGAGGGAGTTGCCTACAGTGGAGATCATAGTGTCATATGCTGCCACAGTGGAGGCTGCCTCCTGCTCCCTTTTCAGGGTGGCGGCAGACCCACCCGGGGGAGTGAAGGCCATGGGGAGTATTCCATCTGCCACATCAAAGGGGTCAGTACCATGGAAGTTGCCATCCTGGAACCTCTTGAGAGCGGCGGTGGTAATCAAGGGGGCTTGGATCCCCAACTCAGAAGCCCTGGCTGCCACTTGGCTTTGGAAAATCATGTGGGTCCTTTCGTGCTTGCTCTTTTGAGCCCAGGCGTGGTAGATAGGGGGGAGGTTCGCTTCTTCCTGTTTGCCACAGAGCAGGAGCAAGCGCTGGGTGTACAAGGGGCCCCAAGTGGTCTTCACTGTCTGCGACCACTTGTGGTCCATATTCTCACTTAGCTTTAGTTGGTGGTCTGTGAGGGCCGTGACTGCTGCTGTGAGCTTTGGGTCTCCTGGTGGAGCCCCAGTTCGAGCCAGTTCTGGCAGGTCCCGGTACATCACCTTAAGCTTCATGTAGCTGATAAGGCCGGTCTCGTTTCTAAAGAATGGACCTGGTTGCTGGAGCGTGGGGCTGCCACCGGGTTCTGTAGCTGTAGTCCCGGCTAACCTGAGAGTGTTAAACAGGGGGGTGCAGGACTCCATTAGCTCAGCCATGTTGGCCCAAGGATGGAGGATCTCCAGGGCTTGTTTTGGAGAGAGCCCTTTTCCCAAGAGAAAGTGCACCAACTCAAAGGGAATGAAGAAAGACTTGTGGGCCTGTATCAACTCAGAGTGGGCGGTCCCCTCTGGTATCACTGGGAGGGGCGTTGCAGGGTGCGCCTCCAACTCTGCCAGGTGATGATCCAGGGTTAGCACTCGCGTGGCTGTTGTGGGGGACAGCATGGCTGCATCTACTAGCACCAGTTCCACCGCTTCCCCTTCATTGTCGTCCAGGTACCCAAAGGCCTTGTTTTTGTTGGGGCTGTGTTGAGCCAAGGGCCCCGGGTACTTTCGAAGGCCATGCACCAATCGGAGGCAGGGCAGGCCTTGGGAGTCAGCTACAAAGATCCCCAGCGCGCCCACAGCCTCAGCCTCAAAGAGGTTGAGTAGATGTTCCAAGAGGACCTGGGGGGGGGAGGCCAGAGTGAAGTAGCTGAAGATGGTCGAGTAGGCCTTGTCGCGCTCTGCTGTGCTCCCAAAGGGGCTTGGAGTGGTCCGGAAGTACTCTGAGTAGGTCAACATCTCTCTAGAGGGGTGCGGATAGAGGTGCGAGGAGGAGGTGTGGATCGGTAGCCCAAAATCGTTTCGACTGCTTGGAGGTGCGGATCGGTATCAAAATCGATTCGACTGCTTGGAAGATTGTCGGTTCTCAGAAGTGTCAGCAAGCGGACGCTTGGGGTGCGGTCGCGGGTATCACGGCCAGGCCTATTGTAGTGACAAAGGAGTGGTCAAGGTGTGAGGGTGTTAGTAATACTGGCGCCGTCGTTTCGTCGATGCGGTCGATAGTAGCTTCTTTGGCACCCGGCGAGATAGAATGACTATCGCTGCTGATAGGCTGTCGTACGGGTACAATAGGATGACTATTGGACCAGGACGGATTTGCCTTTTTACTTATTCTATTACTAATCGTTTTAGGAACAGAAAGAGTGAGCTGCTTGCTTTTCCGGGAGGGATGATCCTTTACAGGCTTGTTCTAGTGCTAGCCTGTAAATTTCGATTGCAGACGCGTCTTTTGGTCGCAAGCGATCCATTCATACGAGCTACCGTGATACAGTGTCACAGTGACACAGTGACACAGTGATACATCTATCCGGTGATACAGGGAATCGATCGTCTCCCTTCCGGTAGGGCGTGTAGTAGGCTTGCGTTTGCTGGGGGAATCCTTTGCCGGCTTGTTACGGCTACTCGAGGTTCGAGCGTGTGCTTAGAAGCTGGTTTTAGTGATACAGGGAAAATCGATCGTATCGATCGTATTCCTTCTGCATGTGGTAGGCTTGCGCTTTGCTAGAGGAATCCTTTGCTGGCTTGTTGAGGCTATCGGGGGTCTAAGCATGTGCTTAGAAACTGGTTTTAGTGATAGTGAAATCTACTAGATTTCGACTTCCCCCGGTCTGGCTCTCTACCAGTTGTAGGGAGTGCCACGTGGCACTACCATTACTTTCATTCGGCTCGCTACATCAATCACCATCTAATTAGTGCATTTGGGTCCTGGATTTGGAGGAAAAATACACACAAATTTGCAACTAGTAAATAGAAAATCTGATATTCTGTGTGATTAGTCAATGAATATTGTTCCTATTATGGATAAGTTGAATCATGAAAGAAACAGAAGTGAGTTA
Source organism: Pseudo-nitzschia multiseries (assembly GCA_037355745.1). NCBI lineage: Eukaryota > Bacillariophyta > Bacillariophyceae > Bacillariales > Bacillariaceae > Pseudo-nitzschia > Pseudo-nitzschia multiseries. The sequence goes on from CM074785.1 coordinate 26,955,623, forward strand.
TCTGTCATAGTTTGTGTGTCACCACCTAATAAGTGCATTTGGGTCCTGGATTTGGAGGAAAAATACACACTAATTTGAAATTAAAAATTAGAAAATCAGATATTTTGTGTGATTGAATAATGAATATTGTTCCTGTTATGGATAAGTTGAATCATGAAAGAAACAGAAGTGAGTTATCTGTCATAGTTTGTGTGTCACCACCTAATAAGTGCATTTGGGTCCTGGATTTGGAGGAAAAATACACACTAATTTGAAATTAAAAATTAGAAAATCAGATATTTTGTGTGATTGAATAATGAATATTGTTCCTGTTATGGATAAGTTGAATCATGAAAGAAACAGAAGTGAGTTATCTGTCATAGTTTGTGTGTCACCACCTAATTAGTGCATTTGGGTCCTGGATTTGGAGGAAAAATACACACTAATTTGCAACTAGAAAATAGAAAATCAGATATTTTGTGTGATTAGTCAATGAATACTGTTCCTATTATGGGTGAGATGAATGATGAAAGAAACAGAAGTGAGTTATCTGTCATAGTTTGTGTGTCACCACCTAATAAGTGCATTTGGGTCCTGGATTTGGAGGAAAAATACACACTAATTTGAAATTAAAAATTAGAAAATCAGATATTTTGTGTGATTGAATAATGAATATTGTTCCTGTTATGGATAAGTTGAATCATGAAAGAAACAGAAGTGAGTTATCTGTCATAGTTTGTGTGTCACCACCTAATTAGTGCATTTGGGTCCTGGATTTGGAGGAAAAATACACACTAATTTGCAACTAGAAAATAGAAAATCAGATATTTTGTGTGATTAGTCAATGAATACTGTTCCTATTATGGGTGAGATGAATGATGAAAGAAACAGAAGTGAGTTATCTGTCATAGTTTGTGTGTCACCACCTAATAAGTGCATTTGGGTCCTGGATTTGGAGGAAAAATACACACTAATTTGAAATTAAAAATTAGAAAATCAGATATTTTGTGTGATTGAATAATGAATATTGTTCCTGTTATGGATAAGTTGACTCATGAAAGAAACAGAAGTGAGTTATCTGTCATAGTTTGTGTGTCACCATCTAATTAGTTTCATTTGGGTCCTGGATTTGGAGGAAAAATACACACTAATGTGCAATTAGAAAATAGAAAATCTGATATTTTGTGTGATTAGTCCATGAATATTGTTCATGTTATGGATAAGTTGAATGATGAAAGAAACAGAAGTGAGTTATCTGTCATAGTTTGTGTGTCACCACCTAATTAGTGCATTTGGGTACTGGATTTGGAGGGAAAATACACACTAATTTGCAATTAGAAAATAGAAAATCAGATATTTTGTGTGATTAGTTGATGAATATTGTTCCTGTTATGGGTGAGATGAATCATGAAAGAAACAGAAGTGAGTTATTTGTCATAGTTTGTGTGTCACCACCTAATGAGTGCATTTGGGTCCTGGATTTGGAGGGAAAAAACACACTAATTTGCAACTAGAAAATAGAAAATCAGATATTTTGTGTGATTAGTTGATGAATATTGTTCCTGTTATGGGTGAGATGAATCATGAAAGAAACAGAAGTGAGTTATCTGTCATAGTTTGTATGTCACCACCTAATGAGTGCCTTTGGGTCCTGGATTTGGAGGAAAAATACACACAAATTTGCAATTAGAAAATAGAAAATCAGATATTTTGTGTGATTAGTCCATGAATATTGTTCCTGTTATGGATAAGTTGAATCATGAAAGAAACAGAAGTGAGTTATCTGTCATAGTTTGTGTGTCACCACCTAATAAGTGCATTTGGGTCCTGGATTTGGAGGAAAAATACACACAAATTTGTAATTAGAAAATAGAAAATCTGATATTTTGTGTGATTAGACCATGAATATTGTTCCTGTTATGGGTGAGATGAATCATGAAAGAAACAGAAGTGAGTTATCTGTCATAGTTTGTGTGTCACCATCTAATAAGTGCATTTGGGTCCTGGATTTGGAGGAAAAATACACACAAATTTGCAATTAGAAAATAGAAAATCAGATATTTTGTGTGATTAGTCCATGAATATTGTTCGTGTTATGGATAAGTTGACTCATGAAAGAAACAGAAGTGAGTTATCTGTCATAGTTTGTGTGTCACCACCTAATAAGTGCATTTGGGTCCTGGATTTGGAGGAAAAATACACACAAATTTGCAATTAGAAAATAGAAAATCTGATATTTTGTGTGATTAGACCATGAATATTGTTCCTGTTATGGGTGAGATGAATCATGAAAGAAACAGAAGTGAGTTATCTGTCATAGTTTGTGTGTCACCACCTAATGAGTGCATTTGGGTCCTGGATTTGGAGGGAAAAAACACACTAATTTGCAACTAGAAAATAGAAAATCAGATATTTTGTGTGATTAGTCAATGAATATTGTTCCTATTATGGGTGAGATGAATCATGAAAGAAACAGAAGTGAGTTATCTGTCATAGTTTGTGTGTCACCACCTAATAAGTGCATTTGGGTCCTGGATTTGGATGAAAAATACACACTAATTTGAAATTAGAAAATAGAAAATCAGATATTTTGTGTGATTAGTCCATGAATATTGTTCCTGTTATGGGTGAGATGAATCATGAAAGAAACAGAAGTGAGTTATCTGTCATAGTTTGTGTGTCACCACCTAATTAGTGCATTTGGGTCCTGGATTTGGAGGAAAAATACACACAAATTTGCAACTAGAAAATAGAAAATCAGATATTTTGTGTGATTAGTCCATGAATATTGTTCCTGTTATGGATAAGTTGACTCATGAAAGAAACAGAAGTGAGTTATCTGTCATAGTTTGTGTGTCACCACCTAATGAGTGCCTTTGGGTACTTGATTTGGAGGAAAAATACACACTAATTTGCAATTAGAAAATAGAAAATCAGATATTTTGTGTGATTAGTCCATGAATATTGCTATCACTCACTACATTCGTGATAGCCTCAGTAGCCAGCCTTACTTGTAGTACTGTATGTGCAATGCTTGTAGTTCATGGGTGTGTTGGTGGGTTAAGCAATTGCTAGAGGGGGAGCCGGGAACTCCAGCCTGTTGGTTGTTTTGCAGGCTGTAGTCCGGTCCCTTAGTTTGCTGTGCCCACACACACCGGCGCACAGCCTGGCTTAACAGCTTGGGCAGTTAAGCCTTTGGCTGTTAAGCCTTTTCTGCCATTGGGCCACAAGCCACAGGGTGGGAGCTGGATGGAGACTGGACCTGGAGGAGACAGGAGGCCAGACTGCGAGGGTGGGAGATTCCCCAAGAGGAATCAGAGAGAGCTGCCAGGGGGAGTGGGGGCGGCAGCCGGCACCCACTCTTCTGGCAGGAAGGAGTATGTTCCATTGTTGAACATTACAGAGGCAAGATTCTGGAAGATGGGGAGGGACTGCTGGTGCAAGTACCTCATCATGCAGTCACTGTGCCATCTTGCAAGGAGCTTGATGACATTAGAATCACATTTGCCCTGGAGCAGGGCCATAGCCCCTCCCGCTCGAAGGGACCGAGCAGAGATTGCTGCAGGGGAGATGCCGGTGGTCGGATAGAGGGTCTGGGCATAGACTCGCATGGAGGATGTGACAGTTGCTGCGCAAACGAGGGTGAGAACCCCATTGTCAAAGTAACTGGCCAGCTTGAGATCTGGGCTGAAAGGGTGGGTGCTGGTGCAGCAGCCCCTGAGGTGGAGCACTTGGCGCGCGCATGCTGCTACAGGGCAGCATAGGTTGTCGCCACTCCTTGCATGAGCAACTACCTCACCTTTGTCCCCATTCTTCTGTGTGGTGAATGTCAGGGTGACAGAGGTAGCAGCCAGTAGCTCATGTTCAGGGCCATCATGGTGGAGAAATTTGGAGCCAAGGTAGAAGGAGACCTCCTTGAGGTGGAAGGCTTGGTCGTCCCTGGTAGTACCAGTGTACTCACCAGGGCGCAGACAGAAAAAGAAGGCTATGCAAATCATGTTTGCAATGGCCTGTCTGGTAGGGGAAGGGGAGTCATAGTATGCAAAGCGAAGGGCATGCATGACAAGGGTGATGGGGACTGGTTTGACCCGGCACGGGGCTGGGTCTAGCTTGGCATAGGCCTTGAACTGGGCAGTTAGCCTGAAGTCAAGACTGCCGGTAGAGTTGGTTCTTGGGTCTTTGGACCCCAAGCGGGCCAGCGTCTGGCCCACTGACCTGAGGGTGTCCGATACTGTGCGAGATCTGATGGGCTTGCCGCTATGGGATAGTCGTCCGTCATGGAGGCGCTGGGCAAAGACTTGGAGGATGGGGATTGGATCTGTAACAGAGTGGAGGGTTGGGTCAAAGCCTTGAGACACACAGAATTGAACCCATTGATTCCAATGGGCATCCTTGCGCCTGGCATAGAGCTCAGTGACTGAAGCGCGCATGGTCTTCTGGATAGAGCCAAGGTCAGAGCAGAATGCATGGGAGGCTGCAGGGGACATAAGATCCAGGGCAAGTCCTGGGGGTAGGTGGTGTTGAAATGATTGAGAAGGGCAGTGTCAGAGAGGTCAGAGCGAGAGAGCAAATCAGCTAGGTGATTCACAGGTCCAGGGATGTAATCCCTGAGGGGGACATATTGGTGGAGCCGCTGGTGCAGGGACTGAATTCGAAGGAGGTAGGCTGCAGGCCCAGTAGTAGTGGTGGCGCCTTTCCTTTGCCAATAGACTGCTGCTGTGTTGTCATAGCAGTTGTGAGTGGTTCTGGATTGGACACAGGCAGCTTGGGCAAGGATGTCATTGTGGGCAATGGAACCAGCGAGCTCAAGGTCACTGTTGGTGATGGTGCCACTGGGGTTGTCAAAGGTGACTAGTTGGGAGGAGACCCACTTGGGGAATGCATGCCTCCACATGATGGGCTGCACCGCGCCAGTGGGAAGGGGGACAAAATGGATGCCCCCCATGCCCATACCAGAGGCATCACAAGCGCCGAGGGTGGCTGGGAAAGTGTCAGGTACTAGTTCGGCAATGGAAGTAGGCCTGGTGGAGAGGTCATTGGCCAGCCATTGGAAGTCGCGAAGGAAGCTATGGACGCGCTTGGTGAGCTGGAGGCGCTGCCTGCCCGGTTCCTGGTGGCGGAAGGCTTCTTGGAGGATGGAGAAGAGGCCAATGGCGCCAGGGATGGCAAGGGCCATCGATCGTAGTTCCCCCAGGACTTGGTGCCATTGTTTGATAGGAACATGGCGCTGGTTGGGGGAAATGGAATGAAGAATCTCCTGTAGCCGGGCCACTCGATGGGGAGGAAGGCTGATGGTTTTGTTGATGGAATCAATGAGCCAGCCCAGGATGACTTTCTTGGTGGTCCATCTGGCGTCCCCTTGGAGCATTTTCTTGAGGGAGGCTGGTTCCTGTCTGAACGGATTGTCAGAGGCCTCCAGGGGCCGGAAGACTTTGTCCAGAGACTGGAAGAGCACCCGCTTGATGGCGCGTCGGGTCCATTGGTTGCCTTGCGCAAGGCCACAGAAGTCATCCACATAGACATCCCAGTATCGCACCGGCTTCTTGGTGGGAGTGGTACTATGAGGAGTGGGCAGATGGGGCACCCTAGGGGTGGTAGCTTCAGGGGTAGCTGGAGGCGCGGCGGGCGTGGCTTCAGAGGTGAGATCCAGTCGATGGGGTGTGATCCTGGCCTCTGCCAGCCCTGTGGAGAGGGTGGCGTTGGCCAGGTCTGCAATGGTTTCTGTAAAGGCACAGAAGTTTGGTGGGCTGGATTTCCACCCCATGGGGTTGGTGAGGGGGATTCCAATGAGTGGTGGCTCGCCCTTTCGGGAAGGGAATAGCACTCCTAGCTTCAAGGTGTCTTCTGGGTTCAACTGGACCCGGTAGAATCCATCCGCGAGGTCAATCTTGGACATGTAGACTGGGCCAAACCGAGGGTTCGCCCGGTGCAGCTTGGTGAGGAGCCGGGGCAGGGTGTGGCCAAATTGCATGGCTTCTGCTGGGGCGAGAGGGATGGTGTCTTGGTTAACTTCAGAGTAGGTGTAGTCTGAGATCATTCGGGGGCGCCGGCCTCGCTGGGGGACTAGCCCCAGCGGACTCAGCCGGAGGTTTGGAAGGTCGTTGATGAGACTGGCAGGGAGGACCGTCCATTGTTGCTTGTCCATCATGTCGGCATACTCTTCCCGCAGGAAGGCAATGCCCTGGTGGGAAGATTGGTGAGGCCCCCTGGAGAGGGCACTGGCAATCCTAGCAGGGGTCCAAGGTTGGCCTGTCATGGAGGCCGGAGTGCCTTCTTTCCCAAAGTGGGCTAAGAGGGGGCTGGCTGGATGGGGGATATTACCCACATCGGGGTGGATGTCACCTTGTCCTCGGATTGTCCGGATGAAGTCCCCCCAGCTAGTGCTGTTGTTGTAGACCTTGATGGCCCGGTTGACGTGCACGTCGAGCCTGTCGGTGGGGTACCGAGGCATAGTGTTGCTGGGTGAAGCGGCCAGCAAGTTGCTGGGTGGAGAGGCCAGCGCGTCGCCGGACTTAGACAGGAGGGGGGTGACTTGGGGCTTGGACCGAGGCACGAATGCTGCAGGGACTAGGGGTTCGGGCCTAGGCAAAGCTGTGGGAGTGACTAGGAGCTCGGGCCTAGGCAATGGGTTGGCCGGGACTGTATGGGGCCCGGTAGGGACTGTGGCAGGGACTAGGGGTTCGGGCCTAGGCAAAGCTGTGGGAGGGACTAGGAGCTCGGGCCTAGGCAATGGGTTGGCCGGGACTGTAGGGGGCCCGGTAGGGACTGTGGCAGGGACTAGGGACTCGGACGTAGGCCTTGGCAAGGGGAGAGGGGTTGTTGCCCCCATGGGGGGCGCTTCCGTGGCATCTGTAGAACTGGTGGAGATCTGGGAAGGCACATACAGGTTGGGAGGGGTACATGCGCGCGCGTGCTGTTTGTGCTTACCTAATTCATGTGTGATTCGTAAGTGAGGATTAGATTCGTGATTAGATGATGGATTGTTACGTAGGATGATCCCCCCAAGGCCCATGTGGGGTGGGGAGGGCTCCGCGCCCCAGTGAGGGCGCGTGCCGACCGGTCAGGCATATGCCTCTTGGCACCATTCCCAGAGTAGATCTTGCTCGGTGGGAGTGATGGCCACATGGTCATATATGTGCTTGCAGCTGCTGAAGCAGGCACCCTTGATGTGCCACGAGTGGCATCTCTCTTGGCCGTCTGGTCTGGAGAGGGGGCCTTTCCCTTTGTCTCTCATAACTTGGATGGCTTCCCTCATTTTTGCTGACTCCAGTTTCTTGACAATGGGATGATTGCTGTCTTGGAGGCGGGAGTCCCGGTGTGGATTGGTGAGTCGTGTTTGTTGCGTCCCCACGGTTGGGTTGCGGACTCCCGGGCTGCTAGAGGGAGTGGTGCTGTTGTTGTTGTTGTTGTGGCTACTCCCCTTGGCGCCCGCCTTGGTGGGGGATGGAGGAGGATCCGGCCGTCGCAGTAGTCTCAGGGCAGCCACATTGGAGACATTGGGGAGCCAGTTGAGGTTCTGGCTCATCCTGAAGGTGTGGAAGTCCACCCCAAAGTCCGGGGAGGGAAGGATGGAGGCTGCTTCCCACTGTTCCTCAAGCCATCCCCTGACTCGGATTTGGAAGTAGTAGACTACAATGGCGGGGGTCAGGAATTCTCCCACCTCATCTGCAATTGCTCTTCGGAGGGGCATCTGCTGGATCTTGAGCCTGCGGAGGCCTTGTTGGTAGCTGGTGACGACATCATGGTTGAGTCCTAGGATGGTGGCTAGGACGGCCAGGTAGCTCTCCAGCTGGGTAGTGGCTTCAGTCCAGTCGACCGGGATGTAGGCCTTTGTCTTCTGGAGCTCCAGGGAGTCCTTCAAGGTGAGGGAGTTGCCTTCAGTGGAGATCATAGTGTCATATGCTGCCACAGTGGCGGCTGCCTCCTGCTCCCTTTTCAGGGTGGCGGCAGACCCACCCGGGGGTGTGAAAGCCATGGGGAGTATTCCATCTGCCACATCAAAGGGGTCAGTACCATGGAAGTTGCCATCCTGGAACCTCTTGAGAGCGGCGGTGGTAATCAAGGGGGCTTGGATCCCCAACTCAGAAGCCCTGGCTGCCACTTGGCTTTGGAAAATCATGTGGGTCCTTTCGTGCTTGCTCTTTTGAGCCCAGGCTTGGTAGATAGGGGGGAGGTTCGCTTCTTCCTGTTTACCACAGAGCAGGAGCAAGCGCTGGGTGTACAAGGGGCCCCAAGTGGTCTTCACTGTCTGCGACCGCTTGTGGTCCATATTCTCACTTAGCTTTAGTTGGTGGTCTGTGAGGGCCGTGACTGCTGCTGTGAGCTTTGGGTCTCCTGGTGGAGCCCCAGTTCGAGCCAGTTCTGGCAGGTCCCGGTACATCACCTTAAGCTTCATGTAGCTGATAAGGCCGGTCTCGTTTCTAAAGAATGGACCTGGTTGCTGGAGCGTGGGGCTGCCACCGGGTTCTGTAGCGGTAGTCCCGGCTAACCTGAGAGTGTTAAACAGGGGGGTGCAGGATTCCATTAGCCCAGCCATGTTGGCCCAAGGATGGAGGATCTCCAGGGCTTGTTTTGGAGAGAGCCCTTTTCCCAAGAGAAAATGCACCAACTCAAAGGGAATGAAGAAGGTCTTGTGGGCCTGTATCAACTCAGAGTGGGCGGTCCCCTCTGGTAGCACTGGGAGGGGCGTTGCGGGGTGCGCCTCCAACTCCGCCAGATGATGATCCAGGGTTAGCACCCGCGTAGCTGTAGTGGGGGACAGCATGGCTGAATCCACTAGCACCAGTTCCACCGCTTCCCCTTCATTGTCGTCCAGGTACCCAAAGGCCTTGTTTTTGTTGGGGCTGTGTTGAGCCAAGGGCCCCGGGTACTTTCGAAGGCCATGCACCAATCGGAGGCAGGGCAGGCCTTGGGAGTCAGCTACAAAGATCCCCAGCGCGCCCACAGCCTCAGCCTCAAAGAGGTTGAGTAGCTGTTCCAAGAGGACCTGGGGGGGGGAGTCCAGAGTGAAGTAGCTGAAGATGGTCGAGTAGGCCTTGTCGCGCTCTGCTGTGCTCCCAAATGGGCTTGGAGTGGTCCGGAAGTACTCCGAGTAGGTCAACATCTCTAGGTCAGGAATCTGAGGCACGATGATATCTCGCACAAGCTAGGCGCTGAGTGTGATTGGAGTTCTACTCGCCGCTAGGTGCGGATAGAGGTGCGAGGAGGCGCCGAACGGTAGACCACTCGATGCGGCTGGACGTTTGCCGAGTAGATTGACGGGTGACCAATCGATTCGCTGACGCTTGGAGGTGCTGTATCTATCAAGGCCGGGCCTGCTGTAATGACAAGAGGGAGCCGGTGATGACAAGGAGCTGTTGGTGAGTGTGTTAGTAAGAGACTGACCGCGGTAGGAGTACGCTAGGCCAGGCTAGGGGACCAACCGGTAGACTGCTGTACGGGTACACTAGGCAAGGCTAGGGGACCAGGACAGATAGGCTTGTCGTACGGGTACAATAGGGATGACTATTGGACCTGGACGCGTTCACCAATTTTATTCTACTACTAATCGTTTTAGGAGCAAAAGAGTGAGCTTTGCTAGCCTTTGCGGGAGGGATGATCCTTTACCGCTTGTTCTAGTGCTAGCCTGTAATTTTTGATTGCAGACGAGTCTTTCGGTCGCAAGTAATCCATTCATACGAGCTACCGTGATACAGTGACACAGTGATACTTCTTATCCGGTGATACAGGGAATCGGTTGTATTGTTCTGGTAGGGTTCGTAGTAGGGTTGCGCTTTGCTGGAGGAATCCGTAGCACGCTTGTTGTGGCTATCCGGGTCTAAGCGCGTGCTTAGAAGCTGGTTTTTGTGATACAGCAGGGATTCGGTCGTGTAGATTGTACTTCTTCGCGTGATACAGCTCGGCGTGAATTGTCGTAGGCTTGCGCTTTGCTGGAGGAATCCTTTGCCGGCTTGTTGATGCTAGAAGCTGGTTTTAGGGACAGTGAAATCTACTAGATTTCTACTAGGTTTTCCCCCCCGTCTGGCTCTCCACCGGTTGTAGGGAGTGCCACGTGGCACTACCATTACTTTCATTCGGCTCGCTACATCAATTCCTGTTATGGATGAGATGAATCATGAAAGAAACAGAAGTGAGTTATCTGTCATAGTTTGTGTGTCACCACCTAATGAGTGCCTTTGGGTCCTGGATTTGGAGGAAAAATACACACAAATTTGTAATTAGAAAATAGAAAATCTGATATTTTGTGTGATTAGACCATGAATATTGTTCCTGTTATGGGTGAGATGAATCATGAAAGAAACAGAAGTGAGTTATCTGTCATAGTTTGTGTGTCACCACCTAATAAGTGCATTTGGGTCCTGGATTTGGAGGAAAAATACACACAAATTTGCAATTAGAAAATAGAAAATCTGATATTTTGTATGATTAGTCCATGAATATTGTTCGTGTTATGGATAAGTTGAATCATGAAAGAAACAGAAGTGAGTTATCTGTCATAGTTTGTGTGTCACCATCTAATAAGTGCATTTGGGTCCTGGATTTGGAGGAAAAATACACACAAATTTGCAATTAGAAAATAGAAAATCAGATATTTTGTATGATTAGTCCATGAATATTGCTATCACTCACTACGTTCGTGATAGCCTCAGTAGCCAGCCTACTTGTAGTACTGTATGTGCAATGCTTGTAGTTCATGGGTGTGTTGGTGGGTTAAGCAAATGCTAGAGGGGGAGCCGGGAACTCCAGCCTGTTGGTTATTTTGCAGGCTGTAGTCCGGTCCCTTAGTTTGCTGTGCCCACACACACCGGCGCACAGCCTGGCTTAACAGCTTGGGCAGTTAAGCCTTTGGCTGTTAAGCCTTTTCTGCGGGCGGGCGTGGTGGGCCAATTTATTCTACTACTAATCATTTTAGGAGCAAAAGAGTGAGCTGTATGCTTGGATTTCCTGGAGGGATCCTTTACCGGCTTGTTAGTGGTAGCCTGTAATTTCGATTGCAGACGCGTCTTTCGGTCGCAAGCGCTCCATTCATACGAGCTACTGTGATACAGTGACACAGTGATACATCTTATCCGGTGATACAGGGAATCGATTGTGTTTCCTTGGTACCGTTGGGCTTGCTAGGGGAATCCTTGGCACGCTTGTTGAGGCTATCGGGGTCTAAGCGTGTGCTTAGAAGCTGGTTTTAGTGATACAGGGAATCGATCGTGTAGATCATAATTCTTCTGGTAGGGCGTGATACAGGGAATCAATCATCCGGTGTTACAGGGAATCGATCAACCGGTGTTTCAGGGAATCGATCGTATCGTTCTGGTAGGGAGTGTGGTAGGCTTGCTTTTGCTGGAAGAACCCTTTGCTGGCTTGTTGAGGCTATCGGGGGTCTAAGCGCGTGTTTAGAAGCTGGTTTCAGGGATAGTGAAATCTACTAGATTTCTACTAGGTTTTCCCCCCCGGTCTGGCTCTCTACCGGTTGTAGGGAGTGCCACGTGGCACTACCATTACTTTCATTCGGCTCGCTACATCAATTCCTGTTATGGATAAGTTGAATCATGAAAGAAACAGAAGTGAGTTATCTGTCATAGTTTGTGTGTCACCAACTAATTAGTGCATTTGGGTCCTGGATTTGGAGGAAAAATACACACAAATTTGCAACTAGTAAATAGAAAATCTGATATTCTGTGTGATAAGTCCATGAATATTGTTCCTATTATGGGTGAGATGAATCATGAAAGAAACAGAAGTGAGTTATCTGTCATAGTTTGTGTGTCACCACCTAATAAGTGCATTTGGGTCCTGGATTTGGAGGAAAAATACACACTAATTTGAAATTAAAAATTAGAAAATCAGATATTTTGTGTGATTGAATAATGAATATTGTTCCTGTTATGGATAAGTTGAATCATGAAAGAAACAGAAGTGAGTTATCTGTCATAGTTTGTGTGTCACCACCTAATAAGTGCATTTGGGTCCTGGATTTGGAGGAAAAATACACACTAGTTTGAAATTAAAAATTAGAAAATCAGATATTTTGTGTGATTGAATAATGAATATTGTTCCTGTTATGGATAAGTTGTATGATGAAAGAAACAGAAGTGAGTTATCTGTCATAGTTTGTGTGTCACCACCTAATTAGTGCATTTGGGTCCTGGATTTGGAGGAAAAATACACACAAATTTGCAATTAGAAAATAGAAAATCTGATATTTTGTGTGATTAGTCCATGAATATTGTTCCTGTTATGGATAAGTTGACTCATGAAAGAAACAGAAGTGAGTTATCTGTCATAGTTTGTGTGTCACCATCTAATTAGTGCATTTGGGTCCTGGATTTGGAGGAAAAATACACACAAATTTGCAACTAGAAAATAGAAAATCTGATATTTTGTGTGATTAGTCCATGAATATTGTTCATGTTATGGATAAGTTGAATGATGAAAGAAACAGAAGTGAGTTATCTGTCATAGTTTGTGTGTCACCACCTAATTAGTGCATTTGGGTACTGGATTTGGAGGAAAAATACACACTAATTTGCAATTAGAAAATAGAAAATCAGATATTTTGTGTGATTAGACCATGAATATTGTTCCTGTTATGGGTGAGATGAATCATGAAAGAAACAGAAGTGAGTTATCTGTCATAGTTTGTGTGTCACCACCTAATAAGTGCATTTGGGTCCTGGATTTGGAGGAAAAATACACACAAATTTGCAATTAGAAAATAGAAAATCTGATATTTTGTGTGATTAGTCCATGAATATTGTTCATGTTATGGATAAGTTGAATGATGAAAGAAACAGAAGTGAGTTATCTGTCATAGTTTGTGTGTCACCACCTAATTAGTGCATTTGGGTACTGGATTTGGAGGAAAAATACACACAAATTTGCAATTAGAAAATAGAAAATCAGATATTTTGTGTGATTAGTTGATGAATATTGTTCCTTTTATGGGTGAGATGAATCATGAAAGAAACAGAAGTGAGTTATCTGTCATAGTTTGTGTGTCACCACCTAATGAGTGCCTTTGGGTACTGGATTTGGAGGGAAAATACACACTAATTTGCAACTAGAAAATAGAAAATCAGATATTTTGTGTGATTAGACCATGAAATATTGTTCCTTTTATGGGTGAGATGAATCATGAAAGAAACAGAAGTGAGTTATCTGTCATAGTTTGTGTGTCACCACCTAATGAGTGCCTTTGGGTACTGGATTTGGAGGAAAAATACACACTAATTTGAAATTAAAAATTAGAAAATCAGATATTTTGTGTGATTCAACCATGAATATTGCTATCACTCACTACATTCGTGATAGCCTCAGTAGCCAGCCTACTTGTAGTACTGTATGTGCAATGCTTGTAGTTCATGGGTGTGTTGGTGGGTTAAGCAAATGCTAGAGGGGGAGCCGGGAACTCCAGCCTGTTTGTTTTGCAGGCTGTAGTCCGGTCCCTTAGTTTGCTGTGCCCACACACACCGGCGCACAGCCTGGCTTAACAGCTTGGGCAGTTAAGCCTTTGGCTGTTAAGCCTTTTCTGCGGGCGGGCGTGGTGGGCCTTTTTACTTATTCTATTACTAACGTTTTAGGAACAGAAAGAGTGAGCTTTGCTTGCCTTTGCTGGAGGATGGCTCCTTACAGGCGTTTCTAGTGCTAGCCTGTAATTTTCGATTGCAGACGAGTCTTTCGGTCGCAGCCATCCATTCGTACGAGCTACCATGATACAGTGACACATTGATACATCTACTATCCGGTGATACGGGGAATCGATTGTATTCCTTCTGGTACGGCGTGTAGTAGACTTGCGCTTTGCTGGAGGAATCCTTTGCCGGCTTGCTGAGGCTACCGGGGTCTAAGCATGTGCTTAGAAGCTGGTTTTAGCTAGTGATACAGGGAATCGATCGTGCGAGTATGGGAATCGATCGTGCGTAATTTCTTCTGGTAGCGCGGGTTGTAGGCTTGCGCTTTGCTGGAAGAAACCTTTGCTGGCTTGTTGAGGCTAGAAGCTGGTTTTAGGGATAGTGAAATCTACTAGATTTCTACTAGGTTTTCCCCCGGTCTGGCTCTCTACCGGTTGTATGGAGTGCCACGTGGCACTACCATTACTTTCATTCGGCTCGCTACATCAACTATCACTCACTACATTCGTGATAGCCTCAGTAGCCAGCCTACTTGTAGTACTGTATGTGCAATGCTTGTAGTTCATGGGTGTGTTGGTGGGTTAAGCAATGCTAGAGGGGGAGCCGGGAACTCCAGCCTGTTTGTTTTGCAGGCTGTAGTCCGGTCCCTTAGTTTGCTGTGCCCACACACACCGGCGCACAGCCTGGCTTAACAGCTTGGGCAGTTAAGCCTTTGGCTGTTAAGCCTTTTCTGCCATTGGGCCACACGCCACAGGGTGGGAGCTGGATGGAGACTGGACCTGGAGGAGACAGGAGGCCAGACTGCGAGGGTGGGAGATTCCCCAAGAGGAATCAGAGAGAGCTGCCAGGGGGAGTGGGGGCGGCAGCCGGCACCCACTCTTCTGGCAGGAAGGAGTATGTTCCATTGTTGAACATTACAGAGGCAAGATTCTGGAAGATGGGGAGGGACTGCTGGTGCAAGTACCTCATCATGCAGTCACTGTGCCATCTTGCAAGGAGCTTGATGACATTAGAATCACATTTGCCCTGGAGCAGGGCCATAGCCCCTCCCGCTCGAAGGGACCGAGCAGAGATTGCTGCAGGGGAGATGCCGGTGGTCTGATAGAGGGTCTGGGCATAGACTCGCATGGAGGATGTGACAGTTGCTGCGCGAACGAGGGTGAGAACCCCATTGTCAAAGTAACTGGCAAGTTTGAGATCTGGGCTGAAGGGATGGGTGCTGGTGCAGCAGCCCCTGAGGTGGAGCACTTGGCGCGCGCATGCTGCTACAGGGCAGCATAGGTTGTCGCCACTCCTTGCATGAGCAACTACCTCACCTTTGTCCCCATTCTTCTGTGTGGTGAATGTCAGGGTGACAGAGGTGGCAGCCAGTAGCTCATGTTCAGGTCCATCATGGTGGACAAATTTGGAGCCAAGGTAGAAGGAGACCTCCTTGAGGTGGAAGGCTTGGTCGTCCCTGGTAGTACCAGTGTACTCACCAGGGCGCAGACAGAAAAAGAAGGCTATGCAAATCATGTTTGCAATGGCCTGTCTGGTAGGGGAAGGGGAGTCATAGTATGCAAAGCGAAGGGCATGCATGACCAGGGTGATGGGGACTGGTTTGACCCGGCACGGGGCTGGGTCTAGCTTGGCATACGCCTTGAACTGGGCAGTTAGCCTGAAGTCAAGACTGCCGGTAGAGTTGGTTCTTGGGTCTTTGGACCCCAAGCGGGCCAGCGTCTGGCCCACTGACCGGAGGGTGTCCGATACTGTGCGAGATCTGATGGGCTTGCCGCTATGGGATAGTCGTCCGTCATGGAGGCGCTGGGCAAAGACTTGGAGGATGGGGATTGGATCTGTAACAGAGTGGAGGGTTGGTTCAAAGCCTTGAGACACACAGAATTGAACCCATTGATTCCAATGGGCATCCTTGCGCTTGGCATAGAGCTCAGTGACTGAAGCGCGCATGGTCTTCTGGATAGAGCCAAGGTCAGAGCAGAATGCATGGGAGGCTGCAGGGGACATAAGATCCAGGGCAAGTCCTGGGGGTAGTTGGTATTGAAATGATTGAGAAGGGCAGTGTCAGAGAGGTCAGAGCGAGAGAGCAAATCAGCTAGGTGATTCACAGGTCCAGGGATGTAATCCCTGAGGGGGACATATTGGTGGAGCCGCTGGTGCAGGGACTGAATTCGAAGGAGGTAGGCTGCAGGCCCAGTAGTAGTGGTGGCGCCTTTCCTTTGCCAATAGACTGCTGCTGTGTTGTCATAGCAGTTGTGAGTGGTTCTGGATTGGACACAGGCAGCTTGGGCAAGGATGTCATTGTGGGCAATGGAACCAGCAAGCTCAAGGTCACTGTTGGTGATGGTGCCACTGGGGTTGTCAAAGGTGACTAGTTGGGTGGAGACCCACTTGGGGAATGCATGCCTCCACATGATGGGCTGCACCGCGCCAGTGGGAAGAGGGACAAAATGGATGCCCCCCATGCCCATACCAGAGGCATCACAAGCGCCGAGAGTGGCTGGGAAAGTGTCAGGGACTAGTTCGGCAATGGAAGTAGGCCTGTTGGATAGGTCATTGGCCAGCCATTGGAAGTCGCGAAGGAAGCTATGGACGCGCTTGGTGAGCTGGAGGCGCTGCCTGCCCGGTTCCTGGTGACGGAAGGCTTCTTGGAGGATGGAGAAGAGGCCAATGGCGCCAGGGATGGCAAGGGCCATCGATCGGAGTTCCCCCAGGACTTGGTGCCATTGTTTGATAGGAACATGGCGCTGGTTGGGGGAAATGGAATGAAGTATCTCCTGTAGCCGGGCCACTCGATGGGGAGGAAGGCTGATGGTTTTGTTGATGGAATCAATGAGCCAGCCCAGGATGACTTTCTTGGTGGTCCATCTGGCGTCCCCTTGGAGCATTTTCTTGAGGGAGGCTGGTTCCTGTCTGAACGGAGTGTCAGAGGCCTCCAGGGGCCGGAAGACTTTGTCCAGAGACTGGAAGAGCACCCGCTTGATGGCGCGTCGGGTCCATTGGTTGCCTTGTGCAAGGCCACAGAAGTCATCCACATAGACATCCCAGTATCGCACCGGCTTCTTGGTGGGAGTGGTACTATGAGGAGTGGGCAGATGGGGCACCCTAGGGGTAGTAGCTTCAGGGGGAGCTGGAGGCGCGGCGGGCGTGGCTTCAGAGGTGAGATCCAGTCGATGGGGTGTGATCCTGGCCTCTGCCAGCCCTGTGGAGAGGGTGGCGTTGGCCAGGTCTGCAATGGTTTCTGTAAAGGCACAGAAGTTTGGTGGGCTGGATTTCCACCCCATGGGGTTGGTGAGGGGGATTCCAATGAGGGGTGGCTCGCCCTTTCGGGAAGGGAATAGCACTCCTAGCTTCATGGTGTCTTCTGGGTTCAACTGGACCCGGTAGAATCCATCCACGAGGTCAATCTTGGACATGTAGACTGGGCCAAACCGAGGGTTCGCCCGGTGCAGCTTGGTGAGGAGCCGGGGCAGGGTGTGGCCAAATTGCATGGCCTCTGCTGGGGCTAGGGGATTGGTGTCTTGGTTGACTTCAGAGTAGGTGTAATCTGAGATCATGCACGGGCGCCGTCCCCGTTGTGGGACTAGCCCTAGTGGGCTGAGCCTTAGGTCGGGCAGGTCTTGGATGAGGCTGGCTGGGAGGACCGTCCATTGCTGCTTGTCCATCATGTCGGCATACTCCTCCCGCAGGAAGGCAATGCCCTGGTGGGAAGATTGGTGAGGCCCCCTGGAGAGGGCACTGTCAATCCTGGCAGGGGTCCAAGGTTGGCCTGTCATGGAGGCCGGGGTGCCTTCTTTCCCAAAGTGGGCTAAGAGTAGACTGGCTGGATGGGGGATATTACCCACATCTGGGTGGATGTCACCTTGTCCCCGGATTGTCCGGATGAAGTTCCCCCAGCTAGTGCTGTTGTTGTAGACCTTGATAGCCCGGTTGACGTGCACGTCGAGCCTGTCAGTGGGGTACGGCAGCAGGGGGGTGACTTGGGGATCGGACCGAGGCACAGCGTTGCTGGTTGAAGAGGCCAGCGAGTTGCTGGGTGGAGAGGCCAGCGCGTCGCTGGACTTAGACAGGAGGGGGGTGACTTGGGGCTTGGACCGAGGCACCGCGTTGATGGTTGCAGAAGCCAGCATGTTGCTGGGTGGAGAGGCCAGCATGCCGCTGGACTGAGAAAGGAGGGGGGTGACTTGGGGCTCGGACCGAGGCACCGCGTTGGTGGTTGGCAAGGGGGTAGGGACTGTAGCAGGGACTAGGGACTCGGACGTAGGCCTTGGCAGGGGGATGTTTTCTTTGGAACCTGTGGAAGTGGGGGAAGGCACATACAAATTGAGGGGGGTACCTGCGCGCGCGTGCTGTTTGTGCTTACCTAATTCATGTGTGATTCTTAAGTGAGGATTAGATTCGTTAGATAATGGATTGTTACTTAGTATGGTCCTCCCGGTTGATGTGGAGGGCGCGACGCCATGAGTCGGATGGCGCTTGCCGACTGGTCAGGCATATGCCTCCTGGCACCATTGCCAGAGCTGATCTTGCTCGGTGGGAGTGATGGCCACGTGGTCTTATATGTGCTTGCAGCCGCTGAAGCAGGCACCCTTGATGTGCCACGAGTGGCATCTCTCTTGCCCATCTGGTCTGGAGAGGGGGCCTTTTCCTTTGTCTCTCATAGTTTGTAGGGCTTCCCTCATTTTTGCTGACTCCAGTTTCTTGACAATGGGATGATTGCTGTCTTGGAGGCGGGAGTCCCGGTGTGGATTGGTGAGTCGTGTCTGTTGAGTTGTGGTCCCTCCTGTCGAGTTGTGGACTCCCAGATTGCTGGAGGGACTGTTGCTGTTGTTGTTGTTGTTGTTGTTGCTGCTGAGCCCCGTGGCGCCCACCTTGGTGGGGGATGGAGGAGGATCCGGTCTTTGAAGTAGTCTCAGGGCAGCCACATTGGAGACATTGGGGAGCCAGTTGAGATTTTGGGTCATTCGGAAAGTGTGGAAGTCCACCCCAAAGTCGGGGGATGGGAGGATGGAGGCTGCTTCCCACTGTTCCTCAAGCCATCCCCTGACCCGGATCTGGAAGTAGTAGACTACAATGGCAGGTGTGAGGAATTCGCCCACCTCATCTGCAATTGCTCTTCGGAGGGGCATCTGCTGGATCTTGAGCCTGCGGAGGCCTTGTTGGTAGCTGGTGACGACATCATGGTTGAGTCCTAGGATGGTGGCTAGGACGGCCAGGTAGCTCTCCAGCTGGGTGGTGGCTTCAGTCCAGTCGACAGGGATGTAGGCCTTTGTCTTCTGGAGCTCCAGGGAGTCCTTCAAGGTGAGGGAGTTGCCTACAGTGGAGATCATAGTGTCATATGCTGCCACAGTGGAGGCTGCCTCCTGCTCCCTTTTCAGGGTGGCGGCAGACCCACCCGGGGGAGTGAAGGCCATGGGGAGTATTCCATCTGCCACATCAAAGGGGTCAGTACCATGGAAGTTGCCATCCTGGAACCTCTTGAGAGCGGCAGTGGTAATCAAGGGGGCTTGGATCCCCAACTCAGAAGCCCTGGCTGCCACTTGGCTTTGGAAAATCATGTGGGTCCTTTCGTGCTTGCTCTTTTGAGCCCAGGCTTGGTAGATAGGGGGGAGGTTCGCTTCTTCCTGTTTACCACAGAGCAGGAGCAAGCGCTGGGTGTACAAGGGGCCCCAAGTGGTCTTCACTGTCTGCGACCGCTTGTGGTCCATATTCTCACTTAGCTTTAGTTGGTGGTCTGTGAGGGCCGTGACTGCTGCTGTGAGCTTTGGGTCTCCTGGTGGAGCCCCAGTTCGAGCCAGTTCTGGCAGGTCCCGGTACATCACCTTAAGCTTCATGTAGCTGATAAGGCCGGTCTCGTTTCTAAAGAATGGACCTGGTTGCTGGAGCGTGGGGCTGCCACCGGGTTCTGTAGCTGTAGTCCCGGCTAACCTGAGAGTGTTAAACAGGGGGGTGCAGGACTCCATTAGCCCAGCCATGTTGGCCCAAGGATGGAGGATCTCCAGGGCTTGTTTTGGAGAGAGCCCTTTTCCCAAGAGAAAGTGCACCAACTCAAAGGGAATGAAGAAAGACTTGTGGGCCTGTATCAACTCAGAGTGGGCGGTCCCCTCTGGTATCACTGGGAGGGGCGTTGCAGGGTGCGCCTCCAACTCTGCCAGGTGATGATCCAGGGTTAGCACTCGCGTGGCTGTTGTGGGGGACAGCATGGCTGCATCTACTAGCACCAGTTCCCCAGCTTCCCCTTCATTGTCGTCCAGGTACCCAAAGGCCTTGTTTTTGTTGGGGCTGTGTTGAGCCAAGGGCCCCGGGTACTTTCGAAGGCCATGCACCAATCGGAGGCAGGGCAGGCCTTGGGAGTCAGCTACAAAGATCCCCAGCGCGCCCACAGCCTCAGCCTCAAAGAGGTTGAGTAGATGTTCCAAGAGGACCTGGGGGGGGGAGGCCAGAGTGAAGTAGCTGAAGATGGTCGAGTAGGCCTTGTCGCGCTCTGCTGTGCTCCCAAAGGGGCTTGGAGTGGTCCGGAAGTACTCCGAGTAGGTCAACATCTCTAGGTCAGGAATCTGAGACACGATGATATCTCGCACAAGCTAGGCGCTGAGTGTGATTGAAGTTCTACTCGCCGCTAGGGAGGTGCGGATAGAGGTGCGAGGAGGCGCCGAACGGTAGACCAATCGATGCGGCTGGACGGTACGCTTGGAAGCTTGTCGGATTCTCGAGGGAAGTGCCGGCCACACGATTGTATTCCTTCTGGTACGGTGTGTAGTAGACTTGCGCTTTGCTGGAGGAGAGGGGCGAGGAGGCGCCGAACGGTAGACCAATCGATGCGACTGGACGGTACGCTTGGAGCTTGTCGGATTCTCGAGGGAAGTGCCGGCCACACGATTAGCGGACGCTTGGGGTGCGGTCGCGGGTATCAAGGCCAGGCCTATTGTAGTGACAAAGGAGTGGTCAAGGTGTGAGGGTGTTAGTAATACTGGCGCTGTCGTTTCGTCGATGCGGTCGATAGTAGCTTCTTTGGCACCCGGCGAGATAGAATGACTATCGCTGCTGATAGGCTGTCGTACGGGTACAATAGGATGACTATTGGACCAGGACGGATTTGCCTTTTTACTTATTCTATTACTAACGTTTTAGGAACAGAAAGAGTGAGCTTTGCTTGCCTTTGCTGGAGGATGGCTCCTTACAGGCGTTTCTAGTGCTAGCCTGTAATTTTCGATTGCAGACGAGTCTTTCGGTCGCAGCCATCCATTCGTACGAGCTACCATGATACAGTGACACATTGATACATCTACTATCCGGTGATACGGGGAATCGATTGTATTCCTTCTGGTACGGCGTGTAGTAGACTTGCGCTTTGCTGGAGGAATCCTTTGCCGGCTTGCTGAGGCTACCGGGGTCTAAGCGTGTGCTTAGAAGCTGGTTTTAGCTAGTGATACAGGGAATCGATCGTGCGAGTATGGGAATCGATCGTGCGTAATTTCTTCTGGTAGCACGGGTTGTAGGCTTGCACTTTGCTGGAAGAAACCTTTGCTGGCTTGTTGAGGCTAGAAGCTGGTGTTAGGGATAGTGAAATCTACTAGATTTCTACTAGGTTTTCCCCCGGTCTGGCTCTCTACCGGTTGTATGGAGTGCCACGTGGCACTACCATTACTTTCATTCGGCTCGCTACAACAATTCCTGTTATGGGTGAGATGAATGATGAAAGAAACAGAAGTGAGTTATCTGTCATAGTTTGTGTGTCACCACCTAATAAGTGCATTTGGGTCCTGGATTTGGAGGAAAAATACACACTAATTTGCAATTAAAAATTAGAAAATCAGATATTTTGTGTGATTGAATAATGAATATTGTTCCTGTTATGGATAAGTTGAATCATGAAAGAAACAGAAGTGAGTTATCTGTCATAGTTTGTGTGTCACCACCTAATTAGTGCATTTGGGTCCTGGATTTGGAGGAAAAATACACACAAATTTGAAATTAAAAATTAGAAAATCAGATATTTTGTGTGATTAGTCCATGAATATTGTTCCTTTTATGGATAAGTTGAATGATGAAAGAAACAGAAGTGAGTTATCTGTCATAGTTTGTGTGTCACCATCTAATTAGTTTCATTTGGGTCCTGGATTTGGAGGAAAAATACACACTAATGTGCAATTAGAAAATAGAAAATCAGATATTTTGTGTGATTAGTCCATGAATATTGTTCATGTTATGGATAAGTTGAATGATGAAAGAAACAGAAGTGAGTTATCTGTCATAGTTTGTGTGTCACCACCTAATTAGTGCATTTGGGTACTGGATTTGGAGGAAAAATACACACAAATTTGCAATTAGAAAATAGAAAATCAGATATTTTGTATGATTAGTCCATGAATATTGTTCCTGTTATGGGTGAGATGAATGATGAAAGAAACAGAAGTGAGTTATCTGTCATAGTTTGTGTGTCACCACCTAATAAGTGCATTTGGGTCCTGGATTTGGAGGAAAAATTCACACAAATTTGCAACTAGAAAATAGAAAATCAGATATTTTGTGTGATTGGACCATGAATATTGTTCCTGTTATGGGTGAGATGAATCATGAAAGAAACAGAAGTGAGTTATCTGTCATAGTTTGTGTGTCACCATCTAATAAGTGCATTTGGGTCCTGGATTTGGAGGAAAAATACACACAAATTTGCAATTAGAAAATAGAAAATCAGATATTTTGTGTGATTAGTCCATGAATATTGTTCCTGTTATGGATAAGTTGAATCATGAAAGAAACAGAAGTGAGTTATCTGTCATAGTTTGTGTGTCACCACCTAATAAGTGCATTTGGGTCCTGGATTTGGAGGGAAAATACACACTAATTTGTAATTAGAAAATAGAAAATCTGATATTTTGTGTGATTAGCCCATGAATATTGTTCCTGTTATGGGTGAGATGAATCATGAAAGAAACAGAAGTGAGTTATCTGTCATAGTTTGTGTGTCACCACCTAATAAGTGCATTTGGGTCCTGGATTTGGAGGAAAAATACACACAAATTTGCAATTAGAAAATAGAAAATCAGATATTTTGTATGACTAGTCCATGAATATTGTTCGTGTTATGGATAAGTTGACTCATGAAAGAAACAGAAGTGAGTTATCTGTCATAGTTTGTGTGTCACCATCTAATAAGTGCATTTGGGTCCTGGATTTGGAGGAAAAATACACACAAATTTGCAATTAGAAAATAGAAAATCTGATATTTTGTATGATTAGTCCATGAATATTGTTCGTGTTATGGATAAGTTGAATCATGAAAGAAACAGAAGTGAGTTATCTGTCATAGTTTGTGTGTCACCACCTAATAAGTGCATTTGGGTCCTGGATTTGGAGGAAAAATACACACAAATTTGCAATAAGAAAAAAGAAAATCTGATATTTTGTATGATTAGTCCATGAATATTGTTCCTGTTATGGGTGAGATGAATCATGAAAGAAACAGAAGTGAGTTATCTGTCATAGTTTGTGTGTCACCACCTAATGAGTGCCTTTGGGTACTGGATTTGGAGGAAAAATACACACTAATTTGCAATTAAAAAATAGAAAATCCAATATTTTGTGTGATTCAACCATGAATATTGTTCCTGTTATGGGTGAGATGAATGATGAAAGAAACAGAAGTGAGTTATCTGTCATAGTTTGTCTGTCATCACTTAATAAGTGCATTTGGTTACTAAGAATTTTCAACACCAAAAAGGGTACATGGGGAGACCAATCTTGCTACTGCCATAACTTTGCTTCCAGAGGGAGTTAGAACATTCTACAGGTATCAGCGCCCATCTACATGCATCGTAGACGCCGATCGAGCTATCTATCGATTCAAACGATTGGAAGGGGGGCTCTCGCTAGAAAAATTCGTGTAAACCATCTAAGCATTTTCAACAACACTACAATGTGACATGGTGAGACCAATCTTGCTACTGCCATAACTTTGCTTCCAGAAGGAGTTAGAACATTCTAGAGGTATCAGCGCCCATCTACATGCAATATAGACGCCAATCGAGCTATCTATCGATTCAAACGATTGGAAGGGGGGCTCTCGCTAGAAAAATTCGTGTAAATTATGTAAGAATTTTCAACAACACTACAATGTGACATGGGGAGACCAATCTTGCTACTGCCATAACTTTCCTTCCAGAGGGAGTTAGAACATTCTACAGGTATCAGCGCCCATCTACATGCAATGTAGACGCCGATCGAGCTATCTATCGATTCAAACGATTGGAAGGGGGGCTCTCGCTAGCAAAATTTGTGTAAATCATCTAAGAATTTTCAACAACACTACAATGTGACATGGGGAGACCAATCTTGCTACTGCCATAACTTTCCTTCCAGAGGGAGTTAGAACATTCTAGAGGTATCAGCGCCCATCTACATGCAATGTAGACGGCAATCGAGCTATCTATCGATTCAAACGATTGGAAGGGGGGCTCTCGCTAGCAAAATTCGTGTAAATCATCTAAGAATTTTCAACAACAAAATGTTACATGGGGAGACCAATCTTGCTACTGCCATAACTTTGCTTCCAGAAGGAGTTAGAACATTCTAGAGGTACCAGCGCCCATCTACATGCATCGTAGACGATGATCGAGCTATCTATCGATTCAAACGATTGGAAGGGGGGCTCTCGCTAGAAAAATTCGTGTAAATTATGTAAGAATTTTCAACAACACTACAATGTGACATGGGGAGACCAATCTTGCTACTGCCATAACTTTCCTTCCAGAGGGAGTTAGAACATTCTAGAGGTATCAGCGCCCATCTACATGCAATGTAGACGGCAATCGAGCTCTCTATCGATTCAAACGATTGGAAGGGGGGCTCTCGCTAGCAAAATTCGTGTAAATCATCTAAGCATTTTCAACAACAAAATGTTACATGGGGAGACCAATCTTGCTACTGCCATAACTTTGCTTCCAGAGGGAGTTAGAACATTCTAGAGGTACCAGCGCCCATCTACATGCATCGTAGACGATGATCGAGCTATCTATCGATTCAAACGATTGGAAGGGGGGCTCTCGCTAGAAAAATTCGTGTAAATTATGTAAGAATTTTCAACAACACTACAATGTGACATGGGGAGACCAATCTTGCTACTGCCATAACTTTCCTTCCAGAGGGAGTTAGAACATTCTAGAGGTATCAGCGCCCATCTACATGCAATGTAGATGCCCGAGCTATCTATCGATTCAAACGATTGGCAGGGGGGCTCTCGCTAGCAAAATTCGTGTAATAGTTCTTTAATGTTATTCATTATCTAGTTCCTCTTGTGTCTCAAATTTGAGCTCTGCTTTCTGTATGATTGCTGCTGGAGCTAAAGCTGCATCCTCATGGAGCTCTATCTTTCCCTGATCATAGCAGTCCTCTGCAAGTGTTCTCACTCGTTTTCCTCCTAACTGACTCTTTGGGATGTGTCTCCTCCCCTTTCTATCTCCAATACCATCAACAGCCAGTCCTTCGTGGTCAGCAATAATTTGGAGGGATCTCAGCACTTTGTTGATGTCTTTGGCAACAGTTTCAGGTTTGGGATGAACTTGCCAAACTCGTTTGTATGCACTGGAAAGAGCAGAAGGAGTAGCTTTGGAGAACTTCACTTTGTCTGGTAAGGTCGAAGTGATATGGACATGAAGGTTAACTGCACGGTGCAATTGACTGAATAGTGAAGTGTCAAGAGGACTTGCTTCTGGCCTGTTTCCAACTGGACGGTTATGGTAGCGAGCAAGATTTCCACCAATACCACCAGAGGGACCCATGAGATCATGCTGAGGCAGCACCCATCGATCATAATAGCCTTTCTCTTTCATGTATGCAACACTGTTTGCAGACGTCATTAGAGAGAGAGCATCATGCATTACGAAGCCTGAATCACCCATCAATTCTTGGGTAGAATTAAACATGTAATCGATCAGAGCAGTGACACAAACTTGCCCAGTCATGCAGACTTTGTCAATCTCCTCCTCCCACAAATCACCATACCGTGATTCATATGGGTTGGCAGCAGCTCGATGATCAGTAGGAATTGGAGCATCACCTTCCAGACAGGCCTCTGCAACCTGAATGAAATCAGTAAGCCGCTTGAGTGAAATACCAGGAGAAGCAGCAACAATGACCTTGGTTTGAACAGTGTCTCCAGCTAGAGCCTTCAGATGCTTCACCAATGTAATGCCCTGAAGCTGGAGCTTATCAAAGGTTTTCTTCTTTAGCTTTGGAAGAGACTGTAACACACTAGGGGTAGAATTTGAGTAGGAGTGATAATTATGGATGGATTTAATACTTTACGAAAATGGATGGAAACTTAACAGATAAAATAATGAGCGATCGGGCCATGCTGGCTTCGATCGTGCCCTGCTGGCTTCGATCGCTCGTGGATATTCATATAGAGTGTTGTGATATGAATCGTGCGCCTGCCTGGTATCGGTATCCCATTGTATACCGATAATGGCTCGCTTCTTAATGATTCTTAGAGTGGTCCCAAGTCTCATTAGTTCGATCGCACGTATCCTTCGAATGGTATCTTGGACTTGTACGGTAGATTGCAGTACGTACTCGTAGTAGGTACTAAGGTACGCTACCTTGGTAGGTACGACCGCAGTACGTTACAGAGTCCCCCAATGAGTGACTTGAGGATCACTGTTTCGTTGCTAGACTTCTTGCATGTCTAGATCATTGTTCGCCGGTTCATCTTGTGCTGGATGTTCTTTGTATGGGGTCAGCTTTCGAATGTTGACTGTTTCCGTGACATTTGGAGACAGCCTCAGTTTTACTGTGCCATTGGTATGTACTTGCACAATTTGATATGGGCCTTTCTTCTGAGGTTGTAATTTGTCTGGATCTGGTTCTTTCATCCATACCTTATCATCAACCTTGAAAACATGCTTGATGCGCTTGGCATTCTGTCGTAGGAGATTCATGTTGATGCCCTGTTGTCGAATTTGTTGTAGCGCAATGAGATTGGATGTGAGTGGTATGTCCAATAGCATGTCCCTGTTGAACACCAGGGCTCCTGGAGATGAGCCCATAGATGCATTGATTGCGCATCTGGTGGCGTGCATGCAAGTGGCTAATGCGTTGTCCATGAGCTGTGTGGCCTGTGTGTTGGTTTGAGGTGGATTCACATGTACCAATATGCGTAGAGTGTCTGCAATGGTATGATGGGCCCTTTCGCAGACAGCATTGCTCTGAGGATTTTTTACTGTGGTAGCCACACCTTCAATTCCATAGGAT
The DNA here is from genome assembly GCA_037355745.1 of Pseudo-nitzschia multiseries. Taxonomy (NCBI): domain Eukaryota; phylum Bacillariophyta; class Bacillariophyceae; order Bacillariales; family Bacillariaceae; genus Pseudo-nitzschia; species Pseudo-nitzschia multiseries. The sequence goes on from CM074785.1 coordinate 26,982,478, forward strand.
GCCAGTGTATTTTGGAATTCATGGCCTAGGAACTCTCCACCATTGTCATAGACACACTTGACTGGTCTTGGATATCTGGATAACCAGCAGTTGGTGAATTGGTTGGAGACATGTTGACTTGACTTGTCTCTGATGCGAATGATTTCCAGCAGGTTGGTAACCGGGTCGATGCAAGTGAGAGCCTTGAAGTTGTAGACTTTTCCTTGGGCTGTTACCTTCCATGGTCCAATCAGATCCACATGCACTTCACTGAATGGTGCCAATGGCGCTTGCTTGGGCGCCAGTAACCCGTAACTCGCATTCCTGCTCTTGTACTTGATGCAATCGTCCGGGCATACGTATTCTTGGCATAGCTTGGTAAGGCGTTCCACGTGGAACCTGGAGGCTATTGTTTGGTTGAGCCTGGTGGATCCACAGTGCCCTAATAGTAGATGGTACCACCTGAGTAGTTGTGGAGCAAGGGAGGTTGGAATGTAGATTTTCCATTCTTCTCTGGTTTCTGCTTTGGAGTAGCATGCAATTTCTTGATTACCAAGTTGCTGTTTGAAGAAGGTTGGTAATTGTAGCTTGGCTGGTAGCGTCTCATCGTTTTGTTGGTGTTGAGCGATATTGGTGTAATTCACTGGGCATTCCATCTCCTGGAGTGTTGGCAGGTTGACCAGACACTCATTGTTCAGTAGACATGAATATAATTCATCGTCTGCGTCATTGCATAGGTTTGGGAATACCTCTGGAAATTCTTGTAGAAAAAGCTCTTCATCTGCTTGTTCAGGGACGTCTAACTTGAGAAAATTGATTAACGTTCCTTTGCCTTGCTTCTGTTTCTCCCCCACTGTAGGTGGATCCATCCTGGGTAATCTTGAGAATGCATCCGCGAGCACATTCTTGGGTCCTTCCACATGATTCCACTTGAGGTTGTATTCTTGTAGAAAGAGATTCCATCGGAGCACTCGCTGCGGAGAGAGGGTTTTGAAGGTGAGATTTTTGTGGTCTGTGTAAATGTTGAGTTCACAGCCTAATAGTAGTTTCCTGTATTCCTTGCAACACAAGACTATTGCAAGTAGTTCCTTTTCTGTCGTAGTATAATTCTTCTGAGCTGCATTCAGCTTCTTGGACCAATAAGCAATTGGTTTTCCCTTTTGTAGGATTGCTGCGCCAAGTTGTAGATCTGATGCATCTGTGTAGATATCGAATGGTAGATTCAGATCTGGGTATGTGTTCAGCGCGTCACTTGCTATCATGGCTTTCATTTCTTCAAAGGCTTTTTCCTGATAAAGAAAGTGTGTCGGCAAATGAAATCGTCCTTACGATCGATTGATTTAGTGAGTAGAACAATCAGTTTATTACCGTTCAATCGGCCTTGTCGTTGCCGATCGACAGGTTAATTACTCTCGTATCGTCGTGTCGATTTTACGGCATATTACCGTGTAATTCTTAGCATACAAAGCACGCATAAATAAGACGCAAAACACACACAAACCATCTTCGATCGGTCTTTTACCGTATAATGTTTTACCGTATTATCGTGTAATTCACCGTGATATTCTCGTTGAATATCACATATGATTGTACCTTATCATGTAGAATTAGTACTAGGTTGTACGCAGATTTTAGGGCATGATAGTGTTTTAGAGTTGTTAATTCTTCGAAGAGTGAGCTGTTGGGAAAATTCCCGCTAAGAGGGAATCCACATAAAAGCACCGACGATTATTCACTCATCAGGTTAATAACCTTACGAATAAGGTTATTTCCTTCTTTATGACTTTTCGTACGATATGCCCGCAAAAGACGTATGAATACGCCTTTACACGGTGAATTCTTTTCAGTCCCCTTCAGTCGTAAATCCTCCAACCGTTAAGCGGCTGGATTCTATGACTTAACCTATTCATCGTGAGTCGTTGTCGTGTTGAATACCAAACTGTATCCAGTCTACCATCAGAGGCCCTATCAAAAGAAAATGGGGAAGGCATTTTGCCATTCATTCTGGCTCGTATCATGGCATTTTGCCCTGATCCTTGCCGGTTTGATATATTGTATTCATGGATCAAATTATCCATTTTCGAAATGCTCATTGCAGGACGATTTGTTCTTTATTCATTTTTTTCGAAATGCTCGTTGCAGATTGAACGTTTCCATGATCGAACTTAGAAAATCAACTTGTCGCTTCGGTCGAACGATCGATCGAACATTCCACTGAATGATTGATTTTAACAAATTTCTTACCACATGCAACGAGAACAATGTTCTCTGAAAACAGCGCCACTCATTAGCTTTGTAAACAAATCAGCAATATTTGTTGAACCTGGTTCCTTTGCAACTCTGATAATTCCTGCTGCAATAGATTCGCGTGCTTTGTGGTATGCAATGCTGTTGTGCTTCTTCTTACATGGGCTTTCAGGTCGTGTAACATTCGTGACAACAGAATCATTATCACAATACACATTTGTGCTCCCATCAATTGGAACACCCATCATTCTCAACTTGTACCTTAGACCTTCAACCAATTCTATTGCAATCTTCAAAGCAATGATTTCAGATCCAAAAGTTGATGTCTCAACTGTTGTTTGTCTTTTGGAAAACCAAATGATCGGTGCATTATTAATGAAGATAATAACGCCGGTATGAGACCTTCTTGTTGCCTTGCATCCGGCATGGTCAGCATCAACAAAACAACTCATCGTCACATGTTTTCCCAAAGCTTCAGGCATATCTGCTGGTATGACTTCCACGGCACCAGGATAAAATTCAGACCAGTCACATTTTTGAAATTTACTCTCATCAACGCTTGGTACAGTGTCGTCAAAAACCAACTTTGACCTGTTGTACTTTTTCAAATATGCAAATATATGAAACAACTGATTCAAATGCCCGATCCTTGCCTGTGCCAAATATCTTGACATCAGTGATACTGGCATTACTATGTCAAGTCTTCCTAGTTCACAAATCCACCTGAGAACTCCAATTAAACCTTGATAGTAATTTTGCAATTCAGGGTTCAATTCTTCTGATATATCAATTTCCGGTCGGTAATCATGTGACAGTGGACTAGATGCTGATTTTGGTAGATACTTGTAGCCATATTTTTCAGTTCCTAACTCTTGTTCGACTGCTGCAACAGCTTTCGCTGTGTACTTAGTGCTTGATAATGACCATCTTGGCTTTGAATCACCTTCAAAGTAGAATTTCCCAATATCAGCTCCCAAATATAGAGTTGGCTCTTCAATCGTATCATCCTTCAATTTGAACTTTCGTTCAATGTTTTCAAGCTGGAACTTTGGATCTTCGCCAGAACATAGGATATCATCTACATATGCAATGAGCATTGCCCAGTATCTGGATCCATCTTTCCTGGTTTCAATTCTTAAGTGCACATCCGGATCTGCCTTGTACGGTGAGTATCCAAGATCTCTCAAATGCTGGGTGAGGTATGACCTGAAAGATGCACCAGCAACCGGCAGTCCATACAATGCGCGGACAATCTTACAAGGTCTTCCTGCAAGGTGAGGTGGAAAACCATCTTCTTCTCTCGCTTTTAGGAAGTATTTCTCTTTAATCGGGGCTGTCAAATATGCATTTTGAATATCAGCTGAGAGAACCTTCAAATCATTCAGCGCTGCCAGCAGAAAGAATATTCTTACTGAGTCTCGACTGGGAACCGATGAATAAGTATTTTCTTTGGCCACTGCAGGGACTTTGTGACCGTCCCCTACCAACCTGGCCTTCCTTGTTAGGGACCCAAGCTTGATGTCAAAAATCATGTGGGTTGTTATCTGTTTATGACCAACTGGAATAACATCATCATCAGAAAATTCAAACGCTGCCATATTATTTGTCATTTCTTTATGAATTGCTCTTTCCCAGTGGTCGGTCCCCGTTTTCTTATCAATAGCCAGCGCTTGTTTGATTGAATGTGGCAATTCAACTCCATATTTGTGAGTCTTCAACCAATACTTTGCTGTTTTGGCCGCTTTAAGGATTCGGTCCTTCCTCCTCAAAATTTTGTGCACCCACCATCTGAAAGCTGGTGATTTTTCAAGGTTATTGTTAACTGCATACTCGGCTAATTGCACTGGAAATGATTCTTTCACATCACTTAACTTACACCACGATTCAGTGCCATCTTTCCAACTGGCAAGAATTCTCCAACCCCTAGTTGTCGGCTTATGGGTTTTCCTGCCATTTTTTCCTATGGTCGTGGCTTCATCATCAGTTAGTGCAGTGTTGTCACATTCATGGTCAATGAGCTCATCTAGTAGAGTGAACATCCTCCCGTCATCATCAACAGAGCTGTATAGGCTCTCTGCAACAATATTTGCCGTGTATTCCTCCATGGTGCCATCAGGTAGTTGCAATTTATACAGCCTCGTGTCTAGTATGGGATTCTCATTTCTGATTCCTATTGGTCTGTTTTGCAAGTCGCGAACCCTGTCCTTGACAACGCACCTGAGTCTTTCATCACCTCTTTCAATGATCACTTCATTTCCCAGATATTCATCTGGTTCATCAACATCTTCTACCGATGCTTCTGGCTCAGCCATGTCAAGTTTCATATCCGGTATTTTTACTGGTTGGTTCTCAAATAGCTCTATTTGGGGCTCTGGGTAGTTTTCCTGGAAGAATGATGCGCTGTCCTTGACTTCATCTCCAATCTTGGATTCAATTGATTTGTCAGTGGCTTCCATTCTTCTGAGGATATCTCTGTCCCGCCATTCAAATTCCTTGACGGGTCTTATTGAATTTGTAGATATTGGTATTGCCGATTCAGGCAGGAGCCAAAAAACAATCCCCCCCACCTACCCTATTTCCACAGGGACCCAACCATCGCGCCAGCCTTTCAACACCTCGGGTGGAAGAATCACCTTTTTCATAATAAAACACAAAATCATACCATTCTGATGAAGTATATAATGTAATATCGGGCCTATAGCCATGGACCAATTCAAATGGAGTTCGCCCCATTGAAGAAGGGTTGTTTGATGCTGTTCTCTGCCTTATGTTTGCACATAGTTCACCACAAAATGACCATAATCTTCTCGGTGACTTCTTCTTTGCAGACTTGGTTGTGATTGCACTACCAAGATGACCAATTGCTTGTTCTGCTCGATTTTGGAATGGGCAATGTGGCTGGATAAATGTCTGATGGATATGGTTGCGCTTTACAATTGAATTCCAGTGTGTTTTGTAGGTTCTTGGGGATCCTTGTTCCGGCGCACCATCAGAAATCAAATGCTCTGGAATTCCAATTTCATGAATAAATGTCTTCAGTCCTTGGTGGGCTTGTGATTTGTCCTGTATTGGTATAAATACTTCAAACCCATTTCCATTTGTAAAGATCTGTGCACATTTTTCTTGCCTCATAATACTCGTGGTTCTTGCATGCCATGTATCAGTGTACCAGGTTCCTTGTGCGACTCTCTTGTTTCTGAAGCGCTGAGTAGGCAGCCGCTTCATCAATGGTGATTGCAAATTCCTGAGTGCCTTCTGTGTTGTGACTTTCAATGTCTGCTCAGCTTTCTTAAAACTAATGTTCCAAGTTTTGGCTAGGCGTTCACAGTCAACTTTGTTTGGACCTTCAATTGTTATCACTGATGGCCCCCATTGATTTCTTCTATCAAGAGACCTTCTCTCAAGTGTATTGTCAATTTCTTGCAAGCTAGGGGCCTGTTTTGATTCTGCTTCAGGAGCTTCCATAAAGTCAAATTCTGTATCATCAAACAAAAATTGGTCTACCCTTCGCGCGCTTGAAATATTCCTTACTGAAGAAATCCGATGAGCAATATTTCCATCTGTTGCAATCTGGCATTCAGTTAGCATTCTCCTTGTGGATACCTGATGGACCCTCATCAGTTTGCATTGCTGCATGACACTTGGATGCCGATCTTTTCCTAAGCTGGTCTTGGGAAGTTTATTTGTAACATTACTAGCAGGTTCTGTTACAACAGAACTTTCCTCCATTGCTTGGTCCTCTTCGGTTGACATAGCTTGAAGGCTGAATTGGTCCCCTGAAATTGGATCTCCATTGTCAATGGCTAGCTCGGCCATCCTGAACTTCAGTGAATGTGGATCCCAGGGGGTATCATTTGTTGCTATCAAATGTTGACATTCATCAAGTTCCATTCTTGTGGGCTTTCTTGTGGGGAAATATGAGATCACATTCCTCATACTCAGTTTGATAAAAACTTTCTTCGGATCATCATCCTCCAGTGGAGTTTGAATTGTAATTCCATGCTTGGATCTTGGATCAAATTGGCGAGGTGTCTCTTCAACAGAGTTGAAATTGCAGTCCCTCACTTGATTTGGGCATATCAAGCTGTTTTTCAATTTGTCCCCAAAGTACAGTGCTTGATGGAACACTATGATATATACTTGGCCTGATGTTGGATTCGTCCATGCAGTCGCACAGCTTCCAATGGGGATTTTCTTGATGGGCTTGTATTCTTCAGAAAAAGGTGCAACATCAACGTGTGTTGTGATTTGGTCAGGATTCAGCAATACCATATTGCTTCCTGCTGCAGTAGTATCTGCATGTGAGTCTAACTCACAATATCCTTCTTCATTTTCCCCATCATCAAAACCTACAGGGACATTCATCTGGTATAATGACCGGCTCACCATTTTTAACAATTTGTGTTCTAGTGATAGTGTCCGGTTATTATGTCATTTCTTAGATTTTGATCCAAAACTGTCACCAGCGCCTTCATTTTCAGTTTCTTTCTTTTTAGTCTCAGCAGCCTTGAGATTTCTTTTCTTTTTAGCCTGTCTCATCTGGTATAGCTCCTGGCGCTGTTCTTTTGACATTGTTTTATAAACACTTGTTGGGTAAGGCTTGCACTCAACTTTTCCTGTAAAGGTTCCAGTTGTCTTTTGCTTTTTGTTGCTGGTTGTGCCCATAGAATACAAACTTCTGGAACCTCTTTTACTCTTCCCTGTTGCAAGCTTTTTCAATCCAAGGCGATTGGTGAATAGAATCAAACATTCATTGAAGTTGTCACGATAGTCTTTGCTCTCATCAATTGCATCTGCTTTTGCAGCATCAAGTCGCTCATCACTGATTGAATTGATAAAATCCCAGACAAATCTTCTTTCATTATGATTCTTTTCAAATCTCAGAATTGTTCCATGAAAGGCAGTCCAATTTCGCTTGTGCTTGTTCCAGTCATAACCCTTGGAATCTCCAGTGTAGTGTGAATCTTTCATATCCTGATATGTCTTATTCAGAACCATAGTGATATTGGTATCAGTGTAAGCATGTTGCATGAGAGAAATGAAAGCGTTTCTGGCATTACCAGAATTCAGTGCAGTGTTTTGGAAATGTGCCACATATTCCCACCCAGGACCCTTTCTTGTTGCATCACACAGCAACCTCCAGACAACATTGTTGTCCTCATCATACTGGGGACCTGACAGGACGCCACATCTTTCATTGTAATCACTCCAAGTTGGATAAGTATCTGTTGTACTTTGCCCAACTGTTCCAGCCCTTGGCTTGACTCCAATCAATGGTTGATACCGGGCCCAATTTGCCCAAGTTAGGAGCCTCGATGATAGCCTGTTACCATAGTGGATACTTTTTGGATTAGGACAGTCCGGACTGATAGATTTCAATCCGTGCATGAACGATTTAATGCTTTCCTTATTGAGGTCTGTGATTTCGCGGATATTAGACATCCCTCCCCTCATAATTTCTTCAGCTGATTCATAGTTGATACCAAAATCCATTAGGCTGCTCCTGAAAGCAAGCTGTTCTGGGTTCAGAAATCTACCATTGTTGAATCCCCTGATTTTTATCCTGGGTTGGGATGACCTTCTTCCCAGCCGTTCAGCTCTTGCGTTCTCTGCATTTTGGTCAGCATCGTTTCCTTCATCCATTTTTGTTTCTTCCATGTCGTCGTCCGCTCTAGTTCGTACCATGGTGATGAATTGTGTATTCTAATGGTCTGATGGTCACTTTGAAGAGAGTTTTCGGATTATTTGGAGTAGAATTGTGTATTCTAATGGTCGGATGGTCACTTTGAAGAGAGTTTTCGGATTATTTGGAGTATTCGATAGATGATATTCGATGGAATATTGAATATTCAATCGATGGTGGTATGTGGTGGGAGAGTGTAATCGAATCGAGGGATTAGATGTGAGATATGGATATCAATCGTTGGTGACTGTCGTTCTGTATTTATCCGGATCGAATTTTCGTTCCGGTTTTGTTATACTTTTGTGTGAGCTTTTGCTTTTGTTACAAATCAAGATTGTGAGCTTTCCTATCCTTTCTCAGGATTTTGCTCATTCTTTATTTCTGTGGTGAAAGGTTGAAAGATTGTTTCCTGAGAATTTAGTGTTCTCTTTCCCTTTTTTTTTTTTTTTTTTTTTTTTTTTGGATCTTTGCGATCTTTCGTTCTTCGAGATTTGGTGTTCTCGATTCTAGAGCAGATGTTCTTTCGCAATCTGTTCTTTCGGGCAGATGCTCTTTGCAATCTGTTCCTTCCAATCTGTTTCACCACAGAATACTTCAGGCTCAATCTTCTGGCTCGCGTCATTCTTGTTTTCAGTGAAAGATCAGTGTTCTCGGATATTGATTCCTTTCAACTGATGCCAACCTGGGCGGCCCTTTCGACTGAGCCGTCCAGCTTCTTTTCCCTTGCTTGTTTTTGCTGGATCTCGAAACCCGGTGGAGCCACCACCTTGGTTCGATTCTTTGGTCTCTTCTTTCAGGGAGACCGCCCTGGTGTTGGTCTGTTCCAGGGCTCCACAGGCAACTGCCTCTTTTACATCCTTGAGGGTTGATGCCGGTAGCTGATCAGGCTAGTCCGGATTAGTCTTCGAGCTCAAACTGCGTTTCTCGGTGGGAAACGCCAATCGGTCCTCCACAGCTCGTAGAGTGCTGTGGGTCTGATAAACTAAAGAAAGTGTGTCGGCAAATGAAATCGTCCTTACGATCGATTGATTTAGTGAGTAGAACAATCAGTTTATTACCGTTCAATCGGCCTTGTCGTTGCCGATCGACAGGTTAATTACTCTCGTATCGTCGTGTCGATTTTACGGCATATTACCGTGTAATTCTTAGCATACAAAGCACACATAAATAAGACGCAAAACACACACAAACCATCTTCGATCGGTCTTTTACCGTATAATGTTTTACCGTATTATCGTGTAATTCACCGTGATATTCTCGTTGAATATCACATATGATTGTACCTTATCATGTAGAATTAGTACTAGGTTGTACGCAGATTTTAGGGCATGATAGTGTTTTAGAGTTGTTAATTCTTCGAAGAGTGAGCTGTTGGGAAAATTCCCGCTAAGAGGGAATCCACATAAAAGCACCGACGATTATTCACTCATCAGGTTAATAACCTTACGAATAAGGTTATTTCCTTCTTTATGACTTTTCGTACGATATGCCCGCAAAAGACGTATGAATACGCCTTTACACGGTGAATTCTTTTCACTGAGCCAGCCCCCATGTGAAGGCCGATTTTGTTGTTGTTTTAGGCTGCCCATTGGCAGTCTTCTTGGGGGTTCCCGTGAGTTCAAACAAAGGAGAGAGGACATGTGATCTTCTCGGCCACATATCCCGGTAGTAACCAACAGCACCTAGAAAGGACTTGACTTGCGTAATTGTTTTGGGTCTGTCCATTCTCAGAATAGCTTCAATTTTCTTCTTCCAAGGTTTCACGGCTTCTGGAGTCATCCAAAATCCGAGAAAGTCAGTTTCCTGTACAGCCCAGTCGCATTTGAGGGGGTTGCACTTGAGACCATTTTCATTCAGTCGGTGCAGAATTGTGTCCACTGTTTGCATGTGGTGGTTGAAGGTGTCATTTGTCCAGATTCCAATCTCATCAATATAGACGGTGCAGTCGGTACCTTGCAAAATGTCCTCCATCAGTTGTTGCGCGACATCCGGAGAGATTTTCACGCCCATTGGCAGTCTTTGGTACTCATAGCAGCCATATGGTGTGACAATCGTGCATAGTTTCTTGCTTGGTTCATCCAATTCAAAGCAGTAGTATTGCATAGACAAGTCAATCTTGGTGAAATGGGTGTATCTGCCGCGTCGATGCATGATGTCTTGAATTCTTGGTATTGGATATGGTCTTCTGACTAGCAGTTCATTGAGTTCTCGAAAATCTGACACCCAGCGGACCCTGTTATCTTTTTTTGGAATGATAAAAGTAGGAAATGCCCATTCAGCTGGGCCATCACATCTTTTGAGGACTCCATCATCTACCAGATTCTGGAGCTCCCTTTTGAATAGTTCTTCTCTTTTGTATGCGACTGCATATGGCTTCTTGTGAACTGGTTTGGCATCGGGCTTCAGTTTGAGTGAGATTTTCTTGTGTGGATATTTGCCTAGTTTGCCGTTGAAGACGTTGGGATATTTGGATAGAACAGTCTGGAATTGTTGTTTTTCCAACGCTGTCATATGCGCTTGCTGTTCTGCTACTGCTGTTGGATCCGTAGCTTCATAGGCTCTGTCCAAGATGATGGGCGACGAAGATACTGCATCATGCACAAATAGCTCAGAATCAATGGATTCTTCCAGTAGTGCTTGAAAATACGCTTCTTGCAGATCTGGAGTAATATCAAAACTGGCTGTTTCGCGCATTGGAATTTGTCGGTTGTTCCATTGAATCATGCTGGACTCAAATAACAAGTTGATGTTGGTGCTGCATAGAAAGTCTCGACCGAAGATAATATCATATCTGCATGATCTGGATTCAAATAATCTGGCCTCACAACGCTCGATTGTTGTGTTTCCAAATTCTTGTAGCTTGAGATTCTTCATTACGACAAACAACGAGGTGTCGAATGATCCATTGGCTGTGGTTGTGATGGTTCTTGTTTTGGATTGAATTGGTAGAACTCCAAAGGGAAGTGCCCTTTTGTTGACGAGGGTTGTTGTGCTGCCGCTGTCGAGTAGGGCAAGCATTGTTTTTGTTGTTTTTACAGGAATGCCTTGAATGTATTGGATGGTCGTCAAAACAATAGGAGCCACATCGCTCTTATGTTTGGTAGATACGGGATATTCGGTATTTGGTTGTAGGGCTGTGCTTTTTGCTAGACGCGAGGTCCAGCTTGTGGTCATCGTCCCCGGGCCCATCGAATTCTCATCCGATTTGGCTGTCGATGTCGCTGCCCCATTCATTTGGTCGTTTGTACCCGTGCCAATTGAATCGTCATTCAGTTTGGCTGTTTTGTTATTGGCGTTTGTACCCTTATTTTTCTTTTTATCGACGCGTTCATCCATAAACTGGACTCGTCGTGAGCTTTTGTCAACATCAGATATACGTTCTGTAGGTTTCTCCCCTTCTGTGGAGAGAGTTCCTCCTGCGAGCCCAATTGGCTGTGCCAAATTGGCATCCAGGTCCTGTGGAGCTGGAGGCAGGGTGACTGCTCTTGTTTGGCCTCAAGGAAGCCAGATTTGCTCACCGCTCTGTACGCTGTGTTCTGCTTTGCCGCCATGTTGTTGGAGGAAAGCTTCCTTTGCCCGCTGCATGTGTGCTTGGAATGATTCATTGCTGGCTGTGGTAGTTTTTCCGGCTGAGTCGTTATTGTTTTTCTTGTCGGCGCGCTGCTTTTTCTTCTGTTTGGAGTACCTGTTCTTGGGACATTCAGACCAATCATGGTGGTGTCCGGGAATGCGACAGGGATTAGAATATTTTTGTCCTTGGTTTTTGTTGTTGGTTTTGCGTTTGGATTGGTTGTTGGCATTGTTTCCAGGACGTCTCCCTTGTTTTTTGCCTCCTCCATTCCTTAGCTTGGACTCGCGTTCTCGACTGGACATATATTCCACAATTTTCTGGATGGATGTTTCTGCAGTGATGCCACCATGAATTTGTCCATATTGCTCAACCCACAGGTTGGGGAAGGTGTGGAGCAGTATTGTTGTTTTGTTGATTTTGTTGAGATTTTGGCCATGACCTTGCAGCTTCTCAGAGTATCGAATGAGCCGGTTGATGCGCAATGCATGATCCTTGGCGGTGGTATCATGTGGTTTCTTGCATGCCTCACTGCGGATGTAGGTTTGCATGATGTCTTTTGCATCCCCTGCATCGCAGTAGTGTTCTTGAATGTAGTCCTTGATTGCTTCTTCATATCCTTCAATATTCGCTGGATAATTTATATCGTTGTTGTCGTCGCGGGTTGTCTCCTGCCATTTGCGCTGTGCTTCAGGGCATAGAATCTTGGTGAATGATTCATAGTACCGGTCTTCAGAGAGTGGCAGGGTGCTTGCCGCGATGAGAAAAGCTTCCTCACAGTACAATAATTCTTCCAGGCCCCCGTCTTCTGAAAAGATGGGCACCTTCCATTCCTGTGAATTGCCATCGGCATCATAGACTTTCAAAGTGGCAAGTTTGTTCTTAGTCCGGTCAAAACTGGAATCATAGTTGATTGGTGGTTCTCGATGCAATCCGGTCGACATGGTTGAAGATACTTGCCTGTTGTTCTGATGTTTTTTTTCTTTGTTTCGTTTTGTTTTGTTTTGTTTTACTGATTAACAATGTCGACTGGGCGTCCGAGACCGCTTTTCGTTTCGTTTTTCTTCTTTTTTTCCTGTTAGCGAGAAAGAAAAACCGTTGTCGTTCGAAAATTCGTTAACGTTCGAAAACTCGTTGCAAATTTCGGTAGGTTATTTGTTCGAAACTTCGATCGTTATTCTACAGTAGCTGTAAGAGTAATTACTGTGTAACACACTAGGGGTAGAATTTGAGTAGGAGTGATAATTATGGATGGATTTAATACTTTACGAAAATGGATGGAAACTTAACAGATAAAATAATGAGCGATCGGGCCATGCTGGCTTCGATCGTGCCCTGCTGGCTTCGATCGCTCGTGGATATTCATATAGAGTGTTGTGATATGAATCGTGCGCCTGCCTGGTATCGGTATCCCATTGTATACCGATAATGGCTCGCTTCTTAATGATTCTTAGAGTGGTCCCAAGTCTCATTAGTTCGATCGCACGTATCCTTCGAATGGTATCTTGGACTTGTACGGTAGATTGCAGTACGTACTCGTAGTAGGTACTAAGGTACGCTACCTTGGTAGGTACGACCGCAGTACGTTACAGAGACATGATGGATTCATTTGCATAAACAGCACCTTCTGGACGATTGGCTTCAATCCAAATACTCGAAGGAGTGCCTGTGGAATAAACAGAAGAACAGCTAATGCAGTGAGTATTTCAATGAAAACAGACTGATGCAAAAAACACAGCATTGAAGAACATAACTTACCATGCTTGGACCTTGCAAAACCAATTGCTTGCAGTCTCAGTTTGTGACGGTCAACACAAGTGATCATTTTTTTCTCAGTATATTCAAAGATAGGGTTTATTTTATGTCCAGCCCCATTTGCATCCATATACACACCAAAAGCCCACCTCCCTTCCTTATCATACTTCACTTGCAGCACTGTTTTCTGCTTAGAATATGTGCCATTTGGATCAAGCTTTCCCTCTAGGTTTCGTTTGAAGCTCATGGTGACATCAGGTTTACCAGGACCAATGCGTGACCCACTGACTCCAATATGTGCCTTCTTGTGCATTTCATCAAACCAACAAATCTTTGATAGAGATAAAGGAGTCAAAAGTGTCTCATCATAGCAAGCTGGTGGGTTTTCAACATCATAAGCATCTCCAAGCAACTTAGAGAACATGGGGTGACTGAACTTAACTTTTCCAAACCTCAAGAGCAACTGTGCCACCCACCTGAACGAAGCTCTACACCAAGCATGTTCAATATTCTTGCTACCCTGCTTGCCTTTCTTGATTACCAAAATTTGAGGCTTCAATCTGTTCATGCATCCTCTGACAGCTGAGTAGGTGAGAGAAGGCAATTCATTCTTCTCTCTAAACTGATTGACAATGTAGGTGGACATATTGATGGAGTTTCCTGACTCAAGTGCATCTGCAATTACCTCAGCTTCAACACTGTCTAAAGGTATGACACATTTTCTCCCAACTGCTTGGTAATTGCCCTTGCCAGTATAAGGAAGATTGGCTTGTTGGCAAAGAACAACATCTCGACACACTTGCTTGACTGTATCACGGAATGATCTTCTATTTGACAGGTCAAATATGTTTGCAATAGAGGCAATGGTCTTCTTCTTCTTCCATAAATGTTCAGGGGGGCTTTTCAATATATTTTCAAAATAAAATGCAATTGAAATTCTCATGTCTGCAGGGGAGGATGCTGCTAGATGAGGTGGTTCTTCCCAGTAATCTTCAGGTGCAATCACTTCTTCTTGTAGATCATCTTCTTCCTCATAATTCACAGTAGGTGAACGGGCTGGTAATTTGGAGTCTTCCTCTTCTTCAGGTTCTTCAGGAGGGTCTTCTGGTAATGCTGCTGCTTCAGCATCCACTGCTTCCTCCAACTGCATCTGTTTGAGCAGTCTTTGCTCACGTAGAAGTACAGTGCCTTTCTTCTCCCTCTTCTTTAGCCTGCTTGTAGATCCAGTAGGTCTTCTTTTTCTTTTTGGTGGCATGGTGGTGTATTAGTAACTGGTAGTATTTTGAATTGTGATCTAAATAGATGATTTAGGAATCTGGACCTCTCTTTGGTGTTAGCACTGTAAAGAAATTCAGTTTGCATTGAATTAATATTTTCTGGTACTGATTCTACGTATTTCTACACTGGAAGGGTGTTGTAAAGGAGATTAATTCCCGTTTGTTAATTCCCGTTTGTTAATTCCCGTTTGATTTTGACGCTCAACGGTTTGATTGACTTGTTTCGCTTGCTTACTTAAGAAGCGATTCATTATTGATTCCCGTTTGATTGACTTGTTTCGCTCGCTTACTAACTACCGGTACGAGTACCCTACCGGGTATTCTTAAGAAGGGATTCATTATTGATTCCCGTTTGAATTCCCGTTTGATTGACTTGCTAATTCCCGTTCTGATTGATTAAGTGATTCATTACTAATTTGGCCGTTGAGATTCCAAATTTAAATTCCTAACGGCCTACTAACGCCCATGATTGAGTGGGCGTGCGCGAATTTCATAAAACTAAGGCGCAGAGATAAATTATAGGCTCATTATTCTTGTAGGTTCATATCCAGTAATGAAGATAAATTACTTCTATATTTGGGCTCCATAAAACTGGGAAAAGAACATCATATTCGGATTCGTCTTGAAATTAGCTTTTCAAAAATATATGGGTTAATAGGGGTTACACATGATCCATAGAAGTTAGACTTTCGAAAATGCTGCTTCTTTGTGACGCGTACGGTACGCGTCACAAAGAATCTGTAAAATTATTTATTTTTAGGATGCGCCGACTGCACAATAGACCCACATAATGCTGAGATAGTAAGGATTAATTCACTCTCATTTGACATACGGTAGTCCACAGATCTCTTGTTGTCAAGATCTGAGGGACACAAAATGGGGGCCTTAACAAAATCCCTCTCCAAAAACTATGGAGAACCCTTTCTTTTTAACCTAAGTATAATAACTGTTCCTTAGCGCCCCGTAAAACGGAGCGGATGCCCAAGATGCATTCGAACACAGTCCTGGACCTGAAATTCCAACCTTCATGACTGTAGATGATGCATATGCAGACTGGTACAGACACAAACACGGCAAAGACATCGACAGAAGGATGGTGCTCCCGGTTCTTTGAGCACTTCAAGGCCACCCAGAATCAGGTAGACTATGGGAGACGCACATCAACAAGATCTTGAAAGGTCCTGATCTCAACTTCAAGACCACCACACATGACAGAACAATCTATACGACAGTCTTGAAGGTGAGACGGTCTACATGCTGAGACAAGTTGATGATTTTGCACTAGCTTGCACGTCAGAATCCATATCCGACAAGATCTATGACATTGTTGGAGCAAAACTGAAGCTACCTAAAGAAGATATAATCCCCTTCACAAAAATGGGATTGTTGAAGACTTCAATGGAATTGATGTCAAACAGACAGCTGACTACATTGAACTGTCCTGTGCAAATTACATTGACAGAATTATGACATCCCATGGTTGGGAAACTGATTCTAAGATGAAACCTCATTCTAAGCCATCAGCGCCATTATCAACTGAAGTACTGAGCCAACTACAATCACATACTGATGGACCATTAGAAGGCACCAAGGAACATGCTGAATTACAATCCACGTCTGGTTTCTCCTACAGGACGCTCTTAGGTGAAATGATGTTCGCATATGTGAGTTGCCGGCCAGACATAGGCTATGCAGTGACTCTAATGTCAAAATACAGTTCCAATCCCACTGCTTTCCACTATTCCAGTCTGAAGAACATAGCTCGATACCTTAGAACAACCAGATCTTGGGGTATTAGATTCTATAGACCAAATGCTGAGCCATCTTTTGTTACCATCAGGAGAACCCTACACCGACGTAGTCCAAGATGCAACACTCCCAGAATTCCCTGAAGATATCAAGCAAGCCAAACTGATGTGTTTTGTTGATGCCGCGTATGGCAATGATCCAAAACATCGTAGGTCCACCACATGATATGTTTTCACTTATGCTGGCGGAGCCATTGTTTACCGATCCAAAGCTCAGTCACTTACTGCACAGAGTTCTACGGAAGCTGAGTTCATTGCTGCTGTCACAGCAGCCAAAACAGCCAGATATCTCAGGTCTATACTCAAAGAATTAGGATTCGCCCAAGTTGGTCCAACTCCGATCTATGAAGACAATGCATCAGCAATTGAGATCATCAATGCTCAGAAGCCAACTGAAAGAACCAGACATATTGAAATCAGGTTCTTTGCCATTCAAGCATGGAAAGAAAATGGTGAAATCAAGATGATTCACATTCCTGGAGTTATCAACCCGGCTGATGATCTAACCAATCCATTGGGATGGATCTTGCACGCCCGTCATGCAAGATACATCATGGGACACTACCCAGGTTAAATCATTCCACTCGATTACTTTGATTGACAACCGGATTAGGCCATTCAATGACCACCTCCAATTGATCTTGACTCAATCAAAATTGCTCAAGTCGATTCTTCGATTTGACTTGATCCGAACGTTCGATTTGTCTATCAATACGATTCAACATGATATACTCCGACAGTAATCCAATACAACACAAGTAGAGTATTGGATCAAGGGGTGTGTTGTCGGCAAAAAATACAGACTGTTGTCGGCATCAAATTCGATTGGAAAAGCCGACAAAACGAAACGACCGAGGTGCGGGAAGACAATACGAGATACGAATATTCCAAAGACGGAAGCTTAGAATCAAACGCACCTCCATTACATGAAATCCCTAAGTGGTAAAACGATATCAATTAGGACTACAAACAAAAGGGGTTAATCGGTTAGAAACAAGACACATCCAAAGACCCGATCAATAAGTAAACACTTGGAACGCTTAAGTAAATTCAGAAGAATCTACTTGATATCCCGTGAGGAAATTACTTATTGCAATCAAGAAAATCAATACCGATTCTGAATGGGCCTCATCTATCTCAAATACCATGAACAAGCATACGCCCCATCAGATGAAACACTTAACCCGTAAATGACCAATACCATCAAATGACCGATACAGTAAGACCGACACGACACTAATACAGCAACAGCAGCAACGGTATCGTTATGAGAATGGTAACAACTAACCGGGGAAGATCTCTACCATGTAAAATACAGAGAGCCCCAATACAGTACGAAATACACAGTAAAAATAAGAGCGTCTCTCTGAGCTCACATCTCTTTAAATTTTAACATCATATACCTTTGGTTGATTTTTAGAGTCACAACAATTTCACATGCGTTGACATCAAACAAGGCCCAATCATACCAGACAGAGTTTAGTTGGCCACCATCGGAACGATATGAAGGGTGGCTCCGAAACAAGTAATTTTGCTGTGTGCATTCGTCAAACTTGTTATGTTCAGTAAATCCTTTTACAAACGTACAGTCCTCCAAAAGTGGAAGCACATTCTGACATACAAAAGACAACACGATGGGAGAAATATAGGGTTTTGTTTTGTTTGATGACCTCACCCATCTCATAGTACTTGCCCCATCGTCGCTAATGAAAACGTGAAATTTTGAACCAGAAACTTCGGGAGGGACTCGATTACCAGAAACATCTTCTGCCGTCACTAAATTAAACTTGGAAGTAGCTACTCGTAGCAGCATTTTTTCTTCCTGTCGCTTTGCCGTTTGCATTATCAATGTCGAAGCATTCTGTTGAGTGTTCTTTGAGGGTGCTTTGATTTCAGTTTTGTGGTGTGATTCCGAATAAAAAGAATCCCATCCAGTTGGAAGTCCCCAAAGTTTAATGTACTCAACAAGGTGAAAGTATAGATGGTTTTTGATGAGTTTCATACCCATTCCCTCTCTGAGGCAGGTAGAATTAATACAATTGATAAAATGGATTATCATCTTGGGGAGATTTTCCAATCCAGAAATGGGTATATTCCCATGCTTCAAGAATTCTTCCATGGAGAGTATCAGTTGAATTACCTCTACTTGTTTCTGAATAAATGTCGCGTCCTTGATGATGTTTATTGCCACATCGGAACAAAGGGTGATCAGAATGGAAATGAGCATTCCCGAAGAATCATTACCCTCCTTTTTGGTAATGGAGAGAAGCTGACTGGAAAACTTGGTTCTGGGGAAATCTCTGTCCGATTGCCTTGACAAAAGTAATAAGACCAAAGCTGTATGGCAATGTTGGTTAATTTGACTTCTTTTAGTATTTACGTTATTTTGCTCTTTTACGGTGTTGGAAAGAGTTATTGATAAGATTATGATCGGATTGTTTCTGGATCATATTGTTCTCTCATTTACTGAATTGTCTTTCTTTTGTGTGGGAATACGTGTATCGAGAGTTCATTACTCATAGGTACTCGTATTGGGATTTCGCTACTGTTCGATACTCAGTGCTTTAAGTATCTCTTGATACTCACGTGAGCTTATGTATATTTTACTTTTGTGTGGGAATACGTGTATCGAGAGTTCGTTACTCATAGGTACTCGTATTGGGATTTCGCTACTCAGCGTTCGATACTCAGTGCTTTAAGTATCTCTTGATACTCACGTGAGCTTATGTATATTTTACTTAATGCGCTCTCCTCGTGATAAAGGATCTAGAACACTTTGGAATCGTACGTATTCTTGGAATTGTGTTTACTTGCGGGAATTCCTTTGTATACGTATTACGTTTACGTATTACGTTTTACGTATTTTGTTTTACGTATACGTAAATTGTACGTTTTACGTATTACGTATTTTCAGTAATTCAACACACCCTTGGATGGTCCTTGGACTATCGGGTTCATACAGATATATCGGACGTACCTTCTTATGGTGGCTCCCCGGATGGTGTTTGGTGGGGTAGTCAGCCAGATTATGTTTTCCCGGCTCCCAGAAAATATTGAATTGCCCTTGTTGCGCCCTGTCTTTTAACCAATAGAATCGCATATCAATGGCCTTGGACCGTTTTTGTTTGATCGTGCCGTTGAGTATGCCCTCCGCTGTATTATTGTCAGTTTTCAGTGGAGTGGCCGGTTGAGGGTGGCCGAGTTCAATCAGACATTGTCGGATGGGTAATGCTTCCCGTGCATTCAAGAATAACGATGCAACTTCGGCCTCGGCCGCTGACGCCATAACATTCTTGATTATCTTTGCCAACACCAGGATCGCGCCGTTGAATGTGTGATTGGATGTGTCCCCCAGGTAATGATACCCCCCGGCTCGGCTCTTGGCCTCGGGGCATACTAGGTAGGCTGCATCACTATCTACCCGGAGTATCATGTCACTTGCCCTGTAGATTATGGTCGCGTCGGGATTACACGCAGCATAGTTGAGAAAGTATTTCGTAGCCGCTAAGGTCGTTTTGTTATTCTTGGCTGAGGCTATATCGTTGAGTGCATGTAACATTGTGTTATCGACGGCTCGGGCATAAAACAGGAATTTTCCTGTGACTTGTTGGATGAACTTTATTTCTGCGTCCGTCAGGGTGGTCGTGTCCTCGAGTTTTGCGTATTGTATTTTTTCGCCGTAGGTAGGGACATCCGCACGTGAAGGGCTCGCGAACGTGCGTGTTGGCCTCACGTGTTCGAATTCTTTCAACGCTTGTTCCACGTACCCGTCCATAGACAATTGTACTTCACGTTTGTCGTAGTCCCACCGCAGATGAACTCCAACGTACTGTTTCCCCGACCAGTCCACTTTGAATGTATATTTGGCACCTACGGCCGAAACTAGGTGATCCACGTCTTCCTGTTGGGTGTACTTGATCCCGAAGTCATCCACCACGAGGGTAAAGGTAATGTCCCTTTCATCGTGTAGGAACAGGCCTTCGGTGTGGGGTGCCTTCCTGTATCCGTACTTTTGTAGGTGGTCGACTAGGTCGTCGTGGGCTATCTTGCCGCTCTGTTTTAACCCATACCATGCCTTCTTGATTCGGGCATATACATATTCTCCCTGCTTGAGCCCTATCAGCTTGTATGCTATTCGGATTAGGGGGGAAACATGTCCCACCGGAATTTTACATATTCGGGTTCATCCAGCGTGGAGCATAAGTACATGTTGGAAATGTCACCAGTACAGTATTTGGCCCCTGGGGAGGACACCACGCTGTTCCAGTGGGTTTTGATGGTTTCCATGCTTGCTGTCCGGGTGGACACGTTACCATGGTACTCCAGTCGGTCTCCACCGGCGGTGATTCTCGTCCGGTAGGGGTCGGCTTTCTCGGGGCGTATGGCTACTGTATATCTGGGGTACGTGACCCTCTTGTGTATGGGTACGTCCGTTCTCCTGATCCAGTCCAATACGTCCATCCCTTCTATGTTATTCTGTTGAAAGCCCTGGAATAACCGGCCGAACTCGTCCTCGCCTGATTTGAGCCATAATTCTTGTACTTGTGCTTTGGGGTGCCTGATGAGATCACGGTACGCTGCCCATTTGTTCAAGTCCTCGTCCCATATGGACCCCCCACAAGCTAGTTGGGGCACATACGATAAATCGTTCGTTCGTGGAGCCTGTTTTGGTACGGGAAACTGGGCCGGTTCGCGCGGGTAAACTCCCATTAGGGCCTTGGGCTTAATCTTAGGTTTTGAGTAATATTGGTCGGACTTGTAGTACCTGGAGACTTCACCGTGTGTGTAGTCCGCAACGTCCCCATCCGTGAAACGTACTTTGTAGTATTGATTGGTTTGGTCATAACTTATGACTTCACCTTCATACCACCCTGAGTTGAACTTCTTTCTAATGATTGTGCCCACCGCCCAGGGGTGTCCACGGCGGGCGCTGCGTTGTTGTTGTGTCGGTGCCACCCTTGGAGGTTCGCGCGCATTGGATTTCGTATTGGGCCCGTTTGCTACCGTGAGTGGTTCGGGCACGTTATTTGTCATATCATGCAGCTGGGCACCTTTGGGCGTATTTTGTCTCTGTCGCGTATTTATGTGCAATAGTTCTTGCAAACTCCTCAGGGCCTCGTTTAGTTGAGTTCCCTGTTCCATATACGGGATTGGTGGATGGGGTTTACTAGCAATTTCTTTTAGGTCCTGGAGTGTCATGAGCAGCCGGTCGGTAGATGAGGTACGTGGCATCTCAGTTTTGGGGAAGAATGCGACGGTGTTGCTGATTCTGGTAGCGCGGCTGGCCTCCCCGACACATGTGTAATTCCTGTAGTGTTTCAAGGCCGGTCCGATGTAGTAGCCCCTCGTTCCATGGTCCTGCCATGCGCCGCGTTCCTGGGCCCTGTCATGGATAATCACACGGCACCCCATAGGGGCGAGGGGGTGTTTGTTGTAGTCGTAGATCCCGCGTCTGAGCTCATATGCCGATAGTTTGGGTTGGGAACGGGATGCGCGTAATAAGTTGAGGGTAATGAGGGCCTGTGGGATCAGTAGGTCCCAATCGTCTATCGGGAATTTGTCATCCACGCCATTCAATCCCGCTATAAAGTGGTTCTTGAAGGTCTGAATTGCCCTTTCGGCGTGATTGAGCCTGTGGTCCCCAGGCGACGCTAGTTGGTAATCGAGGTTGTTCCTTGTGATGTATGCTATCAGTTGTTTGGAGGTTTCGTTGTCCATTCGCACTATTTTTGCGCTTACGTTGTCCTCTTTCATGCGCGCGTAGCATGCTGTAAATCCATGTAGGAGGTCTTCGCTCTTGCGTGACTGGATGGGCTCCACGTCAATATAATTGGAATCGTAGTCGTACATGAGGAATACGTACTGGTGTCCACGACGTGACGTGACTGGGTATCTCCCCGGTAGGTCCCACGCGATGAGCTCCTTCGGTTCGTCTCTGGTTCGTGGTCCTGCTTGGTTGGTTGGTTGCATGTCGTTCGCGGAAACTATGTCCACGCAGACCTTATGTATCTTCTTCCGGCCGACTTGGGGTGGTTCTGTATCGGCTGTCGGTCCGTTCTTCGCCTTCTTCGGTTTGTGTGTGCTTTGAATGCCTTGTCGTACCATTTGTAGGTGTCCCATAGTGGTTTCTTCTGTGAGTGGGAGGTGTCGGTTGACACGTTGTGCTGTGAGGCCCGGCCACGTGGCATAGGATCCGCGCTCGATGGCGCGGACCCAAGTTTCTTTCGTGGGATACCCCGCTGCGGCGTGGTAGAATTGTATTAGTTTGGGGATGGCTTGAATCTGGTATGCCCCTGCTCCCGTGTGTATCGGATATTCGGTGTTTCGTTCGTTTTCGGTTTTTGGGGGGCCGGATCCGTTTAGTTCGTTTTTGTTTTGCGGGGGGCCCGTCACCCTTGGAGATTCAGCTGTCCCCTTTGGTAGGTCGGGTTGATGTAGGGGAACCATGTATAGATTCCTTAGGGGGTCGCGTTGACCTGTGAGTATGACTTGTTGGGTAGGACCGATAACCGTTACGTCATCCTCAGAGAACTCTACGTGGCATCCGGTACGGCACAGTTTGGGCACTGAGACCAACGGGAGTTCCACTTCGTCAAACTTGTGGCATCCTCGGGCTTCGAGGGGGAGCCGGGGTAGGTCTAATAGGTCCGTTGCCGTCGATAGCATCTTGCTCCCATTTGCACATCCTACGGTCAGCGCCCCCGGTGTGTCTTGGTGTGCGCCCCCTTGGTATGTTGTAGGGACGAAGTGGTCAGTCGCCGCTGAATCTAGAGCTCCATACCCCGGACAGGTCCTGGCATTGAACGCGACGTCTGGCGTGAATGTAACGGTTCTCGGTGGTCGAGGAAGGGTCTCACTCGAGGGATCACGTAGGATACTGAGTAGCTGTGAATCATGATTACTAGGTTGGTTAAGTATGCTACTTTTGTGTTCCCCCCCACGCCGTCAAGAGCGTAGGGGAGTGTCGACTATCACAGTCCGGCCGCCCTTGTTGGGGTCGGGCCCATTCCACTGCAGCCAGCGATCATTGTTCCTGGTGGCTCCACCCATTTGGTTGTCGTATGTGGCCCCTTCCTGGTGTCCGGCCCTGTTGCTCCTACGGTAGCAACTCCGACCGTCGTGGGTGAGATTCACCCCACATGAGTGGCAATAATACTTGTATTGTTTCCACTCTTGTCGGTTTGATTGGCGTGTGTCTTGCCTGGTGGTGCGGCTCGCGTCAGCCGACTTGAGACGGTTCACGTCGGCTTGGAGGACCGCCATTGCTGTTTCCCATTGATTGGACATTGTCATCGTTGAGGCCGCAGTGGCGGTTTCAGTGACTTGGGAGTATATTTCGTGACATACATTGGCCAGATCGCGTTGCTTGTTTTCGATTTCGGTGAAGCGTTGGTCGGTCTGAATATCGGCTAGGTTTGCTGTAGACGACTTGTTGTGGTAGCTGCTGTATAGCTCCTTCAGGCGTAGTCCCCAGAATTTCTTGTACTGGGTGAAACCACACTTAACTATCGTGTCTCTGTGTTTCTTCCAGTCCTCGTCCACTCGGTGTAGGGTGATGGGGTCGTGTTTGCTGCGTGCAAAAGCCTCACGTGAGTAATCAATCATTTGTGCCTCCGTGACGATTGCCGTCTCTGGGAGTAAGTTGATTTGATGTTGGTACTTAGTGAGTTGCCGGAAGTACTCCTTGGGCCCGATTGGGCTCGGTGTGTACGACAAAGCATTCATTTTCTTAGTGAGTTCCCGAGTGAGCTGATGCTGGGCATCGGTAGTACATAGGTCCTCCTCCATGGCCTGGAAGGCTTCTTTTACCGTAGTCCCCCTGGGAAAGGCGTCCGAGTCCGGGTTCTTCAGGTCTCCAAGCATGTTGGGGAATTTCTTGTTTGTTAGTAGTAGGGCTTCCCTGTCGTACTTGTTCCATTCCACGTAAAGGGCCCGGCTCCGCTTCCATAGCTTGTACGTGTCGGATGTGAGCTCGATGGTACTGTCGAGTTCTTGTGGTTCCTGTGGGGCCTCTGGGAATGGCGCATGGGGGTCCCTCGAGTGGTACTGTGCTTCGGTTTCCAGTAGAAATGCGTAACCCCCTCCCTGGATGTATTTGATGGAGGGTACCTCTGCTAATGCGTTCGCTAGCGCCTTCTTGAACTCGTATACCTCTATGCTCGTCGGTACCGCTATCGGTTTGGTCTGTGCCTCATCTAAGTGGTCCTTGAGCGACGCGTGATGGTCTTTCTTCTTGGACATCTCGTCGTCAGTATCACTATCCTCGCTGTCTTCGGTATAGTCGTACAGCAACCTGTTCTGTGTCTGCAATTGTGTGTTTTGTTCTTCGTTGTACTCAAGTATATCCCTGTGGTAATGTTCGAGTTCTACCAGTTGGTCTCTTAGATCCCGGATTGCGGTGGAGCCTATGTTTCTGGAATTGTCGATGCTGGTGTCAGGGGTAACTCCTCTCGTTGTGGGGCTGGGGATTCCTTCGGTTTGTGTTCCCTCTGGCATTGGGGTGTGTGTTAATCTTATCAATAACTAATAAGACCAAAGCTGTATGGCAATGTTGGTTAATTTGACTTCTTTTAGTATTTACGTTATTTTGCTCTTTTACGGTGTTGGAAAGAGTTATTGATAAGATTATGATCGGATTGTTTCTGGACCATATTGTTTTCTCATTTACTGAATTGTCTTTCTTTTGTGTGGGAATACGTGTATCGAGAGTTCGTTACTCATAGGTACCCGTATTGGGATTTCGCTACTCAGCGTTCGATACTCAGTGCTTTAAGTATCTCTTGATACTCACGTGAGCTTATGTATATTTTACTTAATGCGCTCTCCTCGTGATAAAGGATCTAGAACACTTTGGAATCGTACGTATTCTTGGAATTGTGTTTACTTGCGGGAATTCCTTTGTATACGTATTACGTTTACGTATTACGTTTTACGTATTTTGTTTTACGTATACGTAAATTGTACGTTTTACGTATTACGTATTTTCAGTAATTCAACAAAAAGACCACCGTATAACTGCGCAAGTGAACCAATAGTAGCTGATGTGCCATTCGTGTTTAAATCAGGGGCATACCAACACTTAGGACTACCTTTTAACAATGAATCGAGTGATTCTACTGCCCGACGTGCTACACCCAGTTGATGCATATGCAAACACTCACCGGGAGTAGCAAAGTGAATGTTGTTGACATTACTACCAAAATTGAGGCTGTGAAAAGCATTTTTAATGGGATGGTGCGAAATGCTTTTGAAGTACTCCAGGTGTTCCCGTGAAGAATTGTTTGGGGGGGATTCAAAATCTTCTGGAACCCAGAGCTGAGTCAGTTCCTCCACTTGGGCTTTTGGTTTTTGGATGACACGTGTAGGACATGTACAATGTCGGCACAATTTTGTCACCTTTTGCGTGTAGGATCCATACTTTCCACATAGTTTGTCATGAAGTTCTGTATCCCCAACAACATAGGCAATTGCAAATTTCATTTTCACTTTGAACACTTTTCCTGCATACGGAAGATAATCCCACTCCAACCCGCCCTGCATTTCACATACTTCCTTGAAAGATTGCAAAGCCGATGCAAGCGCGGTGTGTAGATTTTGAATATTATCTTTTGCCGTGGTTTTTTTCGTGTGTCTTATGCTCTCAATTTCAGTGTCGGGATGAAAATAAATTGTGGTCCAAGCGTCAGGTCGTTTTCTTGCTTCAGTATTGAAAATACCAAGAGTCATGTTGAGAGGAGTGAGTGACAGATGGCCATGTGCATCCAAGCTGATTCCATCCATGTAGAAAATGATCGGAACAAGGATTTCATCATTTTCATTGCAGATCTGCTTCCACGATTCCGTCCACCAAGAGCCGTGGTGTAGTTCTGTTATGTATGTTTCATTGGTGAGTGGTGGGTTGTTTTCGGGTGAAAGAGGAGTCTCAACATTCGGAAAAGACAAATTGGTTTCTTGCATCAACTCCTTATTGGTCAGAAGGGAATGAAGTGCGTATGGGAAGGATCGAACAAATATTTGGGTGGGTAAATTGCAAGGTAACCAGTTAATTATGTGTGGCTCGAACTTGGTCTCTGAAATACCCAACTTGGACTTGATTTCACTAAATATGGCTTCTCGATGGCGGGGGTAGATAGAGCTAAAGTCAACACTATGAATAGTTTGACATTCGTTTGCCCATTGAAAAATAGATTTGAATGTGTTTAGAGGTAACTTGTGTTTCGTCATTAGATTCATGAGCTTTATTTCAGCAATGAGCCTATTGGTAGGTGAACAAGAAAGATGAGATTGGATCAATTGCTCTTTTTCATTGATGTTTGGATGGGATGCGGTGGGTTCCGAAGCATCCATACCATTATCGTTCTGAATAGGAAGGCAATTTTCTTCATGAATAACCATGTCATCATTGTTGCTGTTGTCTTCTGAAGGAAAAAACTGTGATTCCATTACATTTCTATCCATTGGTGGAACAAATAAGTTGTGTACTACCTGACTGTTTAGAACAGAGTTGAACGTTTCGTTTGAGGATGCCTTGTTAGTGTGAGCGGCAGCAACAGAAGCGGAAGGAACAATTGGACCATTCTCCGTCAATGTCAGGCCATATTGTGTAGGTGAATGACGAACTGTACTAGTGGTTTCTTCTTTGGCAGATGATGAAAATTCCATTAGGTTATGCTTTAAATAGAAATCACGGCAAAAAGCTATTGAATCAAGGTGACGTGAAAGGCCTCGTGATACATATCAGTATGATTTGTGTGTAGACGAATCTTGTCTGCTTCCAATGAATGTCTTCAATTTGCCCTTACAGGACATGCAGCTACGACATATAAATGATTTGGGAATTTCGGTATAACAACCACTCTTGAAGTGACAGCGACTTTTACTAGGTTGTGACATGTTCTTCTATTGGAAGAAGGGAGGGGGAGAAATGGTTTCGATGGGGGTGTTAAATGTACATGATGAAAATGAGCATGATGCTATCGGATCGAGCATGAAAAGGCATGATGGTATGAAAAAAGAAACGTCGTGACATAGAAACAAGGCAGAAACATAGTACTAGTACGAAGTAGCAAACAAACACTTCTGAAAATAATTTTATTGCATATCTTGGGTTAAGGTTAGGAAGTTGTTTGGCACCGAGATTTCAAATTTAAACATGATTCGAACACAAAAGCATGAAACGCCGTTCCGGTTACTGAATTCTGAAACGCCGTTCCATGATTGTTGACATGAATTGTACAAAAAATCGTTTCACAACTCGAACAGAAATCAATGCTATCATACCTACATTACTACTACTACTAGTACTATCATAATACACCCAGACACATATCTAAGAAAAAAGTATTTTATGGTTCACTTTGCCATAAACCAATCCACATCATTTTGAGGTAATCAAGGACAGACTTGCTGGACTGATAGGACCCATGATCGCAGAGCAATCTGAGTGGTCGACCCCATTGTCGGACAAAGTTTTGTAGGCAGGGGAGAAAATCAGCAGTAGTTCTCATTTCTTCAACATGAATGATATGGGATTTACGGCCAAAGAAAACCTGAGCAATTTTGGAGCCACCATTGATGGCAGGGGTATCTGAATATACAACATCAGAGAGGACATCGTCATTGAAAGGTCGAACATTCATGGCAGGCTGAGGTGATTGGAACCTTTTGAATATGTTGCCATCTGGACTGACGGAGAGCGAGCCATACTGTGTGGAATTGCGGAAGGTAGCCTTGATACGATCAAGGGAGATCCATCCAAGGAAGGGCTTCAGCGACAGGTAGTCTGTATCAGTGGGTGATTGAACATGGGCTGCAGCAGTGATGGAGAAGGAAGGAGACTGATTAGAGCACCTACTGAGGATTTCTTGGTGGATATAATCAGTGGGACTGAGCCAAAAGGAGGTATCAGGTGCATCCAATGCCTGGAGGGCGGGAGTGGAACGGTTGGACAGGAATGAGGTGATGGTAGAAGATGTGCCAATGTTGATATCCCTGAGTGTGCCAAATTCATCATAATCTTGGTATGGAAGCGATGCGGCAAGAGGCGGGTATTTCTGAATGAAGGTGTCATCCTGGGGGGTATATGCGCTATCTAGCATAGATGGGTTCCAATGCTGATCACTTGTCATGACAACATGAGGAAGATGAGCAAATTCTTCACTGGTATACTTGCGCATGGCAAGATAAGGTAAGCCATGGCATATACTGAGTGGAAAGACATGGCCATCAGTAGTGGTAATGACCTGGGTTCCACCTGTTTTGATAGAGGTATCATCCACGATCGAGTGATATGCTTCCATCTGGGGAGAAGACAAGATGGATGGATGTTGTCCGGTGTAGGCACACTCATGAAAGATGAGAATGACCGGTCCCCTGTTGGAAACAGAGTAGGCGCCACATGTTGCAATAGGGATGTTCTGGTTTTGGTGATTGTTGATACCAGTTACATTGACATATCTTGGGGAAATATCCTTAGAGATGAGGCATGCATCATTGCCTATGATACATCCATTTGCCCCTCTGTCAACCATAGCATAACCGGGTGTGGATACAGTAGTTTTGCTAGAGTGGTAAGTAGCGACGGGGTTTGCTGGTGAGACAAGAGATTCACAGTCCGGTGATGCCCAATGGTGGAATTTTACAGACCGTGAAGTCTGTTCAACAGGTACATAGACATTGCCTTCTTTCTTGTAAAGGATATCAGGGTTATCAGCAAGGAAACGTGCTGGATGTGCAGGAGAAACAGAAGACTTGAGAGGCCTGTTATCGGATTGGGAAGATGCCTTGTATACACCAAGGGATGCATGGAACGCAGATCTGGCTGAGCTTTCCTCAGCAGGTGAGAGGATCTGCTCGTCAGTATGGTGTTCATAAGCCCGACGTGTGATCGGTTTGCGAGAATTGGGATCCGGTGGTAATGCAGCATCAAGGAGCTCAG
The DNA here is from genome assembly GCA_037355745.1 of Pseudo-nitzschia multiseries. Lineage (NCBI taxonomy): Eukaryota > Bacillariophyta > Bacillariophyceae > Bacillariales > Bacillariaceae > Pseudo-nitzschia > Pseudo-nitzschia multiseries. The sequence goes on from CM074785.1 coordinate 27,011,732, forward strand.
GCCGGAGGCAGGCAACTAGTCGCTTCTTGTCATCAGCTGTGAAGCCAAGCCAATGCTTCATGCCTTGCTTGGAGAGAGTTTTCCAAACTGCAGATGGTAGCCTTGTGGTTGGGTCGGGGGTCCTTCCAGCCTTGTAAACAGCGTAGTCCTGATAGTCACCATCAAAATCAATAGGAGGTAAATATGATGCCGAGTCATCAGTTATGCCAGAATATGTGGACTGCGTCACAGAAGAGAAATCATGGGTGTTGGCCTTAACAGACGTCCGACTGCGAGGCTGGGACAGTGATGCTTGGGAATCCAGCCTGGTTGCTTCAAGGAGGAGGATATTTTTCAATTCACTGATAGCGACAGCTTCATGCTGTCTGAACTTAATCATATCCTGTGCTGCAGGGGGATCATCAACCTTGCAGAATTGTTCGCTGAGCTGGAAGCTGCTACTACAGGCCTTGCAGAGGTGTGTTTTGACAGTGTCAAAATCAAGTGGCCTTTGTGGATCTTGTAGCGTGTTGAGATGTTCTAGCTGGGCAAACCACTGGGTGATGAACTTGACTTTGGTGTCCTTCCATGTCCTCAAGTCAATGTCCAATAGATGCTGCATCACAATGGAGGTATCATATACTTTGGATTTGGACCTGTCATGTAGTGCAACAAAGTCAAAGAAAGCCTGTCTGCCGTCTCTCGAGGTGGTATGGCTGAGCACACAGGAGTAGGAGAGGTCACTCTGGAGGGCATGTAGAACAAGAGTCCAGAAGAATGCACACTGCTTGTCATGAAGGGCCTTCTCATACCCGACTAGTGGTACATCAGGCCAACTCGGATCAAGGAAGGTACGAGTATCTATGTCAGATGTTTCCAACTTTGCCTTGAATTTGACAAGCCACCTCTCAAATGTTGCATCATTTTGCAGGGTTGGAAATGTGGTTTCGTCCCTTGATTTCTTGTTCCATGATTCGTATCTCAGCTGTTCGATGGGTTTGGAGGATCTTTCTTGTTGCCGTTGAGATGTGCTGTTGCGAGCTGATGTCTCAATGTCAGTTCCAGATTCTCTTCTGGCTCTGACAATCCCGCGACAGTAATTCTTAAAGGCATCCTTGGTATAATGGTTCCTATCTTCCCAATCTATTCCTTGTGCTGTGAGGTGTTGTCCAAAGTCAATGACTCTCTGTAGGGCCATCTGTACGTGCCGATAGAGTGGTGTTCTTGTTCCTCTCTCGAGGTAGGCAAGATCACCAATATTTTCGATGTACAGAAAATCTAACCATGTCTTATACTGGCCAGGGATGAGTGCCTCGCATAAGGTGCTGTGGGACTCCCTTGGGACATCGAAGGAATCGTGCAGGAAGGTGGCTAGTGGTTGGTCGAATGATGGAAAGAGGTCCGTGATAGATGTGTCCTCTTCCTCCTCTCGGCTTGGATTATTCTGTTGATCAGGAGCCATGTCAGTTGTGGGCAGGAGGGAAGTGGTTGCAGCACTTCCGGGTTGGAGTGTTTGGAATCCTGTGGACCTGCTACGGGTTCGACCGGCAATGGGGATGTCAGACATGTATGCTGTTGCGTTTTCGCAATCGAATCAGAGAACTATCAATCGTCGTCCGTAGTTGATTGTTCGATGATCCCTGATGGATTATCTCTTGTATCGCTGTGTCGGCAATAGAGATGGGGAATTGTATTTGATGGGACACGATGTGTAGTTGGATCAGAGAAATATCGATTGTCGCCTGTCGTCGTCGTTCGATAATCTTCTGTCGCGTCGTTCGCGAAATATATGATCCAGGGAACTTGTGGTCCTTGGATGGAGATAGGTTGCTTTCGGCGTATCCGAATAGCAATAGGGCTTCTATTAAAGACGAACGGCTTGGTGTCCAGTGTGTAATCAGATCAGAGAACTATCGATTGCCGTCCGCAGTCGAGTCGATCGATGATCTGTGTCGGATTGTTTCCTTGTTAAGTGTGCTTCTACCGTTGTCTTCTTCTTTTGCAAGCTTCAACAAGCTTGCGACTGTTAATCTGTTAATTTCCTTTTGAAACTGGCTGTTGAGCTGATTCAATCTAAAGGCAAAGAAGAGCAACAGGAGCTTTAGCTGCAGGCCGGTTGAGGTGCCGGTCTGTTGTGTCCAATATTTCTCTGATATCCACTACGATTGGATGCTAATCCAACCAGATCTATTCTGACTATCGACACCGACGCAATCAGATAGATCTTAGGCTTGTAGTTCTACAATGGGACGCAAGGAGGCGTCCGGTGCAAGGTTTAAGGTTGAATAATCAAATAATCTAAAAGTATAAGCGTGTTGGCTTGCTGGAGAGCAAGTTACCGCTTTAAGGCGTGCTGCCGCTAATACAGCACTTTGTTACGAATATATTATACGGTAAAATACCGTGTTACGGGTAAATACCGTGTTACGGGGAAATACCGTGTTGCCGCTAATACAACACGTATTTTTACACAGCAGATAAACAAGTTCGTGAGCAGCGCTTCGAACCTCTGCTGTCTTTTCTTGAAAACAGCACACTTAACAAGAGATTGCGTGTGCGAACCTCTAGTGTGTGTTCTTTCCTTGAGTACAAAGTATCGAATTGGAGTGACGATCGATCCTGTGGAGTGACGATCAATTCTTCTCTTTCAGTTTAAGTATCGAACTCGATCGTTCGAGGTCTCATTATTTTCGATCTCGTACCTCTACCAACCTAGACACGAAAGGAATGAATGGTGGTGAAATCGTGTAGGAGGAAGTTAGTGCTGTAGAGTTCTACGAAAATTCGTTAAGACGAGCATGATGATGCTATCGAAGCGAGCATTAAAAGGCACGATGGTATGAAAGAAGACACGACGTGACATACCGTAAAAAACAACGCGGAAACGTAGCAAACTAACACTTCTGAAACTAATTTTATTTCATATCTTGGGTTAAGGTTAGAAAGTGTGGTAGTGAAAAGTAGATTTTTTAAATCAATTTAGTCAAAATGAAGAGATCAATGGATATTTTAAGTCTTCGGGGAGAATTTTGGTCGCAACCTGAGGGGGGTCGAAAATCATTACCACAAAAATTGTGAATTTAAAAAAATACCCTTGCGCATAACAAACGCAGGGTCGATTTTCTGAAAATAGGGCTTGCGAGGGGTCGCGTGGGGTTGCGTGACAGTTATCGGACGTAGTTCTACAGTGGGAAGCATAGCTACCGATGCAAGATTTAAGGTTGAATAATCAAATAATCTAAAAGTATGAGATGAAGAGATGATCCTTGCTGGAGAGCAAGTATCTCTTTTAAAGATCGTACGAACTGCCGCTAATACAGCACGTATTTTATACAGCAGAAAACAAGTAACAAGTTCGTGAGCAGCGCTTCGAACCTCTGCTGTCTTTTCTTGAAAACAGCACACTTAACAAGAGTATTGGAATACTGAGTCAAGCGTGATACGTAATACGTAACATACAATTTACGTATACGCGAACGAGGTACGAATACGTATCATTTTACGTAAACGTAAAATGAATACGTATTGTTTTACGTAAACGTAAAATGAATACGTATTGTTTTACGGAAACGCAAAACGAATACGTATTGTTTTACGGAAACGTGAAACAAGACATATTACGTAAAACAAGACGTACGATTCCAAAGTGTTCTAGATCTTTTATCAAGAAGAGAGCGCAATAAGTAAATGATACATAAGCGCTCAAGAGTATCAAGAGATACTTAAAACACTGAGTATCGAACACACATTACGAGTATCTATGGGTATCGAACGCTCGATACGCGGGTATCGAACGCTCGATACGCGTATTCCCACACAAAGAAAAGACAAATTAGTAAATGAGAGAACAATATGGTCCAGAAACAATCCGATCATAATCTTATCAATAACTCTTTCCAACACCGTAAAATAAAAACCGAAATAACTAACTACATAATCCAACGACGTTTACGACCTTGGTCTCATTAGTTATTGATAAGATTATACACACCCCAATGCCAGAGGGAACACAAACCGAAGGAATCCCCGGCCCTACAACAATTGGAGTTACCCCTGACACCAGCATCGACGATTCCAGGAACGTAGGCTCCACCTCAATCCGGGATCTGAGAGACCAACTGGTAGAACTCAAACAGTACAACAGGGACGTACTCGAATACACAGAAGAGCAAAACACGCAATTGCAAACACAGAACAGGTTGCTATACGACTATACAGAAGACAGTGAGGATAGCGATACCGACGACGAGATGGTCAAGAAGAAGGATTACACCGGGGTCAAAGACCATCTGGATGAGACCCAATTGAAGCCCATAGCGATACCGACGAGCGTAGATGTGTATGAGTTCAAAAAGACCCTAGCCAACGCATTGGCCGAAGTAGTATCCATCAAATACCTACAAGGAAGTGGGTATGCATTCCTGTTGGAAAGTAAGGAACAACACAAGGCAAGAGACGCCAGAGCCGCATATCCCACAGCACCAACAGAGCCTCAAGAACTCGATAGCACAATAGAGCTCACCTCGGACGCGTATAAACTATGGAAACGCAGACGCGCCCTATACGTGGAGTGGAACAAATATGATAGAGAGGCCCTACTCATTACCGACAAGAAGTTTCCCACCATGCTAGATGAACTAAAAGACCCGGGCTCCAAGGCATTCCCCAGAGGAACCACGGTACTGGCCGCATTCCAGGCCATGGAAGCTGACCTCTGTACAACAGATGCCCAGCACCGGCTTACTCGCGAGCTCGCAAAGAAAATGAACGACCTATCGTATACACCGAGCCCTATTGGACCCAAGGAGTACTTCAGACAATTGACTAAGTACCAATGGCAAATCAATCTACTCCCGGAAACCGCAGAAGTATCCTCGGCACAGATGATCGATTATGCCCGGGACGCCTTCATGCGCAGCAAACATGACCCGATTACACTACACCGGGTTAATGAAGATTGGAAACAACACAGGACAACCATAGCCATGGGTGACGAGTTCATCCACTACAAAAAGTTCTGGGGCCAACGGCTAAAGGAATTGTACAGCGCATACCACAACAAATCTGCATCGGCCAACATGGTGGACATCCACAATGACCGCCGTTTCACTGACCTGGAAACACAACAACTCGAACTGGCCAATGTGTGCCGAGAGATCTATTTGCGGGCGTCCGAGAATACAGCCTCGACGGCGACAGCGGCATCTACAATGACAATGTCACACCAGTGGGAAACAGCCATGGCTGCCCTACAGGCAGACGTCAACAGACTTAAGGCAACCGACGCGGGTCGGCCCAGACAGGCAGCCTCGGGACGCCCGCTGGCCCACGAGTGGAAACAATACAAATATTACTGCCACTCGTGCGGTGTCAACCTCTCACACACCGGACAAGAATGCTTCCACAAGAGGAACAAAGCCGCCCACCAGGATGGGGCCTCCTTCGACAACCAGATGGGAGGATCCACCAGAAACAACGACAGGTGGATGAAGTGGAACGGACCCAATCCCAATGGCGCCGGTCGTGGGGTGTACGAGGCCCCCCACCACTCCTGACTGCGTGGGAGGAGCCACAGTAGTAGTATACATAAACCTAGTAATCATGATTCACAATTACTCAGTATCCTACGTGCGGGTCCCTCGAGAGATAAACTACCCCGGCCACCACGATCTGTGACCTTTGCGCAAGACGTTGTGTTCCATATCAGGGCCCCACCCGGATATGGGGCCCTGGATTCAGCGGCAACAGACCATTTTGTCCCAACGACCTACCAAGGAGGGGCACATCAAGACACACCAGGGGCGCTGACCGTAGGTTGTGCTAATGGGAGCACTATGCTATCCAACGCAACCGACCAATTAGACCTACCCCAACTCCCCAGCGAGGCACGCGGCTGTCACAAGTTTGATGAAGTGGAGCTACCCTTGGTCTCGGTGCCCAAACTCTGCGATCACGGGTGCGAAGTGGCGTTCTCTAAAGACAACGTGTCCATGTATGGCCCCTTCAAACAAATCATACTCACCGGACAACGCGACCCCCTACAGAACCTATACATGGTTCCCCTCCATCAGCCCGGCAAACATGGGATGACTCAATCTCCAAGAGTGACAGGCCCCCCGCAAAACGAAAACGAACCAAACGAAACCGAAAACAACAAAAACGAGCAAAACGAACACAGCGCAACCAGCGCCGTCCACAACAACAACGAAACCGAATATCCAATTCACACGGGGGCAGGAGCATACCAGATTCAAGCCATCCCCAAACTAATACAATTCTACCACGCAGCAGCAGGGTATCCCACTAAAGAGACGTGGGTCCGCGCCATCGAACGCGGCTCATATGCCACGTGGCCAGGTCTCACAGCACAACGTGTCAACCGACATCTCCCACTCACAGAAGAAACCACTATGGGACACCTACAAATGGTTTGACAAGGCATCCAAAGCACGCGCAAACCAAAGAAGGCGAAGAACAGGCCGGCAGCCGATACAGAACCACCCCAAGTCAGCCAGAAGAAGATACATAATGTCTGCGTGGACATAGTATCGGCGAATGAAATGCAACCAACCAACCACGCAGGGCCACGAACCAAAAACGAGCCGACGGAACTCATTGCGTGGGACCTACCGGGGAGATACCCAGTCACGTCACGTCGTGGCCACCAGTACGTATTCCTCATGTACGACTACGATTCCAACTATATTGATGTGGAACCCATTCAGTCACGCAAGAGCGAAGGCATCCTACAGGGATTCACGGCGTGCTACGCGCGGATGAAAGAGGACAACGTGAACGCAAAAATAGTACGTATGGACAACGAGACCTCCAAGACACTAATCGCGTACATCACAAAGAACAACCTCGATTACCAACTAGCATCGCCCGGGGACCATCGTCTCAACCACGCAGAAAGGGCCATTCAGACATTCAAGAACCATTTTATAGCAGGATTGAATGGGGTGGATGACAAGTACCCGATAGACGATTGGGACCTACTGATCCCACAGGCCCTCATTACCCTCAACTTGTTACGTGCGTCACGTACCCAGCCCAAACTATCGGCATATGAGCTCAGACGCGGGGTATATGACTACAACAAACACCCCCTCGCCCCTATGGGTTGTCGGGTGATTATCCACGATAGGGCTCAGGAACGCGGCGCATGGCAGGACCATGGAACGAGGGGCTACTACATTGGACCGGCCTTAAAGCACTACAGAAATTACACATGTGTTGGGGAGGCCAGCCGCGCTACCAGAATCAGCAACACAGTAGCATTCTTCCCAAAGACTGAGATGCCGCGTACGTCCTCTACAGACCGGCTGCTCATGACACTCCAAGACCTAAAGGAAATTGCTAGTAAACCCCATCCGCCAACCCCTTATATGGAACAGGGAACACAAGTTAACGAGGCCCTTCGGAGTATACAAGATCTATTACATATAAATACGCATACGACACAGAAGATATCAAACGGGCCCAATACAAAATCCAATGTGCCCAAGAATGCTCGCGAACCTCCAAGGGTGACACCTAATACAAAACCCAAGGAACCCGAGAATGCGCGCGAACCTCCAAGGGTGTCACCTACGCAACAACGCAGTGCACGCCGGGGACACCCCTGGGCTATAGGCACGATCATTAGAAAGAAGTTCAACTCAGGGTGGTATGAAGGTGAAGTCATAAGTTATGACCAAACCAATCAATACTATAGAGTAAAATTCACAGATGGGGACGTTGCGGACTACACACACGGTGAAGTGTCCAGGTACTATAAATCCGACCAATACTACTCAAAATCCAAGCTTAAGGCCAACGCCCTAATGGGAGTTTACCCGCGTGACCCGGTCCAGTTCCCCGTACCAAAACAGGCCCTACGGCTGAACGAGTTATCGTATGTGCCCCAACTAGCGTGTGGGGGATCCATATGGGATGAGGACTTGAACAAATGGGCAGCGTACCGTGATCTAATCAGGCACCCCAAAGCACAGATCCAAGAATTATGGCTCAAGTCGGGCGAGGACGAGTTCGGCCGGTTATTCCAAGGCTTTCAACAGAATAACATAGAAGGGATGGACGTATTGGACTGGATCAGGAGAACTGACGTGCCCATACACAAAAGGGTCACATATCCCCGATATACAGTAGCCATACGCCCCGAGAAGGCCGACCCCTACAGGACTAGAATCACAGCAGGGGGAGACCAACTGGAGTACCATGGTAACGTGTCCACCCGGACGGCAAGCATGGAGACCATAAAAACCCACTGGAACAGCGTAGTGTCATCCCCTGGGGCCAAATACTGTACCGGTGACATTTCTAACATGTACTTATGCTCCACACTAGACGAACCCGAATACGTTAAGTTCCGGTGGGACATGATTCCCCCCCGAGTCCGGATAGCGTACCAACTGGAAGGACTCAAACAAGGAGAATACGTATATGCCCGGATCAAAAAGGCATGGTATGGATTAAAACAGAGTGGAAAGATAGCCCACGACGACCTAGTTGACCACCTCCAGAAGTACGGATACAGAAAAGCACCCCACACAGAGGGACTGTTCCTACATGATGAAAGGGACATAAACTTTACCCTAGTGGTGGATGACTTTGGGATCAAGTACACCCAACAGGAAGACGTAGATCACCTAGTCGCGGCCGTTGGAGCCAAGTACACATTCAAGGTAGACTGGTCGGGGAAACAGTACGTCGGGGTTCATCTACGTTGGGACTACGACAAACGTGAAGTACAATTGTCTATGGATGGGTACGTGGAACAAGCATTGAAAGAATTCGAACACGTGCGACCGACACACACGTTCGCAGGCCCTTCGCGCGCGGACGTCCCAGCCTACGGCGAAAAAATCCAATACGCAAAGCTCGAGGACGTGACCACACTATCGGATGAAGAAATAAAATTCATCCAACAAGTCACAGGAAAATTCCTGTTTTATGCCCGAGCGGTCGACAACACGATGTTACATGCGCTCAACGACATTGCCTCTGCCAAGAATAACAAAACAACACTAGCGGCCACAAAATACTTCCTCAACTATGCGGCATGTAATCCTGACGCATCCATCATATACAGGGCAAGTGACATGATACTACGAGTGGATAGCGATGCAGCGTACTTGGTATGTCCAGAGGCCAAGAGCCGAGCTGGGGGCTATCATTACCTAGGGGATACAGCCGATCACACATTCAACGGCGCTATTCTCGTACTGGCAAAAATAATCAAAAATGTTATGGCGTCAGCAGCCGAGGCCGAAGTGGCGTCATTATTCCTGAATGCACGGGAGGCCTTACCCATCTGACAATGTCTGCTCGAACTAGGTCACCCACAACCGGCCACTCCACTGAAGACTGACAACAACACAGCAGAGGGCATACTCAATGGCACTATCAAACAAAAGAGGTCCAAAGCAATTGATATGCGATACTATTGGTTAAAAGACCGGGCCCAACAAGGGCAATTCAATATTTTTTGGCAACCGGGAAAGCATAATCTGGCGGATTACCCTACCAAGCACCACCCAGGGAGCCACCATAAAAAGGTAAGACCGATATATTTATATGAACCGGATAGTCCAAGGACCATCCAAGGGTGTATTGGAATACTGAATCAAGCGTGATACGTAATACGTAACATACAATTTACGTATACGCGAACGAGGTACGAATACGTATCATTTTACGTAAACGTAAAATGAATACGTATTGTTTTACGGAAACGTAAAATGAATACGTATTGTTTTATGGAAACGTAAAACGAATACGTATTGTTTTACGGAAACGTGAAACAAGACGCATTACGTAAAACAAGGTGTACGATTCCAAAGTGTTCTAGATCTTTTATCAAGAAGAGAGCGCAATAAGTAAATGATACGCTCAAGAGTATCAAGAGATACTTAAAACACTGAGTATCGAACACACGTTACAAGTATCTATGGGTATTGAACGCTCGATACGCGGGTATCGAACGCTCGATACGCGTATTCCCACACAAAGAAAAGACAAATTAGTAAATGAGAGAACAATATGGTCCAGAAACAATCCGATCATAATCTTATCAATAACTCTTTCCAACACCGTAAAATAAAAACCGAAATAACTAACTACATAATCCAACGACGTTTACGACCTTGGTCTTTTTAAAGAGATTGCATGTGCGAACCTCTAGTGTGTGTTCTTCTTCGATTACTAAGTATCGAACTTCGATCGTAAGAATGACTGTTGTTTGATCACTAAGTATCGAATTTGGGTGTCAGAATGACGATTGCACCTCTGGTTCGGTCTTATTCCAATCTCACATAGAGAAAGAGGTAACCTTCGAGTCTCATTATTCCAAACGCTAAAGGTGCATATGACTTGATCGTTTGTATCTTCGACTCGTATTATCGTATCATTCCAGCTGCAGTACTGTAAGTTACGTAGAAATATACGTACGTAATTTAGAGTACTGTAGTTTTCGCGTACGTGCAAAAGGAATTTAATTGATTCTGATTCCAATTTATGTTAATTTCCTTTTGAAACTGGCTGTTGAGCTGACTCAATCCAAAGGCAAAGAAGAGCAACAGGAGCTGTGGCTGCAGGCTGGTTGAGGTGCCGGTCTGTTTGTGGTCTAATATTTCTCTGATATCCACTACGATTGAACGCTAGTCCAATCAGATCTATTCTAACTACCGGTGGGCTCAGTCAGTTAGATCTTAAACTTCGATCGTAAGAATGACAGTTGTTTGATCACTAAGTATCGAATTTGGGTGTCAGAATGACGATTGCACCTCTGGTTCGGTCTTATTCCAATCTCACATAGAGAAAGAGGTAACCTTCGAGTCTCATTATTCCAAACGCTAAAGGTGCATATGACTTGATCGTTTGTATCTTCGACTCGTATTATCGTATCATTCCAGCTGCAGTACTGTAAGTTACGTAGAAATATACGTACGTAATTTAGAGTACTGTAGTTTTCGCGTACGTGCAAAAGGAATTTAATTGATTCTGATTCCAATTTATGTTAATTTCCTTTTGAAACTGGCTGTTGAGCTGACTCAATCCAAAGGCAAAGAAGAGCAACAGGAGCTGTGGCTGCAGGCTGGTTGAGGTGCCGGTCTGTTTGTGGTCTAATATTTCTCTGATATCCACTACGATTGAACGCTAGTCCAATCAGATCTATTCTAACTACCGGTGGGCTCAGTCAGTTAGATCTTAGGCTTGTAGTTCTACAATGGGAAGCATAGCTACCGATGCAAGGTTTAAGGTTGAATAATCAAATAATCTAAAAGAATGAGAGATAGAGAGATGATCCTTGCTGGAGAGCAAGTATCTCTTGTAAAGATCGCATTGCCGCTAATACAACACGATATTTTGTGTTGCCGCTAATACAGCACGTATTTTATACAGCAGAAAACAAGTTCGTGAGCAAGCACTTCGAACCTCTGCTGTCTTTTCTTGAAAACAGCACACTTAACAAGAGATTGCATGTGCAAACCTCTAGTGTGTGTTCTTTCTTCGAGTACTAAGTATCAAACTTCGATCGTAAGAATGACTGTCGTTTGATCACTAAGTATCAAATTTGGGTGTCAGAATGACGATTGCACCTCTGGTTCGATCGTATTCCAATCTCACATAGAGAAAGAGGTAACCTTCGAGTCTCATTATTCCAAACACTGAAGGTGCACTTCCACTCGTAGTATCGTATTATTCCAGCTGCAGTACTGTGAGTTACGTAGGAATGTACGTACGTAATTTAGAGTACTGTAGTTTTCGCATACGTGCAAAAGGAATTTAATATGCCCCATCTTCTCGCAAGTGATGAAGCACAAGCATTATCGCTGTGAGAAGAACAAACAAAATTCCCTGAGTACGTATGTGAGGAACATGTAATATGCCCCATCTGCTTACTCAATAGAAAGGAAGAAACCTTTATCACAGGAAGAGTACCAAAGGAGAAGAATGCCCCATGATTGGGCATGGATTTGCATAGATCAAGATGCCCCATGATTAGGCATCGATTTTGCATAGAGTAAGATGTCCCATGATTGGGCATCAACTAATTGTAGATGTTGGATCAATTTTAGATTGTGGATCAATCGCATGGCGTGATGTTAGACGAATCGTAGAAATCGATTGAGTATCAAAACATAGACGATTGACTGAAGGTCGAATCGTGGGAATTGATTGATCAAGTCGTAGAAATCAATTGATCATAGGAACTGAGATCAGATGTAATCGCAGAAGAGTTACCAATCGTAATCGAATCTTGAATCATAGAACCGGATCGGACATATTGATTTGTAGGAGTCAGATTCATACAATGCTGATGATGGATCTAATCGTAGGATCAATGATCAAAGACAAGACATCAGCTGTGATCATAGATCGAATCGTAGATCGAATTGTAGATCGAATCGTAGATCAAATTGTAGTGCTTGAAAAGCAGCGCTTGATTGTAGATACATCCAGGGCAGAGACGGTTGATTGGGGATCAATGATGATTGATTGATCAATCGAATTGCAGGAATCGTAGTATCAATTTGGTATTCTTCTTACTCGGGAGGAAGGAAGGAACCATATCAAATCCAAGAATATGGCATGTGTGATCGTAGTCCACTAGGTCGAATCGTAGAATAGGGTTGGGAATCGAATCGTAGTATCGTCGATATACTAATCGTAGAACCAAGGATGCAGGTAGTGCCCCACGATTGGAAGGGAAGACTTGCTGTCGTGCCCCATGATTGGAAAGGAGGACTTGCGAGTGGTCGTGATGGCTGTCTTGTACAGAAGAAGTGCCCCTGCAAGAGAGCCGGAAGGGCAACAGGGCAAGTGATGACCAATGGAAACTAAGACTGGTTCGATCATACGTAACTTGGTGTAGATATTGATCGTAGATGGATCGAAGTGTAGGACAAATAATCAAATCATCGATCGTAGATCGGATCTTAGAAGCAAATCATATCAATCAATTGAGGTGGATTGGATGCTTGAGTATTCATCACCTTGAAAATGTATGATGCAAATGAATCATGGACAGAGTCAATTGGTCGAATACAAGCAGAATCAAAGAAATTGTAGAAATTGATTGATCGTAGATTCTCAAATATCGGTTGATCGGATCGGGGGATCATAGGTATAGTTGGAGCGTAGATTGATCTTAGATTGATCGTAGATGGATCGTAGATCAAATCATAGATCAAATCGTAGATCAAATCGCAGATTGGATCTGTCAGGTGACGTCGTCATAGAGCCAATTGGCAATCAAGAGAGTAGCATGTAATTGATACAGCTTGATCTTGATAGCATCACGGTGCCGTTTGGTGATACAGACAGCAGGGGAATCGTAGGTCATAGAATGTGCTTCATAAAGAGGCTTCCGAACTGGATAAGCAGATGGCTTCCCAACTGAGCTTGAAACGACACTATCTTTAGAAGATGCTCCAGATGGTGGAAGTTGCCATCAGTCCGGAGTAGGTGCTTGACATTAGTTGGGAGGTCTACAAGTGGGAGATCATTCATCCCTTCATCAAACCGGACATGAGTGGCAATCTTGACCCGGTGTGTCTCAGTATCATACCATAGGATGTTTCTGGTAGTGTATGGGACAAAACCCAGGAATATGCCTTTGCGCGCATTCGGTTTGAGCTTGATTGAGCGTTTGCCTGGAGGTTGAACCCAAACTTGGCATCCAAAGGTCCTGAAGTCAGCGAGATTTTCCTTGTGGCCGGTTGCCAATTCTAAGGGTGAATGCGGCTGGTTGCCTTCAGGGAATACATTGGACAACCGCAGGGCATGGTAAAAAGCAAAAGGCCAAAACTTGATGGGCAAATTTGCACCAGATAGCATGGTTCGAATTGAATTAGCCAAAGTTCGATGTGCGCGTTCAACTGTACCATTTTGGTGAGAAGCATCAGCACCAGTTGGAAAAATTGAATATCCAAACGCAGAGAAGAGGTTTCTGATATCAGGGTTGTAGTAGAGTTCTCCACCTTGATCAACGATGATGTATTTGTTGGCGCAAGCTGGGGTGTGCTGGGAAAAGAAATGTTCCAACCAATGTAGCGGTGCTCCTTTGGAAATCCTGGTATCTCCATATTTCATGCCAGTGTAGTGGTCTGTAATGAGAATCCAAGCGGTCTCACCATGGATGCCTTCGTAATCCCGCTTCCGTTTACTGTTGGATGATTTGGTACCTGAAAAAGCAAAGTCAACAGACAAACCCTGGAAAGGTTGCGTGGCCTTTCGTGTGGAATGTGAACTGGCAGGGGTTTTTGTTTGCTTACATTGGATGCAAGTAGGACATTGATCAAGAATGCTGGTTTGACACTTGAACTTTGGTACTCCAATGATGTGATTATGAGCTTGATATAGGAAGTCATCACATGGGTGTCCTAATCTTTGGTGCCAAAGAAGTTTCGATGTCTTTGCTCTGATGGCTTGAATGGGGATGTGTTTGTCCACAATATTGGTGAAGAACAATTTGGCATTAAAAAGAGGAGTGTTGCTGGTAGCAGGTTGTGTTCTGGCAGTTTCAGCGCATTTTGTAATGTAACAAGATTCATGTAGGTATCACACCAAAGGGTGCTAATGGCTTGGTCGGAGGCCAGTTCACAAGCTGTCTTGAACTGTACGTCGGTTGCCAAAGCGTATGCCGAAGATGTTGCACAGTTGGCATATGGGGATGTAGAATCAATGTCCGGGATCAGTATTGGGTGAGTGTAACATTGGCCATCAATAATGCTTCCATGGAGGACGATACTTTTGGCAGTGTTCTGCTTGTGATGGCAAATAATGGTGAGGTTTCCATTTTGCTGAAGAGATGAGTCATGGTTGTCAGTGAAGACTTTGTGAATGGACTGTCCACTGAACTGATGTCTTATGCGAGATGTCATTCCACAAAGGTCATTCTCACTCAGAAGTGTGGTTGAAAGAGAGGGAGAATAATAGAAGAAGACTTTGATATATCCGATGTGGTTTGGTGCTGGGATATGCAAGTAGCCAGATCCTTCAGGAATGCAGGTTGCCGCCTTTCCTCCAATTGCTGCCGTGAGCCTGACCGGACATTTCCTCAGCCTGGTGTAGGGTTTGTAGCCATGCAGGATGTGCTTGAGATTTGTGCAGGAAACTTTCGCACCAGTGTCAATCTGAGCTCTGACACCATGTTGGAAATAGGCCGTAGCCGCAATAGGGTCTGGTGGGACCAGGAATTGCACATTGTGGGTATCAACTGATGTAGGGTTGTCTCTGTCAAAGTTGGGATCTCCATTGATTTCCAGGTGTGAGTCCAATGCAGGGGCTGTAGCCTCAAGTGATTCCATATCACAGTAGACATCAATTGGGATTGACGATTGGAGGCCGTGCCTGGGTAGGAGACCGACAGCACCAATGTGGACAGATTCATAGGAGCTGGCACTGCTGGATTCCAAGGAAGGGCATAGACTTTTCACTTGATGGGCTGTGACGTCGTCAAATCCTTGAAGGTCATCTTGAGGTGATGTCGTATGGTGGCTGCAAGAAAGACTTTCTATTCTTGGCCGTTGTAAAAAGTTTGGTCTTCTACTGCATCATCGGGTGAAACCTCATCTTGATCTTCATTGCCAATGTTGATCTGAGAGATTTGTTGGGTGGAATCTAAGAGCTGTTGGGTTTCCCTGTTGCATTTGCTTAGAAAAACAGCCGTGGCAATCCTATGTTTCTTGAGTGACTCTACATCTTGTAAGGCAGGACAATTATCAAAACTATGACGGGATGTGTGACAAACAATGCATTTTCTGGATGTGTCGAAGAGACTGGGTTGTTTGTCAAATGCAGTGATAGCATTGCAGTATGCTTGATGTAGGAATGGATTATCCGCTTCTTCATCCATCTCGGGGTATCCAAGGGAATCAATCAGGCTGATTGAGTGGGAAGTCAAAGTTGAAGGTGTTCTGACAGTATTGTTGCCAGCGCGTTTCTGAAAAAAATCATTGCGACGGGGACCTGGTCTGATTCCTGTGACTGGTAGTTGTTTGGACAGGCTTGGTTTGGAGGTTTTGTTCTTGTACCTTTGTTCAGCTTTAATCTCTTGCTCATATGTTTGCAGGGTTTGTAGAAGCCTACCTGCCTTGTATTTGTCTCGTTTGAATTGGTCATCTGAGTCGCGTTCATCCTCTGTCTTTTTGAAGAGCTCTTCCGAGAGGGTGGTTCCTGCAATAAGGTTGCTGACTTCTTCTGTCGAACTGATAGTGCCAGGTTGGTTTTGGAGGAACACTCTAAGTCTTAAGTAATCCTTGTACCTGAAGTAGTATTCTTCAAGTGATTCACCTGCATCCTGGTTTGGAGGATTTCGGACCATTCTGCTGGCATTGGATGGCCTTTTGGAGTTGGGATGTGTCTGAGCAATAACTGTGTATAGCGCTTCATATCCCTGTCCGCCTTCAAAGCTCTGAATGGTGGCCTTCATACTTGCACATGAATCAGGGATGATTTTGTCAGTTCTGAGTGCGGTGTAAATGAGGTTTCCCCATTCATTGATGGCCAATTCATATCTTGAAGGTAGATCGTGTGGAAAGTTATCTCCAATTGTAAATCCTCTGAGGTGATCAGCTTCACGCCTGTAGAGGTAGTATGGGTGGACATAAATATGGTGTTGCTGTGAATGAGCTGTGATTTCTCTGTACCATTTCCTAACCTGAGGGTCCGTTGCATCCTTTAGTTGTGGAAATCCTGAGAGGAATAGTTTGTGTTGAATTACTAAAAGATACGTGAACGTACGATAAGTAGGTAAAACGTAGAATCTACGTATACGTGAGAATTTACGTATACGTGAAAGGGATTTACGTATACGCGATACGTAGTTACGTATACGTGATACGTATTTACGTATACGTTAATACGTATACGTGCGGAAATACGTGATACGTAAATACACCGCGAGACGTATGATTCCAAGAACTATCACTGGAGGAGCGCAATAAGTAAATGATACATAAGCGCAAGTGAGAGTCGAGGGATACTTAAAGCACTGAATAGAGGTAGGCGATATGAGGATCTTACAAACGCACGATATGAGTATCCACACGCCCCCCACACAAAGCAAAGACAAATTAGTAATTGAGAGAACAATATGGTCCAGAAACAATCCGATCATAATCTTATCGATAACTCTTTCCAACACCGTAAAATAAAACAGAAATAACTAACTAACTAACTAACTGAACGACGCTTACGACTTTGGTCTTATTAGTTATCGATAAGATTACACACCCCAATGCCAGAGGGAACACAAACCGAAGGAATCCCCGGCCCTACAACAAGAGGAGTTACCCCAGACACCAGCATCGACGATTCCAGAAACGTAGGCTCCACCCGAATTCCGGATCTGAGAGACCAACTAGCAGAGCTTGAACATTACAACAGGGATATACTCGAATACACAGAAGAACAAAACACACAGTTACAAACACAGAACAGGTTGCTATACGACTTTACCGAAGACAGTGAAGATAGTGACACCGACGACGAGATGGTAAAAAAGAAGGATTACACTGGAGTTAAAGACCACCTGGACGAGAACCAATTGAAACCCATAGCGGTCCCGACGAGTGTGGACGTATACGAGTTCAAGAAGACCCTAGCCAACGCATTGGCCGAAGTAGTATCCATCAAATTCCTACAAGGGAGTGGGTACGCATTCCTATTGGAAAGTAAGGAACAATACAACGCAAGAGACGCCGGAGCTGTATATCCCACAGCACCAACTGAGCCCCAAGAACTCGATAGCACAATAGAGCTCACCTCAGACGCGTACAAATTATGGAAACGCCGACGCGCCCTATACGTGGAGTGGAACAAATATGATAGAGAAGCCCTGCTCATTACCGACAAGAAGTTTCCCACCATGCTGGATGATCTAAAAGACCCGGGCTCAGAGGCATTCCCCAGAGGAACCACGGTACTGGCCGCGTTCCAAGCCATGGAAGCTGACCTCTGTACGACGGATGCCCAACACCAACTCACTCGCGAGCTCTCGAAGAAAATGAATGCCCTATCGTATTCACCAAGCCCAATCGGGCCCAAGGAGTACTTTAGGCAACTAACCAAGTATCAATGGCAGATCAACCTACTTCCGGAAACTGCAGGAGTATCCTCAGCACAAATGATCGATTATGCTCGGGATGCATTCATGCGCAGCGGCCATGACCCAATTACCCTCCACAGAGTCAATGAGGACTGGAAACAGCACAGGACGACGATATCCCCGAAAGATGAGTTCTTACACTACAAAAAATTCTGGGGACAACGACTGAAGGAGTTGTACAGCGCATACCACAGTAAGTCCGCAAAGGCCAACATGGTGGACATTCATAACGACCGGCGGTTCACAGACCTCGAAGCCCAACAACTTGAGCTGGCCAACGCGTACCGTGAGATCTACTTGCGCGTATCCGAAACCACGGCGTCAACCGCGACAGCAGCGTCTACGATGACAATGTCGCACCAATGGGAAACGGCCATGGCCTCGCTACAGGCTGACGTCAATCGACTCAAGGCAGCCGACACCAGTCGCCACAGGCAGGCCGAGACAGGTCGGCCACTAACCCACGAGTGGAAACAGTACAAATATTACTGCCACTCCTGCGGCGTCAACCTGTCGCATAGCGGGCGAGATTGCTTCCACCGTAGGAACAAGTCCAACCACCAGGAAGGAGCCACATACGACAACCAAATGGGAGGATCCACCAGGAACAACGACAGGTGGATGAAGTGGAATGGACCCAATCCCAACGGCAACGGACGAGGGGTATATGAGGCCCCCCTCCGGTCCTGACGGTGTGGGAGGGACCACAGTAGTAGTATACATAAATCTAGTAATCACGATTCACAATTACTCAGTATCCTACGTGACCCCTCGCGTGACAAACTACCTCGGCCACCGCGTACCGTGACCTTTGCACAAGACGTTGCGTCCCATGTCGGTGCCCCACCCGGATATGGGGCTCTGGATTCAGCAGCAACAGACCATTTTGTCCCAGCGGCGTACCAAGGGGGGGCACATCAAGACACACCGGGGGCGCTAACCGTAGGTTGTGCTAATGGGAGCACTATGCTATCCACTGCGACCGACCTGTTAGATTTACCCCGACTCCCCCTCGAGGCACGCGGTTGTCACAAGTTTGATGAAGTGGAGCTGCCATTGGTCTCAGTGCCCAAACTATGCAATAACAGTTGCGAAGTGGAGTTCTCTAAGAACCACGTGGCAGTTTTTGGCCCCACCAAACAAATCATACTCACCGGCCGACGTGACCCCCTTAGGAATCTATATATGGTTCCCTACATCAGCCCGCCGAGCCGGAGACGCTTAAATCTCCAAGGGTGAAAGTCCCCCCCCCCGCAAAACGAAAACGGAAATGAAAACGAAAGCGACGCAACCAGCGCCATCCCGAAATACGAAAACAAAAACGAAAGCAGCGCAACCAGCGCCAACCCAAATAACAACCCAAACGAATATCCAATACACACGGGGGCAGGGGCATACCAGATTCAAGCCATCCCCAAGCTAATAAGATTCTACCACGCAGCAGCAGGGTATCCCACGAAAGAAACATGGGTCCGCGCCATCAAACGTGGGTCATTCGCCACGTGGCCGGGTCTCACTGTACAACGTGTCAACCGACACCTCCCACTCACAGAAGAAACTACAATGGGACACCTACAAATGGTCCGACAAGGTATACAAAGCACACAAAAGCCAAAGAGAGCAAAGCACCTACCGGCCGCCGACGAAGGGCCACCCCACGTCGGCCGAGAGAACAGACCGACCGGAGATATTGAGCCACCCCCCGTTGAGCGAAAGAAGATACATAACGTCTGCGTGGACATAGTATCCACGAATGAGATGCAACCAACCCATCACGCAGGGCCACGGGCCGGAGACGAGCCACGGGAACTCATCGCGTGGGACCTACCAGGGAGATACCCAGTCACGTCGCGCCGTGGACACCAGTATGTATTCCTCATGTACGACTACGATTCCAACTATATTGAGGTGGAGCCCATCCAGTCACGTAAGAGCGAAGACCTCCTACGTGGGTTCACAGCGTGCTACGCAAGGATGAAAGAGGACAACGTGAAGGCAAAAATAGTCCGAATGGGCAATGAAACCTCCAAGAAACTAATAGCGTACATCACAAAGAACAACCTCGATTACCAACTAGCTTCACCCGGGGACCATCAACTCAACCATGCAGAGAGGGCAATACAGACTTTTAAGAACCACTTTATAGCTGGGTTGAATGGGGTGGATGACGAATTCCCGGTGGACGATTAGGACCTACTGATCCCTCAAGCCATCATTACACTCAACTTATTACGTGCTGCGCGCACCCAGCCCAAACTCTCAGCGTATGAAATCAGACGCGGGATCTATGACTATAACAAACACCCCCTCGCCCCGATGGGCTGCCGGGTGATCATTCATGACCGCGCACAGGAACGAGGCGCGTGGCAGGACCATGGGACAAGGGGTTATTACATTGGCCCGGCCTTGAAACACTACAGGAATTACAACTGCGTCGGTGCTGACAGCCGCGCAAACAGAATCAGCAACACAGTGGCTTTTTCCCCCAAGACTGAGATGCCGCGAACCTCTTCTACTGACCGGCTCCTTATGATCCTCCATGACCTAAAAGAGGCTACTAGCAAACCCCATCCACCGATCCCTTATATAGAACAGGGAACCCAAGTGAACGAGGCCCTTCGGAGCATACAGGAACTTTTGCATATAAGTACACGACAAAAACGCGATGGGCCCAATACCACGCGTAATAATGCAACTAAAGAAGCGCGCGTACCTCCAAGGGTGGCACACGGGCCCAATGAAAAATCACTTAACGAAACAGGGAAAGCACGCAAACCTCCAAGGGTGCAGCCCACACAACAACGCAGCGCGCGACGGGGACACCCCTGGGCCACGGGCACAATCATTAGAAAGAAGTTCAACTCAGGGTGGTATGAAGGCGAAATTGTAAGCTATGATCAGACCAACCAATACTACCGAGTGAGATTCACAGATGGGGACACTGCTGACTACACGCATGGTGAAGTGTCGCGATATTACAAATCCGACCAATACTACTCCAAACCCAAGATTAAGCCCAAAGGACTAATGGGGATTTACCCGCGCGACCCAATTCGTTTTCCCGTACCAAAACAGGCCCTATCGACCACCCAGTTAACGCACCGGCCCCAATTGGCATGCGGGGGTTCCATATGGGATGATGAATTGAACAAGTGGGCCGCATACCGCGATCTAATCAAACACCCCAAGACACAGGTACAGGAATTATGGCTCAGATCGGGTGAAGATGAGTTCGGTCGACTATTCCAAGGATTCCAACCCAACGGAGTGGAGGGGATGGATGTGTTGGAGTGGATAGATAGGCTCGCAGTACCCATACATAAGAAGGTCACATATCCACGATACACCGTAGCCATACGCCCCGAGAAAGCCGATCCATACAGGACACGCATCACGGCAGGGGGCGATCAGCTGGAGTACCTAGGTGACGTATCTACCAGAACCGCAAGCATGGAAACCATTAAGACCCATTGGAACAGTGTAGTGTCTACCCCAGGGGCCAGGTATTGTACCGGCGACATTTCTAACATGTACTTATGCTCCACGCTAGACGAGCCCGAATACGTCAAATTTCGATGGGACATGATTCCCCCACGCATTAGAACAGCCTACAGTCTAGATGGCCTCAAGAGGGGCGAGTATGTTTATGCCAGAATCAAAAAGGCATGGTACGGGCTCAAACAAAGCGGGAAAATTGCGCATGATGACTTAGTGGCACACCTACATACACATGGATAAAGAAAGGCACCCCACACCGAGGGACTCTTCCTACACAACGAGAGGGACATAAGCTTCACCCTAGTCGTGGATGACTTTGGGATCAAATACATCAACCAAGCCGACGTGGATCATCTAGTCAACGCAGTCGGGGCCAAATACACCTTCAAGGTTGACTGGTCAGGAAAGCAATACGTGGGGGTCCACCTACGTTGGGACTACGACAGACGTGAAGTCAAATTGTCCATGGAGGGTTACGTGGAACAAGCATTGAAGGAATTCGAACACGTACGGCCCTCACGCACATACGCAGGGCCATCGCGCGCTGACGTACCGGCGTACGGCGCAAAAATACAATACGCGAAAATGGAGGACACGACTAATTTATCAGACGAAGAGATCAAATTCATACAACAAGTCACCGGAAAATTCCTATTCTACGCACGGGCAATCGACAGCACAATGTTACATGCACTCAACGATATAGCGTCAGCCAAGAACAACCAAACCGCATTAGCTGCCACGAAGTACTTCCTCAATTACGCAGCATGTAACCCCGACGCCACCGTCATTTACCGTGCCAGTGATATGATTCTCCATGTCGACTGTGACGCGGCCTACTTAGTTTGTCCGGGGGCCAAGAGCCGGGCGGGCGGGTACCATTTCCTTGGAGACACCAAGGGAAACACCTTCAATGGACCGGTCCTAGTGTTAGCCAAGATCATCAAAAATGTGATGGCATCAGCAGCCGAAGCCGAAGTGGCATCGTTGTTCCTGAATGCTCGGGAAGCTTTGCCCATCCGCCAATGTCTGGTCGACTTAGGCCACCCGCAACCGGCCACTCCAATGAAAACCGACAATAATACAGCAGAAGGTATTCTCAACGACACGATCAAACAGAAGCGGTCTAAGGCCATTGATATGCAATTCTATTGGTTAAAAGATAGGGCACAACAAGGCCAATTCGATATTTTCTGGGAACCGGGAAAGCATAATCTGGCTGACTACCCCACTAAGCACCATCCAGGCAGCCACCATAAAAAGGTACGTCCAATATATCTCTATGAACCGGATAGCCCGAGGACCATCCAAGGGTGTGTTGAATTACTAAAAGATACGTGAACGTACGATAAGTAGGTAAAACGTAGAATCTACGTATACGTGAGAATTTACGTATACGTGAAAGGGATTTACGTATACGCGATACGTAGTTACGTATACGTGATACGTATTTACGTATACGTTAATACGTATACGTGCGGAAATACGTGATACGTAAATACACCGCGAGACGTATGATTCCAAGAACTATCACTGGAGGAGCGCAATAAGTAAATGATACATAAGCGCAAGTGAGAGTCGAGGGATACTTAAAGCACTGAATAGAGGTAGGCGATATGAGGATCTTACAAACGCACGATATGAGTATCCACACGCCCCCCACACAAAGCAAAGACAAATTAGTAATTGAGAGAACAATATGGTCCAGAAACAATCCGATCATAATCTTATCGATAACTCTTTCCAACACCGTAAAATAAAACAGAAATAACTAACTAACTAACTAACTGAACGACGCTTACGACTTTGGTCTTATTAGTTTGTCTCTAGCTGCTTCCTTGGACTTGTCAGAGGCTCTGGTCAGATCAAAACAGTCACCACTTCTGGTGATCAGGCGCTGGTCATTTCTCCCACTGCCTACATTGTGTAGGTAGTAATTTTGTCTGACAATTGTTTCATTTCCCGATGAGTCGGTGTAGGTGATTGGGAAGTCTTTCATATCATCTCTGGTGAGGAATTCGTCTTTCCTATAGTATCGCTCCTTAACGTGTGGTGGTAATGTCGCCGGATTCCATGGAAGGTCAAGAGCTTGGTGGTTGGCGCCGGTGTTGTTGTTGGTGTTGTTATTGGTGTTGCCGTTGTTGACCAATTGCTGGAGTAGAGTGGTCAATCGTTGCATGTCGGTGCCTGTTGTCGCGGGTGTTGGGATTGTAGTCACTTCATCATTCGGTTCAGGGAAGTTGTAGATGTTGGCGTTATAAACCTCATCAAAGTGTAATGGATCCCAATCTGGTTTAAAACCCCAGTGAGTTGCTCTGATTTCTATGAGGAACGTGTCCTGTCCATTTGAGATGGCTTGTTCTCCTGCCCTATCCATTGCATTTTTGTTCCTGAGTCGTCTCGCTGATTGATTTGTATCGACATACCAGAAGGTGGCGTCAGCAAAGAGAGTGGATATGTGTCCCTTGTTAATTTCTGTTTGTTCTCGGGCGGGGATGATATCCATGATTGCATTGACAATGATTTCCTTGAGCATGGTTGCCGGGTCTGGGGCCAATGTCTTGGGTCCTTCGGCATCCTCATCTGTGATGAATAGGCCATCTGTGTCCTCTAGATAGTGAGAGAATGATTTGTTGAGTTCGACGTGTTTGTCTGCATTCCCCTTGGTATGGAATGGTCCAAATTGGATTTTAATGTCCCGGATCTGATCCCAGTCAAATGGAGCTGGCGGCATGGTCGTCGTCGTCGTCGTTCAATTATCCTAGCCTTGTTTGGTCGCAGATGAATAACGAATAATCGATGTCGTTGCCGTGGTAATCGATCGTGGGGGATTAGAGAAGATTCTCGTAGAACAATCGTCGTTGGAACAATTGTTGTTGGTCTGTTGATTTAACCGCGGAACGTTCTTGTGATGCGATTAGAAGGTTCTCGTAGAACAATTGTCGGTGGAACAATCGTCGGAGCGTCGAAACGTCGATGTTTATTACAGAAGGAGATTCTTGGTAGAACGTTCTGTAGATACACCCCTTGATACGTATGCTTGGTCGTGTATTACAGAAGAAGATTCTTGGTAGAAGGATCTGTATACACCCCTTGATACGCGAGTAAGGAGGAGAAAGAAAGAAAAGAAGAGAGGCGGGGGGGAGGTCTATTGATACAGCCCGTCGCCGAGTCCCGTACCAAGTATACTCTGGCTGTAACCGACAGTGGAGGTGCTGTACGGGGCGGAGATAGGTAGCTTAAGGTATCCACTTGTTAGTGGAAGGTATAAGGGCTCTATAACCTGTTGTGACTCTAAAAATTGACCAAAGGTATATGATGTTAAAATTTAAAGAGATGTGAGCTCAGAGAGACGCTCTTATTTTACTGTGTATTTCACTGTATCGGGGCTCTCTGTATTTTACATGGTAGAGATCTTTCCCGGTTATCTGTTACTGTTATCTTCTTCGTACTGATGTTCGAAGTGTAAAACGCGTACGAACGTAAGTTCGCACCTCGAGTGCGCGTACGAACGTAAGTTCGCACCTCGAGTCCCAGCAAGAAGATTCTGCACCTCAAGTGCGCGCGCATTGCGCGCGCCTGTCAGTGACGTCATTGCTTGCACCTCGAGGGGTGTCAGCGTCGTATCGGAATCAGCGTCGTATCGGAATCGCCGCACCTCAGCTTGTACCTCTACTGGTGATAACACAGATAGGTATCAAGCGCCCACACATACAAGATAGCAGTAGTACTCATAATTATTATTAACTATTGAAGTTCGAGAACCCTCTCTCGACTCTATACCCCCGATTATTACAGTAACTGCATGCACCTCTGTCTATACATCATGGGCATATGAGTATGCGATGGTCGCGCGAGACCGATGAGAAGGTTAGTCGGAATCGATTGGAAGGGTAACGAATCATCAACTCGGAAGACGATATGATTGGAGAATCCAACCGTATAAGTGGAGAGATTGAAAGTAATCGTAGTGCTGACTAGATTGGAGTTTGAGATCGTCTGCGGAGAGAGTTGATTGATCGTGGAAGAGTTACCAATCGTAATTGAGGGATTGTAGAATCGAACGTCAATTCCACAGTTGGTAGAAGTTGCATTGAAGGGATGCAAGGAAACTGATGGAAAGGAAGAATGATGCTGGAGTGATTTGTATTGGGGGGATCAATCGTAGGGTCGATGGGATTGAAGATCGAAATCAGAGCGGTATTCGTAACCGGAGTAGTATCGAGACATAGATATTCATTTGAGCATCATGTTTGTAGATCGTAGGAATTGATATGGTCATAGAAACAAATCGTAGTTCTTAGAGGGAAATGGATGGTCTTAGATTCACCCGTGGAATGATATCAAAGAGAGGAGTTGTTGATCATTGAGAATCTCAATGGAGGGAAGACCAATGAGGAGAGATCTATTGATGCCAAGTGTAGAGAGTCGAAATAATCGATCATGGTGGAATCCTAAATTGGAGAGAAGAAGAATGCTTGTGGGATATCGCGGAATCATTCATAGAAATTGATTGTGAGACGAATCGTAGAAACGAATGGGATCGGAGGGGATTCATTTCTGACTTGGTAGGGAGAAGATCTATCGATCCAAGGGCTTGAATCGTAAGATCGGAATGCGATCGAGAGATTGTAGGAATCAATATGATCGTAGTGGCGAATCGCAATCGTAGTGCATTGGGGAATTGATTGAGTGACTGTAGAATCATGAGGAGACGGGTTGTAGGAATTAGATTAGACGTCGATGGAGAGAATGGATTGGACAATGCTTGGTATCACGGAGGGGATAAATAGTTATCAATCGTATTCGATGTCGTAGATTGTCGGCAGTTGCTAAGGCGATTGATTATTGTAGGATCTCAAAGAGACGTGTCGTAGAAACGAATGGAAACGGAGGGGATTCGTTTTTGACTTGGTAGGAAGAAGATCTATCGATGCCAGAATGAATTATCAAATGCTAACGAAGGGATTGACAGTCGACAAAGGGAAGTATGGAAACGTCGAGGATTGATTGCTGCTCCAAGCCATAGGATGGAATCGTAGTACGTTGAGAATGTGGTAGGAATCGATTGGAGGGGTAACTAATCATCAACTCGTAAGAGACAGTAGGAATCGATATGATTGGAGAGTCCAATCGTATAAGTGGAGTGAGCAGCATCGAATACGATTGATATTGATCGATCTTGGAAATGAATGGAGTCGATGGAAGGTAGAAGAGATGTGCTTGGATGAAGCGTATTGGATATCACGGATGGAAGAAGGTTCGTCCATTGGCTTGTCGTTCACAATTGTACCGTAGAATCGGAATCGAGAATCAATGGAGGGGAGATCAAATACTGACGTAGGTTGTAGAATCCGTGCGGAATCACACATCGATGGAGATGCGGGATCGGTTGGAAGGGACCCAAGGAGAATATTAAGTCAAGGATTGAAGAACGGGGTCCAAAGCCGGCTAGTAGATTTCGTCTAGCTCGCATGTCAATTAAGCTTTGAATCATATCGTTGTCTTGATCCTTAGGCGCGAGAATCGATGGAAGTTAGATCTGAGAAGATGAGATTAGGGCAATCAGAATTGACGCATAGAGACTGGATCGTGTCTCTATTGGATGCCGTAGAAATACAAAGAGACGTGTCCTTCGAGAAGAGGAAGGTGGACCAACGGCAAGTAAATTAAATTTCTGGAATCTGCTTTTGGTGGGGTTACATGGACCGGTGACACACCCCTTGATTCAACACGGAGGGAGGGAGTGTTGAATTATTTGGCGGTTCATGGAATTGGTTTCAGTGGGATCTTTATCGCGTGCGCGCGATGGTAAGTAAATTTGTCGAGGCTTATGAGGAAAACTCTGTAATGCAGATGTGTACAAAGTAAGCGGCATGTGGTGATCCAGTGCACACCCCTTGATTTCAGATGCACACCCCTCGATTCAATACTTATGGAATTGAATTCCATGGTTCAATCGAATTCCATGGTGGGGAATGATACAAAACCGTAGGGCGCATGTCATGGTTCTATCGAATTCCACAGTTGTAGAAACAAAAGAAGGATGCGAAAGCTGGACGTAATTAGAATCAAAGACGGCAGGTAATGTGGTAGGAAAGGCAGCCGGTATCGTTGGAATGAACCGAGAGGCGAGAGGAAAGAACCAAAAAACGGAGTGGCAAAGGGATGACCAAGAGCCGAGGAATTTCAGAAGAAACACCGTGAGGGAGAAAACCCGAAGTCTTTGTTGGAGAGAGATTCCCATTCCAACAACAGTCCGTGCTCGGAGATCGTTGTGATTCAAAGTGAAATCGCCGCGGAAGGAGTTAACCGGCGGGACCGACGTAATGACCAAGCAAAGGTGCGCGTGTCAAGGGAATAACGGCGGAAAGGACCACAGGGTCTTGCAATTGACGGTTGTCGTCGTCGTAGGAATTGTGCGATACGTTGGAGTAGAGTGATAGGTTAAGGCAACTAACCATTGATGGGGAAGTTGCAGTCGATGGCAATGTTCAGTCAAAGGTATCGTAAAACCAATTCATCGACAAGATGTTGGCATACAAGTGATACAGCTTTATCTTCAGGGCATCGCGATGTCGTTTGGAGAGTCTCAGGAGGACAGGCTGATGGTATGGTTGGAAGCAAATCTGGTTATGGCATGGGGATTGTAACGATCGTATGTATGCAAGAGCGGCGTTCGGAAGGTCAGTGCCGTCAGCAAGTGTCTCAGATGGTAGCAGTCGGTTGTGCATCGGAGGCTGTGGTGAGGGTGAGGGTGAGGGAGCTGATTTTGGCAGGCGGCGGAATGTTGCAATTTCATTCTGTGGATTGAAGGTCCAACTGAAGTTAGTAGGTGCCAAAGGTGGGGCAGAATGATGATCCGAATTGGTCATTGTAGACGGGGTTTCAGGCGACGCAGTCACAGTGGACTTGTCCTGGCATTGGATTGGAGTCGTATTGGACTTCTCCTGACATCGTACACGAGAACGTGAAGGGAAGGAGATGGAGTTGGATCGTACTCCGTGGAAGGAGACAGAGTCACTGTTGGGGGAGTATTTCCATGTCCATGTGTAACTGGGAGGAAAGGCCATGCGATAAATTTGTGTAAACGCAATGTATTCAAAATAGGGATCTGGTAGGTCAAAGCAAAATTCATTTTCGCGGGAGATGATTCTTATTAAATTCCTTTCATGTCCAGCATAGCCGTATGTAACAATGGTACAGTGGCATCTCATTCTTTACCCACACGCGTCCAGCTTGGTTGTACGCGAATCATAATGTTTAACCTTATGGCCCAAATGGCTCAATCTGTGAGCCAAAATATCTCATTTTGGTGACCAAATGGCTCGATCTTGCGAGCCAGGTATCTCATTATTTACCATATGGCTCAGTCTTGCGAGCCAAGTATCTCATTATTGACCAAATGGCTCAACCTTGCGAGTCAAATGATCGTCACTCGTACGATCGAATTATCGATACTTAGAGATCAAAGAGAGAACACACGGCAGGCACTAGCATATGCTAGTCATCTCGTTAAGTGTTTTGTTTTCAAGAAAAGACAGCAGAGGTTCGATCTTTGTGCTCACGAACTTGTTTTCTTTCTGCTGCACAAAATACGTGTTGTATTAGCGACAACACGATATTTTCTTGTAACACACGGTATTTTACCGTATAAAATACTCGTATCGTGCTGTATTAGCGGCAGCACGCTTTGAAGCGGTAACTTGCTCTCCAGCAAGCCAACACGCTTATTCTTTTAGATTATTTGATTATTCAACCTTAAATCTTGCACCGGACGCCTCCTTTGCGTCTCATTTGTAGAACTACAAGCCTAAGATCTAACTGATTGCGTCGATTGGTCGATAGTCAGAATAGATCTGATTGGATTCACATCCAGTCGTAGTGGATATCAGAGAAATATTAGACCACAACAGACCGGCACCTCAACCGGCCTGCAGCTAAAGCTCCCGTTGCTCTTCCTTGCCTTTGGATTGAATCAGCTCAACAGCCAGTTTCAGAAGGAAATTAACAGATTAACAGTCGCAAGCTTGTTGAAGCTTGCAAAGGAAGAAGAAGCACCCGTCGCCGACAATCCGACAGCAGATCATCAATTGACTCGACTGCGGACGACGATTGATAGTTCTCTGATCCGATTACAGCATAACAAAGAACAAACGGACAAGCCATTCGTCTTTAATAGAAGTCCATTGCATTGGACACGCCAATAGCAATCTATCGCCATTCACGTCCCCCAGATTCCATCGACCTACGATTACACGACAACAATGCCTACCATTCCGATTGCTGGGAGAACAAGAAGCAGGTCGACAGGACAAAGCAGATCGACAGGACGATTCCAAACACTCCAACCTGGGAGCGCAGCAACCACACCTCGGCTCCCCACAGCAGACGTGGCACCCGATCAACAGAATAATCCAAGCCAAGAGGAGGAAGGGGACACATCTATCGCTGACCTCTTCCCATCGTTTGACCGACCACTAGCCACCTTCTTGCATGAAATCTTTGACATACCAAGGGAACGAAATGACGCCCTGTGCGAGGCTCTCATTGCTGGAAGGCTCAGGACATGGCTAGCCTTCTTGTACATCGAGAACATTGGCGATCTAGCTTTCCTTGAAGGGGGCGTAAGAACACCAATTTATCGACATGTACAGATGTCCATAGAGCAAGTCATCGACTTCGGCCAACATCTCACAGCATAAGGACTAGACTCAGAGGATAGAACCCATTATACCAAAGATGCCTTTCAGAGCTACTGTTTTAGTGCTGTCAGAGCCAGAGGAGCATCTGGAACGGATATGGGAATCACTAGCACGCTCAACAGCACCGGCACACCTTGACGACAACAGGAAAGATCCTCCAAGCCCATCGAGCAGCTTAGATATGAATCCTGGACCAAGAAATCAAGGGATGAAACCACCTTTCCAATTCTGCAAAATGATGCAAGGTTTGAACGCTGGCTTGTCAAATTCAAGGCAAAGCTGGAAACATCTGACATAGATACTCATACATTCCTCGATCCAAACTGGCCTGATATACCACTCGTCGGGTATGAAAAGGCTCTTCATGACAAGCAATGTGCTTTCTTCTGGACTCTCGTCCTACATGCCCTCCAGAGTGATCTCTCCTACTCCTGCGTGCTCAGCCATACCTCCTCAAGGGATGGCAGACAAGCCTTCTTTGACTTTGTGTCGTTGCATGACAGATCCAAATCCAAAGTATATGACACCTCCATTGTGATGCAACAACTATTGGACATTGATTTGAGGACATGGAAAGATACCAAGGTCAAGTTCATCACCCAGTGGTTTGCCCAGTTGGAACATCTCAACACACTACGCGACCCACAGAGGCCACTTGATTTTGATACTGTCAAAACGCACCTTTGCAAGGCCTGTAGTAGCAGCTTCCAGCTCAGTGAACAGTTCTACAAAGTTGATGATCCCCCTGCAGCACAGGACTTGATTAAGTTTAGACAGCATGAAGCCGTTGCTATCAGTGAATTGAAAAATACCCTCCTCCTTGAAGCAACCAGGCTGGATTCCCAAGCATCACTGTCCCAGCCTCGCAGTCGGACGTCTGTTAAGGCCAACACCCATGATTTCTCTTCTGTGACGCAGTCCACATACTCTGGCATAACTGATGACTCGGCATCATATTTACCTCCTATTGATTTTGATGGTGACTATCAGGACTACGCTGTTTACAAAGCTGGCAGAACACCAGATCCAACCACAAGGTTACCTTCTGCCGTTTGGAAAACTCTCTCCAAGCAAGGTATGAAACATTGGCTTGGCTTCACAGCTGATGACAAGAAGCGACTAGTTGCTTGCCTTCGCTCTGAGCTCCTTGATGCTGCACTGCCACCGGACCCCAATTCTAGCAAACCAATCACGCGCCGAGCTTATGCACACCTTACTGATGAGCAGTTCCCTTCACCAACTGATGATGAGCAAGTCCTCTCACCTGATGAAGAAAGCTCCGCCAGATCTGCCTTTCATGCTTCCCTTGGTGTATACAAGACATCTTCTCACGAAGATACCAGGCCCCTCAAATCTTCTGTTTCTCCTGCACATCCAGCCCGATTCCTTGCAGATAATCCTAACATCCTTTACAAGAAAGAAGGCAATGTTTATGTCCCTGCCGGTCAGTCTTCCATGTCTGTGAAATTCCACCATTGGGCATCGCCGGACTGTGAATCTCATGTTTCACCGTCACACCCCATTGCCACATATCACTCTAGCAAAACTAATGTCTCCACACCCGGTTATGCTATGGTTGACAGAGGCGCAAATGGATGTATCATAGGACATGATGCATGTCTCATCTCCAAGGATATTCCACCAAGGTATGTCAATGTGACTGGTATCAACAATCATCAAATCCAGAACATTCCTATTGCTACATGTGGCGCGTACTCTGTTTCCAACAGGGGTCCTGTCATCATCATCTTTCATGAGTGTGCCTACACTGGACAACACCCATCCATCCTGTCTTCTCCTCAGATGGAAGCATACTTCTCGATTGTAGATGACACCTCTATCAAGACGGGAGGCACCCAAGTCATCACCACCACCGATGGTTATGTCTTTCCACTCAGTATATGCCATGGATTGCCTTATCTTGCCATGCGAAAGTATACCAGTGAAGAATTTGCTCATCTTCCTCATGTTGTCATGACCAGTGATCAGCATTGGGACCCATCTACACTAGATCGCGCATATACCCCCCAGGATGATACCTTCATTCAGAAATACCCGCCTCTTGCCACATCACTTCCATATCAAGATTATGATGAATTTGGCTCCCTCAGGGATATCAACATGGGTTCGTCTCCTGAGATTGCATCGTTCCTGTCCAACCGTTCCACTCCCGCCCTCCAGGCATTGGATGCTTCTGACACCTCGTTTTGGCTCAGTCCCACTGATTACATCCATCAAGACATCCTAAGTTGGTGCTCTAATCAGTCTCCTTCCACCTCCATCACTGCTGCAGCCCATGTTCAATCGCCCACTGATATAGACTACCTGTCACTGAAACCCTTCTTTGGATGGATCTCCCTTGACCCTATCAAGGCCACCTTCAACAATTCCACACAGTATGACTCACTGTCCCTTAGTCCCGATGGTAACATCTTCAAAAGGTTCCAATCACCACAGCCTGCCATGAATGTCCGTCCTTTCAATGATGATGTCCTCTCTGATGTCGTATATTCAGACACCCCTGCCATCAATGGTGGTTCCAAGATTGCTCAAGTTTTCTTTGGTCGCAAATCTCATATCATTCATGTTGAAGAAATGAGGACTACTGCTGATTTTCTCCCTTGTCTCCAAAATTTTGTCCGGCAATGGGGTAGACCACTCAGATTGCTCTGTGATCATGGGTCCTACCAGTCCAGCAAATCTGTTCTTGACTACCTCAAGATGATGTGGATTGGCTTATGGCAAAGTGAACCATACCATCAACACCAAAATCTCTTTGAACGGCGATACCAGACCTTCAAACGCATTGTCAATAGAATCATGGATCGCACGGGCACTCCACCACATCTCTGGCTTCTATGTATGACATATGTTGGTCACCTCATGAATCATTTGTCTGATCCCACTCTCTCTGACAAACAGCCTTTCTATATTGCTACCGGTATCATTGGTGACATCAGCCCCTCCCTTAGTTTCTTCTGGTTTGAGCCCGTATACTACAAGACTCCAGATACACAGTTTGGCTCTCAGACCACTGAATGTCTTGGCCACTTTGTTGGTATTGCTGAGCATGTTGGCAATAGCTTATGTTTCACCATCTAGGATCCCATCACCAATAAGCTCCTTGACCGCTCTGGTGTCCGCACTGCTTTAACTCCCGAGCATCGCAACAAGCACGCTGGCTTGTTCACTGATGATGGCTTTCTTGCATGGCGCAAGGCCAAAGATGCTTCCATTACTCCTAAATCTTCCGGTGATAGTCCCTCCTCTCGCCATTCTACACCTTACAGTCCAGTCACCGCATCACCTCCTCTGCGCATCCCACAGCCATCCATGCCTACCTTTCTTTATTCCAAGGTTCCTAATACCCGAAGCTTTGTCCCTTCTCCTATCCCTAACAACTATGGGGAGATTCTTGATGGCCCTCCAACACTCCACATCTTCAGCAAAACCCCTGGCGGCGTCCCTGCTACTGAAGATGATTTTGGTCCCCCTGAGCTAGCATATTTTGATGTTAGTGCAGCCACACCTCCACCCATCAATCCGGCTATCCCATCTGTAGGCCCATCTGAGGTAGTTGTTACTGATGAAGAAGGCAATGCTCAATTTGACGTTGATGGCAACCCCATCACCATCCGTGCCATCCCCGCTGCTGACTTGCAAGGTCGATCCTTTCTAATGGCCCTCCCTGATGGCACACAGAAAAGAATGACAGTTGTTGATGTTGAAAACAGCATTGAGCAAAACAAGGACTTCATCAAGTTCAAGTGCAAGCATGCAGATGACGAACTTGAAGATATCATTGCCTACAATGATGTCATGAATTATATCCACAGAGATATCACTCAAGAAGATGGCAAACTTTGGTCTTTTCGACGCATACTTGGTCATCAAGGTCCCCTTGACAACAAGCACCCCCAATACAAAGGTTCCAAATACAACCTATGGATTGAGTGGGAAAACATGGAGCATACCTATGAACCTCTCTCCAATGTAGCTGCAGACAACCCTGTTACTGTAGCCAAATATGCAAAGGACAACAACATGCTTGATGAACCTGGATGGAAACATCTCAAACGCATTGTTTCCCTTGCCCGAAGAACCAAGAAGCTAGACAGGCTAATCCACCAAGCCAAACTTCGATCCTTTCGAACTGCTCCACAGTACCAGTATGGATTCAAAGTACCTCGCAATCATGAAGAAGCCACCCAGTTCGATACAGCAAATGGCAACACCAAATGGCAAGATGCCATAGCTCTAGAGATGTCGCAGCTTCAAGAATATGACACCTTTATTGACAAAGGTATCTACAAGGCTAGCAATATACCCATTGGTTTTCAACAGATCAAGGTCCACATGATTTATGCGGTCAAGCATGATGGTCGACACAAAGCCCGACTAGTTGCAAATGGCAATCTCACTGAAACTCCTGTCCACAGTGTATATGCAGGAGTTGTTTCTCTTCGGGGCCTGCGCATGTGCCTATTCCTTGCTGAACTGAATAGCTTAGAAGCATGGGGAACTGACATTGGTAATGCATACCTTGAAGCTGTTACCTGTGAGAAAGTATGCATCAAGGCTGGCGCTGAATTTGGATCACTAGAAGGCCACCTCCTATTGATTTACAAGGCCTTATATGGCCTTCGATCATCTGGCAAGTGTTTTGGTGATCTACTTGCTGCCTGCCTTGTTGAACTGGGTTTTGAAAGATCCAAGGCAGAGCCCGAAATCTTTATCAAGCCTGGCAACAACAAACATGGGGAGCCAGTATATGAGCTCATATGCACATATGTTGATGACCTCTGCTTATGTATGGCCAATCCTGAAGCCTTTCTGATAATCCTACAGTCTGAACCTTATAATTTCAAATTAAAGGGTTCTGGGCCAATGAACTTTCATTTGGGATGTGGATTCGAAACAGATGAACATGGTGTGCTCTGCATGAACCCCATCAAGTTCATCGAGAAAATGGAGGCCTCGTATGTACAAATGTTTGGCTGCAAACCTACCACCAGATTCCATTCACCACTTGCTGAGAACGACCACCCAGAGCTAGACTCAACATCCTTCCTAAGCGATACTGATATCCAAAAGTATCAAAGCATGATTGGATCACTTCAATGGGTCATAGCTATTGGACGTTTTGACGTGCAGACTGCTGTTATGACATTGTCAAGCTTCCGAGTGCAACCCAGGGAAGGCCATCTCAACAGAGCCAAAAGAATCTATGGTTACATCTCCAAGTTTCGACACTTCAAAATCCGATTCAGAGTGGGCATACCAGATTTTGTACTCACTGAAGGTACCAGCACAGACTGGTCCAATACAGTGTATGGGGAGCACTCTGAAGACCTACCAAGTGATGCTCCTAAACCCCTGGGTAAGGTAGTTGTGTTGTCTCATTTTTATGACGCAAACCTAATGCATGACATCCTAAGTGGCAAGGCTGTCACTGGCATCCTGCATTTTGCAAACAAGACCCCCATCATGTGGTTCTCCAAGAAGCAAGCAACATCTGAAACAGCCACCTTTGGCGCTGAGTTTGTATCTGCTAGAACCTGCATTGAGCAAATTGTTGACATTCGACAGTCATTCAGGTATCTTGGTACTAGAGTACACGACACATCCTACACATGGGGAGACAATGAAAAGATGATCCAAACCTCTACATTCCCATATGCAAGGCTCCACAAGAGGCATCACATTCTATCATATCACTATGTCAGAAGCATGATAGCTAGAGGCTTCATCCTCATGCAACATCTTGCGGGCAAAGATAATTGTGCTGATATCCTCACAAAGCATTGGGGACATTCAGTGGTGTATCCATTGCTCAAGCCCATCTTTCACTACTGTGGAAACACAGGTGATTTACTACAGGACGATTGCATCGGATCTTAGAGAAGGGTTTCTCATGGACACATGGGGAGTATTAAATTCCTTTCATGTCCAGCATAGCCGTATGTAACAATGGTACAGTGGCATCTCATTCTTTACCCACACGCGTCCAGCTTGGTTGTACGCGAATCATAATGTTTAACCTTATGGCCCAAATGGCTCAATCTGTGAGCCAAAATATCTCATTTTGGTGACCAAATGGCTCGATCTTGCGAGCCAGGTATCTCATTATTTACCATATGGCTCAGTCTTGCGAGCCAAGTATCTCATTATTGACCAAATGGCTCAACCTTGCGAGTCAAATGATCGTCACTCGTACGATCGAATTATCGATACTTAGAGATCAAAGAGAGAACACACGGCAGGCACTAGCATATGCTAGTCATCTCGTTAAGTGTTTTGTTTTCAAGAAAAGACAGCAGAGGTTCGATCTTTGTGCTCACGAACTTGTTTTCTTTCTGCTGCACAAAATACGTGTTGTATTAGCGACAACACGATATTTTCTTGTAACACACGGTATTTTACCGTATAAAATACTCGTATCGTGCTGTATTAGCGGCAGCACGCTTTGAAGCGGTAACTTGCTCTCCAGCAAGCCAACACGCTTATTCTTTT
The DNA here is from genome assembly GCA_037355745.1 of Pseudo-nitzschia multiseries. NCBI lineage: Eukaryota > Bacillariophyta > Bacillariophyceae > Bacillariales > Bacillariaceae > Pseudo-nitzschia > Pseudo-nitzschia multiseries. Next base: position 27,048,545 of record CM074785.1, read on the forward strand.
AGATTATTTGATTATTCAACCTTAAATCTTGCACCGGACGCCTCCTTTGCGTCTCATTTGTAGAACTACAAGCCTAAGATCTAACTGATTGCGTCGATTGGTCGATAGTCAGAATAGATCTGATTGGATTCGCATCCAGTCGTAGTGGATATCAGAGAAATATTAGACCACAACAGACCGGCACCTCAACCGGCCTGCAGCTAAAGCTCCCGTTGCTCTTCCTTGCCTTTGGATTGAATCAGCTCAACAGCCAGTTTCAGAAGGAAATTAACAATTCTCCTGGAGAATTTGAGGATATTTGCCACGCGATTGTCGTATGCTACAGCCGTAGGCATTGGCTCCAGAGACTTTGATGCCTCAAATGCTGTTGCTCCACCGTGTTTGTCATACACCTTGGTAAATTCGTATGGAAACCATCCACTTCGGAATCCCCAATGTTGGATGCTGAGTTCCAATCGGATGGTAGGATCCTTATTCCCATCAGAGTTGTATCTCGCCGTGCGTGCCGCGATAGCCAGTACTTGATCATCTTGAACCAGTTCTCTCATGCCGTGGTTGTCAACGTACCAAATGTTAGTCTTTTCAAGAAGCAGTTGAATGTGTTCTTTGTATTTGGTAGATATTTCTGATTCAGGGAGATCTTTTGTGATGGATTCAGCGACGAGGGATTTGATGTTGGGAATTGCGCCTGGTCTGAGGGTCGCGGTGCCGTATTTGTAGGATATGAGGCTGATGAGATCGGTTAATTTTTTGGCGTACGCCGCGTTCAGGTAGTTTTGGGTGGCAATCTTGTCAGCGTCTATGAACGAGAACTGTATGGCGTTGACATAGTTCCAGTCGGTGAGTTGTAGCCTCATGGCGGAATGGAGAGAACGGAGGAGCCGAAGGAAAGGTGGAGTGGGAGGTAAACGGGATAGATGTTGCTGTGCTCAGCGTTGTGCGGAGCAATTGATTGATTATCGGGATATCGAGATTTCGAAAAAGACCGTCGGAATGTACATCGTTCACAGATGTCCAGAGTAGTAGCGTTTGCAGGAAGGGACACCAGGAAAAGACCGAGTGCGGGGTTGCTGAGGAAGGAGTTAACCGGCGGGACCGATGAAATGACCCAGCAAAGGTGCGGCGGTGAAGGGATGAATGTTGAGTGATCGTCGGAATGATCCGCGGAGATGCAGAAATGACCGAAGAACCAGATCGATGTAATTAACTGGTGTTGTGTGTGGCGTCGACGTCGGTGTTGGCGTCAGCGTTCTCTGATTAACCTAGGTTGGGTCACAATTGCCAGGCGTTGCGCTAAGCAATTGGCGTAGAAGTTGTTGGTTAGGCCGTGGAGGTAAACGGGGTAGATTGGTATTGCTCGGCGTTGCGCAGAGCAAGTGATGGATTATCGCGGAACGATCCTTGGAGGTGCAGAAATAACCGAAGGTAGTTTCGAAGAAAGGGACCGAAGAAATGTTCTTTGTCAGAATAACGAATGATCGTCGTTGCCGTGGTAATCGATCATGGGTAGAAAAGAATTAACCGTGAAGAAGATTCTTGGTAGATAGACGAAATGACCGAATGGAGGTGTTCCGATGAAGGAAGAAGATAATCGTCGGCGTCAAAGGTGGCGTCGGCGTTATCAGTGATGGAAGTTGTTTGAAGTGGTGCTTAGCACTATCAACTGGGCGTCGATGGTCCTTTATGGGGATGATGGACGCAGAAGAAAAATATGGTTGGGTGATTGCAATCGGCGTGTCCGGTGCAATGGGCTTTCATTAAGGACGGCGGTGGTCTTTAGTTTGTAACTGCTAGTCCAGAGAGCTGGTTGTGGGTTACAAGGCTTGTGATAGCGAGTACACCCCCTGATCCACAAGCTGGGAACAGAAGGACGAGGTACAGTCCAGGGTGCGGCCCTCAAGGGAGGCGCCACAAGAAACGAAACCTGGAGTGGAGGTCTAGAATGTGCCGCACAGGGAGCTAAGCACACAATTGCCTCTGGTGTTAACCGTCAGTTGAGGTGCTGATCGGGCGGAGATAGAGGGCTCTATAACCTGTTGTCACTCTAAAAATCGACCAAAGGTATATGATGTTAAAATTTAAAGAGATGTGAGCATATCGCAAGATTGCTCTGTTACTGTATATTTTACTGTATTCAACCGGTATCCCTGTGTTAGTGTTGTATGTAGGGATGTCTAAACCGGTCGTTGGTCATGTGTAATTCATCATAAGACAGAGAGCACATGATATGACCTAAATGTCTGGATACTTGAAGTCATTTTTATCTCTGAAGGAGTGTAAGTAACTTTTCAAGTGTAGAATGGATATAATTCCTGTAGAACGTACGGAAGTAGGGTACGTGTATTTTTGACCGACAACATAGTTCATGTCGACGCTAGAGTGGAAGTATCAGGGTCGTCACTATGCGTTAGGAAACGTCAGTGGTTCTGCTGCAGATCGTTCCCGTACTCGGGGGTTCGCCGGCTTGGTTCCGGGACGGGACGGTGTCGGTCCTGGGGAATGGACGGGGTCGGGTGTTCGCCGGTGTAGGTTCCGGGGAAGAGTCGGTGCCGGGGAAGTGCTGGAAAGGGAGAGGCGCATTGGGCCTCGTTGGTGAACCTCAAGTAGACACGTTGGGCCTTCCTGTGATCCTTGGGATCGGTGATGCGGTAGATGACTACCAAACCAAAGAGTCCTCGCGTTGGGAGGAATTGGTGATAGAAGACTATCGACCAAGGGAGGCTTGTACGGGTACAATAGGGGAGACTATTGGACCTGGACGTATAAGCCGTTATTCTACTACTAATCATTTTAGGAGCAAAAGAGTGAGCTGTAGGCTTGGTTGTTGCTGGAGGAATCCTTTGCAAGCTTGTTAGCGCTAAGCCTGTGTGATTCGGTTTTGCTGCATGCAGTGAGTGATCGTAGAGTTCGTACCTACGTTGGTGATACAGTGAGATCTTGCATACTCAAGGGTGTTCTTTGGTTCGTGCGTCGTACGTTCCACGTGGCACTACCATTCCTTACATTCGGTTCGCTACGGTACATCAATACGGTAGGAAAAAAGTGCTCAAAATACTACTTTCGCGTCGACAGACAATATGTAATATAATCTACGAGTTGCTCGGCCGCGCGGTGTAATAAACTAGTAATCCGAAAATGGATTACAACAGTAATCATGTAATCCATTTTATTCCAGTAGAACTCAGTACTGGAAAACAATTATGGGCACTCGAGCTCGTTGCACTCGCTCTCGTGCCCATAATTGTTTTCCAGTACTGAGTTCTACTGGAATAAAATGGATTACATGATTACTGTTGTAATCCATTTTCGGATTACTAGTTTATTACACCTGTGTTCCACCGAGGCCGAAGTGGAGTGAAACGACACTGAGACCGAGGTGGAACACAGTTAGTAACACTCCTGAGGCCGACACTGAGAGCTTGCTCGAAGTGGAGACCGAAGGAGTGTTACTAATTCAGCAAAGGCAAGAGCACACTCGTAGATTATTTACGTAATCCTACGAGTAGGACCGGTTTTCCATGTAATTTGGCCAACTGGGTTGCTGAATTATTACACCGAAACGAGAGGAGCTCGCTCACAGCAACCGAACTACGAGCACTGCCTGCTACGATCTAGGGAATGGTGTGTTCTCGCTTTGGCGTCCGAACTACGAGCACTGCCTGCTACGATCTAGGGAATGGTGTTTCTTTTCTTTCGGGGGGCTTGTTGGATGGAAGATTTTCTAATGAGCTTGGAAGTGTTGCTTCTTGATGAGGCTGCTGCTTCTTTTATCAATTTTCCAGTGGGATCAAGATAAAGTTCGAATTTTTTGGTGGCCTATGTAAATTTCTGTTTTTGATGACAACTTACTTGGAAAATACTTAGTAAATATTGTTTTTTATTTTGTCTTTTTTATGTCATTTATTTTTACATTTATGGTTCCCATGTATTTTCTATTTTCAAGACAAAGAAGCAGTCAACACATCAAAAAAACTCTCCAAAAAACCCAACTGAAATTGTAATCACTCCGCTGAAACAAAGCATACCATAATCCATACAACAACAACAACAACAACAACAACAATGGGGATGATGATCATGATGCTTACATTGCTCTTCTGGTCTAGTACTACTACTACATGATGGAGCATCTATCACGTTCCATCTGTCGGTGAACCTGGTCCAACTCGTTCTGCTTTGCGTTCAGCTCAATCTGTTTCAATCGTTTTTCATTTTCTAGCTTGGTGTGAAGGAGAGAAATGTTGTTGTTGTTATCTGCTTCCATCCGGGCCTTTTCATTCCTCCACTCTAGCCGAGTGAGCTTGTAGCTATCTTCGACTTCCTTCTTTGCTATTGCAATCGCAGCTTCCTTCGATGCTCGGTGTTCGGCCTCGGCTTCCTTGAGATGTTGCTGTTGTTGTTGTTGTTGTTGTTGTTGATGCCGGAATTTTTTTACAATCGTATCCCTCTCCTCCTTTAGTTCCAGGACTTGTTTTGACAAGTTCTCCACATCGTTGGTCAACTGTTTGTTTCTGTATTCGTAGTCTTCAATCTTGGCCCTTTGTTTCTTGTTTGTTTTCCGGAGATCCTTGGTGTCTTTTTTGCGTTTTTCAACTTGCTGTTTTAGGGACTCTTTAGAGGGAGAAGGTTTTGCGAGGCCCAGGCTGACTCGCGGTCGAGGTGCTGGGGGGTTTGGGGTGTTCTCTTTGTCTTCTGCAATTGTATCAACGCGGACAGTCACTTTGCTAGGAGCAGGTGTTGGGTTTTTGTTGTTGCAAACCGTTGTTGGAAGATTTTTTTTTCTTCTAACTCAATCACCTCTTTCTTTGGTTCATGGAGACTAGCACTCAGGACGCCCTGGACTGTAGCCTGTGACTTAGAGTTCTGATGAATGTACGGGTGAGACGACTTGGCGCTCTTGTGTCTTAGATGATTCATTCGGACCTTCTCTGGAACAGCCAAGTCCGAAGCTAGGATAGTACAGCATCGATGCCGATTGTCATGTGGCGTGTACTTCTCCCAATCCTTGAAGTCAGCTACTTCTGCAAACTCTTTCACCCATTTTCTAAGACTGTCTTGTCCCACTGGACTCCTTGGCTTGAAGTGATACACAGATCCCTTCTTACGACCATTGTTGACATGACAAAAGAATCTTGATTGATCCGGTTTACATCTTTCTCTGTAGAAGGAAATCAACTTGATTACACAAAATGGGTTGCTTGTATCCTCAACAACCATCGGGAATTGCTTAGTTACTAGCGGATTGTCGAGTGATAGTTTGTGTGCTTTGTCAAATCCACCTCCCGGTGCAACAATAGCATACTTGAGACCTTTCATGTGTCCCCATCCAAAAGAACCCAACTTAATCCATGCCCACAAGAGAGATGTTAGCTCGGTTCCTCCCCTTATTCCGAATTGCCGACCAAGTTCCATAGTTAGTAGCTTGAGTAGATCATGCATGTCATCGAATGGCTTGTAGATACCATCAGTTACAACCTTGGCAAACTTCTCATCAACGAACTCATCGAACTCAGCCTTGGTTCTCTTAGTTCCAATCGTTGGATCTGCTTCCCTTTTGTTATTCCAATCTTTCTGCAATACGCCTTTGAATCCCCCTTGAAAATTGAAATCAGCCGCAGCAAATTGAACATCCCTAGCATGAAAGGCTGAGAAGAGTTGTCGAACATACACTCCATGAGTAGTAGTATTCAATGGCTTACCATCCTTGGCATTGGCAATTCTTGTTGTCCAGATTTTCAATGCTTGATCTAGGATAGTTCTCTTGTGCATGTTCCGTGGACCGCTTACGTTGTAGTAAAAGAGATAATCCACCTCTAGATGGTTCTTCATCCTCACTTCTTTAGTGAACATCTCATGTAGTACTGCATCTCCTGGGTTATTTGTTGTAGGATCTGTTGCTTCTCGGACAATTTTATGGAATCGATTGTGTGTACTGTTCTTCATTTTTGAATACTTTCTGGTGATTGTTTCAGCCAAGGCGTACTCTTCTCCCTTCTCCCCAAAGGTGTTGAAGTGATTCGCATTGTTGTAGATCTTCTCTGTATACTCTTGGGCACTAGCGGTCATGTCGAAGTCATTCGTTGCTGTTGGTTGTTCTGTTGTTGTTGTTGTTGTTGTTGCTATCGTTGTTCTTGTTTGCGCTTCTTTTCTTCCTCTTCTTCTATATGGGTTTCGAAGTATTGATCTAGGTGGCTCGATCGATACTCTCGCTGGTCTAGTTGGTGGCTCATCGAGTGCAAGATCGATTGTTTTTGTTGTTGTTGTTGTTGTTGTTGTTGTTGCTGTTGGTTGTTGTTCTGTCATTGTTTCTTCTGTTATTTCTTCTATCATGTTTTCGTCGCCGTCGTCGTCGTCGCCGGCCGCTGCTTGTTCATCTATTACAAGTGGAAGTTCCTTGTCTCCATCCATAATTAATTCACAACCTACTCTCCTCATTGCAACCTCCATTCGGGCTGTCATCTGTGCTCTCTGGTCCTCAGGTTTGATCATATCAAGTAATCCAAGAGCTGTTTCTTGGGTCAGCGGCCCCCGACTTTGGGATGGTGGCGTAAAGTCCCATTTATACTTCTCGGCCAAATCTGCAAACGATAGATTGCTGTCGGCTTGAGAGTTAGTACTGCTAGCAGGAGGTATATTCATCGATCACTTATTCAATCTGTCAAGGAGTAAAGGTGTTGTTGTTGTTGAGGATAGCTGCTTCTCAGAAAAACTCTATTTTCAACTGAAATGTGAGCGTCTCCAACCAAAAGAAGATTCTGTAATCTGCGTTGAAACTGTCCAGAAAAGCTCAACGATCATTTCTACTGTCTTAGTACCGAGCTCGGTGGATTACTAAATTGGATTACTTGTTTTAGCGAGCTCTTAAGTAGATGAGAAGCGTTGACTTCTACTGTCTTAGTACCGAGCTCGGTGGATTACAGAATTGGTGTTGTCGGCGAAAAAAATACGGACGTTGTCGGCATCAAATTCGATTGGAAAAGCCGACAAAACGAAACGACCGAGGTGCGGAATATTAACACGGAGTAACAACAGAGATACGATTATTTCGATGATCGTGTCTTAGAATCAAACGCACCTCCACTACATGAAAATCCCTAAGTGGTGAAAACAATATCACTTAGGACTACAAACAAAAGACAGTAATCGGTTAGAAACAAGACATATCCAAAGACCTGACCAATAAGTGAACATCTGGAATCCATAAGTACATTCGGAAAAGTGTACTTGATATCCCGTGAGGAAATTACTTATTGCAATCAAGAAAATCAATACCGATTCCGAATGGGCCTCATTTACCTACCTACTCTACGAACCAGCATACGCCCCATCGAACAGAATACTTAACCCAGAAAATGACCGATACCATCGAATGACCGATACAGTAAGACCGATACGACGCTAATACAGCAACAGCAACAGAAGAATCGGTACGACGGTAAAGAAGACAGTAACAAATAACCAGGGAAGGTCTCTACCATGAAAATACAGAGAGCCCCGATACAGTAAATATAAGAGCGTCTCTCTGAGCTCACATCTCTTTAAATTTAAAATATTCGTTATACCTATCCGGTCGATTTTTAGAGCAACAACAGGTTATAGAGCCCTTATAACTCGCGCTGTTGAGCGTATATCTTAAGACCTATCTCCGCCCGATCAGCACCTCCACTGACCGGTCACAGCCAGAGGACATTGCTGTTGAGCGATAGGCCTTCCCCCCAGCGCAGAGATTGTTACGCGAGCCCGCTGTTGAGCGCCTCCCTTCCAATCTCCCCCTCTTCTCCTTATTTCCCCGACGAACGTTCCTTTGGTCCTTTCTTCGGTTACTTCTCCGGTCATCGCCGCTTCTCCCGCCGACACCGGTTATTTTTTTTTTTTCGGGTCATCGATCCCTCGATCGCCGGTCTCTTTCCGGTTTCTCCCGTCATCGATTTCTCCCGCCGCATCTTTCCTCGATCCCTTTTTCGGCTCTTTCCTCGGCATCGCTTCTTGGATCCCTTCGGCTTCCGTTCTCGCACGCTCCTTCGGTGAATTCTCACTTCTCCAACGACCGATATTTTTTTGGCTTCGATCGTCCCTCCGCATCGCTTCGACGACATCGATTTTTTTTTCTTCCCCTCCTGCTTGTGAATCAAGGGGTGTATCCACTGTTTCTACACACAGTTCTTTGATAATCCACAAGCAAGCATGGTTGACCCCTTTGATTGGAATGCCATGGAAGGCATCCAATTCCGTTTCAAGGGCAATAGCCCCTATGACGAGAAATTGAATGCTGTCTACTCCCAGATCATGGACGACACCGACATGGAAGATTGGGCCTCATATCTAGCATATATACCACGAATAAGCATACGCCCCATCTGTTTGGAGGGCTCTGAAAATGGAGGTGAACAGTCGGTAATTTGGTAGTTTAACTTTGTTGGTTATTACATGAAATTGTTACTTGAAATTGTGAGCAGAAAATTGCTCTTTTACTAAAATCACCATATTGGTGCATCGGCCCGCTAATACTCCAATGCACACACTAAATCACTAATAATCGCATCGACCCGCTAATACTTCGATGCGATGCACTTGTCCTTTGTACCAATGGGCTGTAGAGATTTACCTTGTGCCCTGTAGGTCCGGTACATAAGGCCCTATTTTTAGTAAGAAGGAGAACCGGATTCGGTAAGTGGTAAATTCTCATTCCCACTTCCATTCCCATCTCCAATCATGTTAGTCCATTCCTGCAGAAGCAAGACGACTCATACGATCGATCACGAGACTCATTCATTCGCGTCTCATTCATTCACTCGCGTCTCATTCATTCACTCGCGTCTCATTCATTCACTAGTGTTTTCGTTCGCGTCTCATTCGTGTCTCATTCCACTCATTCATTCAGTCGCGCGTGGTTCGTTCGATCGACTTCAAACACACTCCCCTGCTTCAAAGGATAATATATGGACTCAATCGATGATACTACTCCAGAAATCGCTGTAGGCTTCATGTGCTTCTTCTGCCTTGGAGTCTACAGCCGAGAAGCTCGTATCCTTGTTGATCTTGACCTTCGTGGAGTACTCATCTTTTCCATAGAATTTGGAGCCATGCTTTTCGAATAGGACTCCAGTAAGATTCTTGGTAAAGAGGTCACTTGTCATTTCATCGCCTGTCTTCCACATCACCTTGATGATTCCCATTTCCTTTAGCTCTCGTAGGAAATACTGTTTCACTTCAATATGCCTGGTGCGACCTGCTATGGACCAATTGTTGCAGAAATCAACTGCACCCTTGTTGTCCACATATATCACCATGGGTAGCTTGATTTGCAATCCGAGACACATCATGACTCTCCAAATGTACAGCATGTCCTGGACACATAGAACGGCTGCATACAGTTCGGCTTCCATAACTGACAGGGCAATGATTGGCATCATTCTGGACCTTGCTGTGACATTGGCGCCATTGAGCCAAGTCGACCAGCCGTTGACACTGTGTCGAGACTCATCTTTTGCATACTCCGAGTCACTGAATCCAATCAGCTCAAAAACAAAATCCTTGGTACCATCCCACACTGCATTAGGGGCTAATGTGAGACCTCTCTTAGGTGTTCCAGCGCAATACTTCATCACTCGCTTCAGCGCCTTCATGTGGGACTTCCTTGCTTCAGTCATGAACCTGGACAGCTCCCGGACAGCATTCTGCGTTTCAATTCTTGACCATCTCATCATGTGCAAAAGGATGGCTGTTCCGGACCTGTACTTGGTTTGGGCTTCCTTGGTGAGAACAGTATCGGTTGGTCCTTCACCTTCTTTCTTCAGCACTGATCCTGGCTCTGCTGGAGTGGTGGGATTGCCTCTGCATTCATCAAGCTCGAACTCATCGACAAATCTCTTGATCTTGACCGGTTGGGTCATACGGAGTGTCCTGTTCTTCTTGTCCCGCTCAATGTGGCATCCAACATACTCATCCATCTCTCCAACATCCTTGCATTCAAATAGGGACTTGAGTTGCTCCTTGTGCTTCAAGACTTCTGCTGCTTCACCCATGATGCAAAAATCATCGACCCATAGTAACATCAAAAGGAGTTTGTTGTTGATCCACTTGAAAAATAGACAGGGGTCAGCCTTGCATCTTTCCATCTTCATGGTATGCATTGCCCGTCGCGCTTCTCTCCAGAATTGTATGGCAGCTTGAATTGTCCCATAAAGTGTTTTCTGCAATTGGAGGAGTACATATGATGGATAGAATTTCTGATAGCCCTCTGGAATCTTGGTGAAAATCTTCTCTCCATTCTGAAATTTGCCGTTCAGAAAAGCTCCTTCCACGTCCACAATGTAAGCCATAAAATTTGCCATGACCATCAGGATCATTGCAATGCGAATGGAGATATCGCTAACAACAGGTGAAGACTTGTCTTGGCCATCATAGTGCTCGCCATCTAGCTGCTTGAATCCTCGGACGGCATTCCTGCATCTTACTGTGCCATCAGGTTTCATCTTGTTGGCCCAAGTGGTATCCATGATTTTGGTGCCTGGTGGGATATTGGCTTCGTCAATCTCTTCAAAAACTCCATACTTGACCATCTTCTCATGTTCAGCATCAACACCCTCTGTAAACTTGTCGCGCATTGGACTGGCCATAGATTGCTTGTAGTTCATGGTCTTTAGCTCCTTGGTGTTGTCAAAGGCACTCCCCGCCGCGCCAACTAGACTGAGTTCACTCATAGCGCCTTCCTGAGATGGAATAGAGAATGACAGAAGATTGAATTCTTTCAGTGAAGTCATTGCCTTGTGGAACTGGATTTCAGCGTTGGTGAATTGAGCTGCATAGCTTGCCATGTCCCCATAGCGAATATCCGGATTGAGATGAGAGTTTCTCACGACCCGGCCATACCTTGTGGTTGTTACAACATGTGGATCCTCTGCTTCAGTGTCATCATTGCTGTCGTAGTCCTCCTTGCTTTCATATTCCATCTTGGTTTCTTCAATATCATCGGAGTAGTAGTCATCATGGCTGTCGAAGGCAGGGTCCTCTGGTTCTGGTTCAGGTTCAGATTCAGGTTGGAAGGGAATTACTGGTGCTGTGTCTCCCCCACTTTCATCCTGAAACTGCACTCGTCGATGTCGGGTGGTGCGCAAAATGGAGACAGGTTGTGGAGGGGTGGCATTGATGGGCAGATCCAGGTGGCCACCCTCAAGAAAATCAGCATGAAAATTAATAGCTTCACCTTTGGGAGCAGTGGGTGGAAAATACATCCGCTTCAGCCAGTAGATGTCCCGGGTAGCGGTAAACGTGTTATTCAAAGGATCATACATCACATAGCAATCTCCAGGCCGGTCAGTGCAATATCCAGCAAAGAAAGCTGGGTTGCCCCGATAATTGAGTTTGGGACTTGTTGACCGTTTGACCCGGACGACTCCAGCCTCACCGAAGGTTCTGAGGTGGGCGCTGAAAGCAGGGACCTTGCCAGAGAAATGTTGGATCTTGGGCAAAGTATTGCCATTCACAGGCACAGCCTCCAACCAGTCCAACTGTACACCACATCGCATTGCCAAGGGGAAAAATCTGAACCGATATTCCCTAGGGACGTTGGCTTGAGAGCAAAGAGCCATGGCGCGACAGACTGATCTGTATATTGCTGTTTCCACCACGCTATTCTGCTGTGGAGTATCCACGGAGGTATACTCGAACTTGCAAGAAAATTTCCAATCTGCTGAGGCCAGGCGAGCTTCAAGGGCTGTATTTTCACCAGCCTTATCACAACGAATTTGCTTTAGCTGTTGGCCTTTGGACCTCCATTGGTTGAACAACGCGCAAGTGGGTTCAACCATGCCATCTTTGGTGGCAAAGAAATTGACAAACCGGCATGTGGAATACTCATCAACAATCATCCGAAAATGGGGCTTGGTAATAAATGGGGCTGTCAGCTTGTTGGTTTTGGCAGCTTTGGGTGCCTTGACTGAGGACATATCCACAAAGAGTCTTTCTCCAGGCTTGGTAGCGGCGATGTGTTCACTTTCGGTAGGAATCACTTTACGTTTGGCTTTAGCTTTGGCGCAATCTTCACAAGGGAGCATCGGACCACGCGTGATGGTCCAGCCAAGTGTTTCAGCTGTGCGGCGTGTCTTGATCTCATTCATGTGTCCCAGGAGCCGATGGGCTTTGTTGATGTTCATCTTGGTCCCTTCATCTGTAGTGGTGGTAGCAGTCGCTGCATTGATTTCAATGTTGTCTGTGGGGTGTGCAATCCGATCAAAATAGCCAACCCACACACAGCTCGTGTAGGTGGGGATCTGAATATCAAAATTCACTTGGAGATTCCCTTTCTTGAGTGACCATCCAGTATTGTCACTGCCGGTGGCTATCCAACCATTCTGCAAAGCCAGGTTGGCCGAGAACAGGTTGAATGCAAAGTTTGGATTGAAATTCACACCCTGCAACAATGTCTGAAACTCCTTGTTTCCATCCTTATCAATCTTCTGACAGGGAATATCCCCAACTTGGCATCCTTTCAGTTCATCGCCGCTTTGGGTAGTAATGGTGGCACCACTAGCTCGCAAATTGGTGGCGCACCGGAGACTGTTGGAACTGTGGCTGGTGGCGCCTGTATCAAAAACAAAAACATTGTCATCATACAGTAGATCAAATCCTTCGGGCACAACCTCTCCTTTGGTGGCCCGCTTCTGGGCATTGAGTAGTTGGAGTGAAGTGGTAGAGGTTTGCATTGCCGAGAGACAGAAGTCATAGTCAATTGTTGCTCCCTGTACATCCTTCAACTTGGATTTCCAACCGTTTGGGCGTCTGGACGCATTCTTCTCGTCTTCAAAACAAACAGATGTTCCATGATTGCCACCACAAAGTCCACACTTGCGACGTCGGCCCCTGTAGCCATTCCTGTTGTTTCAATTGCCGTTGCCATTGCTGTTGCCATTGCCGTTGCCATTGCCGTTGCCACGGTTGCCATTGTTGCCGTTGTTGCTGTTCCGATTGTTGTTGTTGTTGCGGCTGCCGTTGTTGCCATTGCTGTTACCATTGTTGCCATTGTGGCCGTTGTTGTTGCCATCATCGTCAGCACGTGGGTGACCTGCCGCACGTTTGGGACAGTTGTACGCTTTATGACCTTGTTCTTTGCACCAATAACAAACTGCATTGGTGGACCACTTGTCCCTGGGATCAGCAAAATTGGTCATTTCAGCACCAAACAAACTCATTTCCTTGCCTTTAACTCCCCGGCTTTGGATACGCCGAGCTGATTCATATAAACTTTTGGCTTGAACATTGAGTGATTCCCAAAACTCCAATTCGGCGGTTCCATTCGCTTGCAGCAAATCAATGAAGGGTGTAAGCTGCATCAGTAGGTAGGCCGGTAGGGCATTTTTGTAGGCCACAATAAGTTGTGCCATAGTGGGTTGAACGGATTTGTATTGGTATTGCCTTTGCAAGTCGTAGATGTCGTCAACCAAATCCTGTGGAGAGGCGCCAATGGTCAACTTTAGACTCCTTAGGTCAATGTCCAATTGTTGTTGGTCGCGCGACTGGTTCATTATTCTGTATTCCCTCATGAGCTCTTCAATCACGCGGTGTACTCTCCCTCGGGGCCACTGTTTCCTGAGCTTTGCATTCTGTTCGGCTGTACCCCCCTATCGATCTTGGACTTCTCCATGATGGCGAGGGCTGTCCGGTTGTCGGCAAAGGCCCTGTACAGATCATTCAGTGCTTTGTTGTGGTACCGGTAGGCCTTCTTCTGTGCAGTACTCATGTCCTCCCGGGGCGTGAGCTCTCCTTCGGGAGGTAGGTCCTTGTGTGGCTTGGTAGACAACATGTCGCGGTACTTCTTGTTATCTGCAAATGCTTCAAACTGGATGTACCAACGCTCGAACTTCTTCTCATCCCCCTTTGCCAATGTGGGCACTTGACTATCCGTATACTCCACCATCTTGTATTTGTACTTTGTCGTGCTTGGATCCTTTGTGTGGACGCTGCTGCTTGCGCTTCCAATGCTTGTGCCGCTACTCTCTGAACTTGACAGTACACTGCTCTCTTCTGATGGTGATTCTTCAGAAAAGGCGATCTCTATTTCTTGGTGCCGGGTTGGTTGATCCTCCTCCATTCAGCTGCTCAAAGTAAATTGTCGTGTTTCGTTCGACGTAAGTAAATTGTCGTATTTCTCAAAGTAAATTGTCGTATTCCGGTCGACGTAAGTAAATTGTCGTATTTCTGATTCCGCAAATCGATGCGTATTTCTGATACGTATTTCGCAAATAGATTCAAACGTAAGTAAATTGCTGTAGTCTGCAAATTGGGTGTCCGATGTGTGCCCGTAAATTGTCGTACTCCTATTCCGACAAAAAATATGTGTGTAATTGGCCCAATCGCTTCTGGTGTGGCGATACCAATCCTGCTGTTGTTGTTGATAATGATCGGCCCTATCGATTCTGGTGTGTCGATACCGATCCTGCTGCTGAAAATGTCGGTCCAATCTTGGTGGACAAAAAAGGTATTCCGCTGAAGACGTGCGGATGAAAAGTAACCGTAGAAAAGTCGCTGGCTCCGAATGGTGGCCAGCAGTCCGCTGAAGAAGTGCGGATGAAAAGTAAATCGTAGAAAGTTCGCTGGCCCCGATGTTTGGCCAGCCTGCTGCAAAATAAAAAAATTCTCTTTCTTCTTCGACCAAGTTCCGATCCTCGGGAGCGCTCCGTAATTCTTCGAAGAATGTTTGGAGGGCTCTGAAAATGGAGGTGAACAGTCGGTAATTTGGTAGTTTAACTTTGTTGGTTATTACATGAAATTGTTACTTGAAATTGTGAGCAGAAAATTGCTCTTTTACTAAAATCACCATATTGGTGCATCGGCCCGCTAATACTCCAATGCACACACTAAATCACTAATAATCGCATCGACCCGCTAATACTTCGATGCGATGCACTTGTCCTTTGTACCAATGGGCTGTAGAGATTTACCTTGTGCCCTGTAGGTCCGGTACATAAGGCCCTATTTTTAGTAAGAAGGAGAACCGGATTCGGTAAGTGGTAAATTCTCATTCCCACTTCCATTCCCATCTCCAATCATGTTAGTCCATTCCTGCAGAAGCAAGACAACTCATACGATCGATCACGAGACTCATTCATTCGCGTCTCATTCATTCACTCGCGTCTCATTCATTCACTCGCGTCTCATTCATTCACTAGTGTTTTCGTTCGCGTCTCATTCGTGTCTCATTCCACTCATTCATTCAGTCGCGCGTGGTTCGTTCGATCGACTTCAAACACCATCGAACAGAATACTTAACCCAGAAAATGACCGATACCATCGAATGACCGATACAGTAAGACGGATACGACGCTAATACAGCAACAGCAACAGAAGAATCGGTACGACGGTAAAGAAGACAGTAACAAATAACCGGGGAAGGTCTCTACCATGAAAATACAGAGAGCCCCGATACAGTAAATATAAGAGCGTCTCTCTGAGCTCACAACTCTTTAAATTTAAAATATTCGTTATACCTATCCGGTCGATTTTTAGAGCAACAACAATTGGATTACTTTTTTTAGGGCCTGCTGGTGTAATCCGGCGAGGTGCTCATGAATTGATTAAAAATTAACTAATGTTTCTTAGTACGAGCTCCTCGAGTTTTGGTGTAATAATTTAGTAATCCATTTGGTCAAATTACATGGAAAATCGGTCGTACTCGTGGATTACTACTAGTACGGTACTTGTCGTACGCCTCTAAAAAGGTACTAAAATAAGGTTTATGTATTTGTTAAAAACTAAGATGGAGATTGTGAGCTAGCTCTGTCAACTACTCCGAGGAGCCGTTGAGAAAGCTTATAACAGTAAAAAGCCGTTGAATGGAAATTCAACGTACATTGCACATAGAGAATTTGGATATGTTCTTCATCCAGTCTTCAATATTGAAGACCGGCTTGCTTTTCAGATTTTCTTGAATCGTGGGTAATTTTCAATCGTGAGCGTTGGAATACCACACTCTTCTCCTTCTCGTAAAAGTTCGATTGGTGGCACAGAATTTTTGTTAGTCGTGTGCGACCAGTGTTGCTTAGATAAGAAATTTTTAGTTGGTGTGATATGGTTTCAGATTTCGAATGTTCATGCGTTGAATTACTTGATTTTGTGAGAGAAAGGAAACTGTACCATTCGTGTGGATTTGCTGTATGGTATAGGGGCCTTTGCTTCTTGCTTCGAAAGCTCCAGGGATTTGCTTTTCATTTTTCACCATAACTTGATCCCCTACGCTGTAATCATGAAGCTTCCCGTGGCTGTTCTCTTTCATAGCATTCTTGTCGATTTGAGCTTGTCTTTTGTTTCTGACCATGGCCAAGTCAGTAATTACTGGAATCGGTAGGAACATATCTCTGTGGAATACAAGGGCTCCGGGTGTCATTCCAAACGTTTTGTTGATGGTTGATCTAACTGCAAACTGAGCCGATGCGAAGATGGTGTCAATAATATCAGTTGCTTCCTGGAGAGTCTGTGGAGGGTTGGTGTTGAGTTCTGTTCTCATTGCAGACTTCATGGTATCGTGGACGCGTTCAAGTACTGCATTGGATTGTGGGTTCCGGACTGAGCAGACCTTGGCTTTGATTCCTAGGTTGGCAAGATGGAGTTGGAAGTCGTTGCTCATGAAGTTGGTTCCTTGGTCGATAATACAATTTACTGGTTTTGGGTATCTGGAGAGCCAGCCATTGTCGAGGGCATGAACTGCCATGAGGCCGGTTGGGTTTACTTGTGGGGCTCGAATGATTTCAAGGAGGTTGGTGCACATGTCCATGATGGTAAAGCCATTGAAGGAGACCGTTCCATGGCCAGGGATCTTGATTTTCCAAGGGCCTACTCCATCGATTGCAATGGTGTCCCAAGGAACATATTGGTGTTCTTTGGTGGGGAGCTGTCCGTGGTTTTGGTGGCTATTCTTGTATCGTTGGCACGTGTCACACGTTTTGCAGAAGGCGTTGATTTGGTCCTTCAGGTTTGGGGCATATACAAATTGGTTGATGGTTCGGTACAATCGTTCTGCGCCGGCATGGCCAAGCACGTGGTGGTAGTATTTGATGGTGGCTTGCACTCTGTTTGGAGGGAGTACAATTTTCTGGCGACCGTTGGAGTCTACAACTTTCAAGTTGGTGCCATTGAAGTTTTCAGTTGTATAACGAGGATTGGTAGCGATATCTGCATTGGCTGCTTGATCTTGGGCGAGTTGGTCGAAGGCTAAGGGGTACATGGGAATGTCTTCTGGGTAGTTAAGAAACAATTCGGAAATAGAGAGAAGATCGGAGTCGGTTGAGTCAGTTGCAAGGTCCGAGTTATCCGTTGGATCGGGACCGAAGAACTCCTTCTTTTTCTCCGGAGTGTCTTGCTGAAGTGGGAGCCTTGAGAGGGCATCAGCAATGACATTGTCTTTGCCCTTGATGTATTTGAATACGGGGGAAAATTCTTCAAGGAGCATTCGCCAAGTCATAATTCTGTGGCTGGTAAGATTTTGCCTGGTTAAGTTGATGTGGTCTGTCCATACGATGATTTCAGCACCCCAAAGGATGGTACGGAATTCCTTGAAGACTTCAACAATACAGAGCATCTCTTTATCGACCGTTGGGTATTTCCGTTGAGCGGTGTTGAGTTTTCTTGAGAAGCAAAGGATGATTTTGCCGTTTTGGAGGATGACAGCCCCGAGTTGGTAATCAGAAGCATCAGTATAGACGTGGAATGGCTTGTTTGAATCAGGAAAGGCAAGGAGGATATCATTGGCAATAAGGGATTTGGCTTTGTTGAAAGCTTCGAGAAGTTCTGGTGTTGGAGAGATTTTTCCTTTGGCTCTTCCAGAGAGGTCAGTAAGGGGTGCAAGGACTTCAGCTCGTTTGGGGTAGAAGTTTCGGTAGAAGTTAATCATTCCAACAAAGGATCGAAGTTGGGTTGTTGTTGAGGGAAAAGCAAGTTTCAGAATAGGAGCAATCTTGTTTGGATTGGGCCTAATACCATCGCGCGAGATAATGTGGCCAAGCCAAGGAGCTTGGGATTGAAACCAGTGGCACTTGGAGGGCTTGACAGAGAAGTTGTGACACTTCAGTAAGGACAGAACAGAGGAGACTGATT
The DNA here is from genome assembly GCA_037355745.1 of Pseudo-nitzschia multiseries. Taxonomy (NCBI): domain Eukaryota; phylum Bacillariophyta; class Bacillariophyceae; order Bacillariales; family Bacillariaceae; genus Pseudo-nitzschia; species Pseudo-nitzschia multiseries. The sequence goes on from CM074785.1 coordinate 27,066,632, forward strand.
TGCAATGGGAGTCAAGGGTGTCTGAGAAGATACCAATATCATCGATGTATACTTCGATGTCCTTCAGGTGGGAGAGCATTTGTTCCATGCAGCCTTGGGCCCAACTTGGAGAATTAAGGAAGCCCATTGGCAGTCGGAGCAGTCTAAACTTTCCGAATGGAGTAACAAGGACACAAAGCCATGTGGAGGCTTCATCAAGTTTGAATGTGTGGAATTGCATGCTCACATCGATAAGGGTGACGTATTTGAATCCTCTTCTTCTGTGGAAGATGTCTTGGAGCTTTGGGAGCGGATAGTGAAGTTTCTTGGTGACTTTGTTGAGTTCTCGGAAGTCACTGATGAGTCTACAGGAGCCATCTGGTTTGGGCACTACAAACGTTGGCATTCCCCATTCAGTTGCATAGCATCGTTCGAGGATGCCAAGTTTCACTTGTCGATCGATTTCTTTCTTCACTGCTTCTTGTTGGTGCAGTGGAATGGAATAGGGTTGTTTTACATGATATGGCGTTGCGCCTTGCTGGAGATCAATGTGGAATGTTTGATTAGGGAAAATGCCTAATTCTTTGTCATTCAAGCCTTCAAAAAGTTCTTCATTTTGGAGGAGTATTGGTAACAAGGCTTGTTTCTCTTGGTAGGAGAGATGGTTTTGGTCGGTGACAAGCTTGTGGAGGTCAGTTTTCTCATACTTGGTGGTTCCGTCTACATAAGATTGTTGGATTGATTGGTTGGAGTAACTCTCTGCAACCGCGTGTGGTTCGGCAGACATAACCTTGTGGAGCAAGGATTTGTTGTCAAAGTAATTGCGAGGATGGAAGTCCATTGTCTTCTCATACCATTCTATGGTACAAGTCTCGAAGTCCATTTTCATTCCAAGATCTCTCATGGTTTTCCTTCCAATAAGGAGGTGGTAGTTGATATTCTGAGAGACTACAAAACACTTGATTTGTAGGACTTTCATGGAGTATGATAGTTCTGGGAATATGGTGTTCTCCAAGGTTACGTAGTGGTTGCAAGTGGTTTTGCCGTTTGTCATCTGCATTTGAATTGGTTGGTCTAGGAGGTTCTTCTTGATTCCAGAGGGAATTGCTGATTCCACTATGAGGTTGTCGGTTGATCCGGAATCGAAGAGGGTTTTCAAGTAGTACTTGCCAAGGGATCCGTTGATTGAGTTGCAGACACTTACTGTGGTTGGAGCAAGGTCGATGTCAACGTTGTCTTTGCTAGGAGCAACATATTGCTTGTTGTTGTCGGAATCGTTCTTTTCAGAGGGAAATCTTTGAAGATCCGAGTTGTAATATTCTTCATCGATATCCATATCGACATGGAAGAGATCCGGCCAAGGAGTTGTAGGGATGGTGGTTTCTTCTGGTTCATTGATGAAGATACACATGTGTTGCTCTGGTTCATGGAAGTTACTGCCGTGAGACGAAGAGGTAGTGGATCGATTGCTGTTGTTGGAATTACTGCTGCGATCATTCACGTGCGAGTCGGTGTTGTCCCTAGAGTTGTTATTAGACTGATTGGAGTTGCTGCCATACTTGTTGGTGTAGCATTGACCCCAGGTGTGATTGGTACCAGGGTGGATAGGACACGGTGAGTCATTTGAGATCCTAGTCGAACCTTTGTTGTTGTTGTTGCTTTGGTTGTTGCTGCGTTGGTTGTTGTTGTTGTTGTTGCGTTGGTTATTGTTATTGCTGTTGTTGTTTCGATTGTTTCGATTGTTGCGATGATTGTTGCGATTGTTCCGATTGTTTCCATTTCGGTTGTTACGATTGTTGTTGGCATTGTTGTTGTTCTGAGACGAGTTATCTGATTTCTTGTTCTTTTTGTTCTGTACAGATTGGAATCTTTCAAATCTTATCATCATTTCAGAGAGAGAATCTCTATGGGGAGAATGATGTTGTTGATAGATGTCTTTCCAGTCCTCAGGCATCGATTCAAAAACTAGATTCTTGAAGTCGCTTTCGTTGATCTCTGCATCTTGTGGCGGGTGTCCCGGTAGTAATGGGAGAATAACATGGTTGTGGAAGTTGACTTGCGCTACAAATTGGTGTACAGTCATGGAGGTTGTCTTCTTAATGTTGGTGAGGAATCTTTTATGATTCTGGTAGGCATCGAGGTTGCTGTTGAACTTGAAGCTGATGAATGCTTCCACTGTCGTCTGGAAGTTGTCCACAGTTCTCTGTGGGACGTTGGCTGATACATAGCTGTTCCACCAGCTACAGTCGGTGTAGTCTCTGAGGAGATCTACAAACTTGTCATAGATTCTTGGTCCTGTGGTTAGGTTGAGGGTCTTCTTAGATCTAATGAACTCATTGATGGTGAAAAGAATTTGTAATTTGGTTGATCCTGCAGTAATCAAAGGGATTTTGATCTTGGTAACTTCTTGAGATCCGTTGACTTCTTGGGTGTTCTTGTATTCAATTTTGTCAATAGACTCTTGATCAAAGTCATACTTGAAGGGGATGACTGAGTAAGACATACTTGTCGATTTCTTATTGTTACTGGACAATCTTCGGATCGGTTGTTCGTTTGTTAGCTGTGTAGTAGTGGTAATTTTATTCGTGTAGTAGTTGAAGTAGTCTTTACCGGTAGAAAAGGTCGAAGCGGTTATTCGACTGTTTAAACAGTGTCGTACGCCTCTAAAAAGGTACTAAAATAAGGTTTATGTATTTGTTAAAAACTAAGATGGAGATTGTGAGCTAGCTCTGTCAACTACTCCGAGGAGCCGTTGAGAAAGCTTATAACAGTAAAAAGCCGTTGAATAGAAATTCAACGTACATTGCACATAGAGAATTTGGATATGTTCTTCATCCAGTCTTCAATATTGAAGACCGGCTTGCTTTTCAGATTTTCTTGAATCGTGGGTAATTTTCAATCGTGAGCGTTGGAATTGTGGTATTCCAACGCTCACGATTGAAATTACCCACGATTCAAGAAAATCTGAAAAGCAAGCCGGTCTTCAATATTGAAGACTGGATGAAGAACATATCCAAATTCTCTATGTGCAATGTACGTTGAATTTCCATTCAACGGCTTTTTACTGTTATAAGCTTTCTCAACGGCTCCTCGGAGTAGTTGACAGAGCTAGCTCACAATCTTAGTTTTTAACCAATACATAAACCTTATTTTAGTACCTTATTTTAGAGGCGTACGACACTGTTTAAACAGTCGAATAACCGCTTCGACCCTTTTCTACCGGTAAAGACTACTTCAACTACACGAACAAAAATTACCACTACTACACAACTAACAACCGATCCGAAGATTGTCCAGTAACAATAAGAAATCGACCAGTATGTCTTACTCAGTCATTCCCTTCAAGTATGACTTTGATCAAGAGACTATTGACAAAATTGAGTACAAGATCACCCAAGAAGTCAATGGCTCCCAAGAAGTTACCAAGATCAAAATCCCTTTGATTACTGCAGGATCAACCAAATTACAAATTCTTTTCACCATCGATGCCTTCATTAGATCTAAGAAGACCCTCAACCTAACCACAGGACCAAGAATCTATGACAAGTTTGTAGACCTCCTCAGAGACTACACCGACTGTAGCTGGTGGAACAGCTATGTAACAGCCAATGTTCCACAGAGAACTGTGGACAACTTCCAGACGACAGTGGAAGCATTCATCAGCTTCAAGTTCAACAGCAACCTCGATGCCTACCAGAATCATAAAAGATTCCTCACCAATATTAAGAAGACAACCTCCATGACCGTACACCAATTCGTAGCTCAAGTCAACTTCCACAACCATGTTATTCTCCCATTACTACCGGGACACCCTCCACAAGATGCAGAGATCAATGAAAGTGACTTCAAGAATCTAGTCTTTGAATCGATGCCAGAGGACTGGAAAGACATCTATCAACAACACCATTCTCCCCATAGAGATTCTCTCTCTGAAATGATGATAAGATTCGAAAGATTCCAATCTGTACAGAATAAAAACAAGAACAAGAAATCAGACAACCAGTCTCAAAACAACAACAACAGCAACAACAATGCCAACAACAACCGTAACAATCGTAACGGCAACAATCGCAACAACCGTAACAATCGTAACGGCAACAATCGAAACCGAAATAACAACAACAATAACCAACGCAACAACAACAACAACAACAATCAACGCAGCAACAACCAAGGCAACAACAACAACAAAGGTTCGACTAGGATCTCAAATGACTCACCGTGTCCTATCCACCCTGGTACCAATCACACCTGGGGTCAATGCTACACCAACAAATATGGCAGCAACTCCAATCAGTCTAATAACAACTCTAGGGACAACACCGACTCACACGTGAACGATCGCAGTAATTCCAACAACAGCAATCGATCCACTACCTCTTCCCACGGCAGTAACTTCAACGAACCAGAACAACACATGTGTGTCTTCATCAATGAACCAGAAGATACTACCATCCCTGCTACTCCTTGGCCGGATCTCTTCCATGTCGATATGGATATCGATGAAGAATACTACAACTCGGATCTTCAAAGATTTCCCTCTGAAAAGACCAATTCCGACAACAACAAGCAAGATGTTGCTCCTAGCAAGGACAACGTCGACATCGACCTTGCTCCAACCACAGTAAGTGTCTGCAACTCGATCAATGGATCCCTTGGGAAGTACTACTTGAAAACCCTCTTCGATTCCGGATCAACCGACAACCTTATAGTGGAATCAGCAATTCCCTCTGGAATCAAGAAGAACCTTCTAGACCAATCAATTCAAATGCAAACAACAAACGGCAAAACCACTTGCAACCACTATGTAACCTTGGAGAACACCATATTCCCAGAACTATCCTACTCCATGAAAGTCCTACAAATCAAGTGCTTTGTAGTCTCACAGAACATCAACTATCATCTCCTCATTGGAAGGAAGACAATGCGAGACCTCGGAATGAAGATGGACTTCGAAAATTGCACCATTGAATGGTATGAGAAGACCATGGACTTTCACCCTCGAAGCTACTTTGACAACAAGCCCTTGCTCCACAAGGTCATGTCTGCAGAACCACATGCCATTGCAGATAGTTACTCCGCCCAATCAATCCAACAAGTCTTATGTAGATGGAACCACCAAGTATGAGAAAACTGACCTCCACAAGCTTGTCACCGACCAAACTCATCTCTCCTACCAAGAGAAACAAGCCTTGTTACCAATACTGCTCCAAAATGAAGAACTTTTTGAAGGCTTGAACGACAAAGAATTAGGTATTTTCCCTAATCAAACATTCCACATTGAACTGCAGCAAGGCGCAACTCCATATCATATAAAACAACCCTATTCCATTCCGCTGCACCAACAAGAAGCAGTGAAGAAAGAAATCAATCGACAAGTAAAACTTGGCATCCTCGAACGATGCTATGCAACTGAATGGGGAATGCCAACCTTTGTAGTGCCCAAACCAGATGGCTCCTGTAGACTCATCAGTGACTTCCGCGAACTCAACAAAGTCACCAAGAAACTTCACTATCCACTCCCAAAGCTCCAAGATATCTTCCACAGAAGAAGAGGCTTCAAATATGTCACCCTTATCGATGTCAGTATGCAATTCCACACCTTCAAACTTGATGAGGCCTCCACCTGGCTTTGCGTCCTTGTTACTCCATTCGGAAAGTTTCGACTACTTCGATTGCCAATGGGCTTCCTTAACTCTCCAAGTTGGGCCCAAGGCTGCATGGAACAAATGCTCTCCCACCTGAAGGACATCGAAGTATACATCGATGATATTGGTATCTTCTCAGATACCCTCGAATCCCATTGCAAATCAGTCTCCTCTGTTCTGTCCTTACTGAAGTGTCACAACTTCTCTGTCAAGCCCTCCAAGTGCCACTGGTTTCAATCCCAAGCTCCTTGGCTTGGCCACATTATCTCGCGCGATGGTATTCGTCCCAATCCAAACAAGATTGCTCCCATCCTGAAACTTGCTTTTCCCTCAACAACAACCCAACTTCGATCCTTTGTTGGGATGATCAACTTCTACCGAAACTTCTACCCCAAACGCGCAGAGGTCCTTGCGCCCCTTACAGACCTCTCTGGAAGAGCCAAAGGAAAAATCACTCCGACTCCAGAGCTACTTGAAGCTTTCAACAAAGCCAAGTCCCTCATTGCCAAAGACATCCTCCTTGCCTTTCCTGATCCAAACAAGCCATTCCATGTCTACACTGATGCTTCTGACTACCAACTCGGAGCTGTCATCCTCCAAGATGGCAAAATTATCCTTTGTTTCTCCAGAAAACTCAACGCCGCTCAACGGAAATACCCAACGGTCGATAAAGAGATGCTCTGTATTGTAGAAGTCTTCAAGGAATTTCGCACCATTCTATGGGGTGCTGAAATCATCGTATGGACAGACCACATCAACTTAACCAGACAAACTCTTACCAGCCACAGAATTATGACTTGGCGCATGCTCCTTGAAGAATTTTCCCCAGTATTCAAGTATATCAAAGGCAAAGACAATGTCCTTGCTGATGCCCTCTCAAGGCTCCCACTTCAGCAAGATACTCCGGAGAAGAAGAAGGAGTTCTTCGGTCCCGATCCAACGGATGACTCGGACCTCTCAACTGACTCCGATCTTCTCGCTCTTTCTGATTTGTTTCTTAACTACCCAGAAGACATTCCCATGTACCCCTTAGCCTTCGACCAACTCGCCCAAGATCAAGCAGCCAATGCTGATATTGCTACCAATCCCCGGTACACAACTGAAAACTTCAACGGCACCGACTTGAAAGTTGTAGACTCCAACGGTCGCCAGAAAATTGTACTCCCTCCAAACAGAGTGCAAGCCACCATCAAATACTATCACCACGTGCTTGGCCATGCCGGCGCAGAACGATTGTATCGAACCATAAACCAATTTGTATATGCCCCAAACCTGAAGGACCAAATCAACGCCTTCTGCAAGACTTGTGACACGTGCCAACGATACAAGAATAGCCACCAAAACCACGGACAGCTCCCTACCAAAGAACACCAGTATGTTCCTTGGGACACCATTGCAATCGATGGAGTAGGCCCTTGGAAAATCAAGATCCCTGGCCATGGAACAGTCTCCTTCAATGGCTTTACCATCATGGACATGTGCACCAACCTCCTCGAGATCATCCGAGCTCCACAAGTAAATCCAACCGGCCTCATGGCAGTCCATGCCCTCGACAATGGCTAGCTCTCCAGATATCCCAAACCAGTAAATTGTATTATTGACCAAGGAACCAACTTCATGAGTAATGACTTCCAACTCCACCTTGCGAACCTAGGAATCAAGGCAAAGGTCTGCTCGGTTCGAAACCCACAATCCAACGCAGTACTTGAACGCGTCCACGATACCATGAAGTCTGCAATGAGAACAGAACTCAATACCAATCCCCCACAGACTCTTCAGGAAGCCACGGACATCATCGATACTGTCTTTGCTTCCGCTCAGTTTGCCGTTCGATCAACCATCAACAAGACCTTTGGAATGACGCCCGGAGCCCTTGTATTCCACAGAGACATGTTTCTACCAATCCCTGTAATTACTGACTTGGCCATGGTCAGAAACAAAAGACAAGCTCAAATCGACAAGAATGCTATGAAAGAGAACAGCCACAGGAAGATTCATGATTACAGTGTAGGAGATCAAGTTATGGTGAAAAATGAAAAGCAAATCCCTGGAGCTTTTGACGCAAGAAGCAAAGGCCCCTACACCATACAGCAAATTCACACAAATGGTACAGTTTCCTTTCTCTTAAGAAATCACGTGATCCAACGCATGAACATTCGAAATCTGAAACCATATCACACCAACTAAAAATTTCTTATCTAAGCAATACTGGTCGCACACGACTAACAAAAATTCTGTGCCACCAATCGAACTTTTACGAGAAGGAGAAGAGTGTGGTATTCCAACGCTCACGATTGAAATTACCCACGATTCAAGAAAATCTGAAAAGCAAGCCGGTCTTCAATATTGAAGACTGGATGAAGAACATATCCAAATTCTCTATGTGCAATGTACGTTGAATTTCCATTCAACGGCTTTTTACTGTTATAAGCTTTCTCAACGGCTCCTCGGAGTAGTTGACAGAGCTAGCTCACAATCTTAGTTTTTAACCAATACATAAACCTTATTTTAGTACCTTATGTTAGAGGCGTACGACAGGAATACCACAGTACTAGAAATCACGACAGAAAATACTACTAGAAATCACGTAGAAAATAGTACTGTGAACAGTCAGAAAATACTTCGTAGTACAGGAAATTGAGTAGAAAACACTACGAACTGGTCCTGGCATTTTTGAAAATACCAGAGTACGAAGTAATTCCGAAATGACCAGAGTATTGTATTTCACCTCTGCGTGACAGTTAAGCCTGTTTCAAAACCCTTATTTTTCTTGGTACTTAGGGAGCGAGTCAAGTGCTCGTCCTCAGAAGCCATAGGTGGATTACGAAGTACTCCGGGTACTTCGTAATATTCATACAGTAAGTTACGAACCAATACTTCGCAAGATCTTCTGATTCTTGATGTTGTGCCGGTCTTAATCTTACTGCAACGCACGTACCGTACGGTAGAACATCTGCTGTCTGAAAGACATTTCAGAAAGATATCCTCCATACGAGAGTGAGGTCCTATTGTAATCTTAGCTACCATAGGCGATACATTGCTGCATTTTAGACTACGGTACTGTACCCCTACGTACCAAAAACGCATACAGTATTGAATATTTCAGAAAGATATCGTCCATACTCAATGGAAATACGGTACGCTACGGTACCTTTTACGCGATACATTAGTGCAGAACACAGACATCAACATTTATTTCCCATAAAATTTACAACAAAGGCACAATGAATATTATGATGTTATCCAGAAGTTATTCTGCTACCTTGCTCCTTGCCTGGCTGTGCGTTGCGGGTGCCCAAGAGAATCTAGGGGATCTAGGGGATCTAGGGGATCTCGTCGATGTTGGTCAAGCCACGGGCATTATCGACGACATCAACGAATCGATCGGTGATCTTTTCGAAGATGGCACTAACACTGACCCCGACACCGTTCCTGCCCTAGGGGATCTAGGGGATCTCATTGATGCTCAAGGGGATGTAGGGGATTTTATCGATAGCGATGCAATCTCGGGCCTCATCAACGAAACACTCAGTGATGTTCACGATGAAGTCGCCGTCGGTGTTGTCAATCAGACCATCAAGGACCTTGTGGATACAGGCCCGGCTACCGGATGCACCATCGATATGGTGAAGTTTTACATGGGCTTCGATCCGGATTATGTGGCGGCCATGGAACTCTATTTTGATTCGGAAAAACTCGAAGAAACAACGCCAATGGGATCCACCGATTACGCGTACACACTCAGTTATTCCGATGAAGGATTTGAAGCCTACCGAGACGCTTGCACCGCTGATGGGACTTATTGGGACGCTTACAACGACTCGTACACGAACTGCACCTACGAGGATAAGATGATATCGCTCGACATTGTCAACTTCGCCGGCTGTGTCCCCGCATCAAAAGCTTGCGAATCAGTAGGCGAAGCATTGAATCAATTGTTCGTCGCTACATTGAAGCATTTGACCATCAACTGCACACCTTTCGAACGGACCTACGACACATACGACACAGAGGATTTTCCCGACGCCACTTCAGACACAGAGGATTTTCCCGACGCCACTTCAGACACAGAGGATTTTCCCGACGCCACTTCAGACACAGAGGATTCTCCCGACTACACTTCAGACACAGAGGATTCTCCCGACGACACTTCAGACACAGAGGATTCTCCCGACGACACTTCAGACACAGAGGATTCTCCCGACGACACTTCAGACACAGAGGATTCTCCCGACGACACTTCAGACACAGAGGATTCTCCCGACGACACTTCAGACACAGAGGATTCTCCCGACGACACTTCAGACACAGAGGATTCTCCCGACGACACTTCAGACACAGAGGATTCTCCCGACGACACTTCAGACACAGAGGATTCTCCCGACGACACTTCAGACACAGAGGATTCTCCCGACGACACTTCAGACACAGAGGATTCTCCCGACGACACTTCAGACACAGAGGATTCTCCCGACGACACTTCAGACACAGAGGATTCTCCCGACGACACTTCAGACACAGAGGATTCTCCCGACGACACTTCAGACACAGAGGATTCTCCCGACGACACCAAACCCGATTGCGACAAGGACATCAAGATCCTCAAGACCACCGGTGTCACGCCCTTCCCCGACGGTGCCATCAAGATCATCCAACAGTATGAAGGCACCGTTACCGTAGCGTTGAGCCAGCAGTGGGAAATCAACGCCCTGAAAGGGGTTGAGAACATCTTTTACTCGTACAAGACCTCGACATTTAGCAGCCAGTGCTTCGAGAAGCAGGACGTCGCCGGTGCCACCACCTACGACGGTGCCGTAGAGATCGTCTGCAACATCATGACGCCGGTTGCCCACCTCTCGATCTGCGTCGCCGACAGCGGCGGGTGTCTGGATGCTTCCGGTGACAAAGCCACCATTCCCAAGTGCTGCCAGGGGCAGGTCCCACCCACAACGCCCAAGGTCTGTTACGAGATCGAGATCATGTGCGTTCCCGGGTGCGTCGACGACACAGCCACAACGGCGGCGTTGGTCAATCGCAATCGCCGCGGTCTCTTCTTGCGCGGGGCCTAGTGTTGTCGGCGAAAAATACGGACTTTTATAAAAAGTGTGTCGTAACGAACAACAAATGCAATCAGTCTTATGACCGATTGATTTAGTGAGTAGAACAATCGATGTTACAGTTCATTCGACCTTGTCGGTGACGATCGACAGGTTAATTAATCGTCGTCAAATTACTCGTCGTATCGTGTAATTTCAAGCATACAAAATACATGTAAACCATCTTCGATTGGTCTTTCTTAGTATCGTATTACCGTGTAATTCACCGTGATATTCTCATTGGAATATCACAGTATTTGTACCTTATTACGTAGAATTAGTACTAGGTTGTACATAGATTTTAGGGCATGATGGTGTTTTAGAGTTGTTAATTCTTCGAAGAGTGAGCTGTTGGGAAAATTCCCGCTAAGAGGGAATCCACATAAAAGCACCGACGATTATTCACTCATCAGGTTAATAACCTTACGAATAAGGTTATTTCCTTCTTTATGACTTTTCGTACGATATGCCCGCAAAAGACGTATGAATACGCCTTTACACGGTGAATTCTTTTCAGTCCCCTTCAGTCGTAAATCCTCCAACCGTTAAGCGGCTGGATTCTATGACTTAACCTATTCATCGTGAGTCGTTGTCGTGTTGAATACCAAACTGTATCCAGTCTACCATCAGAGGCCCTATCAAAAGAAATGGGGCGGCGTTTTGCCTTTCATTCTGGCTTGTATCATGGCATTTTGCCCTGATCCTTGCCGGTTTGATATATTATTTCATGGATCAAATTATCCATTTTCGAAATGCTCATTGCAGATCGGCTTATTCCATGATCAAACAAATCAACTTGTTACTTCAATCGAACGATCGATCGAACATTCCATCGAATGATTGATTTTTTTTTTTTTACTTTACCACATGCAACGAGAACAATGTTCTCTGAAAACAGCGCCGCTCATTAGCTTTGTAAACAAATCAGCAATATTTGTTGAACCTGGTTCCTTTGCAACTCTGATAATTCCTGCTGCAATAGATTCCCGCGCTTTGTGGTATGCAATGCTGTTGTGCTTCTTCTTACATGGGCTTTCAGGTCGTGTAACATTTGTGACAACTGACTCATTATCACAATACACATTTGTGCTACCATCAATTGGAACACCCATCATTCTCAACTTGTACCTTAGACCTTCAACCAATTCGATTGCAATTTTCAAAGCAATGATTTCAGATCCAAAAGTTGATGTCTCAACTGTTGTTTGTCTTTTGGAAAACCAAATGACCGGTGCATTATTAATGAAGATAATAACACCAGTATGAGACCTTCTGGTCGCCTTGCATCCGGCATGGTCGGCGTCAACAAAACAGCTCATTGTTACATGCTTTCCCAAGGCTTCAGGCATATCTGCTGGTATGACTTCAGCGGCACCAGGATAAAATTCAGACCAGTCACATTTTTGAAATTTACTCTCGTCAACTTTTGGTACAGTATCATCAAAAACCAATTTTGACCTGTTGTACTTTTTTAAATATGCAAATATATGAAATAATTGATTCAAATGCCCGATCCTTGCCTGTGCCAAATATCTTGACATCAGTGATACTGGCATTACTATGTCAAGTCTTCCTAATTCACAAATCCACCTGAGAACTCCAATTAAACCTTGATAGTAATTTTGCAATTCAGGATTCAATTCTTCCGATATATCAATTTCCGGTCGATAATCATGTGATAGTGGACTGGATGCTGATTTTGGTAGATACTTGTAGCCATATTTTTCAGTTCCTAACTCTTGTTCGACTGCTGCAACAGCTTTCGCTGTGTACTTAGTGCTTGATAATGACCATCTTGGCTTTGAATCACCTTCAAAGTAGAATTTCCCAATATCAGCTCCCAAATACAGAGTTGGCTCTTCAATTGTATCATCCTTCAATTTGAACTTTCGTTCAATGTTTTCAAGCTGGAACTTTGGATCTTCGCCAGAACATAGGATATCATCTACGTATGCAATGAGCATTGCCCAGTATCTGGATCCATCTTTCCTGGTTTCAATCCTTAAGTGCACATCCGGATCTGCCTTGCAAGGTGAATATCCAAGATCTCTCAAATGCTGGGTGAGGTATGACCTGAAAGATGCACCAGCAACCGGCAGTCCATATAATGCGCGGACGATCTTGCAAGGTCTTCCTGCAAGGTGAGGTGGAAAACCATCTTCTTCTCTCGCTTTTAGAAAGTATTTCTCTTTAATCGGGGCTGTCAAATATGCATTTTGAATATCAGCTGAGAGAACCTTCAAATCATTCAGCGCTGCCAGCAGAAAGAATATTCTTACTGAGTCTCGACTGGGAACCGATGAATAAGTATTTTCTTTGGCCACTGCAGGGACTTTGTGACCGTCCCCTACCAATCTGGCCTTCCTTGTTAGGGACCCAAGCTTGATGTCAAAAATCATGTGGGTTGTTATCTGTTTATGGCCAACTGGAATAACATCATCATCAGAAAATTCAAACGCTGCCATATTATTTGTCATTTCCTTATGAATTGCTCTTTCCCAGTGGTCGGTCCCTGTTTTCTTATCAATAGCCAGCGCTTGTTTGATTGAATGTGGCAATTCAACTCCATATTTGTGAGTCTTCAACCAATACTTTGCTGTTTTGGCCGCTTTAAGGATTCGATCCTTCCTCCTCAAAATTTTGTGCACCCACCATCTGAAAGCTGGTGATTTTTCAAGGTTATTGTTAACTGCATACTCGGCTAATTGCACTGGAAATGATTCTTTCACATCACTTAACTTACACCACGATTCAGTGCCATCTTTCCAACTGGCAAGAATTCTCCAACCCCTAGTTGTCGGCTTATGGGTTTTCCTGCCATTTTTTCCTATGGTCGTGGCTTCATCATCAGTTAGTGCAGTGTTGTCGCATTCATGGTCAATGAGCTCATCTAGTAGAGTGAACATCCTTCCGTCATCATCAACAGAGCTGTATAGGCTTTCTGCAACAATATTTGCCGTGTATTCCTCCATGGTGCCATCAGGTAGTTGCAATTTATACAGCCTCGTGTCTAGTATGGGATTCTCATTTCTGATTCCTATTGGTCTGTTTTGCAAGTCGCGAACCCTGTCCTTGACAACGCACCTGAGTCTTTCATCACCTCTTTCAATGATCACTTCATTTCCCAGATATTCATCTGGTTCATCAACATCTTCTACCGATGCTTCTGGCTCAGCCATTTCGAGTTTCATATCCGGTGTTTTTTCTGGTTGATTCTCAAATAGCTCTATTTGGGGCTCTGGGTAGTTTTCCTGGAAGAATGATGCGCTGTCCTTGACTTCATCTCCAATCTTGGATTCAATTGATTTGTCAATGGCTTCCATTCTTCTGAGGATATCTCTGTCCCGCCATTCAAATTCCTTGACGGGTCTTATTGAATTTGTAGATATTGGTATTGCTGATTCGGTCAGGAGCCAAAAACAATCCCCCCCACCTACCCTATTTCCACAGGGACCCAACCATCGCGCCAGCCTTTCAACACCTCGGGTGGAAGAATCACCTTTTTCATAATAAAACACAAAATCATACCATTCTGATGAAGTATATAATGTAATATCGGGCCTATAGCCATGGACCAATTCAAATGGAGTTCGCCCCATTGAAGAAGGGTTGTTTGATGCTGTTCTCTGCCTTATGTTTGCACATAGTTCACCACAAAATGACCATAATCTTCTCGGTGACTTCTTCTTCGCAGACTTGGTTGTGATTGCACTACCAAGATGACCAATTGCTTGTTCTGCTCGATTTTGGAATGGGCAATGTGGCTGGATAAATGTCTGATGGATGTGGTTGCGCTTTACAATTGAATTCCAGTGTGTTTTGTAGGTTCTTGGGGATCCTTGTTCTGGCGCACCATCAGAAATCAAATGCTCTGGAGTTCCAATTTCATGAATAAATGTCTTCAGTCCTTGATGGGCTTGTGATTTGTCCTGTATTGGTATAAATACTTCAAACCCATTTCCATTTGTAAAGATCTGTGCACATTTTTCTTGCCTCATAATACTCGTGGTTCTTGCATGCCATGTATCAGTGTACCAGGTTCCTTGTGCGACTCTCTTGTTCCTGAAGCGCTGAGTAGGCAGCCGCTTCATCAATGGTGATTGCAAATTCCTGAGTGCCTTCTGCGTCGTGACTTTCAGTGTCTGTTCAGCTTTCTTGAAACTAATGTTCCAAGTTTTGGCTAGGCGTTCACAGTCAACTTTGTTTGGACCTTCAATTGTTATCACTGATGGCCCCCATTGATTTCTTCTGTCAAGAGACCTCCTTTCTAGTGTATTGTCAATTTCTTGCAAGCTAGGGGCCTGTTTTGATTCTGCTTCAGGAGCTTCCATAAAGTCAAATTCTGTATCATCAAACAAAAATTGGTCTACCCTTCGCGCACTTGAAATATTCCTTACTGAAGAAATCCGATGAGCAATATTTCCATCTGTTGCAATCTGGCATTCAGTTAGCATTCTCCTTGTGGATACCTGATGGACTCTCATCAGTTTGCATTGCTGCATGACACTTGGGTGCCGTTTGTCTAAGCTGGTCTTGTGAAGTTTATTTGTAACATTACTAGCAGGTTCTGTTACAACAGAACTTTCCTCCATTGCTTGGTCCTCTTCGGTTGACATAGCTTGAAGGCTGAATTGGTCCCCTGAAATTGGATCTCCATTGTCAATGGCTAGCTCGGCCATCCTGAACTTCAGTGAATGTGGATCCCAGGGGGTATCATTTGTTGCTATCAAATGTTGACATTCATCAAGTTCCATTCTTGTGGGCTTTCTTGTGGGGAAATATGAGATCACATTCCTCATACTCAGTTTGATAAAAATTTTCTTCGGATCATCATCCTCCATTGGAGTTTGAATTGTAATTCCATGCTTGGATCTTGGATCAAATTGGCGAGGTGTCTCTTCAACAGAGTTGAAATTGCAGTCCCTCACTTGATTTGGGCATATCAAGCTGTTTTTCAATTTGTCCCCAAAGTACAGTGCTTGATGGAACACTATGATATATACTTGGCCTGATGTTGGATTCGTCCATGCAGTCGCACAGCTTCCAATGGGAATTTTCTTGATGGGCTTGTATTCTTCAGAAAAGGGTGCAACATCAACGTGTGTTGTGATTTGATCAGGATTCAGCAATACCATATTGCTTCCTGCTGCGGTAGTATCTGCATGTGAGTCTAGCTCACAATATCCTTCTTCATTTTCCCCATCATCAAAACCTACAGGGACATTCATCTGGTATAATGACCGGCTCACCATTTTTAACAATTTGTGTTCTAGTGATAGTGTCCGGTGATTATGTCATTTCTTAGATTTTGATCCAAAACTGTCACCAGCGCCTTCATTTTCAGTTTCTTTCTTTTTGGTCTCAGCAGCCTTGAGATTCCTTTTCTTCTTAGCCTGTCTCATCTGGTATAGCTCCTGGCGCTGTTCTTTTGACATTGTTTTATAAACACTTGTTGGATAAGGCTTGCACTCAACTTTTCCTGTAAAAGTTCCAGTTGTCTTTTGCTTTTTGTTGCTTGAAGTGCCCATAGAATACAAACTTCTGGAACCTCTTTTACTCTTCCCTGTTGCAAGCTTTTTCAATCCAAGACGATTGGTAAATAGAATCAAACATTCATTGAAGTTGTCACGATAGTCTTTGCTCTCATCAATTGCATCTGCTTTTGCAGCATCAAGTCGCTCATCACTGATTGAATTGATAAAATCCCAGACAAATCTTCTTTCATTATGATTCTTTTCAAATCTCAGAATTGTTCCATGAAAAGCAGTCCAATTTCGCTTGTGCTTGTTCCAGTCATAACCCTTGGAATCTCCAGTGTAGTGTGAATCTTTCATATCCTGATATGTCTTATTCAGAACCATAGTGATATTGGTATCAGTGTAAGCATGTTGCATGAGAGAAATGAAGGCGTTTCTGGCATTACCAGAATTCAGTGCAGTGTTTTGGAAATGTGCCACATATTCCCAACCAGGACCTTTTCTAGTTGCATCACACAGCAACCTCCAGACGACGTTGTTGTCCTCGTCGTACTGGTGACCTGACAGTACGCCACATCTTTCATTGTAGTCACTCCAAGTTGGATAAGTATCTGTTGTACTTTGCCCAACTGTTCCAGCCCTGGCTTCATCCGTAACTTCTTCCTTTTCTTGGGGTCTTATGACATACAAGATTGGGAATCCCTCAGAGTTGAATCTGTATCTCAGGTTTTGTCGGAAGCCTTCCTCCCATTCCCTGAATTTTGTGAGATCCTTTAGCTCGGGTGGAGTTGCCTTTTCCTGTGATTTCACACTTGATTCCATCATCTTGATTCTGAATTGCTGCAGTTCCAGGTTGTTTGGGTTTGCTTTCCAGTCGATAGCCCTTGGCTTGACTCCAATCAATGGTTGATACCGGGCCCAATTTGCCCAAGTTAGGAGCCTCGATGATAGCCTGTTACCATAGTGGATACTTTTTGGATTAGGACAGTCCGGACTGATAGATTTCAATCCGTGCATGAACGATTTAATGCTTTCCTTGTTGAGGTCTGTAATTTCACGAATATTAGACATCCCTCCCCTCATAATTTCTTCAGCTGATTCATAGTTGATACCAAAATCCATTAGGCTGCTCCTGAAAGCAAGCTGTTCTGGGTTCAGAAATCTACCATTGTTGAATCCCCTGATTTTTATCCTGGGTTGGGATGACCTTCTTCCCAGCCGTTCAGCTCTTGCGTTCTCTGCATTTTGGTCAGCATCGTTTCCTTCATCCTCATCATTTTCGCTATCCGCGTCATCTGGATTCACACCCTTTCTTTCTGCATCTCTCATTGCCCTGACTCTTTTCTTTATTTCTTGGTCGATGATTCTCTTCATGGTTGAGTTTGATTCTGGGTCCCCAAAGGCCCTTTCCATGACTTCCATGATTTTATCTTCCAAATCTTCCTTTTCTTGCATACCTCTTCCATTGTTTTCATTAGAATTCTGTGAATCGTCATCGTCTGAATCGTCATCGTCAGAATCGTCATCGTCATCCACTTCCATTTTTGTTTCTTCCATGTCGCCGTCCGCTCTAGTTCGTACCATGGTGATGAATTGTGTATTCTAATGGTCGGATGGTCACTTTGAAGAGAGTTTTCGGATTATTTGGAGTATTCGATAGATGATATTCGATGGAATATTGAATATTCAATCGATGGTGGTATGTGGTGGAAGAGTGTAAGAATCGAGGGTTGGATGTGAGAGGTGGGTGGTCAAGAGTTGGTGACTGTTGAGTGTGATTTGCTTATCTGTTTTGTATTTATCCGGATCGAATTTTCGTTCCGGTTTGTGTACTTTCTGACTATTCGGATCGAGTTTTCGTTCCGGTTAGTTTTGTGTGAGCTTTTGCTTTTGTTGCAAATCAAGATTGTGAGCTTTCCTATCCTTTCTTGGGATTTTTGCTCATTCTGTATTTCTGTGGTGAAAGATTGAAAGATTGTTTCCTGAGAATTTAGTGTTCTCCTTTTCATTTTTGGATCTTTCCGATCTTCCCGATCTTCGGGGATTGGTGTTCTCATATCTTTTTCGTTTTTTTTTCGTGCGGGCAGATGCTCTTCGCAATCTGTTCCTCCCTTCTGTTTCACCACAGAATACTTCAGGCTCAATCTTCTGGCTCACATCGTTCTTGTTTTCAGTGAAAGATCAGTGTTCTCGGATTGGATATTGATTCCTTTCAGCTGATGCCAACCTGGGCGACTCTTTCATCTGAATCGTCCAGCTTCTTTTCCCTTGCTTGTTTGCTGGATCTCGTATCCCGGTGGAGCCACCACCTTGGTTCGAGTCTTCGGCCTCTTCTTTCAAGGGAGGCCGCCCTGGTGTTGGTCTATTCCAGGGCTCCACAAGCAACTGCCCCTTTTACATCCTTGGGGGTTGATGCCGGTAGCTGATCAGGCTAGTCCGGATTAGTCTTCGAGCTCAAACTGCGTTTCTTGGTGGGAAACGCCATTCGGTCCTCCACAGCTCGTAGAGTGCTGTGGGTCTGATAAACTATAAAAAGTGTGTCGTAACGAACAACAAATGCAATCAGTCTTATGACCGATTGATTTAGTGAGTAGAACAATCGATGTTACAGTTCATTCGACCTTGTCGGTGACGATCGACAGGTTAATTAATCGTCGTCAAATTACTCGTCGTATCGTGTAATTTCAAGCATACAAAATACATGTAAACCATCTTCGATTGGTCTTTCTTAGTATCGTATTACCGTGTAATTCACCGTGATATTCTCATTGGAATATCACAGTATTTGTACCTTATTACGTAGAATTAGTACTAGGTTGTACATAGATTTTAGGGCATGATGGTGTTTTAGAGTTGTTAATTCTTCGAAGAGTGAGCTGTTGGGAAAATTCCCGCTAAGAGGGAATCCACATAAAAGCACCGACGATTATTCACTCATCAGGTTAATAACCTTACGAATAAGGTTATTTCCTTCTTTATGACTTTTCGTACGATATGCCCGCAAAAGACGTATGAATACGCCTTTACACGGTGAATTCTTTTCACTTTGTTGGCATCAAATTCGATTGGAAAAGCTGACAAAACGAAACGACGACCGTGCGGAATACGAGATACAAGTACTCCAATGATTAAGCGGTAGAATCAAACGAACCTCCACTACTTGGAATCCTTAAGTGGTAAAAACGATATCACCTAAGGCTACAAACAAAAAGGAATAACCGGTTAGAAACAAGAAATATCCAAAGACCTGAACAGTAAGTAAACACTTGGAACCCATAAGTACATTCAAAAGAATATACTTAATATCCCGTGAGGAAATTACTTATTGCAATCAAGAAAATCAGTACCGATTCCAGATGGGCCTCATATCCGGCATATATACCACGAATAAGCATACGCCCCATCGAACAGAATACTTAACCCCATAATGACCGATACCATCGAATGACCGATACAGTAAAACCGACACGACGCTAACACAGCAACAGCAGCAGAAGAATCGGTACGATGGTAAAGCAGACAGTAACAAATAACCGGGGAAGATCTCTACCACATGAAATACAGCAGAGAGCCCCGATACACAGTGAAAATACGTAGTAAAAATAAGAGCCTCTCTCTGAGCTCACATCTCTTTAAATTTTAACATCATATACCTTTTGGTCGATTTTTAGAGTAACAACAGGTTATAGAGCCCTTATAACTCACACAATTGCTGCCCATCCGTAGGATTGTGTATACCTTAAGCTATCTATCTCCGGCCGTTCAGCACCTCCACTGTCGGTTAAATCCAGAGGAAATTTGTAGTGACGCCCATCCGTGTGCTACACTTCGGCCTCCCCCATCTCCTTCTTCTCCTCACTCGCGTATCAAGGGGTGTATACAGATCCTTCTACCAAGAATCTTCTTCTGTAATACACGACCAAGAAGTATACGTATTAAGGGGTGTATCTCATCATCGGTTTGGTATCTTGACGCCGACGATCGTTCCGTCGCACCGATTGTTCCGTCGCACCTCCCCTCGATCATTAATTGCATCACAAGAACGTTCCGAGATTCGGCCCTCTCGAATCTTCTCTCATCCCCCACGATCGATTATTTTGATAACAACGATCTACACGATTGTTTCGCTTCGAGCATTACGATCGAACGATTCTAATCCACATCCGAGGACGACGATCAAACGATTACGATTCCATTTGACGAAACACCGATCAAACGGATTGATTACGTTCGACGCCGAAACATCGGAATAAATTTACGATTCGACATCCGTCCGACGCCGAAACAACGGAATAAATTTACGATTCGACATCCACCATGGTTCCTCCACCAGAAGCATACGATTGGTCCAATGTCTATGGGATTGCATTCAAATTCCAAAGTGACAACAACCCCCAAGAAGTCCTCTCTCTCAATGGCACCTATGCAGAAAGCATCCCACTCACAGCACCTGAAATATCAACTCTCTTCACATCGGACGCTAATGACGAAGGCCCAAGAACCCTTGGTCCTGCCCCAGTCACTGCACTAAGAGAATCCTTCTGCAACAGCATCACCTTGGAAATGACAAACATCGATGAACTAGAAAAGGGACACATAGCCCATCTCCTTGATTCATGCCCCGTACGATTTCTTAAACCTAGTTTCCCAAACCAAAGGATCAGAAACCCACAGGAGTTTGACTCTGCAGGAAGAGAGGCCGTCAGACAAGCTGAAGCAACCAATAACCCAGAACCACTCGCCACAGTAATCTTCAACATCAATCAATGGAAGTTCAGAAGAAACTGGAAGACCAATAACCCCGGCAACTACTTCAATGGAATTTACACAGGTGAAGTTCAACCCGACGTTGAGGATGAAACTGCCACAGCTCCAAACCCAACGCCCACCGCAACGGGCACCGACATGCAAGAATTGACCACCCTACTCCAACAATTGGTCAACAACGGCAACAACAACAACAGCAACGCCACCAACAACAATACCGGCGCCAACCACCAATCTCTTGACCTTCCATGGAATCCAGCAACATTACCACCACCTGTGAAAGAGCGATATTACAGGCGAGATGAATTCCTCACCAAAGATGATATGAAGGATTTCCCAATCACCTACACCGACTCATCGGGAAATGAAACAATTGTCAGGCAAAACTACTACCTACACAATCTAGGCAGTGGCAGAAATGACCAGCGCCTGATCACCAGGAGTGGTGACTGCTTTGATCTCACCAGAGCCTATAACAAGTCCAAGGAAGCCGCTAGAGACAAACTATTCCTCTCAGGGTTTCCACAACTACAGGATGCAACGGACCCTCAGGTTAGGAAATGGTACAGAGAAATCACAGCTCACTCACAGCAACACCATATTTATGTCCACCCATACTATCTCTTCAGGCGCGAAGCTGATCACCTAAGAGGATTCACCATTGGCGATAACTTTCCACATGATTTACCTTTAAGATATGAATTGGCCATCAATGAATGGGGAAATCTGATTTACACCGCACTCAGAAGCGACAAAATCATCCCTGATTCATGTGCAAGCATGAAGGCAACCATCCAGAGCTTTGAAGGAGGACAAGGTTATGAAGCGCTATACACAGTTATTTCTCAGACACATCCCAACTCAAAAAGACCATCCAATGCCAGCAGAATGGTCCGAAATCCTCCAAACCAAAACTCAAGTGAATCCCTTGAAGAATATTACTTCCGGTACAAGGATTACTTGAGACTCAGAGTGTTCCTCCAAAACCAACCTGGCACTATCGGTTCAACAGAAGAAGTTAGCAACCTTATTGCAGGAACCGCCCTCTCAGAAGAGCTCTTCAAAAAAACAGAAGATGAACGCGACTCTGATGACCAATTCAAGCGAGACAAATACAAGGCAGGTAGGCTTCTACAAACCCTCCAAACATATGAACAAGAGATCAAGGCTGAGCAAAAGTACAAGAGGAACAACTCCAAACCAATCCAGCCCAAGCAATTGAACGTCTCAGGAACCAGACCAGGTCCCCGTCGGAATGATCGGTTTCAAAAGCGCGCTAGCAACAGTACTGTTAGAACACCTTCTACTTTGACATCTCACTCAATCAGCCTGATTGAATCACTTGGCTACCCGGAGATGGATGAAGAATCTGACGATCCCTTCCTCCACCAAGCATATTGCAATGCTATCACGGCATTCGATAAGCAACCTAGTCTTTTTGACACATCCAGAAAATGTATTGTTTGCCACATGTCTGGTCACAATTTTGATAATTGTCCTGCATTGCAAGATATTGAGTCCCTGAAGAAACATAGGATTGCTGCGGCTGTTTTTCTGAACAAATCCAGTAAACAGACCCAACAACTCTTAGATTCCACCCAACAAATCTCTCAGATCAACATTGGCAATGAAGATCAAGATGAGGTTTCACCTGATGCTACAGTAGAAAACCAAAATTTTTGCAATGGCCAAGAATAGAAAGTCTTTCTTGGAGCCATACTATGACATCACCTCAAGATGATCCTCAAGGATTTGACAACATCACAGCGTCCCAAGTGAACAGCTTATGCCCCTCCTTGGACTCCAGCAGTGTCAGCTCCTATGAATCTGTCATAATTGGTGCCGTCGACCTCCTTCCAAAAGACAGCCTCCAGTCATCTATACCAATTGATGTCTACTGTGACATGGAATCACTCAGGGCTACATCCCCTACATTGGAATCACACCTGAAGACCAATGAGGATCCCAATTTCGATAGGGACAACCCTACGCCAGTTGATACATACAATGTGCAATCCCTCGTCCCACCGGACCCTATTGCAGCTACAGCCTACTTCCAACAGGGTGTCCGGGCTCAGATTGACACCGGTGCAAAGGTTTCCTGCACAAACCTCAAACACATCCTGCACGGTTACAAACCTTACACCAAGATAAGAAAATGTCCTGTCAGGCTTACAGCAGCAATAGGAGGCACAGCAGCTACCTGCATCCCTGAAGGCTCAGGATATTTGCATATCCCAGCACCGAATCACATTGGATATATCAAAGTTTTCTTCTACTATTCTCCCTCCCTGTCAACAACATTACTGAGTGAGAACGATCTCTGTGGAATGACATCCCGTATGCGATGTCAGTTCAGTGGACAGTCCATCCATAAATCATTCACTGAGAACCTTGACTCATCTGCTCCACAAAATGGCAACCTCACCATTATTTGTCATCACAAGCAGAACACTGCCTGCAGCATTGTCCTCCATGGGAGCATCATTGATGGTCAATGCTATACACACCCAGTACTGATCCCAGATGTTGATATTGCCTCTCCATATGCAAATTGTGCAACGTCGTCCGCCTATGCCTTAGCGACTGACATGCAGTTCAAGGAAGCTTGTGAACTGGCCTCCAAAGAAGCAATTAGCAACTACAGGTATGATATATACACCAACCTTGTCAATCTGCAGACATGCACTGAAGCAGCAAAAGCTCAGTCTGATACCAGTGTCATACCAAGGTTTGATGCCAAACTGTTTTTCACCAAAATTGTGGACAAAAATATCCCAATCCAAGCCATCAAAACCAAGACATCGAAACTCCTGTGGCACCAAAGGTTGGGACACCCATGCGATGATTTTCTGTATCAAGCTCATAAGCACATCATTGGAGTCCCAAAGTTCAAACGGCAAACCAGTATTCTTGACCAATGTCCAACTTGCATACAATGTAAGCAAACCAAAACACCTGCTGGCTCACATTCCACACGCAAGGCCACACAACCGTTTCAGGGTTTATCTATTGATTTTGCATTCTCAGGTACCAAATCCTCCAACAGCAAACGCAAGCGCGATTATGAAGGCATTCATGGAGAAACTGCTTGGATTCTCATCACAGATCACTATACTGGTATGAAATATGGAGACACGCGAATCTCTAAAGCAGCGCCACTACACTGGTTAGAGCATTTCTTCGCCCAGCACAACCCAACTTGTGCCGACAAGTATGTTTCAGTTGATCAAGGTGGAGAACTCTATCACAATCCTGACATCAGAAACCTATTCTCTGCGTTTGGATATTCCATTTTCCCCACTGGCGCGGACGCTTCCCACCAGAATGGTACAGTTGAAAGAGCACACCGAACTCTTGCTATCTCCATGAGGACAATGCTGTCCGGTGCTAATTTGCCCATCAAGTTCTGGCCCTTTGCTTTCTACCATGCACTCCGGTTGTCCAATGCATTCCCTGAAGGCACCCAACTACATTCGCCATTGGAATTGGCAACTGGCCGTAAGGAAAACCTTGCTGATTTCCGAACCTTTGGTTGCAGAGTTTGGGTTAGACCTCCAGGCAAGAGATCAATCAAGCTCAAACCCAATGCAAGAAAAGGCATATTTCTAGGTTTTGTACCCTACACTACCAGAAACATTCTGTGGTATGATACTGAGACACACAGAGTCAAGATAGCCACGCATGTCAGGTTTGATGAAGGCATGAATGATCTCCCACTTGCAGACCTCCCCACTAATGTCAAACACCTGCTCAGGACAGATGACAACATTCCACTTCCTGCGGAACCCACTGAGGTGTCATCCAGTGATTTTCAATTCTCTATCTCCCCCTTTGCCGATCTCACAAATCTCAGGCTCACTGTCTCCCCATCTTGTACTGATCAAACATTTGGCCTCCGGTATGCCAATGATTCACTGCTTGGCAGAGCTTACATCACAGATATCCTCCCAAATAGCCCTGCCTCAAAACTTTTCTCCTCACACAAGAAATCTCTCTCCAAGCTACGAGGTGCTTATATTGTATCTATCAATCACAATCGTGTCTTTACTGCTGCTGATGTTACTACAGCTTTACAGGCTTGCCACGATCGAGGGGTGAGGGATTCTTCACTAGATACACCAATTACCTTTGCACTTGAAGAGAAATTGTCTATGAAGGAGGTCAGGAAACGCTCAAATGAATATGGTTTATTTGCTCCCAATACCTCCTGGAAGGAACCCACAGCTGAAGAAGATCCACCATTCTTGGACCGGATTTCCTCCATCAAAGCTATCCAGCGCATTGGTACAAAATACAAGCAGCTGATACAATCAAGAATCAACCAGGTCGATAGCACTGAAGCACTCCATGCCTCCATCCAAAAACACTTGGCACCAACTGAAGACGACATGGATGTTGTCATTCCTACTATTGATATTGCATCCCTCCAAGCTATCACCAAGCTTCATAAACCAGGAAATCAAGCATTACCACTAGATGCAGATTCACTACCAACTGAAGAAATTGAACTCTTAATCAAGGCCATCAATTCCAAGGCAACTACACCTGAAGAACAAGCACTAGGGCACTTCACTCGAAGGAATCTCAAGCCTTTATCTACATGGCCTGAATGGCAAGCTGGGGAGCGAAAACAGCTTGATCAGTTTGAAGATTTGGAAATGTTTGGATCACCAATTCAATACCCTAAGGACCCAGACGCGATTATTCTCAGACCCCATTGGCAATACAGTGTCAAAAGGAATGGTGTCAGAAGAGCCAGACAATGTTGCAATGGAAGCAAGTATGCAGCTCCAACTCTGCATGCCATAGCCATGTCATACTCATCATGTGTTGAACACCCCATCCAAAGACTGTTCTTTGCCATTGCAGCAAGTCTCAATCTCAAAGTCTATGGGGGGGACGCGGCTGACGCCTATGCCCATTCTCCAGGGCCCAACATCCCTACATACATGACTATTGATGATGCATATGCAGAATGGTACCGGCACAAGCATGGCAAAGACATAGACAGAAGATTGGTGCTTCCTGTTCTTCGAGCACTCCAAGGCCATCCAGAATCAGGTAGACTATGGGAAACCCACATCAACAAAATATTGAAAGGCCCTGATCTCAACTTCAAAACCACCACACATGACAGGACGATCTACACGACAGTTTTTGAAGGAGAAACGGTTTACATGCTGAGACAAGTTGACGATTTTGCACTGGCTTGCACATCGGAATCCATATCTGACAAGATCTATGACATTATAGGTGCAAGGCTGAAGCTCCCTAGAGAAGATGCTGTCCCCTTCACCAAAATGGGTTTGCTTGAAGACTTCAATGGAATTGATGTCAAACAGACAGCTGACTACATTGAACTGTCCTGCGCCAATTACATTGACCGGATCATGACATCCCATGGTTGGGAGACTGATTCTAAGATGAAACCCCACTCCAAACCATCAGCGCCGTTATCAACTGAAGTACTGAGCCAACTGCAATCACATACGAATGGACCATTGGAAGGCACCAAGGAACACGCTGCATTACAATCCACATCAGGGTTCTCCTACAGAACACTCTTGGGTGAAATGATGTTTGCATATGTGAGCTGCCGGCCAGACATTGGCTATGCAGTGACCCTGATGTCAAAATACAGTTCCAATCCCACTGCATTCCACTATTCCAGTCTGAAGAACATCGCTCGATATCTCAGAACAACCCGATCCTGGGGTATTAGATTCTATAGACCGAATGCAGAACCATCTCTTCCATCAGGAGAACCATATAATGATGTAGTCCAAGATGGATCACTCCCAGATTACCCTGCAGATATCAAGCATAGCAAGTTGATGTGTTTTGTTGATGCAGCATATGGAAATGATCCAAAACATCGCAGGTCCACCACAGGATATGTGTTCACTTATGCGGGTGGAGCAATTGTTTACAGATCCAAAGCGCAATCACTCACTGCACAGAGTTCTACAGAAGCAGAATTCATTGCTGCAGTCACAGCGGCCAAAACAGCCAGATACCTCAGATTCGTACTCAAAGAATTAGGATTTGCCCAAGCTGGTCCAACCCCTATCTATGAAGACAATGCATCGGCAATTGAGATCATCAATGCTCAGAAGCCAACTGAAAGAACCAGGCATATTGAAATCAGGTTTTTTGCCATCCAATCATGGAAGGAAAACGGTGAGATCAAGATGATTCATATTCCTGGCGTTATCAACCCGGCTGATGATCTAACCAAACCATTGGGATGGATCTTACACGCCCGACATGCAAGATACATTATGGGACACCACGCAGGGTAAACCAGTCAACAGTACTCGCTTCGACGATTGCTACGATTGATTCGATCTGATTCCGATTCGATCCGAATCAGCAAAATTGATCCAAGGTTAAATATACCCCGACAGTAATCCAATACAACACGGGTAGAGTATTGGATCAAGGGGTGTGTTGTCGGCGAAAAATACGGACTTTGTTGGCATCAAATTCGATTGGAAAAGCTGACAAAACGAAACGACGACCGAGGTGCGGAATACGAGATACAAGTACTCCAATGATTAAGCGGTAGAATCAAACGAACCTCCACTACTTGGAATCCTTAAGTGGTAAAAACGATATCACCTAAGGCTACAAACAAAAAGGAATAACCGGTTAGAAACAAGAAATATCCAAAGACCTGAACAGTAAGTAAACACTTGGAACCCATAAGTACATTCAAAAGAATATACTTAATATCCCGTGAGGAAATTACTTATTGCAATCAAGAAAATCAGTACCGATTCCAGATGGGCCTCATATCCGGCATATATACCACGAATAAGCATACGCCCCATCGAACAGAATACTTAACCCCATAATGACCGATACCATCGAATGACCGATACAGTAAAACCGACACGACGCTAACACAGCAACAGCAGCAGAAGAATCGGTACGATGGTAAAGCAGACAGTAACAAATAACCGGGGAAGATCTCTACCACATGAAATACAGCAGAGAGCCCCGATACACAGTGAAAATACGTAGTAAAAATAAGAGCCTCTCTCTGAGCTCACATCTCTTTAAATTTTAACATCATATACCTTTTGGTCGATTTTTAGAGTAACAACACCTAGACAGGCAGTCAGTCAGTCAGTCAGTCAGAGGGGCAAACAAGACAATACAATTCAACACAAGACAAGACAATCGATGGGGATACTTTTTGTTCTGTTTTCGGTCCCACGCGTGTGAGGGACGAAGCAAGTTTTTGATCGTAGCTACTACCGTACAGCGCATCATTGATTGCCTTGGTATGGCAGGACTTTACGGATACCGATGGTGCTAATAATAATAATAAGAAGAAGTGTTAAGGAGGGACAGAGAGAGCACCATGAAAGTTTCGGCGTCTATTGTTAGGAGGGACAATCATGCGCTAGAGCTTACTTATATTACTTACATATACACTTTGCATATATATATATATATATATCTATATTACATATCTACTACTAGACAAATACATAGAAACAGCCGAAATGATAAAATAGGCGTATCTTCCTTCCTTCCTTCCGTCGTACCGTAACTGCTGTTGTTGAGAACACGCCAATCATCAGCCAGACTCGTGGTGTGGTAGTGACATCCAGACTCTTTGTGGTGGTGGGGTTGGTGGGGTTGGTGGCAGTGGCAGTGGCAGTCATCTAAGCCTTTCAAACCTTTCTAGCGTGGAGAACTACTAGTATTGTTGGTGGACACACACACACACAGTCTTAGCAATGATGAAAACACATACGCTGAGGAAACACCGGTGATCGATCTACTAGCTCCAGACACACAAGAAACCAAGCGGCCGGCAAGAGTTTCTTTAGAACCAAATAAGTGATGTAAATACTAATGACACTACTACTACTAGTAATACAACAACTAGTACTATAGTAGTCAGAAACCTATACGCCAAGCAATACAATAGAAATAAATGATCAACAAAAAGAGGAGTGCCACCGCCACAAAAACCGCTGCAAGAATGGCAGCAGCAGGAGGGTGAGCGGCATCATTGACGACAATGTTCGCGCATTGTATGGATTGCCAGTTGCAGGCGCATCTTTCAGATCATATC
Source organism: Pseudo-nitzschia multiseries (assembly GCA_037355745.1). NCBI lineage: Eukaryota > Bacillariophyta > Bacillariophyceae > Bacillariales > Bacillariaceae > Pseudo-nitzschia > Pseudo-nitzschia multiseries. The sequence goes on from CM074785.1 coordinate 27,095,694, forward strand.
TCACACAGCATTTGAGGGATCTTGGATATTCCCCATGCAAAGCAGATCCGGATGTGCACTTACGAATTGAAACCAGGAAAGATGGATCCAGATACTGGGCAATGCTCATTGCCTATGTAGATGATATCTTATGTTCTGGTGAAGATCCAAAGTTCCAGCTTGAAAACATTGAACGGAAGTTCAAATTGAAGGATGATACGATTGAAGAGCCAACTCTGTATTTGGGAGCTGATATTGGAAAGTTTTACTTTGAAGGTGATTCAAAACCAAGATGGTCATTATCAAGCAACACACCAAATATACGGCGAAAGCTGTTGCAGCAGTCGAACAAGAGCTAGGAACTGAAAAATATGGCTACAAGTATCTACCAAAATCAAATCCAGTCCACTATCACATGATTATCGACCGGAAATTGATATATCAGAGGAATTAAATCCTGAATTGCAAAATTATTATCAAGGTTTGATTGGAGTCCTCAGGTGGATTTGTGAATTAGGAAGGCTTGACATTGTAATGCCAATCTTGCTGATGTCAAGGTATTTGGCTCAAGCAAGAAAGGGACATCTGAACCAGTTATTTCACATATTTGCATATTTGAAAAAATACAACAGGTCGAAATTGGTTTTTGATGATACAGTACCAAGCATTGATGAGAGTAAATTCCAAAAATGTGACTGGTCTGAATTTTATCCTGGTGCTGCTGAAGGCATCCCAGCAGATATGCCTGAAGCTTTGGGAAAACATGTGACAATGAGTTGTTTTGTTGATGCCAATCATGCCGGATGCAAGGCAACAAGGAGGTCTCATACCGGTGTTATTATCTTCATTAATAATGCACCGATCATTTGGTTTTCCAAAAGACAAACAACGGTTGAGACATCAACTTTTGGATCTGAAATCATTGCTTTGAAAATTGCAATCGAATTGGTTGAAGGTCTAAGGTACAAGTTGAGAATGATGGGTGTTCCAATTGATGGAAGCACCAATGTGTATTGTGATAATGATTCTGTTGTCACAAATGTTACACGACCTGAAAGCCCATGTAAGAAGAAGCACAACAGCATTGCATACCACAAAGCGCGTGAATCTATTGCAGCAGGAATTATCAGAGTTGCAAAGGAACCAGGTTCAACAAATATTGCTGATTTGTTTACAAAGCTAATGAGTGGCGCTGTTTTCCGGGAACATTGTTAAGTTCAATCATGGAAACGAATCGATCTGCAATGAGCATTTCGGAAATGGATAATTTGATCCGTGAATACAATATATCAAACCGGCAAGGATCAGGGCAAAATGCCATGATACAAGCCAGAATGAATGGCAAAATGCCTCCCCATTTTGATAGGGCCTCTGATGGTAGACTGGATACAGTTTGGTATTCAACACACGACAATGACTCACGATGAATAGATTAAGTCAAAAGATCCAAACGCTTAACGATTGGATTTACGACTGAAGGGGACTGAAAAGAATACACGGTGTAAACGCATATTTGCACGTACGAAGGGTCATGAAGGCAAATAACCTTATTCGTAAGGTTATTTAACCTGAGTGAATAATCGTCGGCGCTTCGATCATGTGGGTTGCCTCTTAGCGGAATTCTCCCCATCAGCTCACTCTTTGAAGAATTAACAGCTCTAAAACACTATCATGTGTTGAATTACTCAAAGATACGTGATACGTATATGTACGATTTACGTATACGACCATTTACGTGTACGTGAAACATGATACGTATTACGTAAACGTGAAATACGTATTACGTAAACGTGCAATTTACGTATACGTGATACGTAAATATGTATTACGTAAACGTACAAATACGTATTACGTAAACGTACAATTTACGTATACGTGAAGCGTGAAACCATGGAACGTAATACGTTTTACGTAAACATACAAATTCACGGTCTTATATCACTAAATGAGCGCAATAAGTGAATTACACATAAGCGCACGGGAGTGTCAAAGGATACTTATAGCACTGAGTACAAGCCAAAATAAGCGATATGAGGATCGAACTCTCGACACAAGTATCCACGCATCCCCACACAAAAGAAAGACAAATAAGTAATTGAGAGAACAATATGGTCCAGAAACAATCCCATCATAATCTTAATGATAACTCTTTCCAACACAGTAAAAAGAGCAAAATAACGTAAATACTAAAAGAAATCAATTTAACCAACATTGCCGTACAGCTTTGGTCTTATTAGTTATCGTTAAGATTAACACACACCCCAATGCCAGAGGGAACACAAACCGAAGGAATCCCCAGCCCCACAACGAGAGGAGTTACCCCTGACACCAGCATCGACAATTCCAGAAACATAGGCTCCACCGCAATCCGGGATCTAAGAGACCAATTGGTAGAACTCGAACATTACCACAGGGATATCCTCGAGTACACCGAAGAACAAAACACACAATTGCAAACACAGAACAGGTTGCTATACAACTATACCGAAGACAGTGAGGATAGCGATACTGACGACGAGATGTCCAAGAAGAAAGACCATCATGCGTCGCTCAAGGACCACTTGGATGAGGCACAGACTAAACCGATAGGGATACCGACGAGCATAGAGGTCTACGAGTTCAAGAAAGCACTAGCTAACGCGTTAGCAGAGGTACCCTCCATCAAATACATACAGGGAGGGGGTTACGCATTTCTACTGGAAACTGAAGCGCAGTACCACGCGAGGGACCCCCATGCGCCCTTCCCAGAGGCCCCACAGGAACCACAAGAACTCGATAGTACCGTAGAGCTCACCCCCGACACGTACAAACTATGGAAGCGAAGCCGGGCCCTTTACGTAGAGTGGAACAAATACGACAGGAAAGCCCTACTACTTAAAGACAAGAAATTCCCCAACATGCTTGGAGATCTGAAGGACCCGGGCTCAGACGCCTTTCCCAGGGGGACTACAGTAAACGAAGCATTCCAAACCATGGAGGAGGACCTATGTACTACCGACGCCCAGCATCAGCTCACTCGGGAACTCACCAAGAAAATGAATGCATTGTCGTACACACCGAGCCCAATCGGGCCCAAGGAGTACTTCCGACAACTCTCGAAGTATCAATATCAAATCAACTTACTCCCAGAGACGGCGGACGTCACAGAGGCGCAAATGATTGATTACTCGCGGGAGGCTTTTGCACGCAGCAAACACGACCCCATCACCCTACACCGAGTAGACGAGGACTGGAAGAAACACAGGGACACGATGGTTAAGTGTGGTTTCACTCAATACAAGAAGTTCTGGGGACTACGGCTGAAGGAGCTATACAGCAGCTACCACAACAAATCGTCTACAGCAAACCTAGCCGATATTCAGACGGATCAACGCTTCACCGAAATCAAAAACAAGCAACGGGATCTGGCCAATGTATGTCACGAAATTTACTCCCAAGTCACTGAGACAGCCACTGCGGCCTCAACGATGACAATGTCCAATCAATGGGAAACAGCAATGGCGGTCCTCCAAGCCGACGTGAACCGACTCAAGTCGGCTGAAGCGAGCCGCACCACCAGGCAAGACACACGCCAACCAACACAACAAGAGTGGAAACAATACAAGTATTATTGCCACACGTGTGGGGTGAATCTCACCCATGACAGTCGGAGTTGCTACCGTAGGAACAACAAGGCCGGACACCAGGAAGGGGCCACATACGACAACCAAATGGGCGGAGCCACCAGGAACAATGATCGCTGGCTGAAGTGGAATGGGCCCAACCCCACCAAGAGCGGCCGGACTATGATAGTCGACGCTCCCCTACACTCTTGACGGTGTGGGAGGGAACACAAAAGTAGCATACTTAACCAACCTAGTAATCATGATTCACAATTACTCAGTATCCTACGTGATCCCTCGAGTGAAACCCATCCTCCACCACCGAGAACAGTTACATTCACGCCTGACGTCGCGTTCCATACCAGGCCCTGTCCGGGGTATGGTGTGCTAGATTCAGCGGCGACAGACCATTTCGTCCCTACGGCATACCAAGGGGGAGCACACCAAGACACACCGGGGGCGCTGACCGTAGGATGTGCAAATGGGAGCAAGATGCTATCGACGGCAACGGACCTATTAGACCTACCCCGTCTCCCCCTCGAGGCCCGAGGATGCCACAAGTTTGACGAAGTGGAACTCCCGTTAGTCTCAGTGCCCAAACTATGCCGTACCAGATGCCACGTAGAGTTCTCTAAGGATGACGTGACAGTTCTCGACCCTACCCAACAAGTCATACTCACCGGTCAACACGACCCCCTAAGGAATCTGTACATGGTTCCCCTCCATCAACCCGACCTACCAACGGGGACAGCTGAATCTCCAAGGGTGACAGGCCCCCCGCAAAACAAAACGCAAACCAAAACGCAAAACAAAAACAAACTAAACGAATCCGGCCCCCCGCAAAACGAAAACGAACCAAACACCAAATATCCGATACACACGGGGGCAGGGGCATACCAGATTCAAGCCATCCCCAAACTAATACAATTCTACCATGCAGCAGCAGGTTACCCAACGAAAGAAACTTGGATCCGCGCCATCGAGCGCGGATCATATGCCACGTGGCCAGGCCTCACCGCACAACGTGTCAACCGACACCTCCCACTCACAGAAGAAAATACTATGGGACACCTACAAATGGTGCGACAAGGCATTCAAAGCACGCAAAAACCGAAGAAGGCAAAGAACGGACCGACAGCCGATACAGAACCACCCCAAGTTGGCCGGAAGAAGATACATAATGTCTGCGTGGACATAGTTTCCGCGAACGACATGCAACCAACCAACCACGCAGGGCCACGAACCAAAAACGAGTCGACGGAACTCATTGCGTGGGACCTACCGGGGAGATACCCAGTCACGTCACGTCGTGGACACCAGTACGTATTCCTCATGTACGACTACGATTCCAACTATATTGACGTGGAGCCCATCCAGTCACGCAAGAGCAAAGACCTCCTACATGGATTTACAGCATGCTACGCACGTATGAAAGAGGACAATGTGAGCGCAAAAATAGTGCGAATGGACAACGAAACCTCCAAGCAACTAATTGCATACATCACAAGGAACAACCTCGATTACCAACTAGCGTCACCTGGGGACCACCGGCTCAACCACGTCAAAAGGGCTATTCAGACCTTCAAGAACCACTTTATTGCGGGATTGAATGGCGTGGATGATAGATTCCCGATAGACGATTGGGATCTACTGATCCCACAGGCCCTCATTACCCTCAACTTGTTACGCGCATCACGTACCCAACCCAAACTATCAGCATATGAACTCAGACGCGGGATCTACGACTACAACAAACACCCCCTCGCCCCTATGGGTTGTCGGGTGATTATCCACGACAGGGCTCAGGAACGCGGCGCATGGCAGGACCATGGAACAAGGGGCTACTACATCGTACCGACCTTAAAGCACTACAGGAATTACACATGTGTCGGAGAGGCCAGCCGCGCTACCAGAATCAGCAACACCGTAGCGTTCTTCCCCAAAACTGAGATGCCACGCACCTCTTCTACGGACCGGCTGCTCATGACGCTCCAAGACCTAAAAGAGATCGCTAGTAAACCCCATCCACCGATCCCTTATATGGAACAGGGAACACAACTAAACGAGGCCCTGAGGAGTTTACAAGAACTATTACATATAAATACGCGACATAAACGAAATACACCCAAAGTTGTCAAGCTGCGTGATACGACCAAAAACACGCCTGAACCGCTCACGGTATCAAACAGGCCCAATACGAAATCCAATGTACCCAAGAATGCGCGCGAACCTCCAAGGGTGACACCTAATACAAAATCCAATGTACCCGAGAATGCAGACGAACCTCCAAGGGTGACACCTACGCAACAACGCAGTGCACGCCGGGGACACCCATGGGCCGTGGGCACGATCATTAGAAAGAAGTTCAACTCAGGGTGGTATGAAGGTGAAGTCGTAAGTTATGACCAAACCAATCAATACTACAGAGTACGATACACGGATGGGGACATTGCAGACTACACACACGGTGAAGTGTCCCGGTACTACAAGTCCGACCAATACTACTCAAAATCCAAGCATAAGCCCAAAGCCCTAATGGGAGTTTACCCGCGTGAACCGGTCCGGTTTCCCGTACCAAAACAGGCTCTACGAACGAACAATTTATCGTATGTGCCCCAACTAGCGTGTGGGGGGTCCATATGGGATGAGGACTTGAACAAATGGGCAGCGTACCGTGACCTAATCAGACACCCCAAAGCACAAGTACAAGAATTATGGCTAAAATCAGGCGAGGACGAGTTCGGCCGTTTATTCCAAGGCTTTCAACAGAATAGCATAGAAGGGATGGACATATTGGACTGGATCAGGAGAACTGACGTACCCATACACAAAAGCGTCACATATCCCCGATATACAGTAGCCATACGCCCCGAGAAGGCCGACCCCTACCGGACACGAATCACCGCCGGAGGAGACCAACTGGAGTACCATGGTAACGTGTCCACCCGGACGGCAAGCATGGAAACCATCAAAACCCACTGGAACAGTGTAGTGTCCTCCCCTGGGGCCAAATACTGTACTGGCGACATTTCTAACATGTACTTATGCTCCACACTAGATGAACCCGAATACGTAAAGTTCCGGTGGGACATGATTCTCCCCCGTATCAGAATAGCGTACAAGCTGATAGGGCTCAAGCAGGGAGATTATGTATATGCCCGAATCAAGAAGGCATGGTATGGGTTAAAACAGAGTGGCAAGATCCCCCACGACGACCTTGTCGACCACCTACAAAAGTACGGATACAGGAAAGCACCCCACACAGAGGGACTGTTCCTACATGATGACAGGGACATTAACTTTACCCTCGTGGTGGATGAATTCGGGATCAAGTACACCCAACAGGAAGACGTAGATCACCTAGTAGCAGCCGTAAGTGCCAAATATACATTCAAAGTGGACTGGTCGGGGAAGCAGTACGTAATAAGACCAAAGCTGTATAGCAATGTTGGTTAATTTGACTTCTTTTAGTATTTACGTTGTTTTGCTCTTTTACGGTGTTGGAAAGAGTTATTGATAAGATTATGATCGGATTGTTTCTGGACCATATTGTTCTCTCATTTACTGAATTGTCTTTCTTTTGTGTGGGAACACGTGTATCAAGAGTTCGTTACTCATAGATACTCGTATTGGGATTTCGCTACTCAGCGTTCGATACTCAGTGCTTTAAGTATCTCTTGATACTCACGTGAGCTTATGTATATTTTACTTAATGCGCTCTCCTCGTGATAAAGGATCTAGAACACTTTGGAATCGTACGTATTCTTGGAATTGTGGTTACTTGCGGGAATTCCTTTGTATACGTAAATCATACTTTTACGTATTACGTTTTACGTATTTTGTTTTACGTATACGTCAATTGTACGTTTTACGTATTACGTATTTTCAGTAATTCAACACACCCTTGGATGGTTCTTGGACTATCGGGTTCATATAGATATATCGGACGTACCTTCTTATGGTGGCTCCCCGGATGGTGTTTGGTGGGGTAGTCAGCCAGATTATGTTTTCCCGGCTCCCAGAAAATATTGAATTGCCCTTGTTGCGCCCTGTCTTTTAACCAATAGAATCGCATATCAATGGCCTTGGACCGTTTTTGTTTGATCATGCCGTTGAGTATGCCCTCCGCTGTATTATTGTCAGTTTTCAGTGGAGTGGCCGGTTGAGGGTGGCCGAGTTCAATCAGACATTGTCGGATGGGTAATGCTTCCCGTGCATTCAAGAATAACGATGCAACTTCGGCCTCGGCCGCTGACGCCATAACATTCTTGATTATCTTTGCCAACACCAGGATCGCGCCGTTGAATGTGTGATTGGATGTGTCCCCCAGGTAATGATACCCCCCGGCTCGGCTCGTGGCCTCGGGGCATACTAGGTAGGCTGCATCGCTATCTACCCGGAGTATCATGTCACTTGCCCTGTAGATTATGGTCGCGTCGGGATTACACGCAGCATAGTTGAGAAAGTATTTCGTAGCCGCTAAGGTCGTTTTGTTATTCTTGGCTGAGGCTATATCGTTGAGCGCATGTAACATCGTGTTGTCGACCGCTCGGGCGTAAAACAGGAATTTTCCTGTGACTTGTTGGATGAACTTTATTTCTGCGTCCGATAGGGTGGTTGTGTCCTCGAGTTTTGCGTATTGTATTTTTTCGCCGTAGGTAGGGACATCCGCACGTGAAGGGCTCGCAAACGTGCGTGTCGGCCTCACGTGTTCGAATTCTTTCAACGCTTGTTCTACGTACCCGTCCATAGACAATTGTACTTCACGTTTGTCGTAGTCCCACCTCAGATGAACTCCAACGTACTGTTTCCCCAACCAGTCCACTTTGAATGTATATTTGGCACCTACGGCCGAAACTAGGTGATCCACGTCCTCCTGTTGGGTGTACTTGATCCCGAAGTCATCCACCACGAGGGTAAAGTTAATGTCCCTTTCATCGTGTAGGAACAGGCCTTCGGTGTGGGGTGCCTTCCTGTATCCGTACTTTTGTAGGTGGTCGACTAGGTCGTCGTGGGCTATCTTGCCGCTCTGTTTTAACCCATACCATGCCTTCTTGATTCGGGCATATACATATTCTCCCTGCTTGAGCCCTATCAGCTTGTACGCTATTCGGATTCGGGGGGGGATCATGTCCCACTGGAATTTTACATATTCGGGTTCATCCAGTGTGGAGCATAAGTACATGTTGGAAATGTCACCAGTACAGTATTTGGCCCCTGGGGTGGACACCACGCTGTTCCAGTGGGTTTTGATGGTTTCCATGCTTGCTGTCCGGGTGGACACGTTACCATGGTACTCCAGTCGGTCTCCACCGGTGGTGATTCTCGTCCGGTAGGGGTCGGCTTTCTCGGGGCGTATGGCTACTGTATATCTGGGGTACGTGACCCTCTTGTGTATGGGTACGTCCGTTCTCCTGATCCAGTCCAATACGTCCATCCCTTCTATGTTATTCTGTTGAAAGCCCTGGAATAACCGGCCGAACTCGTGCTCGCCTGATTTTAGCCATAATTCTTGTACTTGTGCTTTGGGGTGCCTGATGAGATCACGGTACGCTGGCCATTTGTTCAAGTCCTCGTCCCATATGGACCCCCCACACGCTAGTTGGGGCACATACGATAAATTGTTCGTTCGTGGAGCCTGTTTTGGTACGGGAAACTGGGCCGGGTCACGCGGGTAAACTCCCATTAGGGCCTTGGGCTTAATCTTAGGTTTTGAGTAATATTGGTCGGACTTGTAGTACCTGGAGACTTCACCGTGTGTGTAGTCCGCAACGTCCCCATCCGTGAAACGTACTTTGTAGTATTGATTGGTTTGGTCATAACTTATGACTTCACCTTCATACCACCCTGAGTTGAACTTCTTTCTAATGATTGTGCCCACCGCCCAGGGGTGTCCCCGGCGGGCGCTGCGTTGTTGTTGTGTCGGTGCCACCCTTGGAGGTTCGCGCGCATTGGATTTCGTATTGGGCCCGTTTGCTACCGTGAGTGGTTCGGGCGCGTTTTTGGTCATATCACGCAGCTGGGCACCTTTGGACGTATTTTGTTTCTGTCGCGTATTTATGTGCAATAGTTCTTGCAAACTCCTCAGGGCCTCGTTTAGTTGAGTTCCCTGTTCCATATAAGGGATCGGTGGATGGGGTTTACTAGCGATCTCTTTTAGGTCTTGGAGCGTCATGAGCAGCCGGTCCGTAGAAGAGGTGCGTGGCATCTCAGTTTTGGGGAAGAACGCTACGGTGTTGCTGATTCTGGTAGCACGGCTGGCCGTCCCGACACATGTGTAATTCCTGTAGTGTTTCAAGGTCGGTCCGATGTAGTAGCCCCTCGTTCCATGGTCCTGCCATGCGCTGCGTTCCTGGGCCCTGTCATGGATAATCACACGGCACCCCATAGGGGCGAGGGGGTGTTTGTTGTAGTCGTAGATCCCGCGTCTGAGCTCATATGCTGATAGTTTGGGTTGGGTACGTGATGCGCGTAACAAGTTGAGGGTAATGAGGGCCTGTGGGATCAGTAGGTCCCAATCGTCTATCGGGAATCTATCATCCACGCCATTCAATCCCGCAATAAAGTGGTTCTTGAAGGTCTGAATTGCCCTTTCGGCGTGATTGAGCCTGTGGTCCCCAGGTGACGCTAGTTGGTAATCGAGGTTGTTCCTTGTGATGTATGCAATTAGTTGCTTGGAGGTTTCGTTGTCCATTCGCACTATTTTTGCGCTTACGTTGTCCTCTTTCATGCGCGCGTAGCATGCTGTAAATCCATGTAGGAGGTCTTCGCTCTTGCGTGACTGGATGGGCTCCACGTCAATATAATTGGAATCGTAGTCGTACATGAGGAATACGTACTGGTGTCCACGACGTGACGTGACTGGGTATCTCCCCGGTAGGTCCCACGCGATGAGCTCCTTCGGTTCGTCTCTGGTTCGTGGCCCTGCGTGGTTGGTTGGTTGCATGTCGTTCGCGGAAACTACGTCCACGCAGACCTTATGTATCTTCTTCCGGCCAACTTGGGGTGGTTCTGTATCGGCTGTCGGTCCGTTCTTTGCCTTCTTCGGTTTGTGTGTGCTTTGAATGCCTTGTCGTACCATTTGTAGGTGTCCCATAGTGGTTTCTTCTGAGAGTGGGAGGTGTCGGTTGACACGTTGTGCGGTGAGGCCCGTCCACGTGGCATATGATCCGCGCTCAATGGCACGGATCCAAGTTTCTTTCGTGGGATACCCCGCTGCGGCGTGGTAGAATTGTATTAGTTTGGGGATGGCTTGAATCTGGTATGCCCCTGCCCCCGTGTGTATCGGATATTTGGTGTTTGGTTCGTTTTCGGTTTTTGGGGGGCCGGATCCGTTTAGTTCGGGTTTGTATCGCGGGGGGCCGAATCCGTTTAGGTCGTTTTTGTTTTGCGGGGGGCCCGTCACCCTTGGAGATTCAGCTGTCCCCTTTGGTAGGTCGGGTTGATGTAGGGGAACCATGTATAGATTCCTTAGGGGGTCGCGTTGACCTGTGAGTATGACTTGTTGGGTAGGGTCGCCCCCGGTGTGTCTTGGTGGGCGCCCCCTTGGTATGTTGTAGGGACGAAGTGGTCAGTCGCCGCTGAATCTAGAGCTCCATACCCCGGACAGGTCCTGGCATTGAACGCGAGGTCAGGCGTGAATGTAACGGCTCTTCGTGGTCGAGGAAGGGTCTCACTCAAGGGATCACGTAGGATACTGAGTAGCTGTGAATCATGATTACTAGGTTGGTTAAGTATGCTACTGTTGTGTTCCCCCCCACGCCGTCAAGCGCGTAGGGGAGTGTCGACTATCACAGTCCGGCCGCCCTTGTTGGGGTCGGGTCCATTCCACTTCAGCCAGCGATCATTGTTCCTGGTGGCTCCGCCCATTTGGTTGTCGTATGTGGCCCCTTCCTGGTGTCCGGCCCTGTTGCTCCTACGGTAGCAACTCCGACCGTCGTGGGTGAGATTCACCCCACACGTGTGGCAATAATACTTGTATTGTTTCCACTCTTGTTGTGTTGGTTGGCGTGTGTCTTGCCTGGTGGTGCGGCTCGCTTCAGCCGACTTGAGTCGGTTCACGTCGGCTTGGAGGATCGCCATTGCTGTTTCCCATTGATTGGACATTGTCATCGTTGAGGCCGCAGTGGCTGTCTCAGTGACTTGGGAGTAAATTTCGTGACATACATTGGCCAGATCCCGTTGCTTGTTTTTGATTTCGGTGAAGCGTTGATCCGTCTGAATATCGGCTAGGTTTGCTGTAGACGATTTGTTGTGGTAGCTGCTGTATAGCTCCTTCAGCCGTAGTCCCCAGAACTTCTTGTATTGAGTGAAACCACACTTAACCATCGTGTCCCTGTGTTTCTTCCAGTCCTCGTCTACTCGGTGTAGGGTGATGGGGTCGTGTTTGCTGCGTGCAAAAGCCTCCCGCGAGTAATCAATCATTTGCGCCTCTGTGACGTCCGCCGTCTCTGGGAGTAAGTTGATTTGATATTGATACTTCGAGAGTTGTCGGAAGTACTCCTTGGGCCCGATTGGGCTCGGTGTGTACGACAATGCATTCATTTTCTTGGTGAGTTCCCGAGTGAGCTGATGCTGGGCGTCGGTAGTACATAGGTCCTCCTCCATGGTTTGGAATGCTTCGTTTACTGTAGTCCCCCTGGGAAAGGCGTCTGAGCCCGGGTCCTTCAGATCTCCAAGCATGTTGGGGAATTTCTTGTCTTTAAGTAGTAGGGCTTTCCTGTCGTATTTGTTCCACTCTACGTAAAGGGCCCGGCTTCGCTTCCATAGTTTGTACGTGTCGGGGGTGAGCTCTACGGTACTATCGAGTTCTTGTGGTTCCTGTGGGGCCTCTGGGAAGGGCGCATGGGGGTCCCTCGCGTGGTACTGCGCTTCAGTTTCCAGTAGAAATGCGTAACCCCCTCCCTGTATGTATTTGATGGAGGGTACCTCTGCTAACGCGTTAGCTAGTGCTTTCTTGAACTCGTAGACCTCTATGCTCGTCGGTATCCCTATCAGTTTAGTCTGTGCCTCATCCAAGTGGTCCTTGAGCGACGCATGATGGTCTTTCTTCTTGGACATCTCGTCGTCAGTATCGCTATCCTCACTGTCTTCGGTATAGTCGTATAGCAACCTGTTCTGTGTTTGCAATTGTGTGTTTTGTTCTTCGGTGTACTCGAGGATATCCCTGTGGTAATGTTCGAGTTCTACCAGTTGGTCTCTTAGATCCCGGATTGCGGTGGAGCCTATGTTTCTGGAATTGTCGATGCTGGTGTCAGGGGTAACTCCTCTCGTTGTGGGGCTGTGGATTCCTTCGGTTTGTGTTCCCTCTGGCATTGGGGTGTGTGTTAATCTTAATGATAACTAATAAGACCAAAGCTGTACGGCAATGTTGGTTAAATTGATTTCTTTTAGTATTTACGTTATTTTGCTCTTTTTACGGTGTTGGAAAGAGTTATTGATAAGATTATGATCGGATTGTTTCTGGACCATATTGTTCTCTCATTTACTGAATTGTCTTTCTTTTGTGTGGGAACACGTGTATCAAGAGTTCGTTACTCATAGATACTCGTATTGGGATTTCGCTACTCAGCGTTGGATACTCAGTGCTTTAAGTATCTCTTGATACTCACGTGAGCTTATGTATATTTTACTTAATGCGCTCTCCTCGTGATAAAGGATCTAGAACTCTTTGGAATCGTACGTATTCTTGGAATTGTGGTTACTTGCGGGAATTCCTTTGTATACGTAAATCATACTTTTACGTATTACGTTTTACGTATTTTGTTTTACGTATACGTCAATTGTACGTTTTACGTATTACGTATTTTCAGTAATTCAACAGTACGTCGGGGTTCATCTACAATGGGATTACGACAAACATGAAGTACAATTGTCTATGGACGGGTACGTAGAACAAGCGTTGAAAGAATTCGAACACGTAAGGCCGACACGCACGTACGCAGGCCCTTCACGCGCGGATGTCCCTACCTACGGCAAAAAAATACAATACGCAAAGCTCGAGGACAAGACCACACTGTCGGACGCAGAAATAAAATTCATCCAACAAGTCACAGGAAAGTTCCTGTTTTATGCCCTAGCAGTCGACAACACGATGTTACACGCACTCAATGACATCGCCTCAGCCAAGAATAATAAAACAACATTAGCAGCCACGAAATATTTCCTTAACTATGTGGCATGCAATCCCGACGCATCCATCATATACAGGGCAAGTGACATGATACTCCGAGTGGATAGCAATGCAGCATTTTTGGTATGTCCGGAGGCCAAAAGCCGAGCCGGGGGTTATCATTACCTAGGGGATACATCAGATCACACATTCAACGGTGCCGTTCTCGTGTTAGCAAAAATAATCAAAAATGTCATGGCATCAGCGGCCGAGGCCGAGTTCGCCTCGTTATTCCTGAATGCACGGGAAGCATTACCCATCCGTCAATGTCTGATCAAATTAGGCCACCCGCAACCAGCCACACCGATGAAAACCGATAATAATACAGCAGAGGGCATACTCAATGGCACGATCAAGCAAAAACGGTCGAAGGCCATTGACATGCGATTCTATTGGTTAAAAGACAGAGCGCAACAAGGCCAATTCGACATTTTCTGGGAACCAGGAAAACACAATCTGGCGGACTACCCCACCAAGCACCATCCGGGGAGCCACCATAAGAAGGTACGTCCAATATATCTCTATGAGCCAGATAGTCCAAGGACCATCCAAGGGTGTGTTGAATTACTCAAAGATACGTGATACGTATATGTACGATTTAGGTATACGACCATTTACGTGTACGTGAAACATGATACGTATTACGTAAACGTGAAATACGTATTACGTAAACGTGCAATTTACGTATACGTGATACGTAAATATGTATTACGTAAACGTACAAATACGTATTACGTAAACGTACAATTTACGTATACGCGATGCGTGAAACCATGGAACGTAATACGTTTTACGTAAACGTACAAATTCACGGTCTTATATCACTAAATGAGCGCAATAAGTGAATTACACATAAGCGCACGGGAGTGTCAAAGGATACTTATAGCACTGAGTACAAGCCAAAATAAGCGATATGAGGATCGAACTCTCGACACAAGTATCCACGCATCCCCACACAAAAGAAAGACAAATTAGTAATTGAGAGAACAATATGGTCCAGAAACAATCCGATCATAATCTTATCAATAACTCTTTCCAACACAGTAAAAAGAGCAAAATAACGTAAATACTAAAAGAAATCAATTTAACCAACATTGCCGTACAGCTTTGGTCTTATTATCATGCCCTAAAACCTATGTACAACCTAGTACTAATTCTACATGATAAGGTACAATCACATGTGATATTCAACGAGAATATCGCAGTGAATTATACGGTAACAAAAGACCGATCGAAGATGGTTTTGCGTGTGTTTATTGTGTCTTAATTACATGTGTTTTGTATGCTTAGAATTACACGGTAATATGCTGTAAAACGACGATACGACGAGTAATTAACCTGTCGATCGGCAAAGACGATCGAACTGTAACAATGATCTTGCTCACTAAATCAATCGATCATAAGACCGATTCCGTTTGTTTGTTTGTTACGTTACACTTTTTCTAAAGCTACACGGATTCAATACCAAAAATTATCTAGTAAGGTGTAAACATCTTCTCGTGTAGAAGCCTACAAGGATTCACTACTACGAATTATCTAGTACAAAAAATGTGTAGAATTCTACACTAGTTGTTGTTACTCTAAAAATCGACCGTAAGGTATTGGATAATTGAAATTTAAAGAGATGTGAGCTCAGAGAGAGGCTCTTATTTTTACTACGTATTTTCACTGTGTATCGGGGCTCTCTGCTGTATTTCATGTGGTAGAGATCTTCCCCGGTTATTTGTTACTGTTTGCTTTACCGTCGTACCGATCCTTCTGCTGCTGTTGCTGTGTTAGCGTCGTGTCGGTCTTACTGTATCGGTCATTCGATGGTATCGGTCATTTTGGGGTCAAGTATTCTGTTCGATGGGGCGTATGCTTATTCGTGGTATATATGCTGGATATGAGGCCCATCTGGAATCGGTACTGATTTTCTTGATTGCAATAAGTAATTTCCTCACGGGATATCATATACATTCTTTTGAATGTACTTATGGGTTCCAAGTGTTTACTTACTGTTCAGGTCTTTGGATATTTCTTGTTTCTAACCGATTATCCCTTTTTGTTTGTAGTCCTAAGTGACATCGTTTTACCACTTAGGGATTTTCATGTAGTGGAGATGCGTTTGATTCTAAGCTTTGGAATATTTGTATCTCGTATTGTTTTGTTTTCCCGCACCTCGGTCGTTTCGTTTTGTCGGCTTTTCTAATCGAATTTGATGCCGACAAAGTCCGTATTTTTTGGCCGACAACACACCCCTTGATCCAACATGTGTTTTCATTCAATGTTGGATTACTGTCGGAGTATATCAGAGTCGGTTATGTAGCCTGGAATTGTATCGACGTTTTATCGATTGATAGATCAAACATTCGGATCAAATCAATTGATGGATCGAACGTTTGGATCAAATCAAATCGAAGAATCGACTTAAGCAATTTGGATTGGATTCATTGAATGATCTAATCCGCTTATCGATCGAAGCGATCAGATGGGATGATCTAACCTGGGTCGTGTCCCATGATATATCTTGCATGTCGGGCGTGCAAGATCCATCCCAATGGTTTGGTTAGGTCATCCGCCGGATTGATAACTCCAGGAATATGAATCATCTTGATTTCACCATTTTCCTTCCAAGCTTGAATTGCAAAGAACCTGATTTCAATATGCCTGGTTCTTTCAGTCGGTTTCTGGGCATTGATGATTTCAATTGCTGATGCATTGTCTTCGTAGATCGGAGTTGGACCAACTTGGGCGAATCCTAATTCCTTGAGTATAGACCTGAGATATCTGGCTGTTTTGGCTGCTGTGACGGCAGCAATGAACTCAGCTTCCGTAGAACTCTGTGCAGTAAGTGTCTGAGCTTTGGATCGGTAAACAATTGCTCCACCAGCATAAGTGAAAACATATCCTGTGGTGGACCTGCGATGTTTTGGATCATTGCCATACGCAGCATCAACAAAACACATCAATTTGGCTTGCTTGATATCTTCAGGGAATCTTGGGAGTGACGCATTTTGGACCACATCGTTGTATGGTTCTCCTGTTGATAGAGATGGCTCGGCATTTGGCCTGTAGAATCTGATACCCCAAGATCTGGTTGTTCTATTGGAATACTAAATCAAGCGTGAACCGTATAATTTACGTATACGTAATACATAACGTAATACGTAACGTGTAATTTACGTATTACGTATACGTAAAGTGAACGTAATACGTAACGTGTAATTTACGTATTACGTATACGTAAAGTGAACGTAATACGCATACCATACGTATACGTAAAGTGAACGTAATACGCATACTGTACGAATCCAAGAAACATCACAAGCTGAGCGCGATAAGTAAAAGTGAATCACGTCCAATGCGATGCGCACCATAAGTAAATTATACATAAGCGCTGGTGAGTATCAAAAGATACTTAAAGCGCTGTGCAGAGGTGCAGAGGTGCACCATACGGGGATCACGCTATCGGCACGTGTATCTCCACACAAAAGAAATACAAATTAGGAAATGAGAGATCGATATGGTCCGGGAACAATCTGATCATAATCTTATCGATAACTCTTTCCAACACCGTAAAAAGAGCAAAATAACGTAAATACTAAAAGTAAGTAAACTAACCCAACGCCGTCTTACAGCTTTGGTCTTATTAGTTATCGATAAGATTAACACTCCCAATGCCAGAAGGAACACAAACCGAAGGAATACACAGTCCCCCAACCAGAGGAGTTACCCCCGGCACCAGCATCGACAATTCCAGGAACATAGGCTCAACCAAAATTCGTGATCTGAGAGACCAACTGGTAGAGCTCGAACAGTACAGCCGGGATATACTTGAGTACACCGAGGAACAGAACTCACAATTACAGACTCAGAACAGGCTGCTATACGACTATACCGAGGACAGTGAGGATAGTGATACCGACGACGAGATGACAAAGAAGAAGGACTACACGACCCTCAAGGACCACTTCTTGGATGAGACTCAAATGAAGCCGGTAACCGTACCATCGAGCATAGACGTATACGAGTTCAAGAAGGCACTAGCAAATGCATTAGCCGAAGTACCCTCCATCAAGTACATTCAGGGAGGGGGTTACGCCTTTCTACTGGAAACCGAAGCACAATACCACACAAGGGATTCCCCAAGGCGCCGACGGCACCACAAGAACTCGATAGCACAATCGAGCTCACATCAGACGCATACAAGCTGTGGAAGCGGAGCCCGGCCCTATATGTAGAATGGAACAAATATGACCGGGAGGCCCTACTAATCACAGACAGAAAGTTCCCCAACATGCTTGGGGATCTGAAGGACCCGGGGTCGGAAGCCTTCCTCCGGGGAACCACTGTGCTCACAGCCTTCCAAGCCATGGAAGAGGACCTTTGTACTACCGACGCCCAGCATCAGCTCACTCGCGAGCTCACCAAGAAAATGAATACGTTGGCATATACACCAAACCCAATCGGGCCCAAGGAGTACTTCCGACAACTCACTAAGTACCAACATCAAATCAACTTGCTCCCAGAGACGGCGAATGTGACCGACGCACAGATGATCGATTACTCACGAGAGGCGTTCGCACGCAGCAAACACGACCCCACCACACTGCACCGAGTAGACGAGGATTGGAAGAAGCACCGGGATACATTGGTCACGAGTGGATTCACCCAATACAAAAAGATCTGGGGACAACGCTTGAAGGAACTGTACAGCAGCTACCACAACACAACAAATACAGCAAACCTAGCAGACATCCAGGCAGCACAACGCGTCACCGAGCTCGAAAAACAACAACGTGAGCTGGCCCAGGTATGCCAAGAAATATACTCCCAGGTCACTGAAACAGCAAAAGCGGCGTCGACCATGACCATGACAAACCAATGGGAGACAGCGATGGCTGCACTCCAAGCCGATGTGAATCGACTCAAGTCAGCTGATGCAAGTCGCACCAATGGGTCCAACACACGCCAGCCTGCGCTTCAAGCGTGGAAGCAGTACAAATACTACTGCCACTCGTGTGGCGTAAATCTCACCCACGACGGCCGGAGTTGCTACAACCGCCGCAGCAAGGCCGACCACCAGGAAGGCGCCACCTACGACAATCAGATGGGTGGGGCCACCAGGAACACCGACCGGTGGTTGAAGTGGAATGGTCCCAATCCTAACGGCAACAGCCGGACCATGATTGTTGATGTTCCCCCGAGATCTTGACGGTGTGGGGGGGACCACAGTAGTAGCATACATAAATATAGTAATCACGATTCTCAATTACTCAGTATCCTACGTGATCCCTCGCGTGATGTCCTACCCCGGCCAACCCAGCATGCGGTTACCTTCGCTCCAGACGCCGCATTCCATATCCGTACCCCACCAGGACTTGGGGCCCTGGACTCGGCGGCTACAGACCATTTTGTCCCATCCGCTTATCAAGGGGGAGCGCATCAAGACACACCCGGGGCACTGACCGTCGGGTGCGCAAATGGGAGCACGATGCTCTCTACAGCCACTGACCTGTTAGACCTCCCCCGGCTCCCCCTTGAGGCACGCGGGTGCCACAAATTCGATGAGGTGGAGCTGCCATTGGTCTCAGTCCCTAAACTATGCAGTGCCGGGTGCCACGTCGAGTTCTCGAAGGACGACGTGACGGTACTCGGCCCCACACAACACGTCATACTCACCGGTCAACGTGACCCCCTAAGGAATCTATACATGGTTCCCCTCCATCAGCCCGACGAACGGGAGACGGCTCAATCTCCAAGGGTGACAGACCCCACAGACCCCCCAAAAAACGAAAACGAAAGCAGCGCAACCAGCAGCACCATCCTAAACAATAACACCGAAAACGAATATCCAATACACACGGGGGCAGGGGCATACCAGATTCAAGCCATCCCCAAGCTGATCCGATTCTACCACGCAGCAGCAGGATACCCCACTAAAGAGACATGGGTCCGCGCCATTGAGCGCGGCTCATTTGCCACGTGGCCGGGTCTCACAGTACAACGTGTCAACCGTTACCTCCCGCTCACAGAAGAGACGACAATGGGACACCTACAAATGGTTCGACAAGGCATCCAAAGCACACGCAACCCGAAGAACAAACCAACGAACAAACCGAAGAACAAACCAACGAACGATAAAGAGCCGCCCCGCGTCGACCGAAAGAAGATACATAACGTCAGCGTAGACGTAGTATCCACGAATGAGATGCAACCAACCAACCACGCAGGGCCACGCGCCAAAGACGAGCCAAAGGAACTCATCGCGTGGGACCTACCGGGGAGATACCCCGTCATGTCACGCCGTGGGCACCAGTACGTATTCCTCATGTATGACTACGATTCCAATTACATTGACGTGGAGCCCATCCAGTCACGCAAGAGTGAAGACCTCCTACAGGGATTCACGGCGTGCTACTCGAGGATGAAAGAAGACAACGTGAGTGCAAAAATAGTACGAATGGACAACGAAACCTCCAAGAAACTAATTGCGTACATCACAAAGAACAACCTCGATTACCAACTAGCATCACCCGGGGACCACCGGCTCAACCATGCAGAAAGGGCAATACAGACGTTCAAGAACCATTTCATAGCGGGATTGAATGGGGTGGATGACCAGTTCCCGGTGGACGACTGGGACCTACTGATTCCATAGGCCCTCATTACCCTCAACCTACTGCGGGCTTCACGTACCCAGCCGAAGCTCTCAGCGTATGAACTCAGACGCGGGGTGTATGACTACAACAAACACCCCCTCGCCCCTATGGGCTGTCGGGTGATCATCCACGACAGAACACAAGAATGCGGTGCATGGCAGGATCATGGGACAAGGGGGTTCTACATTGGACCGGCCTTAAAGCACTACAGGAATTACACGTGCGTCGGGGAGGCCAGCCGCGCTAACCGAATCAGCAACACAGTGGCGTTTTTTCCCAAGACCGATATGCCCCATACCTCATCTACGGACCGGCTGCTCATGATCCTCCAAGACCTAAAGGAAGTTACCAGTAAGCCCCATCCACCAATCCCTTACATAGAACAGGGGTCCCAAGTAAATGAGGCCCTACGGAGTATACGGGATCTATTACATATGGGTACACGACAAAAGCAAAATGGGCCCGGAGCCACACTTAGAGAAACCGCCGTAGAATCACGCGAACCTCCAAGGGTGGCCAACAGGCCCAACACAAATTCAATCAATGCGTGTGTTTTGTGTCTTAAGAATTACATGTGTTTTGTATGCTTGAAATTACACGATACGACGAGTAATTTCCGACAAGTAATTAACCTGTCGATCGACATCGGCAAGGCCGATTGAACTGTAACAATGATCTTACTCACTAAATCAATCGATCGTAAGACCGATTGCGTTTTGCGTTTGTTTGTTACGACACACTTTTTATAGTTTATCAGACCCAGCATCCTACAATGCTGAGGACCGCGTTTCCTACCGAGAAACGCAGTTGAGCTCGAAGACTAATCCGGACTAGCCTGATCAGCTACCGGCATCAACCCTCAAGGATGTAAAAGAGGCAGTTGCCTGTGGAGCCCTGGAATAGACCAACACCAGGGCGGTCTCCCTGAAAGAAGAGACCAAAGAATCGAACCAAGGTGGTGGCTCCACCGGGTTTCGAGATCCAGCAAACAAGCAAGGGAAAAGAAACTGGACGGCTCAGTCGAAAGAGCCGCCCAGGTTGACATCAGTTGAAAGGAATCAATATCCAATTCGAGAACACTGATCTTTCACTGAAAACAAGAATGACGTGAGCCAGAAGATTGAGCCTGAAGTATTCTGTGTCGGAACATATTGCGAAGACCGGAATGAACAGATTGCAAGGAGCATCTGCCCGCAAGAAGGAACAGATTGCAAAGAACATCTGCTCCAGAATCGAGAACACCAAATCTCGAAGAGCAAAAAGATCCGGAACGAAAAGAGAACACTAAATTCTCAGGAAACAATCTTTCAGTCTTTCACCACAGAAATACAGAATGAGCAAAATCCCAAGAAAGGATAGGAAAGCTCACAATCTTAAATTGCAACAAAAGCAAAAGCTCACAGACCGGAACGAAAACTCGATCCGAACAACAGTACACAAACCGGAACGAAATTCGATCCGGATATACGAATAGATAAGCAGATCACACTCGACAGCAGTCAACATTTACCAATCATCTCACATCCAATCCTTCGATTAAACTACACTCTCTTTATCCACATACCACCTTCGATTAAATATTTGATTGATCGCAACTTCCATCGAATACCATCCTCCGAATATTCCGAAACGAATATTTCGAAACGAAACTCTCTTCAGAGCGACCATCCGACCATTAGAATATCCTCTCCACCATGGTTCGAACTAGAGCAAATGATACCAGTGAGGAAGAAAAAATGGAAGTGGACGATCCACAGGATTCTGATGAGAACAACAAAAGAGGAGGTAGGGAAGATGATGATGAGTTTGAAGATAGAATCATGCAAGTAATGGAAAGGGCCCTAGGTGACCCAGAAACGAACTCAACCATGAAGAGAATCATGGACCAAGAAGTAAAGAAAAGGATCAGAGCAATAAGAGATGCAGAAAGTAGGGGCGAGGACCTGGATGATGAGAATAGTGACAATGATGAAAACCAAAGCGCTGAACGAGCCGAGGATGGAAGAGCCGAACGACTGGAAAGGAGGTTGTCCCAACCCAGAATAAAAATCAGGGGATTCAACAATGGTAGATTTCTGAACCCAGAACAGCTTGCTTTCAGAAGCAGCCTAATGGATTTTGGTATCAACTACGAATCAGCTGAAGAAATTATGAGGGGAGGGATGTCTAATATTCGTGAAATTACAGACCTCAACAAGGAAAGCATCAAATCATTCATGCATGGATTGAAATCAATCAGTCCAGACTGTCCTAATCCAAAAAGTATCCACTATGGTAACAGACTATCATCGAGGCTCCTCACATGGGCAAGTTGGGCCCGGTATCAACCATTGATTGGAGTCAAGCCAAGGGCAATCGACTGGAAAGCAAACCCAAACAACCTGGAACTGCAGCAATTCAGAATCAAGATGATGGAGTCGAGCGTGAAATCACAAGAGAAGTCAACCCCACCTGAATTAAAGGATCTCACAAAATTCAGGGAATGGGAGGAAGGCTTTCGACAAAATTTGAGATACAGATTCAACTCTGAAGGTTTCCCAATCTTGTATGTGATAAGGCCCCAAGAAAAGGAAGAAGTTACTGATGAAGCCAGGTCTGGAACAGTCGGGCAAAGTCCATCAGATACCTACCCAACTTGGAGTGATTACAATGAAAGGTGTGGCGTCTTGTCAGGTCACCAGTATGATGAAGATAACAACGTCATCTGGAGGCTTTTATTTGACGCAACAAGGAAAGGTCCTGGTTGGGAATATGTGGCACATTTCCAAAACACTGCTCTGAACTCAGGTAATGCTAGAAATGCTTTCATTTCATTGATGCAACATGCTTACACTGATACCAATATCACTATGGTTCTGAACAAAACCTATCAGGAAATGAAACATTCACATTACACTGGCGATGCTAAGAATTATGACTGGAACAAGCATAAGCGAAACTGGACTGCCTTCCATGGAACAATTCTGAGATTTGAAAAGAATCACAATGAAAGGAGATTTGTTTGGGATTTTATCAATTCAATCAGTGATGAGCGGCTTGATGCTGCAAAAGCAGATGCAATTGATGAGAGCAAAGACTATCGTGACAACTTCAATGAATGTTTGATCCTATTCACCAATCGACTTGGATTGAAGAAGCTTGCAAATGGGAAGCATAAAAGAGGTTCCAGAAATGTGTATTCTGTGGGCACGACCAGCAACAAAAAGCAAAAAACAACTGGAACGTTTACAGGAAAAGTTGAATGCAAGCCCTATCCAACAAGTGTTTATAAAACAATGTCAAAAGAACAGCGTCAGGAGCTTTACCAGATGAGACAGGCAAAGAAGATAACAACCGGAATTAGAGTTGTTAAGTGAAGAAACGTAAATTACGTAATACGTATTACGTATTACCTTTTACGTATACGTAATACGTATTACGGATATGTAATTACGTAATCAAGCGTGAATTTACGTACGCGCAAAATACGTGATACGAAACGGAAATTACGTAATACGGATTACGTATTACGTTTTACGTATACGTACGTATTACAAATACGTAAAACATATCGTACCACATACGTAATACGTATTACGAATACGTAATACGTATTACGAATACGTAATACGTAATGGTTGCAAACTGAGTATGATAAGAAACAGATCAATCATCGGCGACGAGTATCATTAAGTAAAGTAATCGCGGACAGTCGGCTAAGGCTAAATACTGTACCGATCCACTAAGTGACACGGGATTACCATGACTAAGTGTCAAGGCACTATCATGATTAATCCATCACAAGCGAATGAGACTTGATATGCCTGGTTGGTTACACATGCTTCACTATTGATTCAGAGAATATCCGAATCGTTTAATTAAGCGATCAATCGCTTAATAAGCAAACAACAAGGGATTGCATGTGTTAACAAAAGGGCTAACACGAGAATACGCGGAATACTCCAATAGAGGTCCGGATTCTTAGATTAACCTAATTAGATCATAATTCAAATTACCAGTTATTGATTAACAGTCGCAGCCTCATACGAAAGATATATATCATACATACATACAAATTCGAACTAACTGAATCCGACAAAGTCTACAGAAAATCTACACAAAATATCCTACTGGTAATAAGTAATTATCCGAACGCGAATTTACGATTGGTTCGATTCTACGATTACAATCGTCCGATTCGATATCCAGGCCCATACTTAAGTTTTAGAGTTCTACAAAATGGAGAACCGACTTGTAATTCAACACTCCTTCGCTAAGTGTCAAATCAAGGGGTGTGTTGTCCGTCAAAAATACACGTACCCTACTTATGTACATTCTACAGCAGTTATATCCATTCTACGCTTGGAAAGTTACTTATACTCCTCCGGAGATAAAAATGACTTCAAGTATCCAGACATTTAGGTCATATCATGTGTTCTCTGTCTTATGACGAATTACACATGATCTACGACGACCGGTTTAGACATCCCCACATACAGCACTAACACAGGGATACCGGTCGAATACAGTAAAATACACAGTAACAGAGCAATCTCATGATGTGCTCACATCTCTTTAAATTTTAACATCATATACCTTTGGTCGATTTTTAGAGTAACAACAGGTTATAGAGCCCTTATAACTTGCACTAGTGGCCCGCAAGAGCACTAGTGTTTACCTTAAGCTACCTATCTCCGCCCGTTCAGCACCTCAACTGTCCGGTTACCGCCAGAGGGTACTTGATACGGGACTCGGCGACGGGCTGTATCAATAGACCTCCACTCCAGGTTTCTTTTCTCGCGGCGCCTCCCTTCTGAGGGCCGCACCTTGGACGTACATCTTCCTCCTGTTCCCTGCTTGTGGATCAGGGGGTGTACTCGCTATCACAAGCCTTGTAACCCACAACCAGCTCTCTGGATTACAGTTACAATTACAACCTGAAGACCACCGCCGTCTTTAATGAAAGCCCATTGCACCGGACACGCCGATTGCAATACCCCATTTTTTTCTTCCGCGTCCATCATCCCCATAAAGGACCATCGACGCCCACTTGATTGTGCTAAGCACTTCTTTATACAACAATACAACAGACTGCAACTCATCCTTCGATAGTTGCTTGAACTCCCCTCGACCGATCTTTGGTTCCCCCGACGAACGTCCTCTCCAATTGTTCCGACGATCTTCTCCCACGGTTGATATCTCTTTGGTCAATATTCGTCCGGTTATTTCCTTCGCCTTGACACCGACTCTTCCTTTTGGTTTCTCCGGACAATACGGCTATTTCCCCGGCGAACATTCCGACGGTCTTTTCGGCACCTCCAAGGACCGATCCGACGTTTGTTCCTTCAATTCCTTCCGTGAATTCTTCGGCACATTCCTTCGGTCATCCCTTCGACAAGGCCTCACCTTCGTTCGGCCATTTCTTCCATCACTGATAACGCCGACGCCACCTTTGACGCCGACAATTATCTTCTTACTCCGCGGATCATCCCAACGGTCTTTCGATATTTCAATCTGCGACCTCCAGTAAATCAACCGCCGTTTGTTCCTCCTTCGGAACATTCCTTTGGTCATCCCTTCGACGCGGCCGTACCTTCGTTTGGTCATTTCGTCTATCACACCGGTTAATTAAATAATAACCGCCTCTTTCTTTCTCTCCTCTTCTCCTCCTTGCTCACGTATCAAGAAGTGTACCTACAGATCCTTCTACCAAGAATATCCTTCTGTAATACACATCCAAGGACGACGATCGAACGATTACGATTACGATTACGATTAACCGCTCGACAAGCCGACGCCAACACACAACACCAAATCAATATCATTGACGTCGACGCCACATCGAACGATAGGACGCCGACACCCACAGCAACATCTACCCCGTTTACCTCCACGGCCTACAACAACGACATTAAATCCATACTTCGATTTACTTCGAGTTTCCTCCTTCGGAACATTCCTTCGGTCTTCCCTTTGACACGGCCGCACCTTCGTTCGGTCATTTCAATATATCAATCGCCGACCCACTGTGTCTACAGATCCTTCTACCAAGAATCTCCTTCTGTAATACGCATCCAAGGCTGACGTCGACAATTCGATAACTGCTCCCCAAAGAACGATCTACGATCACAATCTGTGAATAGTCTTTTTTGGTTATTCCTGCACCTCCGAGAACCGTTCCGACAATCACTTGGTACTTCCATATTCCGATCCCCGACCTACTGTATCTACAGATCCTTCTACCAAGAATCTTCTTCTGTAATACACACAAGCTTGATCGATTCGAACAGCAACCTTTCGCATTAATCTCTGATCTATCGACACGATTTCCTTCTACCCCGCTCATTGTGTCCACAACATCTGCCATAGAAATAGCACGCCAACCGCTCAACCACCATCATGACAGAAACTGCCATCAGCTGGAATGAAGTCAGGGGAATACACTTCTCCTTTGGCCCCAACTACACAGCCGGCAACAGACAAAGCGACCTCAACGCAGTCTTTTCCCAGATATTGCCTAATATTGCAAGCCTCTTCCTTGTTGATGATGATGGTGTCGAGACTCTCCGCCCGGACCCAATCCCTGTCCTCAAGTCTCTCATTGTAGCAGCCATCATGGATGCACTTCCACCCTCGGAAGTATCTAAAGCGCACAAACGCCATATCTCCTCCTTAATTGCCAACACCACAATTTTTTGGCATTCAAAAGCCATCGGGGGAAGAATACGGGTTAGAGACAAAAAAGTGTTAGACATGGCCGCTAAACATGCAAAAAGGGGCCACCCAATCATAAACTTGGTACTACCTATCATCCATTGGCAATTTCACAACGAATGGTACCCATATGAATTTCACAAGGTTTACGACGCTGGAATTCCATCGGACACAACAGGATCGTCTGTCAAACCGGCTTCCCGATCACGATTGGTCAACAAAAAAAAATGTGAGCAGATTCTACTTACACACTACCTACAAGCAGTATTTGGCAAAAATAAAACGACCGATACACTTCCTCCCAAAAGGAAGCATCGAACCAAGCCTACTGCTCCTGTAGTTAGCGAGACTCTTCCTGTTCCATTCCATCCTACGATTGGACCTTCTGGTACCACTGCCCTGGTTCATACCAAGCCGACTGTTTCCAATCCCATCAAGACCCCTTCGAAATCCACTGCACCAAATGCTTCCCGTTACACCTGGACCTGGATTTATTCTCCCAACAGTGAATCGGTCTCCTTCCGCCGAGTCCCATCTGATGCTATCTCCTTCCACCATGCCTCTTCACCTAGTCCTCCTGTCCAAAGTCAGGACAAGTCCCCTGTCACCGCACTATCTATAACGTCATCTGCATTGACTAGACCTTGTGAACCAACCAACTTTGTATGGACCTTCAATTCTCAGAATGAAATTGCAACATTCCGACGTGTACCAATATCTGTTCCCTCGCCACAGCCTCTGATGTGCAATCGGGGACTACCATCTGAGACACTCACCGAGGACACTGATCTTCCAAACGCCGCTCTTGCATACGTACGATCCTTACAATCTCCATGCCATAATCAAATTCCCTCCAGACCGAATCATCCGCCCGTCCTTCGACTCTCCATACGACATCGGGATGCCCTCAAGGTCAAGCTGTATCATCTATATGCCAACATCTTGTCAATGAATTGGTTTTACGACACTTTTGACTGAACATTGCAACTGACTGCAACTTTCCCCTCCAAAGGCAGTTGCTTTACTCCCCCAAACTACCTCCCTCGTCGTGTACAAATGACAAATCCGTTTCCTCCCATCATCTGTGGATTTGTCTCCTCCATTCTGGCTGATACCACCATCTCTGGATCGAGGGGTGTACACTGCATTTTCATTTCTTTATGATTCTACGATTGATCAGTCAACCGTCTTCGATTCGATCTCCAACAGCCGACGCAAGCAATCGATCGTATTTCGGCTATGTCACGTGGGTATCCACGACCATTCACATTCCACAATTTGACATACTATCTATTCCCATCGTGGGATACCATTTACTCTATGATCAAGTATATTGACGATACTAATTCGATCACTGGACTTCAGTGGATTCATATGGATCTGAATCTACGATTTGATCTACGATTTGATATACGATCCATCTAAGATCAATCTAAGATCAATCTACGCCGCAACGATCCTATGATCCACCGTATTGGCTTTGATATGGTTCCTTCCTTCCTTCCTTCCTTCCTCCCGAGTCAGAAGCATACCAATTTGATACTACGATCCCTGCCATTCGATCGATCGATCAATCGATTGTCATTCATCCCCAATCATCCGTCTCTGTTTTGGATGTATCTACATTCAAGCGCTGCTTTTCAAGATATACGATTCGATCTACGATTCGATCTATGGTTCGATCTATGGTCACAGTTGATGTCTCGTATTTGATCATTGATCCTACGATCAGATCCATCATCAGCATTGTATGCATCTCACTCCTACAAATCCATATGTGCAGATCACCAAACGCCGCTGCGGTGCTCTCACATTATACCGCTCCATTTCCACTCTGTACTACAGTTGCACCATCTTGTCTTCAGTCCTCACATTTCGTCTTGATTCTAAGCGTCGTTGTTTAAGAATCTACAATCACTCGATTTCTATGATTTGGTACACGATCAATCTAATTCGATTCACGTTTCATCGACGATTCGACGATCAGACCGATTGTTTCTCCGACGAGCGTTCCAGCGTCTACGATTGATCACGATCGAACGATTCTCGATTCCTTCCCTTGGTCTCCTTGCATCAGCAGTTGATGGCACATCGGAATTCGCCCTACGGTTTTGTCTCATTTAGAACCATGGAATTCTATTGAACCATAAAATTCGATTCTTTCAGTGTGAATCAAGGGGTGTGCATCTGCATCAAGGGGTGTGCATCTGAATCACGGGGTGTGCATTGGATACCTGCATGACGCTTAATTTGACCATGTTTCACTTACAGTTTTTTCCTCATAAGCCTCCACCAGTTTACTTATGCTCCCCGCACGCGACAAGGATCCCACTGAAAACAACCTGCCATAAGAACCGACTGATAATTCGCCACTCCTCCACCAAGTGTCAAATCAAGGGGTGTGTTGCCGGTTCTGACGGTATCAAGACGACGATATGATTCAAAGCTTAATTAACATCCGAGCTAGATGAGACCTCAAACAGACGAGGTCTACGAATCGGCTTTGGACCCCGATCTTCAATCCTTGCCTTGATATTCTCTATGCATTCCTTCAGACCAACCCTATTCGTCCCCTCCGATTCCATTCGTTTCTACGGCACGTCTCTTTCAGATTCTATGATAAGCCTCTCCTTTGCAAATATGACTCCCATCTGTTGAGATCCACAATCGATCCTTCCTCTCCCGTTCAATCAATCCACCTCACCAGTAATCAACTCGTTTGATTCGATTCGACGATTGAATTCTACCTACGACTGAAATCGATTTCGAACCTTCCACTTTGTCCCTACGATTTATGATCCATTCTTCTTGTTTGTTATCCCATCCGCGATACCCCACAAGCATTCTTCTCCTCTTTGAGCTAATCCCCACGCTCGATCAATACACAATCAATCATGGCTCTCCCCTCTGTTGAGATCCTTAATTGAATCCTCTGCTCCAGTACAATTGATCTCTTTTCCCTCCAAAGACGCGACTCTCGACATTCCTTTTGTATCTACGGCACCACGTCGAATTGATACCCCACGATTTGGTTCTACGATCTGATATACGACCATATTGATCCCTTCGCATTTGCACTCAACTGATTGCGATGATTTAATCCCTTCGCATTTGACAATCCATTCTGGAATCGATAGATCTTCCACACTCAACCGTTTGATTCTGTAATTGACAGATCTGCTTCCTACCAAGTCCGAATGAATCCCCTCCGATCCGGTTCGTTTCTACGACAAGTCTCTTTGAGATTTTACGCCAAGATTCCCCGATCTACTCTTCTTCTCAATTCCGATTGATAAACTCCTCTAACATCAATCCATCCGCTTCGAATCTCGATTCCCTTGTCAATCAATGTTATCAAAACCTCTGATTTACGATTTACGATTTGATTCTACAATCACATCCATCCCTACGATCTATCAATCGTATTCGATGTCTCTTACGAGTTGATGATTTGTTACTCATCCAATCAATTCCAAGGCAATATGACTTTCGTGCAACCATCGCATTCCCAACCAGCCTCCACAATTTGGTCCAACGCTATTCCAAGGTCGAATCAAAACCTCGATTCCACTCAGATCGACTCCGATTAACCCTCTCATCGATTTCGCGATCACCACATACCCAAGCACCTCTCCTCTCTCATTGATTTACGATTGGTTCGATTCTACGATTACAATCGTCCGATTCGATATCCAGGCCCATACTTAAGTTTTAGAGTTCTACAAAATGGAGAACCGACTTGTAATTCAACACTCCTTCGCTAAGTGTCGAATCAAGGGGTGTGTTGTCCGTCAAAAATACACGTACCCTACTTATGTACATTCTACAGCAGTTATATCCATTCTACGCTTGGAAAGTTACTTATACTCCTCCGGAGATAAAAATGACTTCAAGTATCCAGACATTTAGGTCATATCATGTGTTCTCTGTCTTATGACGAATTACACATGATCTACGACGACCGGTTTAGACATCCCCACATACAGCACTAACACAGGGATACCGGTCGAATACAGTAAAATACACAGTAACAGAGCAATCTCATGATGTGCTCACATCTCTTTAAATTTTAACATCATATACCTTTGGTCGATTTTTAGAGTAACAACACGATCAACCGACTATCAGAAATAACCCAATCGGAAAGACCATTCCACTGAAAGATCATCCCACTGAAACAAAATCTAACTTCACAGCCCGAATCTACTGAAATTTTGGCTTATCTCGTACACCATAAAACAGATATAACCGAAAATAGCACCATCGATCTGCTAAGCCAAGAATAGAAAATACTTCGAAAAGAAAATACATCGAAAGAAAAATTCCACACGAAATAAAAATATCCCGAAAACAAAACAAAAAACAACCTCGTAACAACCATCATGTTCTCTTCATCGGAAATGCTTTCTTTATCGGAAATCCTCATAGTCACCTGCAGTTGCATCATAGCGCCAGCAACCATGTACATTATGAACAACCAAACGGTCCAGGCAATCAAAAACCAAACAAAGAGCAATGACCGGGACAAGGCTAACCAAGTAAAACGTGAGGAACAAGACAGGGCCATTGAGAGATTGACCCATGAACTATCTAAACTCAAAGAAAAAGAAAAGGAGTACACAAAGGATGCCCGTCAGCGCCTCAAGCCAAGACAAATCCAAGATTTCGATGGTAGCCAAGATAACTGGATCAAATGGAGATGTGATACCAAAGCAACACTCCATGCAACTGGACACCAAGACATCATGGAAAGCCGCGAAGCAGCTGACAATGACCACCCATTGAACAGTGCATTATGGGGTACATTACTGAACGCATGCAGTGGAGGTAGCGCATCTTCCAAAGTCACCAGACATGAGGATGCTAGTGACGGTCATGCAGCATGGAAAGAATTGTTGGAATGGTACGATTCAGAGTCTCAACAAGAAGCCTATGCAGCAACAATGAAATTGAAATTAGAAGGGGTTAGACTACACCCTGGCGGCAACATTTCTGACTACATCAACAATTTTGAGAGCATCTACCAAAAAGGGAGTAAAATCCCACGGTTCAACATAAGAGAATGCGATGCCAAGAATACTTTTGCGCGCAATCTATTGGACCCCGACCTGGCTCAACTTAAAATGGAGCTCCAAGAAAGCCGAGCCAAGATGAACCTGGTGGAAATGGTGCAGAAGCTTCAAATCCGGGATGAGGAACTCTGATTGAATTTACTGGCAGATAAAAATGACAATAAACAATCTATTCGCAGAGTTACAGAAGCTCAAGAACCACCTACAAAACGCCAACAATATGCACCTCCACCGGCCGGTGACGGAGTACTCACTACGGTATATCCCAATCTTAAAGGTATTTTATGAATCCCGCCTGCAACATGGGCCACCTTATGCAAACCACACAGGGAATGGGCTCTCCTTTACAACCGATCTGCGCGTCACCAAGAATCACCCCCGCCGACGCCAGCTGATATCACTCTTGGCGCTCCACAGGATGATGGCCTCAACAATACAGATATCTACCGCGCAAACAACAACAACAAGCCTAGACGCGTCAGGCGAATCTCTAAACCGGCACCCCTTGCACATACAAGTCCATCAGCACCCTTGCCACCTCCTGCCGAGGATACAGAAGAAAGCATTGGATCCATCGATGAATCCGCCCTTTTTCCTCCAGGGAGCACCGAACTTCGTACCGTCCGATTCCACCTGCATTCTGAAGGGGGAGATGCCAATGGCACGCCACAAACAGCAAACCAACAGAATACAGGCTACAGACCTAGAAGAAATCCAACCAGAAGGGCAAGAGCCGCGTCCTTCTTTTCCACGGCCAGACGATTGAAAATGATGCAACCGATCACATATGAAACAAGTGACAGTGAGAGTACGGACGATGACAGCGAGGAGGAAGGAATACCCGATCTAGTGGAACGCACTGCAGTCTACAGTGACAGTGATGACGATAGCAACAACACCGGCAAGAAGAAACGGCAGAGTAAACCCAATCCACCAATAGCGAGAAAGAAAAAGACTATTCAGGGTACACCCAGGAGACAACAACAATTGCAAACACTCAGACGATACCGGGAAGTAAAACCGGATGATAACATTGCAGTAATCGATAGTGGAGGGGGAAAACGACCAACTGTTACAGCCAGGGCATGGACTAAAACAGGAGGAGACACAGGAATGACATCAGTAATGAAACCATACATGTCG
The DNA here is from genome assembly GCA_037355745.1 of Pseudo-nitzschia multiseries. Lineage (NCBI taxonomy): Eukaryota > Bacillariophyta > Bacillariophyceae > Bacillariales > Bacillariaceae > Pseudo-nitzschia > Pseudo-nitzschia multiseries. The sequence continues at coordinate 27,128,998 of CM074785.1, forward strand.
CAAGACGATGATGATCTTGTGGAATATCCTGTATGCAGCGCAGCAACAAAAGCATTTATTCCAGGACGCCAGGAACCAGTGATACTACTAGTACACTACGCAACCTTTATCTCACGAGACAAGGATTTTATAGATGGGGAATCACTACTTACAACGATGGATATGGGTTCTCACAACGTATTGGTGAATGGAGTGCAACCCCAAATAAGTGACAAATGTGGAATCACGGTTGAAAATACATTCTTACCATTCAGTTACGATGATGAAAAAGTCTATTACCACATCACAAAACCAACAGAGGAAGAAATGAATGAATTGGAAGTATTTGAATTAAACTCCCCGGCACCACCGAATATGAGACAGTACCCAATGTTGAGAAGGAAAAGATCGAGGGAAAAATTCGCATTTGGAAATCTACCAATATTGGAATTGAGGAAGAGATTTGGAATGCTACCAGAAGAAACAGTGAGAAAAACACTAGAAAATACCACCCAATTCTACGAGGAAATCGAAGAAGAAAATCGAGCTATACCAAGAAAGCACTACAGGAAACGATTCAAAGCCTTCCACTACAAGCGACAAAATGAGGACGTCAGTACTGATTACACATTCTTCAGCCAAAAGACCTCACAAGGACATAATGGTGGTCAATTCTTTGCAGGAACAAAATCCAAGATGTGGTCGTTCCATCCATTAAAAACAGAATCACAATGCACCAATGCCCTACTGGACTACCTTCGAGAAAGAGGAGCCCCCAATACAATTATCAGTGACAATGCCAAATCAGAAAAGGGAGTAAAATGGACTGAAATCATGCGACAAAATATGATCAAAACAAGAACTTCCGAGCCACATTATCATCACCAGAACCCAGCAGAGTCAGAATGGGCTCGATTGTCGAAAATGATTCAAAACTGTTTGAGAATGTTCAAAGCCCCTATAGGATTGGCAAATTGGTGTTCCCTGTGGTGCGTTCAAATCAACAACCTAGCCGCAAGAAAATCGTTGGGATGGAAAGTGCCACAAGAAATATCACAAGGCTGGACACCAGATGTATCACACTTACGATTCCACTTTTACGAGCCTATATGGTGGTACAACCCAAGCTTCAAATCACCTAAAAGCAACATGAGAAAAGGAAGATTCTTAGCATTTGCTGACTCAACAGGCGGCGCAATGACGTATTATATACTGACTGAACCAGAATCATCTAAGGAGAAATGGCAAGTACTAATGCGATCAGTTGTGAGAACAAGAAGAAAAAATATTGGAACAAAAGATGAATATGTGAATGACGATCCAGAAGCAGTGGAATTCCGACTATCAACTTCAGAGCACCAGCAGAACCTCACTGATATTAACAACTGTAATTCCGGATTATGAGTTAATTAATCTATTTTCTGTTTTTTCGAATACTTAATCGGATTTCACATGCAATCCCGTGTTAAGCAATCCTCCATCATGAGACTGCACGTGCATTCCCGTGTTGTAGATTAACTAATATTTCATCGGTAAATTCGTCGGAGAAACCTGTCTCATTTGTTTGTTTCTAACATAATTGGGCTTCGTGTATCCATTTCGTATATCATTGATATTTTCCATATTTCATTGATATACTTAATATCGGATCCTATGCCTCTGGATTTTCGCGTACCACTTTCTGGTGATACTTTGCTGTGTCCGATTCTTCTATCAATGATTAATTCCTTTGGTCGTGAGTCATTCTTTTGTTTTCTGTGATCGCCTTCCTACGGTGTCTATATTGCCTTGTTGGTCTTCATACGCCCGAGTATCGATCCATCAGTAATTTCGCCTCACTCCTCATTGCATTCATTGTATTTGTAAGAACGTATTTAGTTGGTATTTCGCCGCGCATCTCATTCATATATGTGCGCACGTCGATCTGTTTTCTTATTGGTCCATATATAACCGCACGTAACGGTAATTTCTTGTTTTCACTTAACAACACGATTTACCGGTTGTTCTCCCCTAAATCCATGATCTTGCTTGGTTTAGATTCCTATTGAATTTTAGAGGGAAGCTTACAACATTGTTTTTAGACATGGATTTTTAGTGTGGTTGTTTTATTACTGAATTGTTGTACTTAACTTTGTTTTTACATTGTCATGAATTCATTTAGGAGATTCCTGAATGCATTACTGTTTAGCGGCTTAGTCAGAATGTCAGCATAGTTGTCTTGTGAATTAATATGACTGATAGATACGACTTTTCCAGCTTGGTGTTGTCTGACGAAATGGTAGGCTAGTGCGATTGATTTCTTGTTGAGTGAACTTGCAGGGTTGGTGGAATTGATTACGACACTTTTGTTATCCACATAGATCTCTGCTGGCTTGGTGATTACAACTCCCATCGATCTAAGGTGGTATCTGAGCATGATGGCCAATGCAACCGCGTCTTTCAGGGCAGTAAATTCAGCTCCAAAAGTATTTGTGTGAACTGATGTTTGTCTCTTAGACTTCCAGTAGACTGGCATACACCCAACAAATGCGATCAATCCAGTGATGCTCCTTCCAGTGACTAAATCATGTGCATGGTCGCTGTCGCAAAATATATTCAAGTCCATTTCAGGGATTAATGGCACCGGGAACATTGGATCCAGTTCTTCCTTGTAATATTTGTAGTGATGTGTAAATTCTTCATATTTGAGTTTAACATCACCATTTGTACTGATCCTTGGGGGTCTTGGATCCACTAGAATTCCTTTCTTCTTGTACTTCTTCAGATATCCCAGGATATGTCTAGCCATCTGCAAATGACCTTCTCGCGGTCCAGCTGCAAATCTTGAGAGAGATGACACTGCAAACGCAATATCGATTCTTCCAGATAGCACCAACCACTGTCCTAGACCAATAATATGTTGGAATTCCTTGTGTTCAGATACTGACAGTAATGGTGAATCATCCAGTTCTGGGTGGCAATCAGTTTTCATTGGTAGATTTTCTTTCTTGAGTGTCACTGAATATTTCTCCTGATATTTCCGAATCACTTCACTGATATATTTGGTAGAGTTCATCAGCAACCGTCCGTCTTTGATTCTTGTCAGACTTGTACCAAGGTAATACTGAGGTTCTGATTCGACGTTTCTCAATGCAAATTCTTGTTCAATTCTGGCTATCCAATCTTGGGGTTTCTTTCCTATTACCATAAGATCATCAACATGAGTACCAATGTATGTGTAGCTTTCTCCTTCCTTTTGCAGCCATAAATCTGGGTCTGCTCTTGACGGTCGAAAACCCAAGCTCATGAGTGTATCAGCGAGAAAATCCATAAAAGCTCTACCACTACCTGCCAGTCCGTACAGTGCTCTTTGTATTTCTACCTTGCATCCTTTCTTTTCACCAAACTCGTCTCCAGCCCATACCCATACTTTTTCTTGAACCGGTGCAGTTGGAAATGCATTTCCCACATCTGCTGTCATCAAATCCAGTTGTTGGTGTTGTGCAATTAGGAATAGTAGGTACACAGATAAACTATTGATTTGACTGGAGTATGTGTTGTATTCACTCGAGTCGACTCTGTGACCACCTGCTACTAATCGGCTCTTGTACCTGCCGTCCTCGCTCTTGATATCCCAAATCATCTGTAATCTTGCTTGTTGCCAACCTTCCTCTTTTGGAAATTCTTTTTCTGCTGAGTGATATTTGAAGCATTTTAGACGTTCCAAGTTATCCATCTCTTTCTGAATTGAGTCTTTCCATTTTGTATTGCCAGCTTCAGCGTCGAATTGCATACATTCTTCATAGGTATTTGGAATCTTCTGTCCAAACTTTTCTCGATTCTTCTTCTTTGCCATTCTTTGATTCCTGGATGGTTTCTTCTTGACTGCGCGTTGAATACTCTTGTGTATTAAAGACTTCAAAAATCGTATTCTTCTGACGATACCAGATTGTTGTTTTATTACTTGTTCTGCCCATACATTCAACGGCCTGTTGTTTCCTCTCCTGCTTTCAACAATGTACTCCTTAATATACTTTGCGCATGCCAGTGGTTGATCTTTCTTCAATTGTGGGAATGGAGTATTTAAAACTGTATTTCCTTGCAGCTCATCGACGTATTGTGCTTTGAATACCAAAATTCCATTTTCCCAGAAATGATCCAAAATCTTCCTGAAGTCCATATCCAAATTCATTTCAGTGCTTTCCAAAATATCCTGGTGGGTTTCAGCGTTGTTGCATCCATCTATTTCACTTGGTAACACTTCTTCTTCCATATCCAAAGTGTTTTCTGGATCCTCATCCTCTTCATCTGCATCAAGCTCCCCTGAAGCCGTATTGTCATTTTCATCTCTTCCTTCCATCGGATTGGTGCTAGTTGAATTTTCCATTCCTTCAGAGCTCGCGACAAATTTCTCCCCTGAAGATAACAATGGGACTTCATCAGTGCTCTTGATATCTTCCATATTCTGTTGGTGCTCTGACAAGGAAAGAGTAAACTTCTCTGCCTCCGGGTTGTCATTCACATATTCATCTTTGGTGCCAATTTCCTTGCGTCTTGTTCTAACTACCGATCTCATCAACACTTGTCTTTTCTGTTTTGGTGTATCTGGTTCAGTCAAAATATAATAGGTCATTGCATCACCCGTTGATTCCGCAAAACCCAGAAATCTCCCTTTCAACATGTTGTTTTTGGGGCTTCATAGAAATGAAATCTCAGGTGGGAGATATCAGGTGTCCAGCCTTGGTGCAATTCGAGGGGTACTTTCCAATTCAGCGATTTTCGCGCTGCCAAATTGTTAACTGACACACACCATTTTGCACACCAATGCGCTAAACTGATTGGCGCCTGAAACATCCGTAGACTGTTTTGTACCATCTTGGACAATCTTCCCCATTCTGCTTCACACAGGTTCTGATGACTGTGGTGTGGTTCACTTGTTCTTGTTTTGATCATATTTTCTCGAAGAATTTGAGTCCACTTTACCCCTGTTTCAGATCTTGCATTATCACTGAGTATAGTATCCGGTGCACCATGTTCTCGGAGATAGTCCTGTAGCACATTTGTACATTGAGATTCTGTTTTCAGAGGATGAAAAGACCAAAGCTTTGTCTTGGTGCCACTGAAAAATTGTCCCCTGTTGTGTCCTTGAGATGTCTTTTTCAAGAAGTATGTGTAATCAGTGCTCACTGTTTCATTTTGTCTTCTGTAATGAAATGCCTTGAATCTTTTCCTGTAATGTTTCCTGGGGACTTCTCGATTTTCTTCTTCTATTTCTTCATAGTGTTGGGTAGTGTTTTCCAAGGTTTTCAAAACAGTCAATTCTGGTAACATAGCAAAACGCTTTCATAGTTCCAGCATTGGAAGTTTTGCAAATTTGAACATTTCTCTTGCTCTCTTCCTTCTCAACATTGGATATTTGCGCATGTCGGGTGGTGCTGGGCTGTTCAACTCGAATCTTTCCAATGTATCGACTTCTCCTTCTGTTGGTTTGGTAATTTGAAAATATACTTTTTCGTCATCATACGAAAATGGTAGAAATGTTGTTCCGATTGTAATCCCACATTTGCTCAACTGTGGTTGCACTCCATTTACCAGGACTCCATGATCACCCATGTCAATTGTTGTCAATAGCGATTCACCATCCGTTTGATCTTTATCTTTGGTGACAAAAGTTGCATAGTGGACCATTAGAAGTACTGGATCTTCTCTTCCTGGAATAAAAGCCTTCGTTACAGCACTGCAAGCCGGATGCTCCACATAGGCATTGGTATCATTACTCATGTACGGCCTCATTGCAGATGTCATTCCAGTTTCTCCTCCAATTCGGAGCCATGCTTGTTCTGTAACCGTTGGTCTTCTTCCTCCACCACTATCGATCACTGCAATATTGTCATTTTGTTGAACCTCTCTGTATCGATGTATGTTTGTGATTGCTGAATTACCTGTTGTTCGTCTAGGTCTTCTTGCTTGGTCTATTTTCCTAATTGCTTGTCGTCGATCACGTCGTTCTTTCTTAGTATCATTGTTGTTGCTTTCCTTTTCATCGTCTGAATCGGGTTCTGTTCTTGCCACAAGATCTGGTAGATCTTCTCCCTCAGAATCTTCATCCTCATTTTCGCTATCCTCATCGTCATCAGATTTCATTTCCATCTTATTTCGTCGTGTTGTATAAAAGTACAATGATGCGGTTCTTCTTGGAGTTGAATTTGAATTCGCCGCATTCTGTGTTTCGGCTTCACCGTTTCCATCGTCCGCACCAGCACCAGTTTCCCCCCCGGAATGTAGGTGAAATCGAACCGTTTTGAGTGTAGTCGAACCTGGAGGAAATAATTCAGTTTCATCAATCGTTCCAAGACCTTGATCACTATCATCGGCCGGAGTGGTCAGCTCCTGTGCAGGCATCTCAGGTGGGGCCATTACACGACGCACGCGTCGTTGACGACTAGATTTGGGAATAAAGTGATTCAAACCATCGTCTTGTGGAGAACCAACAATAACCCCCTCTGGAGTGGTAGGTGGAGTATCACTGTGGTGGATGGCTTGGTTGTATTTGAGTACCCAATCGCGATACGGTTGAGAAAGCTCTTGCCATGTATCTGGAGGGATTCTGATGATACCTTTGAGGTTAGGGTGAATAGTCCCTGTAAGAGTGCCTGTGCCGTAGGAACCCGTACGTTGTCGTTTGTTAGGACCATCAGGGGGTGCGGCGGACGCGTTTGTGGCCTCCTCTGTTGCTATCGTATGCAGTGCGGGCAAGTTCTTCATCATGGATGCGGAGCTTAATAATCATTTCTTCTAGGGTCCTGTCAGTTTTGTGTTCCAGTAATTCTTCTTTGAATCTCTCCAGATTTGGGTCACGAATATTTCGAGCAAAGATACTTTTTGCATCCCATTCAGTCATATGGTATGGTGGAATTTTTCGGAGTTTATGATAGGTCAATTCAAACGTGTTAATGTACTCGGAAATATTGCCATTGGGGTGCAACAGGTTGTATCGTAGACGAAGCTTCAGTGTCTCAGCGTAGGATTCTCTCCGGTTATCAGAATCATACCAGCCCAATAGTTCTTGCCATGCCGCGTGCCCATCAAAGGTATCTTCATGCTTGATTATCTTAGAATGAGCACTGCCACCACTACATGCCGACAGCAATGTTCCCCAAAGTGCCTTGTTCTTGGTTGGTGCATTTCGAGCAGCATCTGCATCATTCATAATCTCCTCATGTCCTGTGGCCGCAAAGGTAGCTGTTCCATCGGATTTCCACTTGGTCCAGTTTTCCTGTTGGCCATCAAAGTCATGGATTGGTTTTGCCTTGAGTAGCTGCTGGCCCGTTGCCTTTTCTTTGGCCGACCTCACTTCTTGTCTAAGCGCTTCCATCTCATCGTCCTTGTTGCGTGATTCTTGAATTGTTTGTCTCAGAGTGTTCATTTCTGCTTCATATCTTCTTTCTTTTTCTCGTCCTCGTGCTCTTGCAGCTCTCATCTCTTCCTTTAGTGCATTGATTTCTTCCATTTGACGTTTAGCTTCTGCTGCTTGTCTTCTGAGATTAACCAGTTCTGCATCTCTGCGTCTGCCAGGTCTTGAGTCACTATCATCCTCATCACTTTCTGATGATGAAGAAGATGATGAAGATGAGGACGACGATGATGATAATTCCTGATTGTAGTTGGCCCGTCTTGAACGTCGTTGTCGTTGGCGTCGGGTCGGGGAGCTGTTTGTTGTCGTTGGAATCTGGTTATCCTCATCCTCGGTTGTATCCCGTGATACATCAGTTACTTCATTCTGTCTCCACCAATCGTTGTTTCTCATGATGTAGAAGGCCGGGTAAGTGACTGCACCCAGAGTTTGAAAGAATCTGTTTGTAAAGGTTTGCATCTTGTCGTGTATTTTTCTTTTCGGTTGTTACGTATTTTTTATTTTTGTTTCTTGTTATGTATTTTTTATTTGTATTTTGATGTTCTTCTTCTTTGTTGTTCTAGCCAAATATCAGTAGTATTCGATAGCTCACGTCCGAGATAATTGCTAATTTTGGTGGTTTTGTACCAGTGTGTTAGGTTTGGTTCAGTGGTACCAATCGTATAGAATTTTCTGAAGTTCGCGATCGATAAGTTCTAAGATTGATTTTGTTAGTAGGAAATTTCTAGTAGAAACTTCGAGAGAATTTTCTCGTATAAAGCTCGTAGAAGTACTCCGGAATGGATTGTAACTCTTAGGTATGTTTGTTATATAGACTTCGTATGAAGCTGCGACTGTTAATCAACAACTGTAATTCCGGATTATGAGTTAATTAACCTATTTTCTGTTTTTTCGAATACTTAATCGGATTTCACATGCAATCCCGTGTTAAGCAATCCTCCATCATGAGACTGCACGTGCATTCCCGTGTTGTAGATTAACTAATATTTCATCGGTAAATTCGTCGGAGAAACCTGTCTCATTTGTTTGTTTCTAACATAATTGGGCTTCGTGTATCCATTTCGTATATCATTGATATTTTCCATATTTCATTGATATACTTAATATCGGATCCTATGCCTCTGGATTTTCGCGTACCACTTTCTGGTGATACTTTGCTGTGTCCGATTCTTCTATCAATGATTAATTCCTTTGGTCGTGAGTCATTCTTTTGTTTTCTGTGATCGCCTTCCTACGGTGTCTATATTGCCCTGTTGGTCTTCATACGCCCGAGTATCGATCCATCAGTAATTTCGCCTCACTCCTCATTGCATTCATTGTATTTGTAAGAACGTATTTAGTTGGTATTTCGCCGCGCATCTCATTCATATATGTGCGCACGTCGATCTGTTTTCTTATTGGTCCATATATAACCGCACGTAACGGTAATTTCTTGTTTTCACTTAACAACACGATTTACCGGTTGTTAGATATTCAAAGCACAGATGAAGTCCCATTATTGGTGCCAGGCGAGAAATTCGATGCAACTACTACTGGAATGGAATATTCAACCAGCAACAATTTACTTGACAAATCAGCATCTGAACAAACAGATCCAGGGGAGCAAGAAGAAGAAAATGAAGAAACTGAACAAGAAATCGAAAATTCGGATCAGGAAGCCCTTCCCAGTACAGTCGATGGAACCAATGACGCAGAAACACACAATAATATACTCGAAAGTAATGATACCAACCTGGACCTTACATTTCGAAAAATACTGGGTCATTTTTGGAAAGACGGCATACTGATCCTTAAATCACAATACTTGGATGACCTGGAAGGAAACACTGTATTGAATACTCCATTCCCCCAACTACGAAAAGACGAGCCTGTTGCCTGTGCAAAATACATAACAAGATACATCATCGAAGCAGGGGGACGAAGGGGTAGTCACCCCCTACTGGATTGGTCAAGCTCAGTTCTCAAACAAGATACAGCAATTACACCCCGTATTCGATTACTACAAGCTCGAAAACCGCGTCGAAACACCAATTCAAAGAAAATGTCTAGAAACCAAAGACAAGCCAAGAAGAAAAACAAAGAAAAATTTGGACTACAAATTCCTAATACCTACCATGACTGTGTTCGCATTGATCAAGCTGCTGGAGATACTAAATGGCAAGACTCGATTAAAAAAGAAATGGAAAATTTGGATCGGCTCAAGTGTTTCAAATATCATCCAGCTGAGAAAGAATTCCTCAAGTCCGAAGGATGGCAACAAGCAAGGCTCAATATGATCTGGGATATCAAAAGTGAAGACAAACGATACAAGAGCCGGCTGGTTGCAGGGGGGCATTTGGTGGATTCTACTGAATATAATACATATTCCAGCCAAGTCAACAGCCTATCCGTTTACCTATTATTCCTAATTGCACAACACCAAAATCTCGACCTAATGACTGCAGACGTGGGAAACGCTTTTCCCACAGCACCGGTCCAAGAAAAAGTATGGTGCTGGGCCACAGATGAATTCGGAGATAAGAAAGGCTGCAAGGTGGAAATACAACGAGCCCTTTATGGACTAGCAGGTTCAGGACGCGCATACGCGGATTTCTTTGCAGACACTCTGATGAATCTAGGATTCAGACCCTCCAGGGCTGATCCAGATCTTTGGATAAAACTGAGTGAAGACAACAAAAGTTACGACTACATTGGAACACATGTTGATGACCTGATGGTAGTGTCAAGGAAGCCTCAGGATTGGATTGCACTGATCGAACAAGAATTTGCACTCAGAAATATCGAATCTGAACCCGGATATTATTTGGGTACAAGCTCGACAAGGATAAAGGATGGGAGATTACTACTGAACTCTACGAAATACATCTCAGAAGTCCTAAGGAAATATCAAGACAAATACAATGTTACTCTACGAAATGAGAACCTACCAATGAAAACAGATTGTCACCCAGAATTAGATGACTCAGAACTACTCAATGAATCGGGCCACAAGGAATTCCAACATATCATCGGTCTAGGACAATGGATAGTATTGTCCGGAAGAATAGACATTGCATATGCCATTTCATCACTATCCAGATTCGCATCCGGACCAAGAGAAGGGCATCTACAAATGGCAAGACATGTGCTAGGATATTTGAAAAAATACAAAAAGAAAGGAATCTTAGTGGACCCACAATCACCCAAAATCCAGTCAATCGGGGAAGCGACAGTGAACTACGAAGAATTTACTCACCAATACAAATACTACAAAGAAGAACTAGATCCGATGTTTCCAACACCACTAATTGCAGAATTAGATTTAAATATCTTCTGTGACAGCGACCATGCACATGATCTGGTAACAGGAAGGAGCATTACCGGTCTGATTGCATTTGTTGGGTCAATGCCAGTATACTGGAAATCAAAACGACAAACATCAGTTCATACCAGCACATTTGGAGCAGAATTCACAGCACTCAAAGATGCAGTGGCACTAGCAATCATGTTGAGGTACCATCTTTGATCCATGGGAATCCGAGTTACCAAGCCAACTGAAATACATGTGGATAACAAAAGCGTGGTAATCAACTCAACCAATCCGGCAAGTACACTCAACAAGAAATCAATCGCACCAGCATATCACTTTGTCAGACAACACCAAGCAGGAAAAGTAATCTCCATCAGCCATATCAAGTCTCATGACAACTACGCGGATATACTAACAAAACCTATCAACAGTACCGCACTAAGAAGCCTGCTTAGCGAGTTCATGACGATGTAAAGTTAAGTACAAAATAAAATCGAGTAAAAACAATAATAACTGCCCACTTTATTCCTCAAACACAAATCCATGCATAAAAATATCTTTGTTCATAAACAATTCAAAATGTTATACTAGATATGAAATCTTCCAAGGCAATACAAAAGAATGGCATGGATTTCGGGGAGAACAACCGGAATTAGAGTTGTTAAGTGAAGAAACGTAAATTACGTAATACGTATTACGTATTACGTTTTACGTATACATAATACGTATTACGGATATGTAATTACGTAATCAAGCGTGAATTTACGTACGCGCAAAATACGTGATACGAAACGGAAATTACGTAATACGGATTATGTATTACGTTTTACGTATACGTACGTGTTACAAATACGTAATACGTATCGTACCACATACGTAATACGTATTACGAATAAGTAATACGTATTACGAATACGTAATACGTAATGGTTGCAAACTGAGTATGATAAGAAACAGATCAATCATCGGCGACGAGTATCATTAAGTAAAATAATCGCGGACAGTCGGCTAAGGCTAAATACTGTACCGATCCACTAAGTGACACGGGATTACCATGACTAAGTGTCAAGGCACTATCATGATTAATCCATCACAAACGAATGAGACTTGATATGCCTGGTTGGTTACACATGCTTCACTATTGATTCAGAGAATATCCGAATCGTTTAATTAAGCGATCAATCGCTTAATAAGCAAACAACAAGGGATTGCATGTGTTAACAAAAGGGCTAACACGAGAATACGCGGAATACTCCAATAGAGGTCCGGATTCTTAGATTAACCTAATTAGATCATAATTCAAATTACCAGTTATTAGAAGAAAAGAAATCTCAAGTCTGCTGAGACTAAAAAGAAAGAAGCTGAGAATGAAGGCGCGGGTGACAGTTTTGGATCCAAATCTAAAAAATGACATAATAACCGGACACTAGAAAACAAATTGTTAAAAATGGTGAGCCGGTCATTATACAAGATGAATATCCCGCTAGATTTTGATGATGGAGAAAATGAAGAAGGATATTGTGAGTTAGACTCACATGCAGACACTACTGCGGCAGGAAGCAATATGGTATTACTGAATCCTGATCAGATCACAACGCATGTTGATGTGGCCTCTTTTTCTGAAGAATACAAGCCAATCAAAAAGATACCGATTGGAAGTTGTGCTATCGCTTGGACAAATCCAACATCAGGCCAAGTATATATCATAGTGTTCCATCAAGCGCTGTACTTTGGGAACAAATTGAAGAACAGCTTGATATGCCCAAATCAAGTGAGGGACTGCAATTTCAACTCTGTTGAAGAGACACCTCGTCAGTTTGATTCAAGATCAAAGCATGGAATTACAATTCAAACGCCAATGGAAGATGATGATCCGATGAAAGTTTTTATCAAACTGAGTATGAGAAATGTGATTTCATATTTTCCCACAAGAAAGCCAACAAGGATGGAGCTTGATGAATGTCAACATTTGATTGCAACAAATGATACCCCTTGGGATCCACATTCACTGAAGTTCAGGATGGCCGAGTTAGCGATTGAAAATGGAGATCCAATTTCAGGGGACCAGTTTAGCCTTCAAGCCATGTCTGTCAACCGAAGAGGATCAAGCCATGGATACAAGTTCGATTGCAACAGAACCTACAAGTAACGTTACGGATATGCTCTCCAAGACCAGCTTAGAGAACAGGCATCCAAGCGTGATGCAGCAATGCAAACTGATGAGGGTGCACCAGGTATCAACAAGGAGAATGCTAACTGAATGCCAGATTGCAACAGATGGAAATATTGCTCATCGAATTTCTTCAGTAAGGAATATTTCAAGCGCACGAAGGGTAGACCAATTTTTGTTTGATGATACAGAATTTGATTTCATGGAAGCTCCTGAAGAAGAATCAAAACAAGCCCCTAACTTGCAAGAAATTGACAATACACTTGAAAGGAGATCCCTCGATAGAAGAAATCAATGGGGGCCATCAGTGATAACTCTTGAGGGTCCAAACAAAGTTGACTGTGAACGCTTAGCCAAAACTTGGAATATTAGTTTCAAGAAAGCTTAGCAGACATTGAAGGTCACAACCCAGAAGGCACTCAGGAATTTGCAATTACCATTGATGAAGAGGCTGCCTACACAGCGCTTCAGGAACAAGAGAATTGCACAAGGAACCTGGTACACTGATACGTGGCATGCTAGAACAACCAGTATTATGAGACAGGAGAAATGCGCACAGATCTTTACAAATGGAAACGGGTTTGAAGTATTTATACCAATACAGGACAAATCTCAGGCGCATCAAGGATTGAAAACATTCATTCATGAAATTGGAATCCCAGAGCATTTGATTTCTGATGGTGCTCCCGAACAAGGATCTCCGAGAACTTACAAGACGCACTGGAATTCAATTGTAAAGCGCAATCATATTCATCAGACATTCATCCAACCTCATTGCCCATTTCAAAATTGAGCAGAACAAGCAATTGGACACCTTGGGAGTGCAATCACAACCAAGTCAGCGAAGAAGAAATCACCGAGGAGATTATGGTCATTTTGTGGTGAACTATGTGCAAACATCAGGCAGAGAACAGCATCAAGCAACCCTTCTTCAATGGGGAGAACTCCATTTGAATTGGTCCATGGCTATAGGCCCGATATTGCACTATATACTTCATCAGAATGGTATGATTTTGTGTTTTACTTTGATAAAGGTGATTCTTCTACTCGAGGCGTTGAAAGGCTGGGTCGATGGTTGGGTCCTTGTGGCAGTAAGGTAGGTGGAGGTGATTGTTTTTGGCTCCTGACTGAATCAGCAATACCAATATCTACAAATTCAATAAGGCCTGTCAAAGAATTCGAATGGAGGGATAGAGATATTCTCAGAAGGATGGAAGCAATCGACAAATCAATTGAATCCAAGATTGGTGATGAAGTGAAGGATAGCGCGTCCTTCTTCCAGGAAAACTACCCGGAGCCCCAAATGGAACTATTTGAGGATCAACCAGTGGAATCACCTGATCTGAAACTTGAAATGGCTGAACCAGAAGCGTCAGTGGAAGATGTAGATGAACCAGATGAATATCTGGGGAATGAAGTAATCATTGAAAGAAATGATGAAAGACTCAGGTGTGTTGTCAAGGATAGAGTGCGTGACTTGCAAAACAGACCAATTGGACTTAGAAATGAGAATCCCATACTAGACACGAGGCTGTACAAATTGCAACTACCTGATGGCACCATGGAGGAATACACGGCAAATATTGTTGCAGAGAGTTTGTACAGTTCTGTTGATGACGATGGAAGGATGTTCACTCTACTAGATGAACTCATTGATCACGAATGCGACAACACTGCCCTAACTGATGAGGAAGCCACGAACATAGCCAAAAATGGCAGGAAAACCCATAAGCCGACAACTAGGGGTTGGAGGATTCTCGCCAGTTGGAAAGACGGGTCAGAATCGTGGTGTAAGTTAAGCGATGTGAAAGAATCATTTCCAGTGCAATTATCTGAATATGCTGTCAACAATAATCTTGAAAAGTCACCAGCATTCAGATGGTGGGTGCACAAAATTTTGAGAAGGCAGGATCGGATCCTTAAAGCAGCCAAAACAGCAAAGTATTGGTTGAAGACTCACAAATATGGTGTTGAATTGCCACATTCAATCAAACAAGCGCTGGCTATTGATAAGAAAACAGGCACTGATCACTGGGAAAGGGCAATTCATAAGGAAATGACAAATAACATGGCAGCTTTCGAATTTTCTGATGATGATGTTATCCCAGTTGGCCATAAGCAAACAACAACCCACATGATTTTTGACATCAAGCTTGGGTCCCTAACAAGGAAGGCTAGATTGGTAGGGGATGGTCATAAAGTTCCAGCAGTGGCAAAAGAAAATACTTATTCATCTGTCCCCAGTCGAGACTCAGTGAGAATATTCTTCCTGCTGGCAGCACTGAACGATTTGAAGGTTCTCTCAGCAGATATTCAAAATGCATATTTGACAGCCCCGATTAAAGAGAAATACTTTCTAAAAGCGAGAGCTGAAGATGGTTTTCCACCACATCTTGCAGGAAGGCCTTGCAAGATAGTTTGCGCATTGTATGGCCTGCCGGTCGCAGGTGCATCTTTCAGGTCATATCTCACACAGCATTTGAGAGATCTTGGATATTCACCATGCAAAGCAGATCCGGATGTGCACTTACGAATTGAAACCAGGAAAGATGGATCCAGATACTGGGCAATGATGATTGCCTATGTAGACGACATCTTATGTTCTGGTGAAGATCCAAAGTTCCAGCTTGAAAACATTGAGCGGAAGTTCAAACTGAAGGATGATACTATTGAAGAGCCAACTCTGTATCTGGGAGCAGATATTGGAAAGTTCTACTTTGAAGGTGATTCAAAGCCAAGATGGTCATTATCAAGCACCAAGTATACGGCGAAAGCTGTTGCAGCAGTCGAACAAGAGCTAGGAACTGAAAAATACGGTTACAAGTATCTACCAAAATCAGCATCCAGTCCATTGTCACATGATTATCGACCGGAAATTGATATATCAGAAGAATTGAACCCTGAATTGCAAAATTACTATCAAGGTTTGATTGGAGTCCTCAGGTGGATTTGTGAATTAGGAAGGCTAGACATTGTAATGCCAGTCTCCCTGATGTCAAGGTATTTGGCACAAGCAAGGAAAGGGCACTTGAATCAGTTGTTTCATATATTTGCATATTTGAAAAAGTACAACAGGTCAAAATTGGTTTTGATGATACAGTACCAAGCGTTGATGAGAGTAAATTTCAAAAATGTGACTGGTCTGAATTTTATCCTGGCGCCGCTGAAGTCATACCAGCAGATATGCCTGAAGCTTTGGGAAAACATGTGACGATGAGTTGTTTTGTTGATGCTGACCATGCTGGATGCAAGGCAACAAGAAGGTCTCATACTGGTGTTATTATCTTCATTAACAATGCACCGATCATTTGGTTTTCCAAAAGACAAACAACGGTTGAAACATCAACTTTTGGATCTGAAATCATTGCTTTGAAAATTGCAATCGAATTGGTTGAAGGTCTAAGGTATAAGTTGAGAATGATGGGTGTTCCAATTGATGGAAGCACCAATGTGTATTGTGATAATGATTCTATTGTCACAAATGTTACACGACCTGAAAGCCCATGTAAGAAAAAGCATAACAGCATTGCATACCACAAAGCACGCAAATCTATTGCAGCAGGAATTATCAGAGTTGCAAAAGAACCAGGTTCAACAAATATTGCTGATTTGTTTACAAAGCTAATGAGTGGCGCTGTTTTTCGGGAACACTGTTCTTGATGCATGTGGTAAAGTTTTTTTGTTCAATAGAAGCGTTCAGGGAATGAAAGAAAAATGGATATCTCGATCCATGGATAACAATATATCAATCGGCCAAGGATCAGGGCAAAATGCCATGGTACAAGCCAGAATGAATGGCAAAATGCCTCCCCATTTCTTTTGATAGGGCCTCTGATGGTAGACTGGATACAGTTTGGTATTCAACACACGAATGACTCACAATGATTAGGTTAAGTCATAGAATCCAGCCACTTAACGGTTGGAGGATTTATGACTGAAGGGGACTGAAAAGAATTCACCGTGTAACGCATATTCGTACGAAGCGGGCATATCCTACGAAAACTCATAAGGGCAAATAACTGAGTGAATGACCGTCGGCGCTTCATGTGGATTGACTCTTAACGAGAGTTTTTCCCATCAGCTCACTCTTCGAAGAATTAACAACTTTAAAACACTATCATGCCCTAAAATAGAAAAGGTTTGTCGTAACAAACAAACAAATCGCAATCGGTCTTATGAACGATTGATTTAGTGAGTAAGACCTTTGTTACAGTTCATTCGGCCTTGTCGATGCCAATCTTGTCGATGCCGATCGACAGGTTAATTCATCGTCGTCAAATTACCCGTCGTCATCGTGTAATTTCTAGCATACAAAAAACACATGTAATTCTTAAGACACAAAACACACGCAAACCATCTTTGATCGGTCTTTTTACCGTATAATTCACCGTGATATTCTCATTGGAATATCACAGTATTTGCACCTTATTATATAGAATTAGTACTAGGATGTACATAGATTTTAGGGCATGATAGTGTTCTAGAGTTGTTAATTCTTCGAAGAGTGAGCTGATGGGGAATCCGGTAAATCGGTAAAGAAACTATCCACATGAAAGCGCCAACGATTATTCACTCAAGTTAAATAACCTTACGAATAAGGTTATTTGCCCTTATGACTTTTCGTACAATACGCCCACTTAGTACGTACGAATACGCGTTACACGGTGAATTCTTTTCAGTCCCCTTCAGTCATAAATCCTCCAACCGTTAAGCGGCTGGATTCTATGACTTAATATGTTCATCGTTAGTCATTCGTGTGTTGAATACCAAACTGTATCCAGTCTACCATCAGAGGCCCTATCAAAAGAAAATGGGCAGGCATTTTGCCATTCATTCTGGCTTGTATCATGGCATTTTGCCCTGATCCTTGCCGGTTTGATATATTGTATTCACGGATCAAATTATCCATCTTTCGAAATGCTCATTGCAGATGTTGTCGGCGAAAAAAAATACGGACGTTGTCGGCATCAAATTTGATCGAAAACAACCGACAAAACAAACGACGACCAAGGTGCGGAATACGAGAACGATCAAGCGTTAGAATCAAACGCACCTCCACTACTTGGAATCCCTAAGTGGTAAAAACGATATCACTTAGGACTACAAACAAAAGACAGTAATCGGTTAGAAACAAGACATATCCAAAGACCTGACCAATAAGTGAACACTTGGAATCCATAAGTACATTCAAAAGAATACACTTGATATCCCGTGAGGAAATTACTTATTGCAATCAAGAAAATCAATACCGATTCCAGATGGGCCTCATATCTAGCATATATACCACGAACAAGCATACGCCCCATCAAACAGATTACTTAACAACATGAATGACCGATACCACCGAATGACCGACACGACGCTAATACAGCAACAGCAACAGCAATGACAGTATCGGTACGAGAATGGTAACAAATAACCGGGGAAGATCTCTACCAAGTAAAATACAGCAGAGAGCCCCGATACAGTGAAAATACCCAGTAAAAATAAGAGCCTCTCTTTGAGCTCACATCTCTTTAAATTTAAAATATTCGTTATACCTATCCGGTCGATTTTTAGAGTAACAACAGGTTATAGAGCCCTTATACCTTCCACTAACAAGTGGATACCTTAAGCTACCTATCTCCGCCCCGTACAGCACCTCCACTGTCGGTTACAGCCAGAGTATACTTGGTACGGGACTCGCACGCCGGGCTGTATCAATAGACCTCCCCCCCGCCTCTCTTTCTTTCCTTCTTCTCCTCCTTACTCGCGTATCAAGGGGTGTATACAGATCCTTCTACCAAGAATCTTCTTCTGTAATACACGACCAAGCATACATATCAAGGGGTGTATCTACAGAACATTCTACCAAGAATCTCCTTCTGTAATACACATCATCGTTTCGATAACACCGACGTCAACGACATCGCCGTTCTCGAAACTCACATCGCACAATCGAACAAGTCTTCCGAGACATTCAAGCGTACGTATCAAGGGGCGTATCTACAGAACATTCTATCAAGAATCTCCTTCTGTAATACACATCGCCGTTTCGACGATTCAACGATTGTTTCGTTTCGACCATTACGATCGAACGATTCTACCCAGATAAATCCTCCCGATTATCTTCTTCCTTCATCGGAACATTCCTTCGGTTCTTCCTGCACCTTCGCGGATCATTCCGACGGCCCCTTTTTTCCCCGAAATCCTGATAATCGCATCATCGCAACGACGATTGACGATTGACGGCAACGACGACGACGACAACGACGAAACACCGATTCGATAATTCATCATGCCGCCAGCACCTCCATTTGACTGGAATCAAATCCAGGACATTGCAATCCGATTTGGGACATTCAACACCAAAGGCAATGCCCACAAACATGAGGCCCTCAACGCCTCATTCTACCATGCTCTAGAAGACACTGCTGGCTTATTCCTCACAGACGATGCTGACAGCGAAGGACCCAAGACGCTTGCTCCAGATCCAGTAACCATGCTCAAGGAAATTATTGTAAACGCAATCATGGATATCATTCCCCCCAAGGAACAAACTGAGATCAATAAGGGACACATATCCACCCTCTTTGCGGACGCTTGTCTATGGTATGTTGCTCCAGACAAAACACCGAAGAGAATCCGAAACAAACACTCAATGGACAAGGCAGGAACACTAGCCGTTGCGCAAGGACAAGAAACTCTCCTCATAGAGATCAGAGCAACCCACTGGGGCTTCAAATCAAACTGGGACGCAGTACATTTTGACGAAGTCTATGACACAAAAATCTACAACTTCCCTGAAGGAGACGCCAACGATGAAAATGCCACTGCGCCAACTCCAGCGACGGCAACAGGCACCGACATGCAGCAATTGACCACTCTACTCCAGCAACTGGTCGACAACAGCAACACCAATAACAATAACAATAACAGTGCCGGCGCCAACCACCAAGCTCTTGACCTTCCATGGAATCCAGCAACATTACCACCACCTGTGAAAGAGCGATATTACAGGCGAGATGAATTCCTCACCAAAGATGATATGAAGGACTTCCCAATCACCTACACCGACTCATCGGGAAATGAAACAATTGTCAGGCAAAACTACTACCTACACAATCTAGGCAGTGGCAGAAATGACCAGCGCCTGATCACCAGAAGTGGTGACTGTTTTGATCTCACCAGAGCCTATGACAAGTCCAAGGAAGCCGCTAGAGACAAACTATTCCTCTCAGGGTTTCCACAACTACAGGATGCGACGGACCCTCAGGTTAGGAAATGGTACAGAGAAATCACAGCTCACTCACAGCAACACCATATCTATGTCCACCCATACTATCTCTTCAGGCGCGAAGCTGATCACCTAAGAGGATTCACCATTGGCGATAACTTTCCACATGATTTACCTTTAAGATATGAATTGGCCATCAATGAATGGGGGAATCTGATTTACACCGCACTCAGAAGCGACAAAATCATCCCTGATTCATGTGCAAGCATGAAGGCAACCATCCAGAGCTTTGAAGGAGGACAAGGTTATGAAGCGCTATACACAGTTATTTCTCAGACACATCCCAACTCAAAGAGACCATCCAATGCCAGCAGAATGGTCCGAAATCCTCCAAACCAAAACCCAAGTGAATCCCTTGAAGAATACTACTTCCGGTACAAGGATTACTTGAGACTCAGAGTGTTCCTCCAAAACCAACCTGGCACTATCGGTTCAACAGAAGAAGTTAGCAACCTTATCGCAGGAACCGCCCTCTCAGAAGAGCTCTTCAAAAAAACAGAAGATGAACGCGACTCTGATGACCAATTCAAGCGAGACAAATACAAGGCAGGTAGACTCCTACAAACCCTCCAAACATATGAACAAGAGATCAAGGCTGAGCAAAAGTACAAGAGGAACAACTCCAAACCAATCCAGCCCAAGCAATTGAACGTCTCAGGAACCAGACCAGGTCCCCGTCGCAATGATAGGTTGTTTCAAAAACGCGCTAGCAACAGTACTGTTAGAACACCTTCTACTTTGACATCTCACTCAATCAGCCTGATTGAATCACTTGGCTACCCGGAGATGGATGAAGAATCTGACGATCCCTTCCTCCACCAAGCATATTGCAATGCTATCACGGCATTCGATAAGCAACCTAGTCTTTTTGACACATCCAGAAAATGTATTGTTTGCCACATGTCTGGTCACAATTTTGATAATTGTCCTGCATTACAAGATATTGAGTCCCTGAAGAAACATAGGATTGCTGCGGCTGTTTTTCTGAACAAATCCAATAAACAGACCCAACAACTCTTAGATTCCAACCAACAAATCTCTCAGATCAACATTGGCAATGAAGATCAAGATGAGGTATCACCTGATGCTACAGTAGAAAACCAAAATTTTTGCAATGGCCAAGAATAGAAAGTCTTTCTTGGAGCCATACTATGACATCACCTCAAGATGATCCTCAAGGATTTGACAACATCACAGCGTCCCAAGTGAACAGCTTATGCCCCTCCTTGGACCCCAGCAGTGTCAGCTCCTATGAATCTGTCATAATTGGTGCCGTCGACCTCCTTCCAAAAGACAGCCTCCAGTCATCTATACCAATTGATGTCTACTGTGACATGGAATCACTCAGGGCTACATCCCCTACATTGGAATCACACCTGAAGACCAATGAGGATCCCAATTTCGATAGGGACAACCCTACGCCAGTTGATACATACAATGTGCAATCCCTCGTCCCCCCGGACCCTATTGCAGCTACAGCCTACTTCCAACAGGGTGTCCGGGCTCAGATTGACACCGGTGCAAAGGTTTCCTGCACAAACCTCAAACACATCCTGCACGGTTACAAACCTTACACCAAGATAAGAAAATGTCCCGTCAGGCTTACTGCAGCAATAGGAGGCACAGCAGCCACCTGCATCCCTGAAGGCTCAGGATATTTGCATATCCCAGCACCGAATCACATTGGATATATCAAAGTTTTCTTCTACTATTCTCCCTCCCTGTCAACAACATTACTGAGTGAGAACGATATCTGTGGAATGACATCCCGTACGCGATGTCAGTTCAGTGGACAGTCCATCCACAAATCATTCACTGAGAATATTGACTCATCTACTCCACAAAATGGCAACCTCACCATTATTTGCCATCACAAGCAAAGCACCGCCAAAAGCATTGTTCTACATGGGAGCATCATTGATGGTCAATGCTATACACACCCAGTCCTGATCCCAGATGTTGATATTGCCTCTCCATATGCAAATTGTGCAACATCGTCCGCCTATGCCTTAGCGACTGACATGCAGTTCAAGGAAGCTTGTGAACTGGCCTCCAAAGCAGCCATTAGCAACTACAGGTATGATATATACACAAACCTTGTCAATCTGCAGACATGCACTGAAGCAGCGCAAGCTCAGTCTGATACCAGTGTCATACCAAGGTTTGATGCCAAACTGTTTTTCACCAAAATTGTTGACAAAAACATCCCTATCCAAGCCATCAAAACCAAGACATCGAAACTCCTGTGGCACCAAAGGTTGGGACACCCATGCGATGATTTTCTGTATCAAGCTCATAAGCACATCATTGGAATCCCAAAGTTCAAACGGCAAACCAGTATTCTTGACCAATGTCCAACTTGCATACAATGTAAGCACACCAAAACACCTGCTGGCTCACATTCCACACGCAAGGCCACACAACCCTTTCAGGGTTTATCTATTGATTTTGCATTCTCAGGTACCAAATCCTCCAACAGCAAACGCAAGCGCGATTATGAAGGCATTCATGGAGAAACTGCTTGGATTCTCATCACAGATCACTATACTGGTATGAAATATGGAGACACGCGAATCTCTAAAGCAGCGCCACTACACTGGTTAGAGCATTTCTTCGCCCAGCACAACCCAACTTGTGCCGACAAGTATGTTTCAGTTGATCAAGGTGGAGAACTCTATCACAATCCTGACATCCGAAACCTATTCTCTGCGTTTGGATATTCCATTTTCCCCACTGGCGCGGACGCTTCACACCAGAATGGCACAGTTGAAAGAGCACACAGAACTCTTGCTAACTCCATGAGGACAATGCTGTCTGGTGCTAATTTGCCCATCAAGTTCTGGCCCTTTGCTTTCTACCATGCACTCCGGTTGTCCAATGCATTCCCTGAAGGCACCCAACTACATTCACCATTGGAATTGGCAACTGGCCGTAAGGAAAACCTTGCTGATTTCCGAACCTTTGGTTGCAGAGTTTGGGTTAGACCTCCAGGCAAACGATCAATCAAGCTCAAACCCAATGCACGAAAAGGCATATTTCTAGGTTTTGTACCCTACACTACCAGAAACATTCTGTGGTATGATACTGAGACACACAGAGTCAAGATAGCCACACATGTCAGGTTTGATGAAGGGATGAATGATCTCCCGCTTGCAGACCTGCCCACTAATGTCAAACACCTGCTCAGGACAGATGACAACATTCCACTTCCTGCAGAACCCACTGAGGTGTCATCCAGTGATTTTCAATTCTCTATCTCCCCCTTTGCCAATCTCACAAATCTCAGGCTCACTGTCTCCCCATCTTGTACTGATCAAAAATTTGGCCTCCGGTATGCCAATGATTCACTGCTTGGCAGAGCTTACATCACTGACATCCTTCCCAAAAGTCCTGCCTCCAAGCTTTTCTCCTCACACAAGAAATCTCTCTCCAAGCTACGAGGTGCTTATATTGTCTCTATCAATCACAATCGTGTCTTTACTGCTGCTGATGTCACTACAGCTTTACAGACCTGCCACGATCGAGGGGTGAGGGATTCTTCAATAGATACACCAATTACCTTTGCACTTGAAGAGAAATTGTCTATGAAGGAAGTCAGGAAACACTCAAATGAATATGGTTTATTTGCTCCCAATACCTCCTGGAAAGAACCCACTGCTGAAGAAGATCCACCATTCTTGGACCGAATTTCCTCCATCAAAACTATCCAGCGCATTGGTACAAAATACAAGCAGCTGATACAATCAAGAATCAACCAGGTCGATAGCACTGAAGCACTCCACGCCTCCATCCAAAAACACTTGGCACCAATTGAAGATGATATGGAGGTTGTCATTCCTACTATTGATATTGCATCTCTCAGAGCTATCACCAAGCTTCATAAACCAGGAAATCAAGCATTACCACTAGATGCAGATTCACTGTCCACTGACGAAATTGAACTTTTCATCAAGGCCATCAATTCCAAGGCAACTACACCTGAAGAACAAGCACTAGGGCACTTCACTCGAAGGAATCTCAAGCCTTTATCTACATGGCCTGAATGGCAAGCTGGGGAGCGAAAACAGCTTGATCAGTTTGAAGATTTGGAAATGTTTGGACCACCAATTCAATACCCTAAGGACCCCGACGCTATCATTCTCAGGCCTCACTGGCAATACAGTGTGAAACGAAATGGTGTCAGAAGAGCCAGGCAATGTTGCAATGGCAGCAAATATGCAGCGCCAACCCTACATGCCATAGCAATGTCATACTCATCATGTGTTGAACACCCCATCCAAAGACTGTTCTTTGCCATTGCAGCAAGTCTCAATCTCAAAGTTTATGGGGGGGACGCGGCTGATGCATATGCCCATTCTCCAGGGCCCAACATCCCTACATACATGACTATTGACGATGCATATGCAGAATGGTATAGACACAAGCATGGCAGAGACATAGACAGACGATTAGTGCTTCCAGTCCTTCGAGCACTTCAAGGCCACCCGGAATCTGGAAGACTCTGGGAAACCCACATCAACAAGATCTTGAAAGGTCCTGATCTCAACTTCAAAACCACCACACATGACAGGACGATCTACACGACAGTTTTTGAAGGAGAAACGGTTTACATGCTGAGACAAGTTGACGATTTTGCACTGGCTTGCACATCGGAATCCATATCTGACAAGATCTATGACATAATTGGCGCAAAGCTGAAGCTCCCTAGAGAAGATGCTGTCCCCTTCACCAAAATGGGTTTGCTTGAAGACTTCAATGGAATTGATGTCAAACAGACAGCTGACTACATTGAACTGTCCTGCGCCAATTACATTGACCGGATCATGACATCCCACGGTTGGGAGACTGATTCTAAGATGAAACCCCACTCCAAACCATCAGCGCCGTTATCAACTGAAGTACTGAGCCAACTGCAATCACATACGAATGGACCATTGGAAGGCACCAAAAAACACGCTGCATTACAATCCACATCAGGGTTCTCCTACAGAACACTCTTGGGTGAAATGATGTTTGCATATGTGAGCTGCCGGCCAGACATTGGCTATGCAGTGACCCTGATGTCAAAATACAGCTCCAATCCCACTGCATTCCACTATTCCAGTCTGAAGAACATCGCTCGATATCTCAGAACCACCAGATCTTGGGGTATCAGATTCTACAGGCCAAATGCTGAGCCATCTCTACCACCAGGAGAACCATACAACGATGCAGTCCAAGATCCATCACTCCCTAAATTCCCGGAAGACATCAAGCAAGCCAGACTGATGTGTTTTGTGGACGCAGCATATGGAAATGATCCCAAACACCGAAGGTCCACCACAGGCTACGTCTTCACTTACGCTGGTGGAGCAATTGTTTACAGGTCCAAAGCTCAGTCTCTTACCGCACAGAGTTCTACCGAAGCAGAATTCATCGCTGCAGTCACAGCGGCCAAAACAGCCAGATACCTCAGATCCGTACTCAAAGAATTAGGATTTGCTCAAGCTGGTCCAACCCCTATCTATGAGGACAATGCATCGGCAATTGAAATCATAAATGCCCAGAAGCCAACTGAAAGAACCAGGCATATTGAAATCAGGTTCTTTGCCATTCAAGCATGGAAGGAAAATGGTGAGATCAACATGATCCATATTCCTGGAGTCATCAACCCTGCTGATGATCTAACCAAACCATTGGGATGGATCTTGCACGCCCGAAACGCAAGATTTATCATGGGACACTACCCAAGTTAAATTACTTGCGCGTTATGGTTCGATCTGAACGTTCGATCTATCAATCGGTTAAGCGTCAAACTGTTCCATTCCTCATGCAAGATACATCATGGGACACTGCCCAGGTTAAATCATTCCATTCGATTCTTTGATTTCACTTGATCCGAACGTTCGATTTGTCTCTCAATACGATTCGATCTATCAATCGATAACTCGTCAATTCGACCCGAACGTTTAACCTATCAACCGATAAATCTCAAGATGATATACTCCGACAGTAATCCAATACCATGTAAGTAAAGTATTGGATCAAGGGGTGTGTTGTCGGCGAAAAAAAATACGGACGTTGTCGGCATCAAATTTGATCGAAAACAACCGACAAAACAAACGACGACCAAGGTGCGGAATACGAGAACGATCAAGCGTTAGAATCAAACGCACCTCCACTACTTGGAATCCCTAAGTGGTAAAAACGATATCACTTAGGACTACAAACAAAAGACAGTAATCGGTTAGAAACAAGACATATCCAAAGACCTGACCAATAAGTGAACACTTGGAATCCATAAGTACATTCAAAAGAATACACTTGATATCCCGTGAGGAAATTACTTATTGCAATCAAGAAAATCAATACCGATTCCAGATGGGCCTCATATCTAGCATATATACCACGAACAAGCATACGCCCCATCAAACAGATTACTTAACAACATGAATGACCGATACCACCGAATGACCGACACGACGCTAATACAGCAACAGCAACAGCAATGACAGTATCGGTACGAGAATGGTAACAAATAACCGGGGAAGATCTCTACCAAGTAAAATACAGCAGAGAGCCCCGATACAGTGAAAATACCCAGTAAAAATAAGAGCCTCTCTTTGAGCTCACATCTCTTTAAATTTAAAATATTCGTTATACCTATCCGGTCGATTTTTAGAGTAACAACAGCAGATCGGTTCGTTTCCATGATCGAACTTAAATCAACTTGTTGCTTCGGTCGAATGATTGATTGAACATTCCATCGAACGATTGATTTTTACTTTACCACATGCAACGAGAACAATGTTCTCTGAAAACAGCGCCACTCATTAGCTTTGTAAACAAATCAGCAATATTTGTTGAACCTGGTTCTTTTGCAACTCTGATAATTCCTGCTGCAATAGATTCGCGTGCTTTGTGGTATGCAATGCTGTTGTGCTTCTTCTTACATGGGCTTTCAGGTCGTGTAACATTTGTGACAACCGAATCATTATCACAATACACATTTGTGCTTCCATCAATTGGAACACCCATCATTCTCAACTTGTACCTTAGACCTTCAACCAATTCGATTGCAATTTTCAAAGCAATGATTTCAGATCCAAAAGTTGATGTTTCAACCGTTGTTTGTCTTTTGGAAAACCAAATGATCGGTGCATTATTAATGAAGATAATAACACCAGTATGAGACCTTCTCGTTGCCTTGCATCCAGCATGGTCAGCGTCAACAAAACAACTCATCGTCACATGTTTTCCCAAAGCTTCAGGCATATCTGCTGGTATGACTTCAGCAGCACCAGGATAAAATTCAGACCAGTCACATTTTTGAAATTTACTCTCATCAACTTTTGGTACAGTATCATCAAAAACCAATTTCGACCTGTTGTACTTTTTCAAATATGCAAATATATGAAACAACTGATTCAAGTGCCCTTTCCTTGCTTGTGCCAGATACCTTGACATCAGCGAGACTGGCATTACAATGTCCAGCCTTCCTAATTCACAAATCCACCTGAGAACTCCAATTAAACCTTGATAGTAGTTTTGCAATTCAGGGTTCAATTCTTCTGATATATCAATTTCCGGTCGGTAATCATGTGACAGTGGACTGGTCGCTGATTTTGGTAGATACTTGTAACCGTATTTTTCAGTTCCTAGCTCTTGTTCGACTGCTGCAACAGCTTTCGCCGTATACTTGGTGCTTGATAATGACCATCTTGGCTTTGAATCACCTTCAAAGTAGAACTTTCCAATATCTGCTCCCAGATACAGAGTTGGCTCTTCAATAGTATCATCCTTCAGTTTGAACTTCCGCTCAATGTTTTCAAGCTGGAACTTTGGATCTTCACCAGAACATAAGATGTCGTCTACATAGGCAATGAGCATTGCCCAGTACCTGGATCCATCTTTCCTGGTTTCAATTCGTAAGTGTACATCCGGATCTGCTTTGCAAGGGGAATATCCAAGATCTCTCAAATGCTGGGTGAGGTATGACCTGAAAGATGCACCTGCGACCGGCAGGCCATACAATGCGCAAACTATCTTGCAAGGCCTTCCTGCAAGATGTGGTGGAAAACCATCTTCAGCTCTCGCTTTTAGAAAGTATTTCTCTTTAATCGGGGCTGTCAAATATGCATTTTGAATATCTGCTGAGAGAACCTTCAAATCGTTCAGTGCTGCCAGCAGGAAGAATATTCTCACTGAGTCTCGACTGGGGACAGATGAATAAGTATTTTCTTTTGCCACTGCTGGAACTTTATGACCATCCCCTACCAATCTAGCCTTCCTTGTTAGGGGCCCAAGCTTGATGTCAAAAATCATGTGGGTTGTTATTTGCTTATGGCCAACTGGGATAACATCATCATCAGAAAATTCGAAAGCTGCCATATTGTTGGTCATTTCTTTGTGAATTGCCCTTTCCCAGTGATCAGTGCCTGTTTTCTTATCAATAGCCAGCGCTTGTTTGATTGAATGTGGCAACTCAACGCCATACTTGTGAGTCTTCAACCAATACTTTGCTGTTTTGGCCGCTTTAAGGATCCGATCCTGCCTTCTCAAAATTTTGTGCACCCACCATCTGAATGCTGGTGACTTTTCAAGATTATTGTTGACAGCATACTCAGATAATTGCACTGGAAATGATTCTTTCACATCGCTTAACTTACACCACGATTCAGTGCCATCTTTCCAACTGGCAAGAATCCTCCAACCCCTAGTTGTCGGCTTATGGGTCTTTCTGCCATTTTTTGCTATGGTCGTGGCTTCATCATCAGTTAGTGCAGTGTTGTCTTTTTCATGGTCAATGAGCTCATCTAGTAGAGTGAACATCTGTCCGTCATCATCAACAGAACTATACAGACTCTCTGCAACAATATTTGCCGTGTATTCCTCCATGGTGCCATTAGGTAGTTGCAATCTATACAGCCTCGTGTCTAGTATGGGATTCTCATTTCTGAGTCCTATCGGTCTGTTTTGCAAGTCGCGAACCCTATCCTTGACAACGCACCTGAGTCTTTCATCACCTCTTTCAATGATTACCTCATTCCCCAGATATTCATCTGGTTCATCAATATCTTCTACTGACGCTTCTGGTTCAGCCATTTCAAGTTTCAAATCAGGTGATTCTACTGGTTGATTCTCAAATAGCTCCATTTGAGGCTCCGGGTAGTTTTCCTGGAAGAAGGACGCGCTATCCTTCACTTCATCTCCAATCTTGGACTCAATTGATTTGTCGATTGCTTCCATTCTTCTGAGGATATCTCTATCCCGCCATTCGAATTCTTTGACAGGTCTTATTGAATTTGTAGATATTGGTATTGCTGATTCAGTCAGGAGCCAAAAACAATCCCCCCCACCTACCTTATTGCCACAGGGACCCAACCATCGTCCCAGCCTTTCAATGCCTCGAGTAGAAGAATCACCTTTATCATAGTAAAACACAAAATCATACCATTCTGATGAAGTATATAGTGCAATATCGGGCCTATAGCCATGGACCAATTCAAATGGAGTTCTCCCCATTGAAGAAGGGTTGCTTGATGCTGTTCTCTGCCTGATGTTTGCACATAGTTCACCACAAAATGACCATAATCTCCTCAGTGATTTCTTCTTCGCTGACTTGGTTGTGATTGCACCCCCAAGATGACCAATTGCTTGTTCTGCTCAATTTTGAAATGGGCAATGAGGTTGGATGAATGTCTGATGAATATGATTGCGCTTTACAATTGAATTCCAGTGGGTCTTGTAAGTTCTTGGCCATTCTTGTTCGGGAGCACCATCAGAAATCAAATGCTCTGGGATTCCAATTTCGTGAATGAATGTTTTCAATCCTTGATGCGCCTGAGATTTGTCCTGTATTGGTATAAATACTTCAAACCCATTTCCATTTGTGAAGATCTGTGCACACTTTTCCTGTCTCATAATACTGGTCGTTCTAGCATGCCACGTATCAGTGTACCAGGTTCCTTGTGCGATTCTCTTGTTTCTGAAGCGCTGTGTAGGCAGCCTCTTCATCAATGGTAATTGCAAATTCCTGAGCGCCTTCTGCGTCGTGACTTTCAATGTCTGCTCAGCTTTCTTGAAACTAATATTCCAAGTTTTGGCTAGGCGTTCACAGTCAACTTTGTTTGGACCTTCAATTGTTATCACTGATGGCCCCCATTGATTTCTTCTATCAAGAGACCTTCTCTCAAGTGTATTGTCAATTTCTTGCAAGCTAGGGGGCTGTTTTGATTCTTCTTCAGGAGCTTCCATAAAGTCAAATTCTGTATCATCAAACAAGAATTGGTCTACCCTTCGTGCGCTTGAAATATTCCTTACTGAAGAAATTCGATGAGCAATATTTCCATCTGTTGCAATCTGGCATTCAGTTAGCATTCTCCTTGTTGATACCTGGTGCACCCTCATTAGTTTGCATTGCTGCATCACGCTTGGATGCCTGTTCTCTAAGCTGGTCTTGGAGAGCATACCTGTAACGTTACTTGCAGGTTCTGTTACAATCGAACTTGTATCCATTGCTTGATTCTCTTCTGTCGACATAGCTTGAAGGCTGAACTGGTCCCCTGAAATTGGATCTCCATTGTCAATGGCTAGCTCGGCCATCCTGAACTTCAGTGAATGTGGATCCCAAGGGGTATCATTTGTTGCAATCAAATGTTGACATTCATCAAGCTCCATTCTTGTTGGCTTTCTTGTGGGAAAATATGAGATCACATTTCTCATACTCAGTTTGATAAAAACTTTCTTCGGATCATCATCCTCCATTGGTGTTTGGATTGTGATTCCATGCTTGGATCTTGGGTCGAACTGACGAGGTGTCTCTTCAACAGAGTTGAAATTGCAGTCCCTCACTTGATTTGGGCATATCAAGCTGTTCTTCAATTTGTCCCCAAAATACAGTGCTTGATGGAACACTATGATATATACTTGGCCTGATGTTGGATTTGTCCATGCCGTAGCACAGCTTCCAATCGGGATCTTCTTGATGGGCTTGTATTCTTCAGAAAAAGGTGCAACATCAACATGTGTTGTGATCTGATCAGGATTCAGCAATACCATATTGCTTCCTGCCGCAGTAGTGTCTGCATGTGAGTCTAACTCACAATATCCTTCTTCATTTTCTCCATCATCAAAATCTACAGGAACATTCATCTTGTATAATAACCGGCTCACCATTATTAACAATTTGTGTTCTAGTGATAGTGTCCGGCTATTATGTCACTTCTTAGATTTTGAGCCAAAACTGTCACCCGCGCCTTCATTTTCAGTTTCTTTCTTTTTAGTCTCAGCAGCCTTGAGATTTCTTTTCTTCTTAGCCTGTCTCATCTGGTAAAGCTCCTGACGTTGTTCTTCTGACATTGTTTTATAGACGCTTGTTGGGTAGGGCTTGCACTCAACTTTTCCTGTAAACGATCCAGTTGTCTTTTGCTTTTTATTGCTTGATGTGCCCACAGAATACACACTTCTGGAACCCCTTTTATGCTTCCCATTTGCAAGCTTCTTCAATCCAAGGCGATTGGTGAATAGGATAAGACATTCATTGAAATTGTCCCCGTAGTCTTTACTCTCATCAATTGCATCGGCCTTGGCAGCGTCAAGTCTCTCATCACTGATTGAATTGATAAAATCCCAAACAAATCTCCTTTCATTGTGGTTCTTTTCAAATCTCAGGATCGTTCCATGAAAAGCGGTCCAGTTTCGCTTGTGCTTGTTCCAGTCATAATTCTTAGCATCGCCAGTGTAGTGTGATTCTTTCATTTCCTGATAGGTCTTGTTCAGAACCATAGTGATATTTGTATCAGTGTAAGCATGTTGCATCAATGAAATGAAAGCATTTCTGGAATTACCAGAGTTCAGAGCAGTGTTTTGGAAATGTGCCACGTATTCCCAACCAGGACCTTTTCTTGTTGCATCACACAACAGTCTCCAGACTACGTTGTTATCTTCATCATACTGGTGGCCTGACAAGACGCCACACCTTTCATTGTAGTCACTCCAAGTTGGATAAGTATCTGTTGTACTTTGCCCGACTGTTCCAGACCTGGCTTCGTCAGTAACATCTTCCTTCTCTTGGGGTCTTATGACATACAAGATTGGGAAACCTTCAGAGTTGAATCTGTATCTCAAGTTTTGACGGAAGCCTTCCTCCCATTCCCTGAATTTTGTAAGATCTTTCAACTCGGGTGGGGTTGACTTTTCCTGCGATTTCACGCTCGACTCCATCATCTTGATTCTGAATTGCTGCAGTTCCAGGTTGTTTGGGTTTGCTTTCCAGTCGATAGCTCTTGGCTTAACTCCAATCAATGGTTGATACCGGGCCCAATTTGCCCAAGTGAGGAGCCTTGATGATAGTCTGTTACCATAGTGGATACTTTTTGGATTAGGACAGTCTGGACTGATAGATTTCAATCCATGCATGAACGATTTGATGCTTTCCTTGTTGAGGTCTGTAATTTCACGAATATTAGACATCCCTCCCCTCATAATTTCTTCAGCTGATTCATAGTTGATACCAAAATCCATTAGGCTGCTCCTGAAAGCAAGCTGTTCTGGGTTCAGAAATCTACCATTGTTGAATCCCCTGATTTTTATCCTGGGTTGGGATGACCTTCTCTCCAGTCGATCTGCTCTTGCATTTTCGGCATTTTGGTTAGCATCGTTTCCCTCGTCATTGTTACTATCCGCGTCATCTGGGTTCTCACCCCTCCTTTCTGCATCTCTGATTGCTCTGATTCTCTTCTTTACTTCTTGGTCGATGATTCTCTTCATGGTTGAGTTTGTTTCTGGGTCCCCAAGGGCCCTTTCCATTACTTCCATGATTTTACCTTCAAGCTCTTCATCGTCTCCCATACCTCCTCCTTCGTTGTTGATCTCATCAGAATCTTGTGGATCGTCCACTTCCATTTTTTCTTCTTCATCACTGTTTTCATGTGCTCTAGTTCGTACTATGGTGGAGAGGGTATTCTAATGATTGGATGGTCGCTTTGAAGAGAGGATTCGAAAT
This sequence comes from Pseudo-nitzschia multiseries, assembly GCA_037355745.1. Classification (NCBI taxonomy): domain Eukaryota; phylum Bacillariophyta; class Bacillariophyceae; order Bacillariales; family Bacillariaceae; genus Pseudo-nitzschia; species Pseudo-nitzschia multiseries. Next base: position 27,162,090 of record CM074785.1, read on the forward strand.
ATTCGTTTCGGAATATTCGGAGGATGGTATTCAATGTGAGTCGGAAGTGGTATGTGGAGAGAGAATGTAATCAAAGGGTTGGATGTGAGATGATTGATGGTAAATGTTGACTGCTGTTGAGTGTGATTTGTTCATCTGTTTGTATTTGTATATCCGGATCGAATTTTCGTTCTGGTTTTGTTTATACTTTCTGACTATACTTTCTGACTATTCGGATCAAATTTTCGTTCCGTTTAGTTTTGTATTGTGTGAGCTTTTGCTTTTGATGCAAATCAAGATTGTGAGCTTTCCTATCCTTTTTTGGGATTTTGCTCATTCTGTATTTCTGTGGTGAAAGATTGAAAGATTGTTTCCTGAGAATTTAGTGTTCTCCTTTTAGTGTTCTCCTTCTCATTTTGGATCTTTCCGATCTTCGGGGATTGGTGTTCTCATATCTTTGGATTTTCGTTTTCGTGCGGGCAGATGCCCTTCGCAATCTGTTTCACCGCAGAATACTTCAGGCTCAATCTTCTGGCTCACTTCATTCTTGTTTTCAGTAAAAGATCAGTGTTCTCGGATTGGATATTGATTCCTTTCAACTGATGCCAACCTGGGCGACTCTTTCATCTGAATCGTCCAGCCTCTTTTCCCTTGCTTGTTTTGCTGGATCTCGAAACCCGGTGGAGCCACCACCTTGGTTCGGTTCTCTGGTCTCTTCTTTCAGGGAGACCGCCCTGGTGTTGGTCTATTCCAGGGCTCCACAAGCAACTGCCTCTTTTACATCCTTGAGGGTTAGTGCCGGTAGCTGATCAGGCTAGTCCGGATTAGTCTTCGAGCTCAAACTGCGTTTCTCGGTGGGAAACGCCAATCGTCCTCCACAGCTCGTAGAGTGCTGTGGGTCTGATAAACTAGAAAAGGTGTGTCGTAACAAACAAACAAATCGCAATCGGTCTTATGAACGATTGATTAAGTGAGTAAGACCTTTGTTACAGTTCATTCGGCCTTGCCGATGCCAATCTTGTCGATGCCGATCGACAGGTTAATTCATCGTCGTCAAATTACCCGTCGTCATCGTGTAATTTCTAGCATACAAAAAACACATGTAATTCTTAAGACACAAAACACACGCAAACCATCTTTGATCGGTCTTTTTACCGTATAATTCACCGTGATATTCTCATTGGAATATCACAGTATTTGCACCTTATTATATAGAATTAGTACTAGGTTGTACATAGATTTTAGGGCATGATAGTGTTTTAGAGTTGTTAATTCTTCGAAGAGTGAGCTGATGGGGAATCCGGTAAATCGGTAAAGAGACTATCCACATGAAAGCGCCGACGATTATTCACTCAAGTTAAATAACCTTACGAATAAGGTTATTTGCCCTTATGACTTTTCGTACAATACGCCCGCTTAGTACGTACGAATACGCGTTACACGGTGAATTCTTTTCAAAAATCTATGTACAACTTAGTACTAATTCTACATAATAAGGTACAATCACATGTGATATTCAATGAGAATATCACGGTGAATTACACGGTAACAAAAGACCGATCGAAGATGGTTTTGCGTGTGTTTTTGTGTCTTAAGAATTACATGTGTTTTGTATGCTTGAAATTACACGATACGACGAGTAATTTCCGACAAGTAATTAACCTGTCGATCGACATCGGCAAGGCCGATTGAACTGTAACAATGATCTTACTCACTAAATCAATCGATCGTAAGACCGATTGCGTTTTGCGTTTGTTTGTTACGACACACTTTTTATACCATGGTGACGTGTCCACCAGAACAGCAAGTATGGAACCCATAAAAACCCATTGGAACAGTGTAGCATCCACCCCGGGGGCCAGGTATTGTACCGGCGACATTTCTAACATGTACTTATGCTCCTCGCTCGATGAACCCGAATACGTCAAATTTCGATGGGACATGATTCCCCCCCGTATCAGAACGACCTACAGCCTAGATGGACTCAAGAGAGGCGAATACGTTTATGACAGAATTAAAAAGACATGGTACGGACTCAAACAAAGCGGGAAAATTGCGCATGATGACTTAGTGGCGCACCTACGGTCTCATGGATACCGAAAGGCACCCCACACCAAGGGACTCTTCCTCCACGATGAGAGAGACATAAGCTTCACCCTAGTCGTGGATGACTTTGGGATCAAATACGTCAATCAGGACGACGTGAATCATCTAGTCAAAGCAGTCGGGGCCAAATACACCTTTAAGGTTGACTGGACAGGAAAACAATACGTGGGGGTCCACCTATGCTGGGACTACGACAAACGCGAGGTCCAATTGTCCATGGAGGGTTACGTGGAACAAGCATTAAAGGAATTCGAACACATGCGGCCCTCACGCACGTACGCGGGACCATCACGCGCTGACGTGCCTGCATATGGCGCGAAGGTACAATACGCGAAACTAGAGGACACAACCACTCTATCCAACAAAGAGATCAAATTCATACAACAAGTTACCGGAAAATTTCTATTCTACGCACGGGCAATTGACAGCATAATGTTACATGCGCTCAACGATATAGCGTCAGCCAAGAACAACCAAACCGCGTTAACCGCCACAAAGTACTTCCTCAACTACGCAGCATGTAACCCAGAGGCCACCATCATTTACCGGGCCAGCGATATGATTCTCCATGTAGACAGTGACGCAGCCTACCTAGTGTGCCCAGGCGCCAAGAGCCGCGCGGGCGGATACCATTTTCTTGGCGATGCCAAGGCCGACGCCTTCAATGGACCGATCCTAGTATTAGCCAAGATCATCAAAAATGTGATGGCGTCCGCGGCAGAGGCTGAAGTTGCGTCATTATTCCTGAATGCTCGGGAAGTGTTGCCCATCCGACAATGTCTGATTGAATTAGGTCACCCGCAACCGACCACACCACTGAAAACCAACAATAGTACAGCAGAGGGCATACTCAACGGCACAATCAAACAAAAGCGGTCCAAGGCCATTGACATGCGATTCTATTGGTTAAAAGACAGGGCGCAACAAGGCCAATTTGACATTTTCTGGGAACCGGGAAAACATAATCTGGCTGACTACCCCACCAAGCACCATCCAGGAAGCCACCATAAAAAGGTAAGACCGATATATCTCTATGAGCCAGATAGTCCAAGGACCATCCAAGGGTGTATTGGAATACTAAATCAAGCGTGAACCGTATAATTTACGTATACGTAATACGTAACGTAATACGTAACGTGTAATTTACATATTACGTATACGTAATACGTAACGTAATACGTAACGTGTAATTTACATATTACATACGTAAAGTGAACGTAATACGCATACCATACGTATACTGTACGAATCCAAGAAACATCACAAGCTGAGCGCGATAAGTAAAAGTGAATCACGTCCAATGCGATGCGCACCATAAGTAAATTATACATAAGCGCTGGTGAGTATCAAAAGATACTTAAAGCGCTGTGCAGAGGTGCAGAGGTGCACCATACGGGGATCACGCTATCGGCACGTGTATCTCCACACAAAAGAAAGACAAATTAGGAAATGAGAGATCGATATGGTCCGGGAACAATCTGATCATAATCTTATCGATAACTCTTTCCAACACCGTAAAAAGAGCAAAATAACGTAAATACTAAAAGTAAGTAAACTAACCCAACGCCGTCTTACAGCTTTGGTCTTATTATGTTCTGAGATAGCGGGCTATGTTCTTCAGACTTGAATAGTGGAAAGCAGTGGGATTGGAACTGTACTTTGACATTAGAGTCACTGCATAGCCTATGTCTGGCCGGCAACTCACATATGCAAACATCATTTCACCTAAGAGCGTCCTGTAGGAGAAACCAGATGTGGATTGCAATTCAGCATGTTCCTTGGTGCCTTCTAATGGTCCATCAGTATGCGATTGTAGTTGGCTGAGTACCTCAGTTGATAAAGGCGCTGATGGCTTAGAATGAGGTTTCATCTTAGAATCAGTTTCCCAACCATGGGATGTCATAATTCTGTCAATGTAATTTGCACAGGACAGTTCAATGTAGTCAGCTGTCTGTTTGACATCAATTCCATTGAAGTCTTCAAGCAACCCCATTTGTGTGAAGGGGATTACATCTTCTCTAGGAAGCTTCAGTTTTGCGCCAATTATATCATAGATCTTGTCAGATATGGATTCTGATGCGCATGCCAGTGCAAAATCGTCCACTTGTCTCAGCATGTAGACTGTTTCACCTTCAAAAACTGTCGTGTAGATCGTTCTGTCATGTGTGGTGGTCTTGAAGTTGAGATCAGGGCCTTTCAAGATCTTGTTGATGTGGGTTTCCCAAAGCCTTCCAGATTCTGGATGACCTTGGAGTGCTCGAAGAACAGGAAGCACCAATCGTCTGTTTATGTCTTTGCCATGCTTGTGTCGGTACCATTCTGCATATGCATCATCAATAGTCATGTATGTAGGGATGTTGGGCCCTGGAGAATGGGCATAGGCGTCAGCAGCATCACCTCCATAGATTTTGAGATTGAGGCTAGCTGCAATGGCAAAGAACAATCTTTGGATGGGGTGTTCAACACATGATGAGTATGACATTGCTATGGCATGCAGGGTTGGCGCGGCATATTTGCTTCCATTGCAACATTGTCTGGCTCTTCTGACACCATTCCTTTTGACACTGTATTGCCAATGAGGCCTGAGAATAATAGCGTCTGGGTCCTTAGGGTATTGAATTGGTGAGCCAAACATTTCCAAATCTTCAAATTGATCAAGTTGTTTTCGCTCCCCAGCTTCCCACTCAGGCCATGTGGTATTGGAATACTGAATCAAGCGTGAATTTACGTATTCACGTACACACGAATTTACGTGATACGTAATACGTAACATACAATTTACGTATACGTGAACGATTTACGTTATGTTTTACGTAAACGTAAAACACGATTTACGTATTGTTTTACGTAAACGTAAAACAAGACGTATGATTCCAAAGTGTTCTAGATCTTTTATCAAGAAGAGAGCGCAATAAGTAAAATATACATAAGCGCTCAAGAGTATCAAGAGATACTTAAAACACTGAGTATCGAACACACGATACGAGTATCTATGAGTATCGAACTCCCGATACACGTATTCCCACACAAAGAAAAGACAAATTAGTAAATGAGAGAACAATATGGTCCAGAAACAATCCGATCATAATCTTAACAATAACTCTTTCCAACACCGTAAAATACAAACCGAAATAACTAACTACATAACCCAACAATGTTTACGACCTTGGTCTTATTAGTTATTGTTAAGATTACCACACCCCAATGCCAGAGGGAACACAAACCGAAGGAATCCCCGGCCCTACAACAATAGGAGTTACCCCTGACACCAGCATCGACGATTCCAGGAACGTAGGCTCCACCACAATCCGGGATCTGAGAGACCAACTGGTAGAACTCGAACAGTACAATAGGGACGTACTCGAATACACAGAGGAGCAAAACACGCAATTACAAACACAGAACAGGTTGCTATACGACTATACTGAAGACAGTGAGGATAGCGATACCGACGACGAGATGGTCAAGAAGAAGGATTACACCGGGGTCAAGGACCAACTGGATGAGACCCAATTGAAGCCCATATCGATACCGACGAGCGTAGATGTGTATGAGTTCAAAAAGACCCTAGCCAACGCATTGGCCGAAGTAGTATCCATCAAATACCTACAAGGAAGTGGGTATGCATTCCTGTTGGAAAGTAAGGAACAACACAAGGCAAGAGACGCCGGAGCCGCATATCCCACAGCACCGACAGAGCCTCAAGAGCTCGATAGCACAATAGAGCTCACCTCGGACGCGTATAAACTATGGAAACGCAGACGCGCCCTGTACGTGGAGTGGAACAAATATGATAGAGAGGCCCTACTCATCACCGACAAAAAGTTTCCCACCATGCTAGATGAACTAAAAGACCCGGGCTCCGAGGCATTCCCCAGAGGAACCACGGTACTGGCCGCATTCCAGGCCATGGAAGCTGACCTCTGTACAACAGATGCCCAGCACCGGCTTACCCGCGAGCTCGTGAAGAAAATGAATGACCTATCGTATACACCGAGCCCTATTGGACCCAAGGAGTACTTCAGACAATTGACTAAGTACCAATGGCAAATCAATCTACTCCTGGAAACTGCAGAAGTATCCTCGGCACAGATGATTGATTATGCCCGGGACGCCTTCATGCGCAGCAAACATGACCCGATTACACTACACAGAGTTAATGAAGATTGGAAACAACACACGACAACCATAGCCACGGGTGACGAGTTCATCCACTACAAGAAGTTCTGGGGCCAACGGCTAAAGGAATTGTACAGCGCATACCACAACAAATCTGCATCAGCCAACATGGTGGACATCCACAATGACCGACGTTTCACTGACTTGGAAACACAACAACTTGAACTGGCCAACGTGTGCCGAGAGATCTATTCGCGGGTGTCCGAGAATACAGCCTCGACAGCGACGACGGCATCTACAATGACAATGTCACACCAGTGGGAAACAGCCATGGCAGCCCTACAAGCAGACGTCAACAGACTTAAGGCAACCAACGCGGGTCGGCCCAGACAGGCAGCCTCGGGACGCCCGCTGGCCCACGAGTGGAAACAATACAAATATTACTGCCACTCGTGCGGTGTCAACCTCTCACACACCGGACAAGAATGCTTCCACAAGAGGAACAAAGCCGCCCACCAAGATGGAGCCTCCTACGAGAACCAAATGGGAGGATCCACCAGAAACAACGACAGGTGGATGAAATGGAACGGACCCAATCCCAATGGCGCCGGTCGTGGGGTGTACGAGGCCCCCACCCACTCCTGACGGCGTGGGAGGAGCCACAGTAGTAGTATACATAAACCTAGTAATCATGATTCACAATTACTCAGTATCCTACGAGCGGGACCCTCGAGACATAAACTACCTTGGCCACCACGATCTGTGACCTTTGCGCAAGACGTTGCGTTCCATATCAGGGCCCCACCCGGATATGGGGCCCTGGATTCCGCGGCAACGGACCATTTTGTCCCAACAACCTACCAAGGAGGGGCACATCAGGACACACCGGGGGCACTGACCGTAGGTTGTGCTAATGGGAGCACTATGCTATCCAACGCAACCGACCAATTAGACCTCCCCCAACTCCCCAGCGAGGCACGCGGCTGTCACAAATTTGATGAAGTGGAGCTACCATTGGTCTCGGTGCCCAAACTCTGCAATCACGGGTGCGAAGTGGCGTTCTCTAAAGACAACGTGTCTGTATATGGCCCATCCAACCGAGTCATACTCACCGGTCAACGCGACCCCCTAAGGAACCTATACATGGTTCTTCTCCATCAGCCTGACAAACATGGGACGACTCAATCTCCAAGGGTGACAGGCCCCCCGCAAAACAAAAACGAACAACCCGAAACCGGCCCCCCCCAACACAAAAACGAACAAAACGAACACAGCGCAACCAGCGCCGTCCACAACAACAACGAAACCGAATATCCGATACACACGGGGGCAGGGGCATACCAGATTCAAGCCATCCCCAAACTAATACAATTCTACCATGCAGCAGCAGGGTACCCCACTAAAGAGACGTGGGTCAGCGCCATCGAACGCGGCTCATATGCCACGTGGCCGGGTCTCACTGCACAACGTGTCAACCGACACCTCCCACTCACAGAAGAAACTACTATGGGACACCTACAAATGGTTCGACAAGGCATCCAAAGCACGCACAAACCAAAGAAGGCGAAGAACAGGCCGACAGCCGATACAGAACCACCCCAAGTCGGCCGGAAGAAGATACATAATGTCTGCGTGGACATAGTATCGGCGAATGAAATGCAACCAACCAACCACGCAGGGCCACGAACCAAAAACGAGCCGACGGAACTCATTGCGTGGGACCTGCTGGGGAGATAACCAGTCACGTCACGTCGTGGACACCAGTACGTATTCCTCATGTACGACTACAATTCCAACTATATTGACGTGGAACCCATTCAGTCACGCAAGAGCGAAGAAATCCTACAGGGATTCACGGCGTGCTACACGCGGATGAAAGAGGACAACGTGAACGCAAAAATAGTACGTATGGACAACGAGACCTCCAAGAAACTAATTGCGTACATCACAAAGAACAACCTCGATTACCAACTAGCATCGCCCGGGGACCATCGTCTCAACCACGCAGAAAGGGCCATACAGACATTCAAGAACCATTTTATAGCAGGATTGAATGGGGTGGATGACAAGTACCCAATAGACGATTGGGACCTACTGCTCCCACAGGCCCTCATTACCCTCAACTTGTTACGTGCGTCACGTACCCAGCCCAAACTATCGGCATATGAGCTCAGACGCGGGGTATATGACTACAACAAACACCCCCTCGCCCCTATGGGTTGTCGGGTGATTATCCACGACAGGGCTCAGGAACGCGGCGCATGGCAGGACCATGGAACGAGGGGCTACTACATTGGACCGGCCTTAAAGCACTACAGAAATTACACATGTGTTGGGGAGGCCAGCCGCGCTACCAGAATCAGCAACACCGTAGCATTCTTCCCCAAGACTGAGATGCCGCGTACGTCCTCTACAGACCGGCTGCTCATGACACTGCAAGACCTAAAGGAAATTGCTAGTAAACCCCATCCGCCAATCCCTTATATGGAACAGGGAACACAAATTAACGAGGCCCTTCGGAGAATACAAGACCTATTACATATAAATACGCAACAAAAACGAAATATGCTCAAAGATGCCAAGCATCGTGATACAACCCAAAAGGTATCAAACGGGCCCAATACAAAATCCAATGTACCCGAGAATGCGCGCGAACCTCCAAGGGTGAACCCTACACAACAACGCAGTGCCCGCCGGGGACACCCCTGGGCTATAGGCACGATCATTAGGAAGAAGTTCAACTCAGGGTGGTATGAAGGTGAAGTCATAAGGTATGACCAAACCAATCAATACTATAGAGTAAGATTCACAGATGGGGACGTTGCGGACTACACGCACGGTGAAGTGTCCAGGTACTATAAATCCGACCAATACTACTCAAAATCCAAGCATAAGCCCAACGCCCTAATGGGAGTATACCCGCGTGACCCGGTCCAGTTCCCCGTACCAAAACAGGCCCTACGGATGAACGAGTTATCGTATGTGCCCCAACTAGCGTGTGGGGGATCCATATGGGATGAGGACTTGAACAAGTGGGCAGCGTACCGTGATCTAATCAGGCACCCCAAAGCACAGATCCAAGAACTATGGCTCATGTCGGGTGAGGGCAAGTTCGGCTGGTTATTCCAAGGCTTTCAACAGAATAACATAGAAGGGATGGACGTATTGGACTGGATCAGGAGAACTGACGTGCCCATACACAAAAGCGTCACATATCCCCGATATACAGTAGCCATACGCCCCGAGAAGGCCGACCCCTACAGGACTAGAATCACAGCAGGGGGAGACCAACTGGAGTACCATGGTAACGTGTCCACCCGGACGGCAAGCATGGAGACCATAAAAACCCACTGGAACAGCGTAGTGTCATCCCCTGGGGCCAAATACTGTACCGGCGACATTTCTAACATGTACTTATGCTCCACGCTAGACGAACCCGAATACGTAAAGTTCCGGTGGGACATGATTCCCCCCCCGAGTCCGGATAGCGTACCAACTGGAAGGAATCAAACAAGGAGAATATGTATATGCCCGGATCAAAAAGGCATGGTATGGGTTAAAACAGAGTGGTAAGATAGCCCACGACGACCTAGTTGACCACCTCCAGAAGTACGGATACAGGAAAGCACCCCACACAGAGGGACTGTTCATTCATGATGAAAGGGACATAAACTTTACCCTAGTGGTGGATGACTTTGGGATCAAGTACACCCGACAGGAAGATGTAGATCACCTAGTCGCGGCCGTCGGAGCCAAGTATACATTCAAGGTGGACTGGTCGGGGAAACAGTACGTCGGGGTTCATCTACGTTGGGACTACGACAAACGTGAAGTACAATTGTCTATGGATGGGTACGTGGAACAAGCATTGAAAGAATTCGAACACGTGCGACCGACACACACGTTCGCGGGCCCTTCGCGCGCGGACGTCCCAGCCTACGGCGAAAAAATCCAATACGCAAAGCTCGAGGACGTGACCATACTATCGGACGAAGAAATAAAATTCATCCAACAAGTCACAGGAAAATTCCTGTTTTACGCCCGAGCGGTCGACAACACGATGTTACATGCGCTCAACGACATTGCCTCCGCCAAGAATAACAAAACAACACTAGCGGCCACAAAATAATTCCTCAACTATGCGTCATGTAATCCTGATGCATCCATCATCTACAGGGCAAGTGACATGATACTACGAGTGGATAGCGATGCAGCGTATTTGGTATGTCCAGAGGCCAAGAGCCGAGCTGGGGGCTATCATTACCTAGGGGACACAGCCGATCACACATTCAACGGCGCTATTCTCGTACTGGCAAAAATAATCAAAAATGTTATGGCGTCAGCAGCCGAGGCCGAAGTGGCGTCATTATTCCTGAATGCACGGGAGGCCTTACCCATCTGACAATGTCTGATCGAACTAGGTCACCCACAACCGGCCACTCCACTGAAGACCGACAATAATACAGCAGAGGGCATACTCAACGGCACTATAAAACAAAAGAGGTCCAAAGCAATTGATATGCGATACTATTGGTTGAAAGACCGGGCCCAACAAGGACAATTCAATATTTTTTGGCAACCGGGAAAGCATAATCTGGCAGATTACCCTACCAAGCACCATCCAGGGAGCCACCATAAAAAGGTAAGACCAATATATCTATATGAGCCGGATAGTCCAAGGACCATCCAAGGGTGTATTGGAATACTGAATCAAGCGTGAATTTACGTATTCACGTACACACGAATTTACGTGATACGTAATACGTAACATACAATTTACGTATACGTGAACAATTTACGTTATGTTTTACGTAAACGTAAAACACGATTTACGTATTGTTTTACGTAAACGTAAAACAAGACGTATGATTCCAAAGTGTTCTAGATCTTTTATCAAGAAGAGAGCGCAATAAGTAAAATATACATAAGCGCTCAAGAGTATCAAGAGATACTTAAAACACTGAGTATCGAACACACGATACGAGTATCTATGAGTATCGAACTCCCGATACACGTATTCCCACACAAAGAAAAGACAAATTAGTAAATGAGAGAACAATATGGTCCAGAAACAATCCGATCATAATCTTAACAATAACTCTTTCCAACACCGTAAAATACAAACCGAAATAACTAACTACATAACCCAACGACGTTTACGACCTTAGTCTTATTATGTGGATAAAGGCTTGAGATTCCTTCGAGTAAAGTGTCCAAGTGCTTGTTCTTCAGGTGTAGTTGCCTTGGAATTGATGGCCTTGATTAAAAGTTCAATTTCTTCAGTTGGTAGTGAATCTGCATCTAGGGGTAATGCATGATTGCCTGGCTTATGAAGCTTAGTGATGGCTCTGAGCGATGCAATGTCAATGGTGGGAATGACAACCTCCATGTCATCTTTGATTGGGGCCAAGTGTTTTTGGATGGAGGCATGGAGTGTTTCAGTGCTATCGACCTGGTTGATTCTTGATTGTATCAGCTGCTTGTATTTGGTACCAATGCGCTTGATGGTTTGAATGGAGGAAAGCCGGTCCAAGAATGGTGGATCTTCTTCATCAGTGGATTCCCTCCAGGAGGTATTGGGAGCAAATAAACCATATTCATTGGAGTGTTTCCTGACCTCCTTCATAGATAATTTTGCTTCAAGTGCAAAGGTAATGGGTGTATCGATTGAATCCCTCACCCCTCAAGCATGGGATTTATGCAAGGCTGTGGTAACATCAGCAGCAGTGAACACACGGTTGTGATTGATAGATACAATATAAGCGCCTCGGAGCTTGGAGAGAGATTTCTTATGGGAGAAGAAAAGTTTGGAGGCAGGGCTTTTGGGAAGGATATCGGTGACGTATGCTCTGCCAAGAAGTGAATCATTGGCATATCGAAGACCAAAGGCTTGATCAGCACAAGTACTGGAGACAGTGAGCTGGAGATTTGTGAGATCTGCAAATGGGGAGATGGAGAATTGAAAATCACTGGAGGACACCTCATTTGGTTCTGCTGGAAGAGGAATGTTATCATCGGTCCTGAGCAGGTGCTTGACATTGGTTGGAAGATCTGCAAGGGGTAAGTCATTCATCTCTTCATCAAATCTGACATGAGTGGCGATCTTGACTCTGTGCGTTTCAGTATCATACCAAAGGATGTTTCTGGTAGTGTATGGGACAAAACCAAGAAATATGCCTTTTCTTGCATTGGGCTGAAGCTTGATTGATTTCTTCCCTGGAGGGCGCACCCAAACTCTGCACCCAAAGGTGCGGAAGTCAGCAAGATTTTCCTAACGGCCAGTTGCCAATTCTAAGGGTGAATGTTGCTGATTGCCTTCAGGGAAGGCATTGGACAACCGAAAGGCATGATAGAAAGCAAAGGGCCAGAATTTGATGGGCAAATTTGCACCACTGAGCATGGTCCTCATTGAGTTAGCAAGAGTCCGGTGAGCTCTTTCAACTGTACCATTCTGGTGAAAAGCATCAGCACCAGTGGGGAAAATTGAGTACCCAAAGGCAGAGAAGAGGTTTCGGATGTCAGGGTTGTGGTAGAGTTCACCACCTTGATCAACGCTGATATACTTGTTGGCAAAAGTTGGGTTGTGCTGTGAGAAGAAATGTTCCAACCAATGTAGAGGTGCTGCCTTGGAGATTCTGGTATCACCATATTTCATACCAGTATAGTGATCTGTGATGAGAATCCAAGCTGTCTCGCCATGTATCCCTTCGTAATCTGACTTTCGTTTGCTGTTGGAGGATCTGGCGCCAGAGAATGCAAAATCAATGGATAAACCTTGAAAAGGTTGTGTAGCCTTTCTTGTGGAATGTGAGCCAGCAGGTGTTTTAGTTTGCTTACATTGTATGCAAGTTGGGCATTGATCAAGAATACTTGTTTGGCGCTTGAACTTTGGTACTCCAAGAATGTGCTTATGAGCTTGATACAGAAAATCATCGCATGGGTGTCCTAATCTTTGGTGCCACAGAAGCTTCGATGTCTTGGTTTTGATGGCTTGGATGGGGATATTTTTGTCCACAATCTTGGTGAAGAACAATTTAGCATCAAAAGTTGGCACGTCACTGGTGTCAGACCGAGCTTGAGCTGCTTCTGTGCATTTTTGCAGTGTGACAAGATTCGTGTACACATCATATCTGTAGCGACTAATAGCTTCGTTTGAGGCCAGTTCACAAGCTTTCTTGAACTGCATGTCAGTTGCTAAGGCATATGCTGAGGACGTTGCACAATTGGCATATGGAGATGTAAGATCAATGTCTGGGATCAGTACTGGATGTGTGTAGCACTGAGCATCAATGATACTTCCATGTATGACAATACTTTTGGCGGTGCTCTGCTTGTGATGACAGATAATGGTGAGGTTTCCATTTTGTTGAACAGATGATTCATGGACGTCATTGAAGACTTTGTGAATAGACTGTCCACTGAACTGATGTCTCACGCGAGGTGTCATTCCACAAAGGTCATTCTCACTCAGCAATGTTGTTGACAGCGAGGGAGAATAGTAGAAGAAGACTCTAATATACCCTACGGCATTGGGGGCTGGTATGTGCACATAGCCTGACCCTTCAGGAATACAGGTCGCTGCCTTTCCTCCAATTGCTGCCGTGAGTCTGACTGGACATTTCCTCAGCTTGGTGTAGGGTTTGTAACCATGCAGGATGTGCTTGAAATTTGTGCAGGAAACTTTCGCACCAGTGTCAATCTGAGTTCTGACACCATGTTGGAGATAGGCTGTAGCCGCAATAGGGTCTGGTGGGACCAGGAACTGCACATTGTGGGTATCAACTGATGTAGGGTTGTCTCTGTCGAAGTTGGGATCTCCATTGATTTCCAGGTGTGATTCCAATGCAGGGGCTGTAGCCTCAAGTGATTCCATATCACAGTAGACATCAATTGGGATTGAAGATTGGAGGCCGTGCCTGGGTAGGAGACCGACAGCACCAATGTGGACAGATTCATAGGAGCTGGCACTGCTGGATTCCAAGAAAGGGCATAGGCTATTCACTTGGTGGGCTGTGACGTCGTCAAATCCTTGAGGGTCATCTTGAGGTGATGTCGTATGGTGGCTGCAAGAAAGACTTTCTATTCTTGGCCGTTGCAAAAATTTTGGTCTTCTACTGCATCATCGGGTGAAACCTCATCTTGATCTTCATCGCCAATGTTGATCTGGGAGATTTGTTGAGTCTAAGAGCTGTTGGGTTTCCCTGTTGCATTTGCTTAGAAAAACAGCCGTGGCAATCCTATGTTTCTTGAGTGACTCTACATCTTGTAAGGCAGGACAATTATCAAAACTATGACTGGATGTGTGACAGACAATACACTGCCTTGAGGTGTCAAACAGACTAGGCTCTTTGTCAAATGCAGTAATGGCATTGCAATATGCTTGATGGAGGAAGGGATCGTCAGATTCTTCATCCATTTCAGGGTATCCTAGTGATTCAATGAGACTGATTGAGTGAGAAGTCAAAGTAGAAGGTGTTCTAACAGTATTGTTGCCAGCGCACTTTTGAAACCTATCATTGTGACGGGGACCTGGTCTGATTCCTGTGACTGGTAGTTGTTTGGACAGGCTTGGTTTGGAGGTTTTGTTCTTGTACCTTTGTTCAGCTTTAAACTCTTGCTCATATGTTTGGAGGGTTTGTAGAAGCCTACCTGCCTTGTATTTGTCCCGTTTGAATTGGTCATCTGAGTCGCGTTCATCCTCTGTCTTTTTGAAGAGCTCTTCCGAGAGGGTGGTTCCTGCAATAAGGTTGCTGACTTCTTCTGTCAAACTGATAGTGCCAGGTTGGTTTTGGAGGAACACTCTAAGTCTCAAGTAATCCTTGTACCGGAAGTAGTATTCTTCAAGAGATTCACCTGCGTCCTGGTTTGGAGGATTTCGGACCATTCTGCTGGCATCGGATGGCCTTTTTGAGTTGGGATGTGTCTGAGCAATAACTGTGTATAGCGCTTCATATCCCTGTCCGCCTTCAAAGCTCTGAATGGTTGCCTTCATACTTGCACATGAATCAGGGATGATTTTGTCAGTTCTGAGTGCGGTGTAAATGAGGTTTCTCCATTCATTGATGGCCAATTCATATCTTGAAGGTAGATCGTGTGGAAAGTTGTCACCAATTGTAAATCCTCTGAGGTGATCAGCTTCACGCCTGTAGAGGCAGTATGGGTGGACATAAATATGGTGTTGCTGTGAATGAGCTGTGATTTCTCTGTACCATTTCCTAACCTGAGGGTCCGTTGCATCCTTTAGTTGTGGAAATCCTGAGAGAATAGTTTGTCTCTAGCTGCTTCCTTGGACTTGTCAGAGGCTCTGGTCAGATCAAAACAGTCACCACTTCTAGTGATCAGGCGCTGGTCATTTCTCCCACTGCCTAGATTTTGTAGGTAGTAATTTTGTCTGACAATTGTTTCATTTCCCGATGAGTCGGTGTAGGTGATTGGGAAGTCTTTCATATCATCTCTGGTGAGGAATTCGTCTTTCCTATAGTATCGCTCCTTCACTGGTGGTGGTAATGTCGCCGGATTCCATGGAAGGTCAAGAGCTTGGTGGTTGGTGCCGGTGTTGTTGTTGGTTTTGTTATTGGTGTTGCCGTTGTTGACCAATTGCTGGAGTAGAGTGGTCAATTCTTGCATGTCGGTGCCTGTTGTCGCGGGTGTTGGGATTGTAGTCACTTCATCATTCGGTTCAGGGAAGTTGTAGATGTTGGCGTCATAAACCTCATCAAAGTGTAATGGATCCCAATCTGGTTTAAAGCCCCAGTGAGTTACTCTGATATCTATGAGGAACGTGTCCTGTCCATTTGAGATAGCTTGCTCTCCTGCCCTATCCATTGCATTCTTGTTCCTGAGTCGTCTCGCTGATTGATTCGTATCGACATACCAGAAGGTGGCATCAGCAAAGAGAGTAGAAATGTGTCCCTTGTTAATTTCTGTTTGTTCTCTCGGGCGGGGATGGTATCCATGATTGCATTGACAATGATTTCCTTGAGCATGGTTGCCGGGTCTGGGGCCAATGTCTTGGGTCCTTCGGCATCCTCATCTGTGATAAATAGGCCATCTGTGTCCTCTAGATAGTGGGAGAATGATTTGTTGAGTTCGACGTGTTTGTCTGCATTCCCCTTGGTATGGAATGGTCCAAATTGGATTTTAATGTCCCGGATCTGATTCCAGTCAAATGGAGCTGGCGGCATGGTCGTCGTCGTCGTCGTTCAGCGGTTCCAGGAATCGTTCGATCGTAGTAGGTGGTAGGCAAATTAACTCAACCGTCGTTGTCGAAATAACAAATAATCGGCAAGCGTCGTTGTCGATGATAACGTACGATGTCGGTTTTAGAGTTGCAAAGGAACCAGGTTCAACAAATATTGCTGATTTGTTTACGAAGCTAATGAGTGGCGCTGTTTTCAGAGAACATTGTTCTCGATGCATGTGGTAAGAAAATAAAAATCAATCGTTCGATGGAATGTTCGATCAATCGTTTGACCGAAGCAACAAGTTGATTTACGTTCGATCTGCAACGAGCATTTCGAAATGGATAATTTGATCCATGAATACAATATATCAAACCGGCAAGGATCAGAGCAAAATGCCATGATACAAGCCAGAATGAAAGGCAAAACGCCGCCCCATTTTTTCTTTTGATAGGGCCTCTGATGGTAGACTGGATACAGTTTGGTATTCAACACGACAATGACTCACGATGAATAGGTTAAGTCATAGAATCCAGCCGCTTAACGGTTGGAGGATTTACGACTGAAGGGGACTGAAAAGAATTCACCGTGTAAAGGCATATTCGTTCGTACGAAGAGTCACGAAGGCAAATAACCTTATTCGTAAGGTTATTTAACCTGAGTGAATAATCGTCGGTGATTATCCATGTGGATTGCCTATTAGGGAAATTCTCCCCATCAGCTCACTCTTCGAAGAATTAACAACTCTAAAACACCATCATGCCCTAAAATCTACGTACAACCTAGTACTAATTCTACATAATAAGGTACAATCACATGTGATATTCAATGAGAATATCACGGTGAATTATACGGTTACAAAAGACCGATCGAAGATGGTTTTGCGTGTGTTTTGTGTCTTAAGAATTACATGTGTTTTGTATGCTTGAAATTACACGATACGACGAGTAACCTGTCGATCGTCACCGACAAGGTCGAATGAACTGTAACATCGATTGTTCTACTCACTAAATCAATCGGTCATAAGACTGATTGCATTTGTTGTTTGTTACGACACACTTTTTCTAAATTCTTGTCTCTCCATCGAAACTAAAAATCGACCGTAAGGTATTGGATAATTGAAATTTAAAGAGATGTGAGCTCAGAGAGAGGCTCTTATTTTTACTACGTATTTTCACTGTGTATCGGGGCTCTCTGCTGTATTTCATGTGGTAGAGATCTTCCCCGGTTATTTGTTACTGTCTGCTTTACCATCGTACCGATCCTTCTGCTGCTGTTGCTATGTTAGCGTCGTGTCGGTTTTATTGTATCGGTCATTTGATGGTATCGGTCATTTTGGGGTTAAGTATTCTGTTCGATGGGGCGTATGCTTATTTGTGGTATATATGCTGGATATGAGGCCCATCTGGAATCGGTACTGATTTTCTTGATTGCAATAAGTAATTTCCTCACGGGATATCATATACATTCTTTTGAATGTACTTATGGGTTCCAAGTGTTTACTTACTGTTCAGGTCTTTGGATATTTCTTGTTTCTAACCGATTATCCCTTTTTGTTTGTAGTCCTAAGTGACATCGTTTTACCACTTAGGGATTTTCATGTAGTGGAGGTGCGTTTGATTCTAAGCTTTGGAATATTTGTATCTCGTATTGTTTTGTTTTCCCGCACCTCGGTCGTTTCGTTTTGTCGGCTTTTCCAATCGAATTTGATGCCGACAAAGTCCGTATTTTTTGGCCGACAACACTAGTACAAAATCCTGTAGAATTATACAGAAGACTGAAGTATCCTCTACTTCGATCGATCGATGATTTTTTTTTCTGCCTCGGGGAAAAAAAACTCTCTCCCACACAAACAGTAATAATCTTTTCTTACCTTGCGCCAGACAAAAAAAAATCACTTTTTTTACCTCTGGACCAAAAAAAAGTCACTTCATACTCAGCCTTCTTACATCCAACTTATTTGAGTAGAGTTGCTATTCGGCACTCCGTCGGTGAACGTGGGATTCCACCTAATCCTTTATCAGCATTAGGCAGGTTATCCCTGCTCTTATATTTTAGTCTGAAATAACAGCCTTGTACTGAAAAAAGAATTAGCTCGCATTGGAGAAGAGGTGGTTTGCTCGATAGATAGTAGTGTTCTTGGACTTGATCACCCAAACATATACGTCTTGAGAGCAATAAATCTGCATCCATTGCTTCTATATCAACAGGCACGAGGTACTGTTTTTCGTGACAGAGTAGTAAGGCTGCAAATCAACGGCAGCAGCAACAACAACAATTTCATCGGGACAATTGTCGGAACGTCGGAACAACAAGCAAAGGTAAGAATGAGAGAAATAGGCACCGGCAATGGCAATTGATTGGTCTTCCACTCCACCGGCATTACTGATAATGTATTTCCTCTCTGTTTTTCTTCTTACTTTCATAGGACCGGATCAGAAGCAACAAATCGAAACAAACGGATTGGATCGGAATCAACGGATCGGAATCCTTGAGGTGCATTGTCGTCTTCCCTGTAGGTGCAAGGAAATTTCCCGGTTGGTGATAATTATGAATCGATTGAGAGAGATAGGCAATGGCAACAGTTATGGCAATTGGTTTTCCACTTCAACGGCATTCCTGATAATGTATTTCCTCTCTGTTTTTCTTCTTATTTCCATAGGACCAAATCAATGGACTGGAAGCAGCATCCATCAAATCGTCAGCAACGGATCAGAATCAACAAATCAAGGTGCGGTGTTCGTCTTCCCTGTAGGTGCGGGGAATTTCCCGATTGGTGATAATTACAATCGGCATGTACACTATATTTTTCTGTTGTTATTATTTACTCTATGTAGTACATCAATAGATACTCACCCATTTTCTTGTTCAATTATCATATCATATATTCGAATAGGAGCGTCAACAACGGCAACAACTCGTCGAACCGCAGAGAGCAACACCGGCAAGCGGCAGCAAGAGCAACAGCGGAAAGCGGCAACGAGAGCAACAGCCGCAAGCAACAGAAACAGCAACTGGCATCGAATCGCTCCTCCTCCTCCATCGGCGCTCCACAAACGCCGGCAACGACAACACCAACGCCGTCCCGGCAACTGCAACACCAATCAAACGATCGAATCGCAAAGCAACAGCAACAGCAGCAACCAGGAACGATCGAATCGCAAAGCAGGAGCAACAGCAACAGCGACGGCAACAACCACAACCGGGCACCCACGCTCCACCTGAATCGCTCCTCCTCTTCCACTCCATCCGCACCGACGTCCGCATCGGCATCCTCACCGGCGTCCGCATTGTCGGCAACGAATTTGTTCCACAACACCAATTGAACCGCAGCAACAGCGATAGCAACAGTGGCAGCGATAGCAACAGCGGCAAGCCGCAGCGATAACAACAGCCTCCGATCCACCATCGAGTCCCTCCTTCTCCTCCTCCAACGGCAAATTGATTGAAGTAAGCGGGAACGATAGAAGCAGGAACGATCGAAGCAAGCGGGAACGATACCAATCGATCCGCAACGGCAAATCGATCCAACACGAATTGATCTGCAAAACGAATTGATCTGTAAAACAAATCGATCCAACAACACCAATCAATCCGCAACACCAATGTCGTCCCTGCAACGGCAATCGGTCTTCCACTCCATTGTTGGCAACAGCAACGGCAATTGGTCATCCACTCCAACGTCGAATCGTCTTTTCGTCGTCCTCCAACGACAATTCGTCCCAGCAACAACAATGGGATTCAAAACAACAACAAAGCAATTGCCAGCCAAAGCAATCAAGCAAAAATCAAAGACGAAACAAGGGAAGACATTTAGAAACAAAATGACTTCAAATTTTCTCAAAAACGCAGCACCGTCATCATCAACAATCCACCAGACTTACAAACACTTGTCGAAGATAAAACCTAATAAGACAGCAAAAGGGGACAGGAATCGAGATCCAAATGCAATTTTCAAACATGTCGAGGAAATAGCATTGAAAACAGTTAACAAAAATGGATTTCAAGGAAAATTCATGGCTACAAATTGGGGCCGGACAACAGTTGGAGAGAAGAAATATTCTTTGGCACAAGCTGTGTCTATAGACAGTTTCAAGACATTGGATAGTACCAACGAGAAGTTTGTTCTAGCGTTTGCAGAATCAGAACCATCATTGAGAATCTTTGCAAAAGCTTCCACACAATTCGCAAAACGACGCTTGGGTACTCCCAAAAATATAGAAATCACAAGAACATTCGCTGGGCAGATTGTTGAATCTAAACCCAAAATAGGCCAAGGAACCAAATGTGACAGTGTAAACAGTGGATATGCTATTATTGGGATGAGACCAAATCGATTGAAATCAGGAAATGGTGTGTACGTTTTCAAAAACAATGTGGACTCGACAACAAAAGACAACCTTGAACAGAAAGCCCTACACATTGTGAAGGAAATGCAGCTTAGTTTAACTCCAATTATGTCCAAATTTGTCAACCTTGAAACGACTGTGATGAATGAGGTTGTTAATTGTACAACGCTGAATGCAATCGGCTATCACGCAACGGCCTTTGCTATTGGAAAGGATTATCACTCACAATGCCATACCGATGCCAATATGTTCTATACAAGGCTGACAGTTATTGCTCCAAAACATGTAAGTGATGAAGAGGTGATTTATTACTTTGTCTTCCCCATGTATGGAGTGAAAGTTCCATTGAGGTCAGGCGATACTCTATTGTTCAATCCATTAGTATTACATAGATGTTCGAATCCAAAATACAAAGGCTGTTATATTATGAGCGCATATGTATCTCGCAAAACTGTACTTAGCGCTAACCCTCTATAGTAATATTAAACAATAATTCAAAGTTACCCGTTACATTCACCCTTGCTACTCAATTGGAACTGCTGTCAGAACTATCGCTGTCTGAATTGGATACATAATATGAATAGATAATCAAGTTCGTTTAACGTTGGGGATGGGCACTATTTGTAGGTCCGGTCTCTAAATCTGGTGGGTTTTTGGGTTGATGAATGAGTTATATTTTGATTAGGGACTGGAAAGATTTGAACTGTGTTCAAATCTGGTGGGTTTTTACGTTGAAGATTGCATTATATTTTGGTCAGGGGTCAGCAGGATTTGCACTGTCTTCAAATCAGGTGGGTTTTTGGGTTGATGACTGAATTATATTTTGGTCTGGGACTGGAAAGATTTGCACTGTGCTAAAATCTGGTGGGTTTTTGGATTGATGACTGAATTATATTTTGGTTAGGGACTGGAAAGATTTGCACTGTGTTCAAATCTGGTGGGTTTTTGGGTTGATGACTGAGTTATATTTTGGTCGGGGGGCCGGAAGAATTTGCACTGTGTTCAAATCTGGTGGGTTTTTGGGTTGATGACTGAGTTATATTTTGGTCGGGGGGCCGGAAGAATTTGCACAGTTTTCAAATCTGGTGGGTTTTTGGGTTGTTGAGTGAGTTATATTTTGGTCGGGAATTGGCAGGATTTGCACTGTGTTAAAATCTGGTGGGTTTTTACGTTGATGACTGCGTTATATTTTGGTTATGGAATTGAAAGATTTGCACTGTGTTCAAATCTGGTGGGTTTTTGGGTTGATGACTGAGTTATATTTTGGTCGGGGATCAGCAGGATTTGCACTGTGTTCAAATCTGGTGGGTTTTTGGGTTGATGACTGAGTTATATTTTGGTCAGGGACTAGCAGGATTTGCACTGTGCTAAGATCTGGTGGGTTTTTGGGTTGATGAATGAGTTATATTTTGGTTGAGGATAGGCAGAATTTGCACTGTCTTCAAATCAGGTGGGTTTTTGGGTTGATTACGGAGTTATATTTTGGTTAGGGACTGGAAAGATTTGCACAGTGTTCAAATCTGGTGGGTTTTTGGGTTGATTACTGAGTTATATTTTGGTCGGGGATCGGCAGGATTTGCATTGTCTTCAAATCAGGTGGGTTTTTGGGTTGACTACTGAGTTATATTTTGGTCGGGGATTTGCAGGATTTGCACTGTGCTAAAATCTGGTGGGTTTTTGAATTGATGCCTGAATTAAATTTTGGTTAGGGACTGGAAAGATTTGCACTGTGTTCAAATCTGGTTGGTTTTTGGGTTGATGAATGAGTTATATTTTGGTCGGGGAGCGGCAGGATTTGCACTGTGGTCAAATCAGGTGGGTTTTTGGGTTGATGACTGAGTTATATTTTGGTCGAGGATTGGCAGGATTTGCACAGGGCTCAAATCTGGTGGGTTTTTGGGTTGATGACTGAGTTTTATTTTGGTCGGGGATCGGCATGATTTGCACAGTGTTCAAATCTGGTAGGTTTTTGGGTTGTTGAATGAGTTATTTTTAGTCGAGGATCAGTGGGATTTGCACTGTCTTCACATTAGGTGGGTTTTTGGGGTTGATTACTGAGTTATATTTTGGTCGGGGATTGGCAGGATTTACACTGTGCTAAAATCTGGTTGGTTTTTGGGCTGATGACTGAATTATATTTTGGTTTGGGACTGGAAAGATTTGCACTGTGCTCAAATCTGGTGGGTTTTTGGGTTGATGACTGAGTTTTATTTCGGTCGTGGATTGGCAGGATTTGCACTGTGTTCAAATCAGGTGGGTTTTTGGGTTGATTACTGAGTTATATTTTGTCTAGGGACTGGAAAGATTTGCACTGTGTTCAAATCTGGTGGGTTTTGGGTTGATGAATGAGTTATATTTTGGTCGGGGATCGACAGGATTTCAACTGTCTTCAAATCAGGTGGGTTTTTGGGTTGATGACTGAGTTATATTTTGGTCGGGGATTGGCAGGATTTGCACTGTGTTCAAATCTGGTGGGTTTTTGGGTTGATGACTCAATAAAATTTTGGTTAGGGTGAAAAGAATTCACCGTGTAACGCGTATTTGTACGTACGAAGAGTCATAAAGGCAAATAACCTTATTTGTAAGGCTATTTAACCTGAGTGAATAATCGTCGGTGATTATTCATGTGGATTGTCTCTTAGCGGAATTCTCCCCGTCAGCTCACTCTTCGAAGAATTAACAACTCTAAAACACTATCATGCCCTAAAATCTATGTACAACCTAGTACTAATTGTACGTAATAAGGTACAAGCAATGTGATATTCCAATGAGAATATCACGGTGAATTATACGGTAAAAAGACCGATCGAAGATGGTTTTGCATGTGTTTTGCGTCTTATTTATGTGTGCTTTGTATGCTGAGAATTACGCGGTAATACGCCGTATAATCGACATGATGAAACGACGGTAATTTGACGACGATTAATTAACCTGTCGATCGGCATCGACAAGGCCGAATGAACTGTAACAATGATTACTCTTGCTCACTAAATCAATCGGTCATAAGACTGATTGCGTTTGCTGTTTGTTACGACACACTTTCTTTAGTTTATCAGACCCACAGCACTCTACAAGCTGTGGAGGACCGCGTTTCCCGAAAGAAACGCAGTTTGAGCTCGAAGACTAATCCGGACTAGCCTGATCAGCTACCGGCATCAACCCCCAAGGATGTAAAAGGGGCAGTTGCTTGTGGAGCCCTGGAATAGACCAACACCAGGGCGGCCTCCCTTGAAAGAAGAGGCCGAAGACTCGAACCAAGGTGGTGGCTCCACCAAGATACGAGATCCAGCAAACAAGCAAGGGAAAAGAGGCTGGACGATTCAGATGAAAGAGTCGCCCAGGTTGGCATCAGTTGAAAGGAATCAATATCCAATCTGAGAACACTGATCTTTCACTGAAAACAAGAACGATGTGAGCCAGAAGATTGAGCCTGAAGTATTCTGTGGTGAAACAGATTGCGAAGAACATCTGCTTGCAAAAAAGCAGGTTGCGAAAAACATCTGCTCTAGAATCGAGAACACCAAATCGCGAAAGATCGTCGAGAACACGAAACCTCCAAGATCTGAAAGATCCAAAAGGAAAAAGAGAACACTAAATTCTCAGGAACAATCTTTCAATCTTCCACCACAGAAATACAAAAATGAGCAAAATCCCAAGAAAGGATAGGAAAGCTCACAATCTTGATTTGCGACAAAAGCAAAAGCTCACACAAATACAGACAACCGGAACGAAAACTCGATCCAAACAAAAGTATAAACGAACTGGAACGGAAATTCAATCCGAATATAAGCACATCACTCGACAGTCACAAACGATTAATACCCATCTCTCACATCCAATCCTCGATTCGATTACACTCTTCCACCACATACCACCTTCGATTGAATATTCGATTGAATATTCAATACCAACTTCCACCGAATACCACCCTACGAATCGCCCATCCATACTTCATCAAAAAATAATTCGAAACTTCGTTTGAAATATCGCAATTCTCCACCATGGTACAAACTAGATCACACGGCGACATTGAAGAAGAAAAATGGAAGTGGACGATCCACAGGATTCTAATGAAAACAATGGAGGAGGTATGGGAGAAGAGGAAGATTTGGAAGATAAAATCATGGAAGTCATGGAAAGGGCCCTTGGGGACCCAGAAACCAACTCAACCATGAAGAGAATCATCGACCAAGAAGTAAAGAAGAGAGTCAGGGCAATGAGAGATGCAGAAAGGAGGGGTGAGAACCCAGATGACGCGGATAGCGACAACGATGAGGGAAATGATGCTAACCAAAATGCCGAGGATGCAAGAGCAGATCGACTGGGTAGAAGGTCATCCCAACCCAGGATAAAAATCAGGGGATTCAACAATGGCAGATTCCTGAACCCAGAACAACTTGCTTTCAGGAGCAGCCTAATGGATTTTGGTATCAACTATGAATCGGCTGAAGAAATTATGAGGGTAGGGATGTCTAATATTCGTGAAATTACAGACCTCAACAAGGAAAGCATCAAATCGTTCATGCATGGATTGAAATCTATCAGTCCGGACTGTCCTAATTCAAAAAGTATCCACTATGGTAACAGGCTATCATCGAGGCTCTTAACTTGGGCAAATTGGGCCCGGTACCAACCATTGATTGGAGTCAAGCCAAGGGCTATCGACTGGAAAGCAAACCCAAACAACCTGGAACTGCAGCAATTCAGAATCAAGATGATGGAATCAAGTGTGAAATCACAGGAAAAGTCAACCCCACCAGAATTAAAGGACCTTACAAAGTTCAGAGAATGGGAGGAAGGCTTTCGACAAAACCTGAGGTACAGATTCAACTCTGAGGGATTCCCAATCTTGTATGTCATAAGACCCCAAGAAAAGGAAGTTGTTACTGATGAAGCCAGGGCTGGAACAGTCGGGCAAAGTACAACAGATACTTATCAAACTTGGAGTGATTACAATGAAAGATGTGGCGTCCTGTCAGGTCACCAGTATGATGAGGACAACAACGTCGTCTGGAGGTTGCTGTGTGATGCAACAAGAAAAGGTCCTGGTTGGGAATATGTGGCCCATTTCCAAAACACTGCGCTGAACTCAGGAAATGCAAGAAACGCTTTCATTTCATTGATGCAACATGCTTACACTGACACCAATATCACTATGGTTCTGAACAAGACCTATCAGGAAATGAAAGATTCACACTACACTGGAGATTCTAAGAATTATGACTGGAACAAGCACAAACGGAACTGGACTGCTTTTCATGGAACAATTCTGAGATTTGAAAAGAATCATAATGAAAGGAGATTTGTCTGGGACTTTATCAATTCAATCAGTGATGAGCGACTTGATGCAGCTAAAGCCGATGCAATTGACGAGAGCAAAGACTACCGGGACAATTTCAACGAATGCTTGATTCTATTCACCAATCGTCTTGGATTAAAGAAGCTTGCAAATGGGAAGCATAAAAGAGGTTCCAGGAGTGTGTATTCTATGGGCACATCAAGCAACAAAAAGCAAAAGACAACTGGAACGTTTACAGGAAAAGTTGAGTGCAAGCCTTATCTGACAAGTGTTTATAAAACAATGTCAAAAGAACAGCGCCAGGAGCTTTACCAGATGGCTCAAAATCTAAGAAATGACATAATAACCGGACACTATCACTAGAACACAAATTGTTAACAATGGTGAGCGGGTTATTATACAAGATGAATGTTCCTGTAGATTTTGATGATGGAGAAAATGAAGAAGGATATTGTGAGTTAGACTCACATGCAGACACTACGGCGGCAGGAAGCAATATGGTATTGCTGAATCCTGATCAGATCACAACACATGTTGATGTTGCACCTTTTTCTGAAGAATACAAGCCCATCAAGAAGATCCCGATAGGAAGCTGTGCTATGGCGTGGACAAACCCAACATCAGGCAAAGTGTACATCATAGTGTTCCATCAAGCACTTTACTTTGGGGACAAATTGAAGAACAGCTTGATATGCCCAAATCAAGTGAGGGACTGCAATTTCAACTCTGTTGAAGAGACACCTCGTCAGTTCGACCCAAGATCCAAGCATGGAATCACAATCCAAACACCAATGGAGGATGATGATCCGAAGAAAGTTTTTATCAAACTGAGTATGAGAAATGTGATCTCATATTTTCCCACAAGAAAGCCAACAAGAATGGAGCTTGATGAATGTCAACATTTGATTGCAACAAATGATACCCCTTGGGATCCACATTCACTGAAGTTCAGGATGGCCGAGCTAGCCATTGACAATGGAGATCCAATTTCAGGGGACCAGTTCAGCCTTCAAGCTATGTCGACAGAAGAGAATCAAGCAATGGATACAAGTTTGGTTGTAACAGAACCTGCTAGTAATGTTACAGGTATGCTCCCCAAGACCAGCTTAGACAACAGGCATCCAAGCGTGATGCAGCAATGCAAACTAATGAGAGTCCATCAGGTATCCACAAGGAGAATGCTAACTGAATGCCAGATTGCAACAGATGGAAATATTGCTCATCGAATTTCTTCAGTAAGGAATATTTCAAGCGCAAAGGGTAGACCAATTCTTGTTTGATGATACAGAATTTGACTTTATGGAAGCTCCTGAAGAAGAATCAAAACAGCCCCCTAGCTTGCAAGAAATTGACAATACACTTGAAAGGAGATCTCTCGATAGAAGAAATCAATGGGGGCCATCAGTGATAACAATTGAAGGTCCAAACAAAGTTGACTGTGAACGCCTAGCCAAAACTTGGAATATTAGTTTCAAGAAAGCTGAGCAGACATTGAAAGTCACCACGCAGAAGGCACTCAGGAATTTGCAACTACCGTTGATGAAGAGGCTGCCTACACAGCGCTTCAGAAACAAGAGAATCGCACAAGGAACCTGGTACACTGATACTTGGCATGCCAGGACTACCAGTATTTTGAGACAGGAAAAATGCGCCCAGATCTTCACAAATGGAAATGGGTTTGAAGTATTTATACCAATACAGGACAAATCACAAGCGCATCAAGGACTGAAGACATTCATTCACAAAATTGGAATCCCAGAGCATTTGATTTCTGATGGTGCTCCCGAACAAGGATCTCCAAGAACCTACAAGACCCACTGGAATTCAATTGTAAAGCACAACCATATTCATGAGACATTCATCCAACCACATTGCCCATTTCAAAATCGAGCAGAGCAAGCAATTGGTCATCTTGGGGGTGCAATCACAACCAAGTCTGCAAAGAAGAAATCACCGAGGAGATTATGGTCATTTTGTGGTGAACTATGTGCTAATATCAGGCAGAGAACAGCATCGAGCAACCCGTCTTCAATGGGGCGAACTCCATTTGAATTGGTCCATGGCTATAGGCCCGATATTACACTATATACTTCATCAGAATGGTATGATTTTGTGTTTTACTATGATAAAGGCGATTCTTCTACTCGAGGCGTTGAAAGGCTGGGACGATGGTTGGGTCCCTGTGGCAATAAGGTAGGTGGGGGGGATTGTTTTTGGCTCCTGACTGAATCAGCAATACCAATATCTACAAATTCAATAAGACCCGTCAAAGAATTTGAATGGCGGGATAGAGATATCCTCAGAAGAATGGAAGCAATCGACAAATCAATTGAGTCCAAGATAGGAGATGAAGTGAAGGATAGCGCGTCCTTCTTCCAGGAAAACTACCCGGAGCCCCAAATGGAGCTATTTGAGAATCAACCAGTAGAATCACCTGATTTGAAACTTGAAATGGCTGAACCAGAAGCGTCAGTAGAAGATATTGATGAACCAGATGAATATCTGGGGAATGAGGTAATCATTGAAAGAGGTGATGAAAGACTCAGGTGCGTTGTCAAGGATAGAGTGCGCGACTTGCAAAACAGACCGATAGGACTCAGAAATGAGAATCCCATACTAGACACGAGGCTGTATAAATTGCAACTACCTGATGGCACCATGGAGGAATACACGGCAAATATTGTTGCAGAGAGTCTGTACAGTTCTGTTGATGATGACGGAAGGATGTTTACTCTACTGGATGAGCTCATTGACCATGAAAAAGACAACACTGCACTAACTGATGATGAAGCCACGACCATAGCCAAAAATGGCAGGAAAACCCATAAGCCGACAACTAGGGGTTGGAGGATTCTTGCCAGTTGGAAAGATGGCACTGAATCATGGTGTAAGTTAAGCGATGTGAAAGAATCATTTCCAGTGCAATTAGCTGAGTATGCTGTCAACAATAATCTTGAAAAATCACCAGCATTCAGATGGTGGGTGCACAAAATTTTGAGAAGGAAGGAACGGATCCTTAAGGCAGCCAAAACAGCCAAGTATTGGTTGAAGACGCACAAGTATGGCGTTGAGTTGCCACATTCAATCAAACAAGCGCTGGCTATTGATAAGAAAACAGGCACTGATCACTGGGAAAGGGCAATTCACAAAGAAATGACCAACAATATGGCAGCGTTTGAATTTTCCGATGATGATGTTATTCCAGTCGGTCATAAACAAATAACAACCCACATGATTTTTGACATCAAGCTTGGATCCCTAACAAGGAAGGCTAGATTGGTAGGGGATGGTCATAAAGTCCCTGCAGTGGCGAAAGAGAATACTTACTCATCTGTCCCCAGTCGCGAATCAGTAAGAATATTCTTCCTGCTGGCCGCGCTGAATGATCTGAAGGTTCTCTCAGCAGATATTCAAAATGCATATCTGACAGCCCCGATTAAAGAGAAATACTTTCTAAAAGCGAGAGCTGAAGATGGTTTTCCACCACATCTTGCAGGAAGGCCTTGCAAGATTGTCCGCGCATTGTATGGACTGCCAGTTGCAGGTGCATCTTTCAGGTCATATCTCACACAGCATTTGAGAGATCTTGGATATTCGCCTTGCAAAGCAGATCCGGATGTGCACTTACGAATTGAAACCAGGAAAGATGGATCCAGGTACTGGGCAATTCTCATTGCCTATGTAGACGACATCTTATGTTCTGGTGAAGATCCAAAGTTCCAGCTTGAAAATATTGAGCGCAAGTTCAAATTGAAGGATGATACCATTGAAGAACCAACCCTGTATCTGGGAGCAGATATTGGAAAATTCTACTTTGAAGGTGATTCAAAGCCAAGATGGTCATTATCAAGCACTAAGTATACGGCGAAAGATGTTGCAGCAGTTGAACAAGAGTTAGGAACTGAGAAATATGGGTACAAGTATCTACCAAAATCAGCGTCCAGTCCACTGTCACATGATTACAGACCGGAAATTGATATATCAGAAGAATTGAACCCTGAATTGCAAAATTACTACCAAGGATTAATTGGAGTTCTCAGGTGGATTTGTGAATTGGGAAGACTGGACATTGTAATGCCAGTCTCGCTGATGTCAAGGTATTTGGCACAGGCAAGGATCGGGCATTTGAATCAGTTGTTTCATATATTTGCATATTTGAAAAAGTACAACAGGTCGAAATTGGTTTTTGATGATACTGTACCAAATGTTGACGAGAGTAAATTTCAAAAATGTGACTGGTCTGAATTTTATCCTGGTGCCGCTGAAGTCATACCAGCAGATATGCCTGAAGCTTTGGGAAAACATGTAACGATGAGCTGTTTTGTTGATGCTGACCATGCAGGATGCAAGGCAACACGGAGATCTCATACTGGCGTTATTATCTTCATTAATAATGCACCGATCATTTGGTTTTCCAAAAGACAAACAACAGTTGAGACATCAACTTTTGGATCTGAAATCATTGCTTTGAAAATTGCAATCGAATTGGTTGAAGGTCTAAGGTACAAGTTGAGAATGATGGGTGTTCCAATTGATGGAAGCACAAATGTGTATTGTGATAATGATTCTGTTGTCACGAATGTTACACGACCTGAAAGCCCATGTAAGAAGAAGCACAACAGCATTGCATACCACAAAGCACGAGAATCTATTGCAGCAGGAATTATCAGAGTTGCAAAGGAACCAGGCTCAACAAATATTGCTGATTTGTTTACAAAGCTAATGAGTGGCGCTATAATAAACAAATCGTTCTGCAATGAGCATTTCGAAAGATGGATAATTTGATCCATGAATACAATATATCAAACCGGCAAGGATCAGGGCAAAATGCCATGATACAAGCCAGAGTGAATGGCAAAATGCCTCCCCATTTTCTTTTGATAGGGCCTCTGATGGTAGACTGGATACAGTTTGGTATTCAACACACGAATGACTAACGATGAACATATTAAGTCATAGAATCCAGCCGCTTAACGGTTGGAGGATTTATGACTGAAGGGGACTGAAAAGAATTCACCGTGTAACGCGTATTCGTACGTACTAAGCGGGCGTATTGTACGAAAAGTCATAAGGGCAAATAACCTTATTCGTAAGGTTATTTAACTTGAGTGAATAATCGTCGGCGCTTTCATGTGGATAGTCTCTTTACCGATTTACCGGATTCCCTGTCAGCTCACTCTTCAAAGAATTAACAACTATAAAACACTATCATGCCCTAAAATCTACGTACAACCTAGTACTAATTCTACATGATAAGGTACAATAATGTGATATTCCAAATGAGAATATCACGGTGAATTACGGTAACAAAAAGACTGATTGAAGATGGTCTCGCGTGTGTTTTGTGTCTTAAGATCACGCGTATTTTGTATGCTTAGAATTACACGGAAATATGCTGTAAATCGAACGACGATACGACGAGTAATTTGACGACGAGTAATTAACCTGTCGGCCGCTATGACCAACTGCATCTAAGATGATTACTCTTGTTCACTAAATCAATCGATCGTAAGACCGATTGCGTTTGTTTGTTTCTTACGACACGCTTTCTTTAGCCTGACTATTAATTTTGTCGGGGATTGACAAGATTTGCACTGTCTTCAAATCTGTTGAGTTTTTGGGTTGATGACTGAGTTGTAGTTTGGACAGGGATTGGTAGGATTTGAACTGTCTTCAAATCTGGTGGGTTTTTGGGTTGACGATTGAATTCTATTTTGGTCGGGGATCGGCAGGATTTGCACTCTCTTCAAATCAGGTGGGTTTTGGGGTTGACGATTGAATTCTATTTTGGTCGGGAACTGGCAGGATTTGTACTGAGTTCAAATCTGGTTGATTTTTTGGTTGACGATTGAGTTATATTTTGGTTGGGGACTGGAAAGATTTGCACTGTGTTCAAATCTGGTGAACTCTTTGGTTGATGACTGAGTTATATTTTGGCCGGGGACTGGAAGGATTTGCACTGTCTTCAAATCTGTTGAGTTTTTGGATTGATGACTGAGTTATATTGTGGTCCGGGATTGACAGGATTTGCACTGTCTTCAAATCTCTATAATTTTGGTACGGGAATGGACTTATTATGTTTTGTTTTTGTACACAAATGTTATGCTTTGTGTTGTTACTCTAAAAATCGACCGAAAGGTATAGGATAATTGAAATTTAAAGAGATGTGAGCTCAGAGAGACGCTCTTATTTTTACTACGTATTTTCACTGTGTATCGGGGCTCTCTGCTGTATTTCATGTGGTAGAGATCTTCCCCGGTTATTTGTTACTGTCTGCTTTACCGTCCTACCGATTCTTCTGCTGCTGTTGCTGTGTTAGCGTCGTGTCGGTCTTACTGTATCGGTCATTTGATGGTATCGGTCATTATGGGGTTAAGTATTCTGTTCGATGGGGCGTATGCTTATTCGTGGTATATATGCTGGATATGAGGCCCATCTGGAATTGGTACTGATTTTCTTGATTGCAATAAGTAATTTCCTCACGGGATATCAAGTATATTCTTTTGAATGTACTTATGGGTTCCAAGTGTTTACTTACTGTTCAGGTCTTTGGATATTTCTTGTTTCTAACCGATTATCCCCTTTTTGTTTGTAGTCCTAAGTGATATTGTTTTACCACTTAGGGATTTTCATGTAGTGGAGGTGCGTTTGATTCTAAGCTTTGAAATATTCGTATCTCGTATCGTTTTGTTTTCCCGCACCTCGGTCGTTTCGTTTTGTTGGCTTTTCCAATCGAATTTGATGCCGACAAAGTCCGTATTTTTTGGCCGACAACACTTTGCTGATTCAGATTTTTCAATTTATGACAGTTGCGAAAAAGATGATGACTAATATTTTTTTTGTATTTGTTATGTAATTGCTTTTGGGATGGTATGCGATTATGTCAATTGTTTTTTATGTGATAATTCTTTTTGGTTTAATCTGATAATCTTCTGTTAAGGTGGCATTGACCCTTTGTAATTGACATGATTTCTGTTAACCTGGAGACGATACTTTAATCCTGATAGTTCTGTCCTACAGGGAAGCCAACAAAGCGTGTTGCATAGTAGCTGTATTCACCATTGTTTTTGAGTGTGAAGATGTCCCACAAATCATTCTCACGGATGTATGAATATTTCTCTTCTGGAGTCTTCACCTCTTCTGGACAATGATAAGTTTCAAAG
Organism: Pseudo-nitzschia multiseries; assembly: GCA_037355745.1. NCBI lineage: Eukaryota > Bacillariophyta > Bacillariophyceae > Bacillariales > Bacillariaceae > Pseudo-nitzschia > Pseudo-nitzschia multiseries. Next base: position 27,195,286 of record CM074785.1, read on the forward strand.
ATTGCATGTGTACTATCATCCTTGAATATTTTGTCAATGGAACTATTAGGAGGGGCATTGTTTGGGATTTTGATATGAGTTGGAGAAAATGGAAGAAATGTTTTTTTCCGCATTTTTCTGTTCTTCACTACAAAAAATCTTGACGATCAAATCTCTGAATTCTTCCATAGTCTGTGTTTCAATGGTAGGGTATCTGTCAGGATTAGGGAAGGCAACAAAAGCAACATGTCCGTATTTGCTGGTGGGTGTGTCTTTTAGAGCTTTGTTAGTGTCATGTGATTCCCTCAGAATAAGAGTTTCCGTGCATCTCACATCAAAATGATCAGGACCTAGCTCAGGATACTTGTTCAAATTACCTTCTCTGATTGCTTTCAACACAGGAAACGCAAAACCAGCTTCACCCATAACATTAAGAAGCTGTGCACCCATCATTCTATCATCCATGCAAAATTTGAAAACTTCTACCACATTCTGCTGATACTTGCGCGGGCTGCTCAACTTTCTAGGTTTAATGATTTTCTCTTTTTTAACTAGAGATGGAGGTTTTCTGGTGACAGTGGTAGTCTTTTTCTTAGAGTCATCAATGGAATTTACAGCCTTTCTTGTTGGCGCCATATTGAAAGGAATGATTGATTAGATGCTGCTGTATTTGAAGTGTTTATTTTATCGTGATTAGGATGGGTTTTTTAACTTGAAAAAAAGTGTGCAAAAATTGCAGTGGTAATGCACGGACCAAAATACCTTCAAAATCCACACAGTAGTGTGTGAAGTAATTCCAAATTGATTGTTTGCCTGCTAATTCTATGTTATCCTGTCAAACTATTTTAAGAACCTGGGACTTAACACTGTTGTGATAGATTAAAAACAATGAAACAAGATTGCCTTAAAATTTGCAATAGGTCAATTGGATTAATCATAGATAATAAAATAAAGATTTTTTCACAAACCTGGGACTTCATAGTAATGGAATTGATTAAGATGATCGAATTGAAGATACTATGATGTGAAAAGTACTCTAAAAACTATTCAACATGTGTCTTCCAATTATACCATGCGTGGGGCACGTGTAATGTATGTGCATGTGATGTATGTGTGAGCATGTCTCGCGCACAAAATGAATTCAAAGCATAGAGGGAATGAGAAATTAACATCTAACAAACAAATTTTAATTTTTGTAATGTAGTCTGTCCTTTGCACGTATTAGACCCCCCAAAAAGGGGGTCGTGGGGGAAAAGAATTTGTTGTTACTCTAAAAATCGACCAAAGGTATATTATGTTAAAATTTAAAGAGAAGTGAGCTCAGAGAGAGGCTCTTATTTTTACTGTGTATTTTACTGTATTCGACCGGTATCCCTGTGTTATTATTGTATGTAGGGATGTCTAAACCGGTTGCCGTAGATCATGTGTAATTCGTCATAAGACAGAGAACACATGATGTGACGTAGATATCCTGATACTTGAAGTCATTTTATCTCTGTAGGAGTATAAGTAACTTTTCAAGTGTAGAATGGATATAACCGCTGTAGAATGTACGTAAGTAGGGTACGTGTATTTTTGACCGACAACACACCCCTTGATTCAACACTCATTGATGAAAGGAGTGTTGGATTACTAGTCGGTTCTCCATCTTGCAGAAGTCTTAAAAACTTAAGTATGAGCTTTGATTGGAGTAGCATTGAAGGAGAGGTGCTTGAGTATGCCGAGGTCGCAAAACCGATGAGGGGAGATCAATGGTCATCTTAGAAGAGAGCAATGGATTGATTGTATCGTAGAAAACGGACCGTAGGAATTGATCGACCTAGAACAGTGTTGGATCAAACGATCATGCCATATCCAGCGTAGTGAAATCGAATGTAGTCTTAGGTTCAATTGAATCATCGAACAGTATCAAAAGAGTCGATTACTGGTGAGGTGGATTGATTGTCGATCTCAACAGATGGGAGTCATTTTTGCAAAGATGAGATTGGCTTATTGTAGAATCTCAGAGAGACGCGTCGTAGAAACAAATGGAATCGGAGGGGACTCATTTCTGAATCAAATATCAAGCGTCGACTAACAACCGGAATTAGAGTTGTTAAGTGAAGAAACGTAAATTACGCAATACGTATTACACATTACGTATTACGTTTTACATATACGTACGTATTACAAATACGTAATACGTATCGTACCACATACGTAATACGTATTACGAATACGTAATACATATTACGAATACGTAATACGTATTACGAATACGTAATACGAAATGGTTGCAAACTGAGTATGATAAGAAACAGATCAATCATCGGCGATGAGTATCATTAAGTAAAGTAATCGCGGATAGCCGGCTAAGGCTAAATACTGTACCGATCTACTAAGTGACACGGGATTACCATGACTAAGTGTCAAGGCACTATCATGATGAATCCATCACAAACGAATGAGACTTGATATGCCCAATTGGTCGCACATGCTTCACCATCAATCCGGAGAATAACGGAATCGCTTAATTAAGCGATCAATCGCTTAATAAGCAAATAACAAAGGATTGCATGTGTTAACAAAAGGGCTAACACGAGAATACGCGGAATACTCCAATAGAGGTCCGGATTCTTAGATTAACCTAATTAGATCATAATTCAAATTACCAGTTATTGATTAACAGTCGCAGCCTCATACGAAAGATATATATCATACATACATACGAATTCGAACCAACCGAATCCGACAAAGTCTACAGAAAATCTACACAAAATATCCTACTGGTAATAATTATCCGAACGCGAAAACTATTCGCGATCGACTATCGAAAATAATCCAAACTGAGAGATCATCCCACCGAAACAAAATCTAACACCACAGCCTGAATCTACTGAAACTTTAGCTTATCTCGTACACCATAACACAGACACCACTGAAAATAGCACCATTGAGATCTGCAAAGCCAATAGAAAATACTTCGAAAAGAAAAATCTCGACACGAAATAAAAATATCCCGAAAACAAAAACAAAAACAACCTCGTAACAATCATCATGTTCTCTTCATCGGAAATGCTATCTTTATCGGAAATCCTCATAGTCACCTGCAGCTGCATCATAGCGCCAGCAACCATGTACATCATGAACAACCAAACGGTCCAGGCCATCAAAAACCAAACAACGAGCAATGACCGAGAGAAGGCTAACCAAGTCAAGTGCGAGGAACGAGACAGGGCCATCGAGAGATTGACTCATGAATTATCGAAACTCAAGGAAAAAGAGAAGGAGTACAAAAAGGATGCCTGTCAGCGCCTCAAGCCAAGACAAATCCAGGATTTCGATGGTAGCCAAGATAACTGGATCAAATGGAGATGCGATACCAAAGCAACACTCCATGCCACCAGACACAGAGACATCATGGAAAGTCGTGAAGCAGCGGACAATGACCACCCATTGAACAGCGCGTTATGGGGTACATTACTGAACGCATGCAGTGGGGGTAGCGCGTCTTCCAAAGTCACCAGACATGAGGATGCTAGTGACGGTCATGCAGCATGGAAAGAATTGTTGGAATGGTATGATTCAGAGTCCCAACAAGAGGCCTATGCAGCAACAATGGAATTAAAATTGGAAGGGGTTAGACTACACCCGGGTGGCAATATTTCCGACTATATCAACAATTTTGAGAGTATCTACCAAAAAGGGAGTAAAATCCCACGGTTCAACATACGTGAATGCGATGCTAAGAATACTTTTGCGCGTAATCTATTGGACCCAGACCTGGCTCAACTCAAAATGGAGCTCCAACAAAGCCGAGCCAAGATGAACCTGGTGGAAATGGTGCAGAAGCTTCAAATCCGGGATGAGGAACTACGCTTGAATTTACTGGCAGATAAAAACTGACAATAAACGTTCTATTCGCAGAGTTACAGAAGCCCAAGAACCACCAACAAAACGCCAACAATATGCACCTCCACCGGCCAGTGACGGAGTACTCACTACGGTCTATCCCAATCTTAAAGGTATTTTATGAATCCCGCCTGCAACATGGGCCACCTTGTGCAAACCACACAGGGAATGGGTTCTCCTTTACAATTGATCTGCGCGTCACCAAGAATCACCCCCACCGACACCAGCTGATATCACCCTTGGCGCTCCGCAGGATGATGGCCTCAACAATACAGACATCTACCGCGCCAACAACAACAACAACAACAACAGGCCTAGACGCGTCAGGCGAATCTCTAAACCGGCACCCCTTGCACATCCATTTCCATTAGCACCTTTGCCACCTCCTGCCGAGGATACAGAAGACAGTATCGGATCCATCGATGAATCCGCCCTTTTCCCCCCAGGGAGCACCGAACTTCGTACAGTCCGATTTCACCTGCATTCTGAGGGGGGAGACGATGACGATGACAATGGCACGCCACAAACAGCAAACCAACAGAATACAGGCCTCAGACCTAGAAGAAATCCAACCAGAAGGGCAAGAGCCGCATCCTTCTTTTCCACGGCTAGACGCTTGAAAATGATGCAACCAATCACATATGAAACAAGTGACAGTGAGAGTACCGATGATGATAGTGAGGAGGAAGGAATACCTGATCTAGTGGAACAAACTGCGGTCTACAGCAACAGTGATGATGATAGCAACAACACTGGCAAGAAGAAATGGCAGAGTAAATCCAATCCACCGATCGCGAGAAAGAAAAAGACTATTCAGGGTACACCCAGGAGACAACAACAACTGAAAACACTCAGACGCTACCGGGAAGTAAAACCGGATGATAATATCGCAGTAATTGATAGTGGAGGGGGAAAACGCCCAACCGTTACGGCCAGGGCATGGACCAAAACACGAGGAGACACAGGAATGACATCAGTAATGAAACCATACATGTCACAAGATGATGACAATCTAGTGGAATATCCTGTGTGCAGCGCAGCAACAAAAGCATTCATTCCAGGACGCCAGGAACCAGTGATACTACTAGTACACTATGCAACCTTCATCTCGCGAGACAAGGATTTTACAGATGGGGAATCACTCCTCACAACCATGGATATGGGTTCTCACAATGTATTGGTGAACGGAGTGCAACCTCAAATAAGTGACAAATGTGGAATCACGGTTGAAAATACATTCTTACCATTCAGCTATGATGACGAAAAAGTCTATTATCACATCACAAAACCAACAGAGGAAGAAATGAATGAATTGGAAGTATTTGAATTAAACTCCCCGGCACCACCAAATATGAGACAGTACCCTATGTTGAGAAGGAAAAGATCGAGGGAAAAATTCGCCTATTGAAATCTACCAATATTGGAATTGAGGAAGAGATTTGGAATGCTACCAGAAGAAACAGTGAGAAAAACACTAGAAAATACCACCCAATTCTACGAGGAAATCGAAGAAGAGAATCGAGCTATACAAAGAAAGCACTACAGGAAACGATTCAAAGCTTTCCACTACAAGCGACAAAATGAGGACGTCAGTACTGATTACACATTCTTCAGCCAGAAGACCTCACAAGGACATAATGGTGGTCAATTCTTTGCAGGAACAAAATCCAAGATGTGGTCGTTCCATCCATTAAAAACGGAGTCACAATGCACCAATGCTTTACTGGATTACCTTCGAGAAAGAGGAGCTCCCAATACAATTATCAGTGACAATGCCAAATCAGAAAAGGGAGTAAAATGGACCAAAATTATGCGATAAAATATGATCAAAACAAGAACTTCCGAGCCACACTACCATCACCAGAATCCAGCAGAGTCAGAATGGGCTCGATTGTCAAAAATGATTCAAAACTGCCTGAGAATGTTTAAAGCCCCTATAGGATTGGCAAATTGGTGTTCCCTGTGGTGCGTTCAAATCAACAACCTAGCCGCAAGAAAATCGTTGGGATGGAAAGTGCCACAAGAAATATCACAAGGCTGGACACCAGATATATCACATTTACGATTCCACTTCTACGAGCCAATATGGTGGTACAACCCAAGCTTCAAATCACCTAAAAGCAACATGAGAAAAGGAAGATTCCTAGCATTTGCTGATTCTACCGGAGATGCAATGACGTATTATATATTGACTGAACCGGAATCATCTAAGGAGAAACGACAAGTATTAATGAGATCAGTTGTGAGAACAAGAAGAAAAAATATTGGAACAAAAGATGAATACGTGAATGATGACCCAGAAGCAGCGGAATTCCGACTATCAACTTCAGAGCACCAGCAGAATCTCAACGATATTCAAAGTACGGATGAAGTTCCATTATTGGTGCCAGGCGAGAAATTTGATGCAACTAGCACGGGAATGGAATATTCAACCAGCAACAATCCACTTGATAAACCAGAATCTGAACAAACAGATCCAGGGGAGCAAGAAGAGGAGAATGCAGAAACCCAGCATGAAATTGAAAATTCGAATCAGGAAGCCCTCCCTAGTATAGTCGACGGAACCAATGACACAGAAACACACAATAATATACTTGAAAGTAATGATACCAACCTGGACCTTACCTTTCGCAAAATATTGGGCCATTTTTGGAAAGACGGCATACTGATCCTTAAATCACAATATTTGGATGACCTGGAAGGAAACACTGTTTTGAATACTCCATTTCCCCAACTACGAAAAGACGAGCATGTTGCTTGTGCAAAATACATAACAAGATACATCATCGAGGCAGGCGGCCCGAAGGGGTAGCCACCCTTTACAGGATTGGTCAAGTTCAGTCCTCAAGCAAGATACAGCAATTACACGCCGTATTCGATTACTACAAGCCAGAAAACCACGTCGAAACACCAATCTGAAGAAAATGTCTAGAAACCAAAGACAAGCCAAGAAGAAAAACAAAGAAAAATTTGGACTACAAATTCCTAATACCTACAATGACTGTGTTCGTATCGATCAAGCTGCTGGAGATACTAAATGGCAAGACTCAATTCAAAAAGAGATGGACAATTTAGATCGGCTCAAGTGTTTCAAATATCATCCAGCTGAGAAAGAATTCCCCAAGTCCGAAGGATGGCAACAAGCAAGGCTCAATATGATCTGGGATATCAAAAGTGAAGACAAACGATACAAGAGCCGGCTGGTTGCAGGGGGGCATTTGGTGGATTCTACTGAATATAGTACATATTCCAGCCAAGTCAACAGCCTATCCGTGTACCTATTATTCCTAATTGCACAACACCAAAACCTTGACCTAATGACTGCAGACGTGGGAAACGCTTTTCCCACAGCACCGGTCCAAGAAAAAGTATGGTGCTGGGCCACAGATGAATTCGGAGACAAGAAAGGTTGCAAGGTGGAAATACAACGAGCTCTTTATGGACTAGCAGGTTCAGGACGTGCATACGCGGATTTCTTTGCAGACACCCTGATGAATCTAGGATTCAGACCCTCCAGGGCTGATCCAGATCTTTGGATGAAACTGAGTGAAGATAACAAAAACTACGACTACATTGGAACACACGTTGATGATCTTATGGTAGTGTCAAGGAAGCCTCAGGATTGGATTGCACTGATCGAACAGGAATTTGCACTCAGAAATATCGAATCTGAACCCGGATATTATTTGGGTACAAGCTTGACAAGGATAAAGGATGGAAGATTATTATTGAATTCTACAAAATACATCTCAGAAGTCCTAAGGAAATATCAAGACAAATACAATATTACTCTACGAAATGAGAACCTACCAATGAAAACAGACTGCCACCCAGAATTAGATGACTCGGAACTACTCAACGAATCAGGCCACAAGGAATTCCAACATATCATCGGCCTAGGACAATGGATAGTATTGTCCGGAAGAATAGACATTGCATATGCAATCTCATCACTATCCAGATTTGCGTCCGGACCAAGAGAAGGGCATCTACAAATGGCAAGACATGTGCTAGGATATTTGAAAAAATACAAAAAGAAAGGAATCTTAGTGGACCCACAACCTCCCAAAATTCAGTCAATCAGGGAAGCGACAGTGAACTATGAAGATTTTACTCACCAATACAAGTACTACAAAGAAGAATTAGACCCGATGTTCCCAACGCCACTTATTGCAGAATTAGATTTAAATATCTTCTGTGACAGTGACCATGCACACGATCTGGTAACAGGAAGGAGCATTACCGGTCTGATTGCATTTGTTGGGTCAATGCCAGTATACTGGAAATCAAAACGACAAACATCAGTTCATACCAGCACATTTGGAGCAGAATTTACAGCGCTCAAAGATGCAGTGGCATTAGCCATCATGTTGAGGTACCACCTTCGATCCATGGGAATCCAAGTCACCAAGCCAACTGAAATCCATGTGGATAACAAAAGTGTGGTAATCAACTCAACCAATCCAGCAAGTACACTCAACAAGAAATCGATTGCACTAGCGTATCACTTTGTCAGACAACACCAAGCAGGAAAAGTAATCTCCATCAGCCATATCAAGTCTCATGAGAACTATGCGGACATACTAACAAAAACTCTTAACAGTACCGCACTAAGAAGACTGCTTAACAAGTTCATGACGATGTAAAGTTAAGTACAAAATAAAAACGAGTAAAAGTAATAACGGTCCACTTAATTCCTCGAACACAAATCCATGCCTAAAAATATCTTTGTTTGTAAACAATTCAAAACGTTATACTAAACGTAAAACCTGCCAAGGCAATACAAAAGAATGGCATGGATTTCGGGGAGAACAACCGGAATTAGAGTTGTTAAGTGAAGAAACGTAAATTACGCAATACGTATTACACATTACGTATTACGTTTTACATATACGTACGTATTACAAATACGTAATACGTATCGTACCACATACGTAATACGTATTACGAATACGTAATACATATTACGAATACGTAATACGTATTACGAATACGTAATACGAAATGGTTGCAAACTGAGTATGATAAGAAACAGATCAATCATCGGCGATGAGTATCATTAAGTAAAGTAATCGCGGATAGCCGGCTAAGGCTAAATACTGTACCGATCTACTAAGTGACACGGGATTACCATGACTAAGTGTCAAGGCACTATCATGATGAATCCATCACAAACGAATGAGACTTGATATGCCCAATTGGTCGCACATGCTTCACCATCAATCCGGAGAATAACGGAATCGCTTAATTAAGCGATCAATCGCTTAATAAGCGAATAACAAGGGATTGCATGTGTTAACAAAAGGGCTAACACGAGAATACGCGGAATACTCCAATAGAGGTCCGGATTCTTAGATTAACCTAATTAGATCATAATTCAAATTACCAGTTATTATCGACCAAGGGATTGAATCGTAAGATCGGAATGCGATCAAGAGATCTTAAGAATCAATATTATCGTAGTGGCGAATCGCAAACGTAGTTCATTGGAGAATGATTGACTGTAGAATCATGAGGAGACGGGTTGTGGGAATTAGATGAGACGTCTATGGAGAGAATGGATTGGACAATGCTTGGTATCACGGAGGGTATGACCAAGGGTCGTCGGTGAGGAGGAACTGAATCGTTGTTCACAATTGTACCATAGAATCAAATGTTGGTGCTGATCTCAGGAAGAAATGGAACATCGACAAGCGATTCGAATGTGGAGTAGACGAAGGGATCGACAGTCGAGGGATCAAATATCGACGTGGATTGGAGAATTTGAATCGATTCATAGAAGCTCGATCGTAGATTGTTCTAGATTCAGTTGTGGAATCATATCAAAGAGAAGGAGAGATTGCAAAGTCAAATGTCGACAAAGGGGACAAATGGTGAAATCTATCAATTTCACATGGAGTATTGAGTTGAATCCTTGAAGAGTAGATCGGATCCAACGTAGTAGGATAGATGGATCGAGACAGAGGAAGACGCAAATCGTTTGATTGTAGATCAAATCATAGGATTGGTAAGAGCGCAGCGACGTGACGATGTTGGTAGTAGAACCAGGTTGGAAACAATCGATTGGATATCACGGATGGGATAAAGAGTGGTCCGAGAGCAATTCAAGCCGTAGGTGCGGAATCAAAAGTGAAGAAGAATGGATCTTCAATGGTAGGGACAAGTGGAATGTTCGAAAGCGATTCATCGGTCGGAGGCTTGGATAAGAGATCGATGAGACGTAGTTTGCGAGGAATGCAAGGAGACCGAGGGAAGGAATTGATCACGAGTGGGCGATCTGGTGAATTGTCAAATCAAATTGGAGACAAGACGGAATATTGATGCTTATCCTGGAACGGAGACTCGGGGGCGGAGAATCGAACGCTGATGTAGGTGTAGCTTCAGTGCAATCGTCAAAGCGAAGGAGAGGAATGGCTCGACAGAGGATCTCAACGAAGGGGAGATCAATGAGAGGAACAGTTAGTGATGGATAGGGACAAATCGAACGTCGTTGGAAAGAAGTCGAGGTGTAGCCTTGAGTTGGTTGTGCGGCAACAAAGCGAAGGAGATTGGAGCGGAGACGTATTGTAGAGATTCATATCTTAGATGATGTGATTGTGGAATCAAAATCGACTCAAAGAAACTTGATTGTTGATAGCCTTAGATTCACGGCAGATGCTGAGGCGATTGATGATCGTAGGAACACCAATGATTCAGATTGTTGAGCATCAGTTGATAAGGGATTGCTCCGTGCCGTAGAATAGGATTGTCGTAGAATAAAATGTCGACGGAGGGGACGTATGTTGAATTCTATCAATGCCACACAGAGGGTAGAGTTCATTGAAGGAATGCAAGGGAAGGAATCGATCCAAGGAGGAGATATGATCGTAGAATTCGATTGAGGAGTAGGAAAGAATTCAATCGGAGGTCAGATCTATCGTAGAAAACGAACGGTAGAGAGGAGATTGGCGCATAGTCGTAGACGCAGGATCGAATGTATCGCCGATCGAGTGGTAGAATGGAGAATCAGAATTGTCGAATAAAGTCAAAAGGTATTGTTGTAGTGAGACGATACTGGATATCAAGTAAATTGCTGGAATTTGAATCGACGCATAGAAACTCGATAAGTAGAGATCGAACCAAATGGTAGGAGTCGAGTGAACGGCATCGAATACAATTGATTGATGGCATCAAAGGGTTGGACCAAATTGCAGAGGCTGGTTGAGAATTGATTGACAAGGGAATCGAGATTCGAAAACGATTACGAATGGAATCGGGGGGGAATTCATTCTGACTTGGTAGGAAGCAGATCTTATCGATTCCAGAAGCAAAGAGCAATTGCTTGAATCAAACATTATTCCAGAGTTGGGACGGAATTATTTGATGCCGTAGAAGAGGATGAACGGGGTCCAAAGCCGGCTAGTAGATTTTGTCTGTATGAGATTTCGTCTAGCTCGCATGTCAACTAAGCTTTGAATCATATCGTTGTCTTGATCCTTAGTCGCGAGAATCGATGGGAGTTAGATCTGCGAAGATGAGATTGGCTTGGATATCACGGAGGGGATGACCAAGGGTTGAATAGATAGAGTCAAACGGCGAGGATTGTCGATGGCTGCTCCAGGCCGTAGGATGGAATATGGTATCGTAGAACAATGGCTCGGATTGTTGAGGACAAAACCGAGTATGGGTCATCGATCGAGTGATCGAGTGATGGGATATCCGGAATCAATCGTAGAATGGCATTGGATCCAAGTAGTAGGTGCGGAATCAAATGTATCGCTAGGTCTGTGGATCGAATGGTGAATGCGCTTGTGGTGGGGTTACATGAACCGGGGACACACCCCTTGATTCAACACGGAGTGAGGGAGTTTTGAATTATTGGACGGTTTATGGATATTGGTTGCAGTGGGAAGTTCTGTGGGGATAGCATGAGTAAAGTGGTTGAGGCGTATGATGGAAACGCGGGAAGTTAAACACGTTCAAAGTAAGCGTCATGCAATGATCCAGTGCACACCCCTTGATGCAGATGCACACTCCTCGATGCAACACTTATGGAATTGAAGGCGGAGGGAGTATCGGCAATTGGACCAACTGGCTGGAGGGGACCCAAGCTGGCAGTCACCGGAGGAATGCTTGTTGTGGTATTGGAAGGAGTGGCCACAATATCTGAATCGATCAATTTGATAGTAAGCAAGTCAGTAGTAGTCGAAGACGAGGTCACACAGGATGGAGGAACTTGGATAGCCGTATGAGATTCAGATTCGACTGGTTTGATAGGGACAGTCAAGATGGCAGTGTTTGGAGGAACGCTTGGACTGGAGGAATGTGGAGTGGGAACTACGGCACATGTGTTGGTATCGGTGGGGATGTCATTGTTGTATGTATAGATGCCGTTGAAATAGTTGCCGGGGTTATTGGTCTTCCAGTGTCTTCTGAACTTCCATTGATTGATTTTGAAGATTACTGTGGCAAGTGGTTCTGGGTCGTTGGTTGCTTCAGCGCGTCTGACAGCCTCTCTTCCTGCAGAGTCAAAATCCTGCGGGTTTCTGATCCTTTGGTTTGAGGATCCAGGGTTAACAAATCGTACGGGGCATGATTCAAGGAGCTGGGCTATGTGTCTCTTTGCTAGTTCATGGGTGTTGGCCATGTCCAAAGTGATGCTGTTGCAGAAGGCTTCCCTGAGTGAAGTGACTGGGGCCGGACCAAGGGTTCTGGGGCCTTCGTCATTAGCATCTGATGTGAAGAGAGTTGCTATTTCAGGTGCTGTAAGTGGTACTGTCTCCGCATAGGAGCCATTGAGAGAAAAGACTTCTTGGGGGTTGTTGTCACTTTGGAATTTGAATGCAATCCCATAGACATTGGACCAATTGTATGCTTCTGGTGGAGGAACCATGGTGGGTGTCGAATCGGCTTTCGATGTGGCGTCGTTGTCGTTAGCGAGGATTAAGCGATCAATCGTGGTGAACGGCGTGGCGACTCGTGGTCTTATCTTGTGAAAGATAACAGGGAGTCAAAAGTGAATTAATCAACCTTTTCCAGAGCGTTCGTCGAGGAATTTGATTCCTATTCCGTGTCGATAGATTACAGTAGGAAGATTGCAGTAATATTGATTAGATTCTAAAATTGTGAGCATTAGGATTAAGTTGTATCCGGACCGTACTGCACCTCTGTCGGTCCCTCTTTACAGGCCGTATATGCGTTGAGACGAATCGTATAAACAGTTATTTGCTTTGGCGACTAACACGAGTAACTGTTTAGTCTGTCTGTATGTCCTTAACCGCTTGATTTCTAGAGTCCCCGTGTCTTCGTGGTAGTGAGAGAACTAGTAGAAGATACCTATCCCGCGGGTCTCATTTTTTCATCAACCCCATCTCGCCACATACACCTCATTGCTAGTTCAATTAGCCTGGATCCACTCATTAATTTTGTGAGTAAGTCCGCGATATTCGACTCGCCTGGCTCCTTTGCAATCCGGATAGTTCCTGCTGCTATGCACTCCCTTGCCTTATGATAAGCAACACTATTATGCTTCTTCTTACAAGGGCTTTCTGGTTGTGTAGTGTTCTTCACGACTGACTCATTGTCGCAATAGATATTGGTAGGTCCTTCTATAGGTATGCCCATCATCCGTAGCTTGTATCTTAGCCCCTCTACCATCTCGATTGCTATCCTAAGCGCGACTATTTCCGAGCCAAATGTAGATGTTTCAACAGTTGTTTGCCTCTTGGAGAACCACAAAATAGGTGCTCTGTTAACAAAGATGATGACTCCTGTATGGGATCTCCTGGTAGCCTTGCATCCCGCATGATCCGCATCTACAAAACATGTGGTAATAACAGCCTTTCCTTTTGGTTCAGGCATATCTGGAGGCAACAGCTCTTTGGCCTCTGGATAGAATTCACTCCAGTCACACGACTGAAAATTTGACTCATCTACCTCAGGCATAGATGCATCGAACACCAACTTAGACTTGCTGTAGTTCTTCAAGTATGCAAACAGGTGAAACAACTGGTTGAGATGACCTTCTCTGGCTTGCGCGAGATATCGAGACATAAGTGATACGGGCATAATTATATCCAATCGACCGAGTTCACATATCCACCGGATTATCCCTACTAAACCTTGATAGTAGTTTTGTTTCTCCGGATCAAGTTCTGGTGACGCGTCTATCTCAGGCCTATACTCAGAGCTCAATGGTGACCTTGCTGTCTTGGGTAGTACCTTAAACGCGTATTTTCCGGTTAGTAGTTCTTCTTCAACTGATTTGATGGCTTTCGCAGTATACTTAGATGAAGCCATGGACCAGTACGGGTTACCATTTATGTAGGTCTTTCCTATATCGGCTCCCAAGTAGAAAGAAGGTTCTTCAACTGTTCCATTCTTCAACTTGAACTGCCTTTCTATCGCATCCATCTGGAACTTTGGGTCCATTCCACATACAAGGATATCATCGACATAAGCCACACAGTACTCGTAGTAAGCTGAGCCATCTGGTTTGAATGCAGATCGGAGATGCACGTCAGGATCTGCTTTGCAAGATACGTAACCAAGTTCCCTTAAGTGACTAGCCAAGTGTGATCGAAAAGATGCCCCAGCAACCGGGAGTCCATATAAAGCCCTTACAATCTTGCAGGGCCTTCCACATAGTTCCGACGCGAACCCTTGGGCCTCTGTAGCTATTGTGAAGTACTTCTCCTTGATGGGTGCTGTTAAGTAAGCGTTCTGTATATCCGCGCTGAGTACCTCGAGGTTGTTGAGTGCTGCCACTAGGAAGAACAATCGAACTGAATCCCTACTGGGTACACTGGAATAAGTATATTCCTTGGAGATTTCTGGGACTTTGTGGCCGTCTCCAACTAACCGGGCCTTCCGTGTTAAGTCGATCTTGACATCAAAGACCATGTGCATGGTTATTTTAGTATGCCCCACTGGTATCTTGTCCTCCTCATTGAATTCAAAGGCAATAGAGCTGTTCCTCATTTCTTTTGCAATAGCCCGAGCCCAATGATCGGTCCCTGTTTCTCTATCAATTGCTTTTGCTTCTGAAATAGACTTAGGGAGCCGGACCCCGTACTTATGGGACTTGGTCCAGTATTTGGTTTTAGCGCCAGATAAGATCCGGTCCTTTCTCCGAAGTACTTTATAGGCCCACCACTTAAACGCTGGCTCATTTATGACGCCTTCTTCATGGGCGTATATTGCTGTTTCAACCGGGAAGCTTTCCTTCATATCACTTAACTTTGCCCAGGATGTAGTGCCATCCTTCCATCTAACAAGAAACCTCCATCCTTTGGTTGTTGGCTTTGTTCTAGTTTGTCCGGACTTTGTTGTATAAGTAGCCTGTTCGATAGTTAAGGCCTCCGAATCCCTTTCGGAATCGATAATCTCATCCATAAGGCAATACATGCGCCCTTCATCGTCAACGGAAGAATAGATACTCTCTGCAAGTGTATTGGCTGTATAGATTTCAATGGATCCATCCGGCATGGTGACCTCGTAAGACCTCGTGTCTAAGAGTGGATTGTTGTTCTTTTCACCAATCAGTACACCATCCTTATCCCTGCAACGACTTTTGACTAATCCCCGGATATGTTGGTCCCCTATCTGTAGTAATACTTCAGTCCCAAGATACTCATCAAGGTCCTTATTAGATAGGTCATCAACATCCGGGGAAGAAGCCTCAGCTTCTGCCATGAGCACTTCATCCTCCCCCTCATATTTGCCATCGAATAGGCCCAGAGGTGGTTCGCCAAGTTCGTTTTCAAGATAAGTATCGGAAGGTTTAACCTCATCACCTATTTTCCCGTTGATTTCTTTGTTGTGTGCTTCCAACTGTGATAGGATATCCGGATGTCTCCATTCTCCCTCAGATATAGCCCGAGTGCTGTTTGTTATGTGAACTTTCCCAGTCTTAAATAAGACATAGTGACAATCTCCACCACCAAAAGTATCTCCACATGGGCCCAGCCACCGGCCAAGCCTATTTGTCTTCCCATTTAAGTCGTACCACCAAATAAAGTCATACCAGTCGTGGATCATATACAGGGTGATATCTGGAGTATACCCATGCACCAGTTCGAAGTTAGTCCTCCCCATTGAGGAGGGATCACTTGATGCCATGAGGTTCATCCGGCCGGCCGCTAACATTCCACAGAAGGCCCAACACCTCCTGGGACTGCCCTTCTTAGAAGTCATCCAACGGATCAACCTCCTTAGGTCCCCGGCACTGTGTTCTGCTGTATTCTGCCAAGAGCAGTGAGGCTGTATGTATGTTTGTCGAATGCGGTACTCCGACCTGAGCTTGTTCCAACCGGTGTTATGTGTCTCATGACCCCCCTGGGCCTTTGCCCCATCAGTAACAAGGTGTTCCGGAATTTCTACTTCATTTATAAAGCAAGATAAGCCATCGTGGCATCGAACTTCTCCCCTGACAGGGTAGAAGGCCACATAGCCCTTCCCGTTTGCAAAGATCTGGGCTGCTGTATCATTGCGAATGATACTGGGAACCTTGAACTTCATAGTGTCAGCATACCATCGGCCCTTGAGCATCCTCCTATTCCTCCACTTCTGTGTCTTCAGTCTCTTTGTAATAGGCTGGGACAGTTGGCGAATACCATCTTGGGTAGTGACTTCAATAGTAGCCTTGGCTCGCTTCTCACTGATGTTCCACATCTTAGCAATGGCCTTGGCATCATACCTGTCAACTTTGTCGGGGATCCGTATTGGAGGTCCCCATTGTCCTCGACGTATGAAAGACTTCTTGTCGAGAGACATTTCTTGGTCTAGGACATCTTGTTGCCGCCTTAGTAGCTTCCTTTCCTTGGTTCGAGCCTTGGCTTCCTGTTGGATGGCAAGCTCAGCTTCAGATAATGAAGTCTTGGTGGAAACATCAGAAATCATAGAATTTGCTGAATTTCGAAGGTTTTCTTGGTCCTCCCCGGTGGTTCCAGCAAGAGCTGAAATGAATCGGGTGGAGACGTCCGTTGGGGTATATCCGGTGTGTTGGGAAGGAACTCTATTAGTACAGACAGAAGCCAAATGGAGTAGCCGGTTGGTGTCGTACCCTGTGCCGAATGGTTCTGGATGAATCGTGGATGAATATTTGACCGGAGTCCCACAAGCCGGCAGGCAACCTGACAGAGTAGCAACAACCCGCGGGAAAGAGGCATTGGTGGCTTCTTCCTCCTCTGCAAAGTGAGAGGAATAGGGGTCCCAGGTGTGGGTATCTGTAGCCAGTATATGTTCACAGGTTGCCAGTTCCTTCTTTGTAGGCTTCCGGGAATCAAAATAGGATATGACCCCTTCGACGTTGAGAGGGATGAAGAGTTCAGTGTCTTCAGATTGGAATGTAATCCCGTGTGTAGAATTGGAGTCGTATCTTCGTGGAGTATCCTCAACCTTGTTGAAGTTGCAGTCCCGTACTTGATTGGGACATACCAAGCTGTGTTGCAACTTGGCGCCAAAAAACAAAGCCTGCCCAAACACCAAGATGTAAGTAATCCCATCAGTTGGGTCAGTCCAAGCTGTGGCGCAACGGGCAATAGGGACATTCTTAAGCGGTGAGTATGTATCTGAAAATGGTGCAACATCCACATATGTCAAGATAGAATCCAATGAATCCAGTAATACCATATTTGATCCCGCGGCTGTTGTATCAGCGTGGCTGTCCAACTCGCATCGACCGTTAGCTGGAGATGGTGAGCCAAAACTCTTGATATGGACTATCGGCCGGCCTACCCGAGATACAATCGACAGGCCCCGGCCGGCGAATCAGTCTTGGTTCTTTTTCTTGTGAGTATGACTACCGAACTGATCGCCGGCCGACCCTTTTGCTGTAGTGTTGTCCCCTTTGGCTTCAACAAGAGAAACTTGTGCAGACTTCGAATTGGAGTTGAGAGCTGGTCGTAGGGACCGGACTTGGTTCTTCTGGGCAGCAGACATAGTGACCCAGATTTCCTTCGGATAGATTTTTCCCTCCAGAGGTCCGTCGTAGGTCCCTGAAGTTTTCTGTTTCTTGTTGCCGTGTCTCTTGTTGGAGGAGGAGTTGCTATCGTTGTTGCGTTTGTTGCCCCCTTTTCCCTTGAAGGAAGAGATATTTCTGCGACTGCCTTTGCGACTGGCTTGCATCTTCTTGATACCAAGCGTTTGAGTGAAGTGGGCGGAAGCCTTGTCAAAATTGTCATACATGCCACCTGCTTCGTTTAGGACCAATTGAACTGCCATCTCGAGTCTTGGATCCGAGATAGAGTGACAGAAGTCAGTAACAAACTGATCTTCCGGTGGGAAGGCCTTATGCCGCAATAGGAACTCCTTTGCATCATACCAACGCCTCTTGTGCTTGTCAAAACTGTAGTTCTTGGTGTCCCCGGAGTAGGTAGAACTCTGTAGGAAGGCCCTCTGTTCTTCTATGAGAAGTCTTACATTCGTTGATTCATATGCCTGGGAATAGAGGGTGAAATATGCCTTCCTCCCATCCCCTTCTGATCCGAGGCCTTGGATGTAGGACCAACCGGGACCCGCTCCTACCAATTTGAAAAGGATTCCCCATAGTGTATTGTTGTCTTTGGTCCAGTGGGATCCGGAATGAACCGTGCATCGTATAGAGTATTCATTCCAGTTGGCATACGTATCTGTTGGAGCAGATCCAACGGTTCCCCCCCTCTCAGCATCACCGACCATCGAGTCCTTCCGAATTGTGTAGAGTAGAGATGTTTTGGTGACACCCCTTTACCGGCATTCTTCATTTCGCGAACAAGACTCCCATGATGTGGTTCTCGAAGAAGCAGTCTACTACGGAAACAGCCACCTTTGGAGCTGAATTTGTTGCAGGAAGAACTTGCATCGAACAGATTGTCGATCTACGCCACTCATTCCGATACCTCGGAACACGAGTCCATGATATCTCATACTCCTGGGGTGACAACGAAAAGATGATCCAAACGTCGACATTTCCTTACGCAAGGTTGCATAAGCGTCATAACATTCTATCGTTTCACTACGTACGGAGCATGATAGCGAGAGGATTCATTTTAATGATGCACGTCCCAGGTAAGGATAACTGTGCAGACATTCTCACCAAGCATTGGAGTCACTCAGTTGTGTATCCACTGCTCAGGCCCATATTCCACTTCTGTGGTAATACTGGCGACCTTCTCCAAGATGATGGAAGCATCATGTAGAGCGTGATGACCCTTCACAAGGAGACATGGGGAGTATTAAATTCCTTTTGTGACCAGAAGTACCAAAGCTACCAAAGGGTAGATTTCCTATGCGCATGAATCAATGAGTCCCGTATTCATCTAAATAATCGATTCCCACGGCATATCGGTTCCCACGGCGCATCAATTCCCACCGCGCATAAACGGTGAGCAATCCCTGTCTTACGATATTGCCATTGTTCTTCGGTGAGCAAACTCTGATTTCATAAAATATCACACGAGCTACGGGAGCAATTCCTGACCTTAATGATAAACATTTCATGGAGTCTTCCTAACGGAACAAGAGAAGAAAACCGTTGGCATGTGATTCTCACACAATACATATACATGCATACAAATATATATGGTCAACGACTAATACATGCACGGAAATAATCAGCGAGTAATCTCAGCACTACGCAACAGCAGTTGCAACGTATTCATCTCAATAAAAGAGATATCTTGCATTTCGGCAAGATTTCACTTTATCTCATACTTTTAACATTCAACTGATTTATATCCCAAAATTCACACTAGTTGCTACCAACTACTTGTAATCTACATACTAAGGTCTGTCTCGCTGCAATCTGAACAAGTCACAGCAAGAGGAGATCTGGCGTTTCCCTAGTCTCGCCTGTAGTCCGATTATCCGTTGCCGAAAGTATCCAAACACAATTGTCACGCGTAGAGTACAATCGTTCGTCTACTAACACACTAACGCAGCGTTGCTGTTCGTCAGAAGCCTTTGAATCAGACTCTCAACGAATCGTTGCAACTGCTGTTGCGTAGTGCTGAGATTACTCGCTGATTATTTCCGTGCATGTATTAGTCGTTGACCATATATATTTGTATGCATGTATATGTATTGTGTGAGAATCACATGCCAACGGTTTTCTTCTCTTGTTCCGTTAGGAAGACTCCATGAAATGTTTATCATTAAGGTCAGGAATTGCTCCCGTAGCTCGTGTGATATTTTATGAAATCAGAGTTTGCTCACCGAAGAACAATGGCAATATCGTAAGACAGGGATTGCTCACCGTTTATGCGCGGTGGGAATTGATGCGCCGTGGGAACCGATATGCCGTGGGAATCGATTATTTAGATGAATACGGGACTCATTGATTCATGCGCATAGGAAATCTACCCTTTGGTAGCTTTGGTACTTCTGGTCACAAAAGGAATTTAATATACAAGCGCGCGCGTACACGGCGAGAGGGGTACATGCGCGCGCGGGCGGGTTGTGCTCACCTAATTCCGGTGTGATTTGTAAGGGCGGAGAGGGAGGCATAGGTAGTTTTCGGGAGGAAGGCAGAGCCCCCCTCGGTGAGTGAGAGGGCAGGGTCAACGCGCCAAAGGGGCGCTTGCCATTCGGTCAGACATTAAAAGCGGCTTGGCACCAAGCCCAGACTTGGTCCTGTTCACCGCTTGTGATGGCGCCATGGTCCTGGATGTTCCTGCAGTTGGTGAAGCAGGTTCCTCGAAGGTGATAGGAATGGCAGCGTTCGTTGCCATCGGGGCGAGACAAGGGAATGGTACCTTTTTCTTTCATGGTAGCCATGACTTCCCTCAGTCGGGCGCGTAGGACTTTGTTGGCTACCCCCGCCGTTTGTAGCCGGGGATCCAGGTTGGGGTTGGAGACGCGGGCACCTCCGGCGGAGCCTTGGTTGGGGCTGGGGGTAGTCTTGCCGGGCGCGGGGGTGCCTGGGAGTGCAGCAGGGGCAGCCACGGCGGCTACGCGACGTAGGTGCCTCAGAGCCGGCACATTGGTGACATTGGGGAGCCAGTAGAGGTTCTGGGTGATACGGAAGGCTTGGAAGTCCTTCCCAAAGTCGGGGGAGGGGACAGTGAATGTTGATCCCCATTGTTCCTCAAGCCAACCCCGCACCCGGATTTGGAAGTAGTATACCACAATGGAGGGAGTGATGAGCTCCCCTAGTTCATCGGCAATTGCTCGGCGGAGGGGCATTTGCTGGAGCTTGAGCTTGGCGAGTCCATTCTGGTAGCCCTGCACGACCGGGTGATGCATGCCTAGAATGGTGGCCAGGACGGCGAGATAGCTTTCCAGTTGGGTGGTAGCTTCAGTCCAGTTGATGGGTAGGTAGGCCTTGGTCTTCTGGAGTTCGAGGGAGTCCTTCAAGGTGAGGGAGTTGCCTTCGGTGGAGATCATGGTGTCGTAGGCCGCCACAGTGGCTGCAGCTTCCTGTTCCCGCTTCAAGGAGGCGGCAGATCCACCGGGGGGAGTGAAAGCTAAAGGGAGTATGCCGTCCGCCACGTCAAAGGGGTCAGTCCCATGAAAGTTGCCATCTTGGAACTTCTTGAGTGCCGCCGTGGTGACCAAGGGTGCCTGGATGAGGAACTCGGCGGCGCATGTGGCTACCTGGCTCTGGAAGATCATATGGGTCTTCTCGTGTTTGCCTTTCTGTGCCCAGGCTTGGTATATGGGGGGTAGGTCGGCTTCCTCAAGCTTGCCACACAGCAGCAGCAAGCGCTGGGTGTACAAGGGGCCCCAGGTGTTCTTGACCGTGGCAGGGGGGCGACGTTGGTCTAGGCCCTCACTGAGCTTGAGCTGTTGGTTGGCGAGGGCGGTGAGGGTAGCTGCCAGCGTGGGATCTACCCCGGCTGGTTGGCCGGGTGCCGGCGGCTGTCCCGGATGGGAGGGTTTCTTCAAGCCCGGGAGGTCCCGGTATAGTACCTGATTGCGCATGTACAAGGTCAGACCGGGCTCCCCTCGAAAGGGGGTGCCGGGTGTGGCAAAGTGGACACCTCCATCAACAATGGTGGGGTCGGTACCAGCAGCTCGGAGGGTATTCAGTAGGGGGGCGCAAGTGAGTGCCAGGTTGAGTGTGTCAAGGTAGGGGTAGATGATGTTCAAGGCGTGGATTGGACTAAGGCCCTTGCCTAGGAGTAAGGGCACCAATTGGAAGGGGATGAAGCAGGCCTTGAAGGGGGTGATGACTTCCATGTGAGGATCATCGCCTAGCACCATGGGGATCATGTGGGAATGGTGAGCATGCTTGATGACGTCGAGGTGGCGATCGAGGGACAGCACCAAGGTCTCGGGCGCCTGCTCGAGGAGGGCAGCATCCACTAGCACTAGCTCTCCTGCATCGCCTTCGATGTCATCCAGGTAACCAAAGGCCTTGCCCTTGTTGGTACTTGGCGCGGTTAAGGGCCCCGGGTACTTCCGAAGGCCATGCACCAATCGGAGGCGCGCCTTTCCAAAGGTGTCGGTCAGGAATATTCCTAGGGCCCCCACAGGTTCTGGTTCAAAGAGGTCCAAGAGCCGGCCCAGGAGAATGGGGGTGGCTGTTTCCTCAGCGAAGTAGTCATAGATGGTTTGGTAGGCCAGGTCCCGAGCAGGTCCCACTCCAAGGGGACTGGGGGTGCTCTGGTAATACTCCGTGTAGGTCAGCATGGTGCGGCTGATTCTACTAAGTCTATGCTTGGAGGTGCCGATAGTGCGGATACGGGAGCGCGTGGGCCGGGTTAATTTATTGGAGGTGCAGACCGGTGACCAATTTGATTCGCGGACGCTTGGAGGTGCCGACGCTTGGAGAAGTCGACTGGACGCTTGGAGGTGCGGACTCTCGGAGAAGCCGGTATCTTAGGGAGAATCTGCAAGTTGGTTGGAGGACTGGGCAAGGAGGTGCGGATCTGTGACCAAGATCAGTCGACTGGACGTGACCAATTTGATTCGCGGACGCTTGGAGGTGCGGACTATCGAAGAAGTCGACTGGACGCTTGGAGGAGCGGGCTCGCAGAGAAGCCGGTATCTTAGGGAGAATCTGCGAGTTGATTGGAGGACTGGAGGTGTAAGGAGGTGCGGATCTGTAGACCAGAATCGATTCGACTGGACGCTTGGAGGAGTAGACGCTTGGAGGAGTAGTCCGTACGGATACGTCGGTGCGAGGAGGAGGTGCGGATCTGTAGACCAAATTCGATTCAACTGGACTCGCGGAGTGAAAATCAACTGGAGTTGAAGTCGTCCGTATCTGCAGCTAGTAGGAGGGAATCCGCTTGGAGGTGCAAACCAGTAGCCAATCGATTGGTGCCGGGTTACGTCGGAGCCGCCGGTATCAAGGCCGGGTCTATTGTAAACAATCGGGTGCTGTTGGGGGGTGAGTGTGTTAGTAAGAGACTGACTGCCGTATGGGTACACTAGGCAATACTAGGGGACCAGTGTTGTTACTCTAAAAATCGACCAAAGGTATATGATGTTAAAATTTAAAGAGATGTGAGCTCAAAGAGAGGCTCTTATTTTTACTGGGTATTTTCACTGTATCGGGGCTCTCTGCTGTATTTTACATGGTAGAGATCTTCCCCGGTTATTTGTTACCATTCTCGTACCGATACTGTCATTGCTGTTGCTGTTGCTGTATTAGCGTCGTGTCGGCCTTACTGTATCGGTCATTCGGTGGTATCGGTCATTCATGTTGTTAAGTAATCTGTTTGATGGGGCGTATGTTTGTTCGTGGTATATATGCTAGATATGAGGCCCATCTGGAATCGGTATTGATTTTCTTGATTGCAATAAGTAATTTCCTCACGGGATATCAAGTATATTCTTTTGAATGTACTTATGGATTCCAAGTGTTCACTTATTGGTCAGGTCTTTGGATATGTCTTGTTTCTAACCGATTACTGTCTTTTGTTTGTAGTCCTAAGTGATATCGTTTTTACCACTTAGGGATTCCAAGTAGTGGAGGTGCGTTTGATTCTAAGCCTTGATCGTTCTCGTATTCCGCACCTCGGTCGTCGTTCGTTTTGTCGGCTTTTCGATCGAATTTGATGCCGACAACGTCCGTATTTTTTCGCCGACAACACACCCCTTGATCCAATACTTTACTTACATGGTATTGGATTACTGTCGGAGTATATCATCTTGAGGTTTATCGATTGATAGGTTAAACGTTCGGGTCGAATCGACGTGTTATCGATTGATAGATCGAATCGTATTGAGAGACAAATCGAACGTTCGGATCATGTGAAATCAAAGAATCGAATGGAATGATTTAACCTGGGTAGTGTCTCATGATGTATCTTGCATGAGGAATGGAACAGTTTGACGCTTAACCGATTGATAGATCGAACGTTCAGATCGAACCATAACGCGCAAGTAATTTAACTTGGGTAGTGTCCCATGATAAATCTTGCGTGTCGGGCGTGCAAGATCCATCCCAATGGTTTGGTTAGATCATCAGCAGGGTTGATGACTCCAGGAATATGGATCATGTTGATCTCACCATTTTCCTTCCATGCTTGAATGGCAAAGAACCTGATTTCAATATGCCTGGTTCTTTCAGTTGGCTTCTGGGCATTTATGATTTCAATTGCCGATGCATTGTCCTCATAGATAGGGGTTGGACCAGCTTGAGCAAATCCTAATTCTTTGAGTACGGATCTGAGGTATCTGGCTGTTTTGGCCGCGGTGACTGCAGCGATGAATTCTGCTTCGGTAGAACTCTGTGCGGTAAGAGACTGAGCTTTGGACCTGTAAACAATTGCTCCACCAGCATAAGTGAAGACGTAGCCTGTGGTGGACCTTCGGTGTTTTGGATCATTTCCATATGCTGCGTCCACAAAACACATCAGTTTGGCTTGCTTGATGTCTTCCGGGAATGTTGGGAGTGATGGATCTTGGACTGCATCGTTGTATGGTTCCCCTGGTGACAAAGTTGGCTCGGCATTTGGTCTGTAGAATCTAATACCCCAGGACCTGGTTGTTCTGAGATATCGAGCGATGTTCTTCAGACTTGAATAGTGGAAGGCGGTGGGATTGGAACTGTATTTTGACATTAGAGTCACTGCGTAGCCAATGTCTGGCCGGCAACTCACATATGCGAACATCATTTCACCTAATAGTGTCCTGTAGGAGAAGCCAGATGTGAATTGCAATTCAGCATGTTCCTTGGTGCCTTCTAATGGTCCATTCGTGTGTGATTGAAGTTGACTCAATACTTCCGTTGATAATGGTGCTGAAGGCTTGGAGTGAGGTTTCATTTTAGAGTCAGTCTCCCAACCATGGGATGTCATGATCCGGTCAATGTAATTGGCGCAGGACAGTTCAATGTAGTCAGCTGTCTGTTTGACATCAATTCCATTGAAGTCTTCAAGCAAACCCATTTTGGTGAAGGGGACAGCATCTTCTTTGGGAAGTTTCAGTTTTGCACCAATTATATCATAGATCTTGTCAGATATGGATTCCGATGTGCAAGCCAGTGCAAAATCGTCAACTTGTCTCAGCATGTAAACCGTTTCTCCTTCAAAAAATGTCGTGTAGATCGTCCTGTCATGTGTGGTGGTTTTGAAGTTGAGATTGGGACCTTTCAAGATCTTGTTGATGTGGGTTTCCCAGAGTCTTCCAGATTCTGGGTGGCCTTGAAGTGCTCGAAGGACTGGAAGCACTAATCGTCTGTCTATGTCTCTGCCATGCTTGTGTCTATACCATTCTGCATATGCATCGTCAATAGTCATGTATGTAGGGATGTTGGGCCCTGGAGAATGGGCATATGCGTCAGCCGCGTCCCCCCCATAAACTTTGAGATTGAGACTTGCTGCAATGGCAAAGAACAGTCTTTGGATGGGGTGTTCAACACATGATGAGTATGACATTGCTATGGCATGCAGGGTTGGCGCTGCATATTTGCTGCCATTGCAACATTGCCTGGCTCTTCTGACACCATTTCGTTTCACACTGTATTGCCAGTGAGGCCTGAGAATGATAGCGTCGGGGTCCTTAGGGTATTGAATTGGTGGTCCAAACATTTCCAAATCTTCAAACTGATCAAGCTGTTTTCGCTCCCCAGCTTGCCATTCAGGCCATGTAGATAAAGGCTTGAGATTCCTTCGAGTGAAGTGCCCTAGCGCTTGTTCTTCAGGTGTAGTTGCCTTGGAATTGATGGCCTTGATGAAAAGTTCAATTTCTTCAGTGGACAGTGAATCTGCATCTAGTGGTAATGCTTGATTTCCTGGTTTATGAAGCTTGGTGATAGCTCTGAGAGATGCAATATCAATAGTAGGAATGACAACATCCATGTCGTCTTCAGTTGGCGCCAAGTGTTTTTGGATGGAGGCATGGAGTGCTTCAGTGCTATCGACCTGGTTGATTCGTGATTGTATCAGCCGCTTGTATTTTGTACCAATGCGCTGGATAGCTTTGATGGATGAAATACGGTCCAAGAATGGTGGATCTTCTTCAGCAGTGGGTTCCTTCCAGGAGGTATTGGGAGCAAATAAACCATATTCATTTGAGTGTTTCCTGACTTCCTTCATAGACAATTTCTCTTCAAGTGCAAAGGTAATTGGTGTATCTATTGAAGAATCCCGCACCCCTCGATCGTGGCAGGCCTGTAAAGCTGTAGTAACATCAGCAGCAGTAAAGACACGATTGTGATTGATAGATACAATATAAGCGCCTCGTAGCTTGGAGAGAGATTGCTTGTGGGAGGAGAAGAGTTTTGAGGCAGGACTCTTTGGGAGGATATCTGTGATGTAAGCTCTGCCAAGCAGTGAATCATTGGCATACCGGAGGCCAAATGTTTGATCAGTACAAGATGGGGAGACAGTGAGCCTGAGATTTGTGAGATCGGCAAAGGGGGAGATAGAGAAGTGAAAATCACTGGATGACACCTCAGTGGGTTCCGCAGGAAATGGAATGTTGTCATCTGTCCTGAGCAGGTGTTTGACATTAGTGGGGAGGTCTGCAAGTGGGAGATCATTCATGCCTTCATCAAACCTGACATGGGTGGCTATCTTGACTCTGTGTGTCTCAGTATCATACCACAGAATGTTTCGGGTTGTGTAGGGTACAAAACCTAGAAAGATGCCTTTTCTTGCGTTGGGTTTGAGCTTGATTGATCTCTTGCCTGGAGGTCTAACCCAAACTCTACAGCCAAAGGTTCGGAAATCAGCAAGGTTTTCCTTACGGCCAGTTGCCAATTCCAATGGCGAATGTAGTTGGGTGCCTTCAGGGAATGCATTGGACAACCGGAGTGCATGGTAGAATGCAAAGGGCCAGAACTTGATGGGCAAATTAGCACCAGACAGCATTGTCCTCATGGAGTTAGCAAGAGTTCGGTGTGCTCTTTCAACTGTGCCATTCTGGTGTGAAGCATCCGCGCCAGTGGGGAAAATTGAATACCCAAACGCAGAGAATAGGTTTCGGACGTCAGGATTGTGATAGAGTTCTCCACCTTGATCAACTGAAACATACTTGTCGGCACAAGTTGGATTGTGCTGTGCGAAGAAATGCTCTAACCAGTGTAGTGGCGCTGCTTTAGAGATTCGCGTGTCTCCATATTTCATACCAGTATAGTGGTCTGTGATGAGAATCCAAGCTGTTTCTCCATGAATGCCTTCATAATCGCGCTTGCGTTTGCTGTTGGAGGATTTGGTACCTGAGAATGCAAAGTCAATGGATAAACCCTGAAACGGTTGCGTGGCCTTGCGTGTGGAATGTGAGCCAGCAGGTGTTTTGGTTTGCTTACATTGTATGCAAGTTGGACATTGGTCAAGAATACTGGATTGCCGTTTGAACTTTGGGACTCCAATGATGTGTTTATGAGCTTGATACAGAAAATCATCGCATGGGTGTCCCAACCTTTGGTGCCACAGGAGTTTCGATGTTCTGGTTTTGATGGCTTGGATTGGGATATTTTTGTCCACAATGTTGGTGAAAAACAGTTTGGCATCAAACCTTGGTATGACACTGGTATCAGACTGAGCTTTCGCTGCTTCAGTACATGTCTGCAGATTGACAAGGTTTGTGTATATATCATACCTGTAGTTGCTAATTGCTGCTTTGGAGGCCAGTTCACAAGCTTCCTTGAACTGCATGTCAGTGGCTAAGGCATAGGCGGACGATGTTGCACAATTTGCATATGGAGAGGCAATATCAACATCTGGGATCAGAACTGGGTGTGTATAGCATTGACCATCAATGATGCTCCCATGGAGGACAATGCTGCAGGCAGTGTTCTGCTTGTGATGACAAATAATGGTGAGGTTGCCATTTTGTGGAGCAGATGAGTCAAGGTTGTCAGTGAATGATTTATGGATGGACTGTCCACTGAACTGACATCGCGTACGGGATGTCATGCCACAGATATCGTTCTCACTCAGTAATGTTGTTGACAGGGAGGGAGAATAGTAGAAGAAGACTTTGATATATCCTGACTGATTCGGTGCTGGGATATGCAAATATCCTGAGCCTTCAGGGATGCAGGTGGCTGCTGTGCCTCCTATTGCTGCTGTAAGCCTGACGGGACATTTTCTTATCTTGGTGTAAGGTTTGTAACCGTGGAGGATGTGTTTGAGGTTTGTGCAGGAAACCTTTGCACCGGTGTCAATCTGAGCCCGGACACCCTGTTGGAAGTAGGCTGTAGCTGCAATAGGGTCCGTTGGGACGAGGGATTGCACATTGTATGTATCAACTGGCGTAGGGTTGTCCCTATCGAAATTGGGATCCTCATTGGTCTTCAGGTGTGATTCCAATGTATGGGGTGTAGCCCTGAGTGATTCCATGTCACAGTAGACATCAATTGGTATAGATGACTGGAGGCTGTCTTTTGGAAGGAGGTCAACGGCACCGATTATGACAGATTCATAGGAGCTGACACTGCTGGGGTCCAAGGAAGGGCATAAGCTGTTCATTTGGGACGCTGTGATGTTGTCAAATCCTTGAGGATCCTCTTGAGGTGATGTCATAGTATGGCTCCAAGAAAGACTTTCTATTCTTGGCCATTGCAAAAATTTTGGTTCTCTACTGCAGCATCAGGTGGAATCTCATCTTGATCTTCATTACCAATGTTGATCTGAGAGATTTGTTGGGTGGAATCCAAGAGTTGTTGGGTCTGTTTATTGGATTTGTTCAGAAAAACAGCCGCAGCAATCCTATGTTTCTTCAGGGACTCAATATCTTGCAATGCAGGACAATTATCAAAGTTGTGACCAGACATGTGGCAAACAATACATTTTCTGGATGTGTCAAAAAGACTAGGTTGCTTATCGAATGCCGTGATGGCATTGCAGTATGCTTGGTGGAGGAAGGGATCGTCAGATTCTTCATCCATCTCCGGGTAGCCAAGTGATTCAATCAGGCTGATTGAGTGGGATGTCAAAGTAGAAGGTGTCCTAACAGTGCTGTTGCTAGCGCGCTTTTGAAACCGATCATTGCGACGGGGACCTGGTCTGGTACCTGAGACAGGCAGTTGCTTGGGCCGGATTGGTCTGGAGGTGTCCCTCTTGTACTTTTGTTCAGCCTTGATCTCTTGTTCATAGGTTTGAAGGGTTTGGAGAAGCCTACCTGCCTTGTATTTGTCTCTTTTGAATTGATCATCGGAGTCGCGTTCATCTTCTGTCTTTTTGAAGAGCTCTTCTGAGAGGGTGGTTCCTGCAATTAGGTTGCTAACTTCTTCTGTTGAACTGATAGTGCTGGGTTGGTTTTGGAGGAACACTCTAAGTCTCAAATAATCCTTGTACCGGAAGTAGTATTCTTCAAGAGATTCATTTGGGTCTTGGTTGGGAGGGTTTCTGACCATTCTGCTGGCATTGGATGGCCTTTTTGAGTTGGGATGTGTTTGAGCAATAACTGTGTATAGCGCTTCGTATCCTTGTCCGCCTTCAAAGCTCTGAATAGTGGCCTTCATACTTGCACATGAGTCAGGGATGATTTTATCAGTTCTCAGTGCAGTGTAAATGAGATTTCCCCATTCATTGATAGCCAATTCATATCTAGAAGGCAGGTCGTGTGGAAGGTCATCACCAATTGTGAATCCTCTGAGGTGGTCAGCTTCACGTCTGAACAGATAGTATGGGTGGACATAAATATGATGTTGTTGGGAATGAGCTGTGATTTCTCGGTACCATTTCCTAACCTGGGGGTCCGTTGCATCCTTTAGTTGTGGGAATCCTGAGAGGAACAGTTTGTCTCTAGCTGCTTCTTTGGACTTGTCAGAGGCTCTGGTGAGATCAAAGCAGTCTCCACTTCTGGTGATCAGACGTTGGTCATTTCTGCCACTGCCTAGATTGTGTAGGTAGTAGTTTTGCCTGACAATTGTTTCATTTCCCGATGAGTCGGTGTAGGTGATTGGGAAATCCTTCATATCATCTTTGGTGAGGAATTCATCTCGCCTGTAATATCGCTCTTTCACAGGTGGTGGTAATGTTGCTGGATTCCATGGGAGGTCAAGAGATTGGTGGTTGGCGCCGGTATTGTTGTTGGTGACGTTGTTGTTGTTGTTGTTGCCGTTGTTGACCAATTGTTGGAGTAGGTTGGTCAATTCTTGCAAGTCGGTGCCTGTTGCAGTGGGCGCCGGGTTTGGAGCTGTGGCATTTGCATCGTTGTTGGTCTCATCTTCACCATCACCGTCGTGTTGTACTTCACCTGTATAGATGCCGTTGAAATAGTTGCCGGGGTTATTTGTCTTCCAGTTTCTTCTGAACTTCCATTGGTTGATGTTGAAGATTACTGTGACGACTGGTTTTGGGTTATTTGCGGCTTCAGCACGTCTGACGGCTTCTATTCCTGCAGAGTCAAATTCCTGTGGGGTTCTGATCCGTTGGTTTGATAATCCAGGGTTGACAAATCGTACGGGGCATGAATCAAGGAGCTGGGCTATGTGTCCCTTTTCTAGTTCATCGATGTGTAGCATTTCCAAGGTGATGCTGTTGCAGAAGGCTTCTCTTAGTGCAGTTACTGGGGCCGGACCAAGGGTTCTAGCGCCTTCGTCAGTGGCGTCCGATGTGAAGAGGGTTGACATCTCGGGTGCTGTGAGCGGGACAGTTTCTGCGTAGGTGCCATTGAGAGAAAGGACTTCTTGGGGGTTATTGTCACTTTGGAATTTGAATTCAATCCCATAGACATTGGACCAATCGTATGCGTTTGGTGGAGGAACCATGGTGGGTGTCGAGCCGTAAATTTATTGCGGTGTTTCGTCGTCAATTCGATCGTAGTAGGTGGTAGGCGAATTAACTCAATCGTCGTTGTCGAAATAACAAATAATCGGTTTTACTCGATTAGGCGGTCTTGGTCGTGGAGTACAAAAGAATATTCCTGGTAGAATGTTCGATCGTTCGTATTTGATGTACTTGCGGCGGCGTTGGTGTTGTCGAACGGTTAATCGTAATCGTAATCGTAATCGTTTGATCGTCGTCCTTAGGTGTGTATTACAGAAGAAGATTCTGGGTAGAATGTTCTGTAGATACGCCCCTTGATACGTACGCTTCTTGGTCGTGTATTACAGAAGAAGATTCTTGGTAGAAGGATCTGGTATACACCCCTTGATACGCGAGGAAGGAGGAGAAAGAAAAGAATGAGATGGGGGGAGGCCGAAGCGTAGCACACGGATGGGCGTCACTACGAATTTCCTCTGGAGTTAACCGACAGTGGAGGTGCTGAACGGCCGGAGATAGATAGCTTAAGGTATACACGATCCTACGGATGGGCAGCAATCGTGTGAGTTATAAGGGCTCTATAACCTGTTGTTACTCTAAAAATCGACCAAAGGTATATGATGTTAAAATTTAAAGAGATGTGAGCTCAAAGAGAGGCTCTTATTTTTACTGGGTATTTTCACTGTATCGGGGCTCTCTGCTGTATTTTACATGGTAGAGATCTTCCCCGGTTATTTGTTACCATTCTCGTACCGATACTGTCATTGCTGTTGCTGTTGCTGTATTAGCGTCGTGTCGGCCTTACTGTATCGGTCATTCGGTGGTATCGGTCATTCATGTTGTTAAGTAATCTGTTTGATGGGGCGTATGTTTGTTCGTGGTATATATGCTAGATATGAGGCCCATCTGGAATCGGTATTGATTTTCTTGATTGCAATAAGTAATTTCCTCACGGGATATCAAGTATATTCTTTTGAATGTACTTATGGATTCCAAGTGTTCACTTATTGGTCAGGTCTTTGGATATGTCTTGTTTCTAACCGATTACTGTCTTTTGTTTGTAGTCCTAAGTGATATCGTTTTTACCACTTAGGGATTCCAAGTAGTGGAGGTGCGTTTGATTCTAAGCCTTGATCGTTCTCGTATTCCGCACCTCGGTCGTCGTTCGTTTTGTCGGCTTTTCGATCGAATTTGATGCCGACAACGTCCGTATTTTTTCGCCGACAACAACCAGAACAGGTACACTAGGCAAGGCTAGGGGACCAACAGATAGGCTTGTCGTACGGGTACAATAGGAGAACTATTGGACCAGGACGGGTTACCTATTTAATTCTACTACTAATCGGTTTAGGAGCAAAAGAGTGAGCTGTGGGCTTGTATTCTGCTGGGGGAATCCTCTACAGGCTTGTTAGCGCTTATCCTGTATTTGCAGAGATTTGCTTGCGCTTAGCCTGTATTTGCAGAGATTCGCTTGCAGAATTTGCTTGCAGAATTCGCTTGCAGAATTCGCTTGCAGAATTCGTGTAAGAGTTGTACTGTACCTACAGGGAACGTTCCGGGGATATGGTACGCACCAATGTTGCTGATTGCTGATACAGTGAGATCTTTCGCGAAGTACGTGCGCTGTATACTCAAGGTGCTGGTTCCCCGGTCTGCTGGTCTGTACTTCACTACCATTCCCCTCATCCGGTTTGCTACATCAATTTCGATTGTGGTCATTCATGTCCCTTCTACGGTACTCGTACGTACGTACCGTACGGTATGGTATTTTCGAGAATGACACACAAACACATTGTATCTCTCTAGGGCAACAACAAACAACAACAAACAAAGAACAAACAACAACAACCAACAAACAAACAAAACAGACAACAACCAACAAACAAACAATACAGACTGTCAATTCAAGTGAAGCGGAACTGTCACAACTGTCACTGTCACTGTCACTGTCACTGCTGTCATTGTAACGTCTCGTCTCTTCTCGTCGTATCCAATCAACACGCAATGCGTACACGTAAGAAGCAGCAATAACAAGAAGCAAGGAAGGAAGGAAGGAAGCAGCTGTTGTTGTAATAATAATAATAATAATAATAATAAGAAGAAGAAGAAGCAATACAGTACAATGAAAGTTCAGAGCAAACGGTCATCGAAACGATCATCGTCTCGTACCATCCCTGCCCCGGCGGTTTTGGTGCTGGTAGTTCTAGTAATTGTTACGATTCTCAACGTCAATCAACACGAGGAAGAATTGCAGGCTCTGTTGTTGTTTCAGTCGCCACACCACCAACAACAACAAGAACAACACAGCAGCAGCAGCATCGGAGGAGGAGGAGACGGCACATCATTATCATCATCATCATCATCGTCGTCGTCGTCGGTGTTCGAGCTGGCGCGGAGAGAATCCCTCGGATTCTTTACGGATGTTTCGGAAACGACGTGGAACCGGTACAAGCGACGGTTCCAACACACCCAACCGAACCACATGCACAAAACAAAGTGGACGAACCAGCGGGAGCAGGAAAGGTTCGAACGGCACGCGAGGTACTCCAATTGGTTCTGGGCGGAAAATTTCGAACCGGAGTTCACCTGCCCCCACGAGTTTCGTCTGGGCAAGCTCGGTGACGGCGGAAAGTGGGTGTGCGATCCGTACCGAATAACGGAAACGGAAACGGAAACGACGGGAGGAGGAGGAACAACAACAACAACAGGAACAACAACAACAACAACAACCACCACCACAAAACAGAAAGAGACGACAAAGAAGTGTGTCGTGTACAGCATCGGCAGCAACGGAAACTATCAGTTCGAAGAGGCGGTGTTCGAGCACGTTTCTAGGGATTGCGAGATCCACACGTTCGACATCAACGCCAGCAACCGCGGCAAAGATTTTGACAAGGAAGCGAAGCGGCGGGGCGTGAACTTTCACCACTGGGGGCTGGGACCAGAAAAAACAACGAAAGCACACAAGAACAAGAACAAGAACGCCACGACGATGAAAACCTTCCAGGAAATCATCACCGATCTGAACCACCGGCAGAGCACGATCGATGTCGTAAAAATCGATTGCGAGCGGTGCGAGTACGAGCAGTACGAGCAGTGGCTGGAAGACTGGAAGGAAACGGGGGTGACCGTCCGACAGATTTTGATCGAGATACACAATTCCGATCTGCCGCACGTCGTGAATCTCTTCGAGGTGTTTCAAAAAGCCGGATACGTCATGTTTCACAAGGAGGCCAATTACCAGAACGAAGGAAAGTGCATCGAGGCCGCGTTTCTCCTGCTGAGCACGGACTTTCAGAAGATATAGATATTATATTATATTATGAGATATAGATATTATATTATATTATATACTCCATAATATAGTATTAGTAGGAGTGATTGAGAAACAAAACAAAAACAAACTAACTAACAAACATTCATTATTATTTTACTTCATCCATTAATTAATTAATTAATTATGTGTATAATAACTGTCGACTTACTCGCGCGCGGTGTGTGTGTAATTTGCTGTAATTAGAAAAGCGCCGGTAACAAACCTACGGAAGTACGGACACTCGGAGATATACACGAATGGGATATACACGAATGAGATACTCCAACACACGTATGACTAACAGACAAATAAGCGAGCTGGCTCGCCGAATCGCTACCAATAAGGGTGCGCTAATAGTGCACCGATAGAGGTTCGATCCAAGTAATCATCTTATATGATGAAAACACTCACAAATCTAAATCTAAATACTTGAAATCACTGAATACCACTAGACTTACCTAGTAGTAGACTACACGTGTAGACGTGTTAGTGAAGTAGTAAGCTCACGGGAGCAAAACTAAAGTTTATCAGACCCAAATGGACTCAAAGAGTCTGGGTAACAAATGAAAGCTGATTGCCGACTGATCATCGGTTAATCACCGTCCGAAGCCAAAGGCTGGACGTTAAAGACCCTCCTCTGTTGTCGGCGAAAAATACGGACTGTTGTCGGCATCAAATTCAATCGGAAAGCCGACAAAACGAAACGACTGAGGTGCGGAATACGAGAACGATCAAGCGTTAGAATCAAACGCACCTCCACTACTTGGAAATCCCTAAGTGGTAAAAACGATATCACTCAGGACTACAAACAAAAGACAGTAATCGGTTAGAAACAAGACATATCCAAAGACCTGACCAATAAGTGAACACTTGGAATCCATAAGTACCTTCAGAAGAATATACTTGATATCCCGTGAGGAAATTACTTATTGCAATCAAGAAAACCAATACCGATTCCAGATTGTTAAATTCCTTTCGTGCCTAGGTTGGTAGAGGTACGAGATCGAAAATAATGAGACCTCGAACGATCGAGTTCGATACTTAAACTGAAAGAGAAGAATCGATCGTCACTCCACAGGATCGATCGTCACTCCAATCGATACTTACTACTCAAAGAAAGAACACACACTAGAGGTTCGCACATGCAATCTCTTGTTAAGTGTGCTGTTTTTAAGAAAAGACAGCAGAGGTTTGAAGCGCTGCTCACGAACTTGTTTATCTGCTGTGTAAAAATACGTGTTGTATTAGCGGCAACACGAATTTTCTCGTAACACGGTATTTTACCGTAATACGCGTAATTTCACCGTGCTGTATTAGCGGCAGCACGCTTTAAAGCGCTATCTTGCTCCCCAGCAAGCCAAAGCGCATACCTTTTAGATTATTTGATTATTCAACCTTAAACCTTGCACCGGACGTTCTTGCGTCCTACTGTAGAACTACAAGCCCAAGATCTAACTGATTGCGTCGGTTGCCGATAGTCAGAATAGATCTGGTTGGATTAGCATTCAACCGTAGTGGATATCAGAGAAATATTAGACCACAACAGACCGGCACCTCAACCGGCCTGCAGCTACAGCTCCTGTTGCTCTTCTTTGCCTTTGGATTGAATCAGCTCAACAGCCAGTTTCAAAAGGAAATTAACAGATTAACAGTCGCAAGCTTGTTGAAGCTTGCAAAAGAAGAAGACGACGACAGTAGAAGAACTCGACGCCGACGACGACGGTAGAAGAACTCGACGCCGACGACAACCCGACAGAAGATCATCAATTGACTTGACTACGGACGACGATTGATAGTTCTCTGATCCGATTACACCATAAACCACCGACTGCAATTACTAATTGATAATTGCCTTACCCCATTCACAACAACGTCAATTACGTTCGAGAGGCGAAACAATTGAGAGCCAACACCGACCAACGACGATACGAATTAATCGATTTTCTTTTTCGTAATCGAATCTTCGTTGTTTTCCAACACATCTCTGATTTGCAACAACGTACATGTCTAACGTCCCCATTGCCGGTCGAACCCGTAGCAGGTCCACAGGATTCCAAACACTCCAACCCGGAAGTGCTGCAACCACGTCCCTCCTGCCCACAACTGACATGGCACCCGATCAACAGAATAATCCAACCCAAGATGATGAGGAGGACACGTCTATCGCAGACCTTTTCCCATCATTTGATCAAGCGCTAGCCACTTTCTTGCATGACTCCTTGGACGTCCCAAAGGAGTCCCGCAGCACCTTGTGTGAGGCGCTCATTGATAGTCAGTACAAAACATGGTTGGATTTCCTATACATCGAGAACATTGGTGATCTAGCATACCTTGAGAGGGGAACAAGAACACCACTCTCCCGACATGTACAGCTGAACCTACAACGAGTCATCGATTTTGGACAACATCTTACCTCACAAGGATTAGACTGGGAAGATCGAACCCACTACACCAAAGACGCCTTCAAGGGTTACTGCAGAGGAATTGTCAAGGCCAGAAGAGAATCTGCGGCTGATGTTGGAACAGTGGCCCACGTCGGCACATCCCAACGACAACAAGAAAGATCCTCCAAACCCATCGAACAGCTGAGATATGAATCATGGACTAAGAAAGCAAGGGATGAAACCACATTTCCAACCCTTCAAAATGATGCAACGTTCGAGCGGTGGCTTGTCAAATTCAAGGCCAAGCTGGAAACATCTGACATAGACACTCGCACCTTCCTTGATCCTAGTTGGCCTGATGTACCACTCATCGGGTATGAGAAGGCCCTCCATGACAAGCAGTGTGCATTCTTCTGGACTCTTGTTCTACATGCTCTCCAGAGTGACCTCTCCTACTCCTGTGTGCTCAGCCATACCACCTCGAGAGACGGCAGACAAGCTTTCTTTGACTTCGTTGCACTGCATGACAGGTCCAAATCCAAAGTATATGATACCTCCATTGTGATGCAGCATCTATTGGACATTGACTTAAGGGTATGGAAGGACACCAAAGTCAAGTTTATCACCCAGTGGTTTGCCCAGCTAGAACACCTCAACACGCTACGAGATCCGCAACGGCCACTTGATTTTGACACTGTCAAAACACATCTCTGCAAGGCCTGTAGTAGCAGCTTCCAGCTCAGCGAACAATTCTGCAAAGTTGAGGATCCCCCTGCAGCCCAGGATATGATTAAGTTCAGACAGCATGAAGCTGTCGCCATCAGCGAATTGAAAAATATCCTCCTCCTTGAAGCCACTAGACTGGATTCCCAAGCTTCCCTGTCCCAACCTCGAAGTCGGATGTCTGTCAAAGCCAACACCCATGATTTCTCTTCTGTGACGCAGTCCACATATTCTGCTATCACTGATGACTCGGCATCATATTTACCTCCTATTGATTTTGATGGCGACTATCAGGACTACGCTGTTTACAAGGCTGGCAGAACCCCAGACCCAACCACAAGACTACCATCTGCAGTTTGGAAAACTCTCTCAAAACAAGGTATGAAGCATTGGCTTGGTTTTACCGCTGATGACAAGAAGCGACTAGTTGCTTGCCTCCGGCCTGAGCTCCTTGATGCTGCATTACCACCGGACCCCAATTCCAGCAAGCCTATCACACGTCGGGCTTATGAGCATCATACTGATGAGCAGGTCCCCTCACCCACTACTGAGCAAGTTCTATCGCCTGCTGACGAGAGCTCCGCCAGATCTGCATTCCATGCATCACTTGGTGTATACAAATCATCTTCCCAATCAGACACCAGGCCTCTCAGGTCTTCTGTTTCTCCTGCACACCCAGCCCGATTCCTTGCAGACAACCCTAATATACTTTACAAGAAAGAAGGCAATGTCTATATCCCTGTTGAACAAACCTCACGATCAGTGAACTTTCACTATTGGGCACCGATGGAATGTGAATCTCCTGTTTCATCAACAAACCCCATCGCTACTTATCACTCAAGCAAAACTGCTGTATCCACACCTGGTTCTGCTATGGTTGACAGAGGTGCAAATGGATGTATCATCGGAAATGACGCATGTCTCATCTCTAAAGATATTCCCCCAAGATATGTCAACGTAACCGGTATAAACAATCACCAAATCCAGAACATCCCTATTGCAACATGCGGCGCCTACTCTGTCTCCAACAGAGGCCCTGTCATTATCATCTTTCATGAGAGTGCATACACCGGACAACACCCATCTATCCTGTCTTCCCCCCAGATGGAAGCATACCACTCAATCGTGGATGATTCCTCTATCAAGACAGGCGGCTCCCAAGTCATTACCACTACTGATGGTCATGTCTTTCCACTCAGTATATGCCATGGCTTACCTTATCTTGCTATGCGCAAGTATACCAGTGCAGAATTCGCTAGTCTTCCCCATGTCATAATGACAAGTGATCAGCATTGGAACCCATCTGTACTGGATAACGCATATACCCCACAGGATGATACATTCATTCAGAAATACCCTCCTGTTTCCACATCACTTCCATATCAAGCTTATGATGAATTTGGCGCGCTTAGGGATATCAACATTGGCACCTCCTCCACAGTCACCTCATTCTTGTCCAACAGCAATACCTCCTCCCTACAGGCCTTGGATGTTTCTGATACTTCATTTTGGCTTAGCCCCACTGATTACATTCATCAAGACATCCTTAGTAGGTGCTCTAATCAATCTCCTTCCACCTTTATCACTGCTGCAGCCCATGTTCAATCGCCCACCGATATTGATTACCTGTCCCTGAAACCCTTCTTTGGATGGATCTCCCTTGACCGTATCAAGGCCACTTTCAACAATTCCACACAGTATGGCTCATTGTCTCTGAGTCCCGATGGTAACATCTTCAAACGGTTCCAATCACCACAGCCTGCCATGAATGTCAGGCCTTTCAATGATGATGTCCTCTCTGATGTCATCTATTCAGACACCCCTGCTATCAATGGTGGTTCCAAGATTGCTCAAGTTTTCTTTGGTCGCAAATCTCATATCATCCATATTGAAGAAATGAGGACTACTGCTGATTTTCTTCCTTGTCTCCAAAGTTTTGTTCGACAATGGGGTAGACCACTCAGATTGCTCTGTGATCATGGATCTTATCAGTCCAGCAAATCTGTTCTTGACTACCTCAAGATGATGTGGATTGGCTTATGGCAAAGTGAACCATACCATCAACACCAAAATCTTTTTGAACGGCGATACCAGACCTTCAAACGCATTGTCAATAGAATCATGGATCGCACGGGCACTCCACCACACCTCTGGCTTCTTTGCATGCGATATGTTGGCCGCCTCATGAATCATTTGTCTGATCCCACTCTCTCTGACAAACAGCCTTTCTTTATTGCTACTGGTACCATTGGTGATATCAGTCCCTACCTTAGTTTCTTCTGGTTTGAGCCCGTATACTACAAGACTCCAGATACACAGTTTGGCTCTCAGACCACTGAATGCCTTGGCCACTTTGTTGGCATTGCTGAACATGTTGGCAATAGCTTATGTTTCACCATCTGGGATCCCATCACCAATAAGCTCCTTGACCGCTCTGGTGTCCGCACTGCTTTAACTCCCGAGCATCGCAACAAACGTGCTGGATTGTTCACTGATGATGGCTTTCTTGCATGGCGCAAGGCCAAAGATGCTTCCATCACTCCTAAATCTTCTGGTGATAGTCCCTCCTTTCGACATCCTTCCTCCCCCAGTCCGGTCCCAGCATCATCTCCTCTGCGCCTTCCAAAGCCATCCTTGCCTACCTTCCTTTATTCCAAGGTTCCTCATACACAAAGCTATGTACCTTCTCCACTCCCTCACAACTATGGGGAGATTCTTGATGGTCCTCCAACACTCCACATCTTCAGCAAAACCCCTGCCGGTGTCCCTGCCACTGAAGATGATTTTGGTCCCCCCGAGTTAGCATATTTTGATGTTAGTGACGCCATACCTTCCACCACCAATCCGGCTATCCCGTCTGTAGACCCATCTGAGGTAGTTGTTACTGATGAAGAAGGCAACGCCCAATTTGACGATGATGGCAAACCCATCACCGTCCCTGCTATCCCTGTTGCCGACTTGCAAGGTCGCTCTTTTCTTATGCCCCTCCCTGATGGCACCCAGAAAAGAATGACAGTTGTTGACGTTGAAAACAGTCTTGAGCAAAACAAGGACTTCATCAAATTCAAGTGCAAGCATACAGATGATGAACTTGAAGATATCATAGCCTACAATGACGTCATGAACTACATCCACAGGGATGTAACTCAAGAAGATGGCAAACTTTGGTCTTTTCGACGCATACTTGGTCATCAAGGTCCCCTTGACAACAAGCACCCACAATACAAAGGTTCCAAATACAACCTATGGATTGAATGGGAAAACATGGAGCGCACCTATGAACCTCTCTCCAATGTAGCTGCAGACGACCCTGTTACTGTAGCCAAATATGCAAAGGACAACAACATGCTTGATCAACCTGGTTGGAAACATCTCAAACGCATTGTTTCCCTTGCCCGAAGAACCAAGAAGCTAGACAGGCTAATCCACCAAGCCAAACTTCGCTCCTTTCGAACTGCTCCACAGTACCAGTATGGATTCAAGGTACCTCGCAATCATGAAGAAGCCATCCAGTTTGACACAGCCAATGGCAATACCAAATGGCAGGATGCCATAGCGCTGGAAATGTCGCAGCTTCAGGAATATGACACCTTTATTGACAAAGGTATCTACAAGGCTAGCAATATACCCATTGGCTTCCAACAAATCAAGGTCCACATGATTTATGCAGTCAAGCACGATGGCCGACATAAAGCCCGGCTAGTTGCAAATGGTAATCTCACTGAAGCTCCCATTCACAGTGTGTATGCAGGAGTTGTTTCACTTAGAGGCTTGCGCATGTGCCTATTCCTTGCTGAACTGAATAGCTTAGAAGCATGGGGAACC
The DNA here is from genome assembly GCA_037355745.1 of Pseudo-nitzschia multiseries. Taxonomy (NCBI): domain Eukaryota; phylum Bacillariophyta; class Bacillariophyceae; order Bacillariales; family Bacillariaceae; genus Pseudo-nitzschia; species Pseudo-nitzschia multiseries. The sequence continues at coordinate 27,236,472 of CM074785.1, forward strand.
GACATTGGGAATGCATACCTAGAAGCTGTTACCTGTGAGAAAGTATGCATCAAGGCTGGTGCTGAATTTGGATCACTAGAGGGTCACCTACTAGTGATTTACAAGGCTCTATATGGACTTCGATCATCTGGCAAGTGTTTTGGTGATATGCTCGCTGCCTGCCTCATTGAACTAGGTTTTGAAAGATCCAAGGCAGAGCCTGAAATCTTTATCAAACCTGGCCACAACAAACATGGGGAGCCAGTATACGAGCTGATATGCACATATGTTGACGACCTTTGCTTATGTATGGCCAACCCTGAAACCTTTCTGGTCATCCTACAGTCTGAACCTTACAATTTCAAATTAAAGGGCTCTGGTCCAATGAACTTTCATTTGGGATGTGGTTTCGAACGAGATGAACATGGTGTGCTCTGCATGAACCCCATCAAGTTCATTGAGAAAATGGAGGCCTCCTATGAACAAATGTTTGGCTGCAAACCCACCACCAGGTTCCATTCACCCCTTGCTGAGAATGATCACCCAGAGCTAGACTCATCATCATTCCTAGGAGATACTGATATCCAAAAGTATCAAAGCATGGTGGGCTCACTCCAGTGGGTCATTGCCATTGGACGGTTTGATGTGCAGACTGCTGTCATGACCTTATCAAGCTTTCGCGTGCAACCTAGGGAAGGCCATCTCAACAGAGCCAAACGAATCTATGGTTACATCTCCAAGTTTCGTCATTTCAAAATCAGATTCAGAGTGGGCATACCAGATTTTGTACTCACTCAAGGCAACAGTACAGATTGGTCCAATACCGTATATGGGGAGCATTCTGAAGACCTACCAAGCGATGCCCCTAAACCCTTAGGTAAGGTAGTTGTATTGTCTCATTTCTATGATGCAAACTTAATGCATGACATCCTAAGTGGTAAAGCTGTCACTGGTATCCTGCACTTTGCAAACAAGACCCCCATCATGTGGTTCTCCAAGAAGCAAGCAACATCTGAAACAGCAACCTTTGGCGCCGAATTTGTGTCTGCTAGAACCTGCATTGAGCAAATTGTTGACATTCGACAGTCATTCAGGTATCTAGGTACTAGAGTACACGACACATCCTACACATGGGGAGACAATGAAAAGATGATCCAAACCTCTACATTCCCATATGCGAGGCTACACAAGAGGCATCACATTCTATCATATCACTATGTTAGAAGCATGATCGCAAGAGGTTTCATCCTCATGCAACATCTTGCAGGTAAGGATAACTGCGCTGATATCCTCACCAAGCATTGGGGACACTCAGTAGTGTATCCTTTACTCAAGCCCATCTTTCACTACTGTGGGAACACCGGTGATTTGTTGCAGGATGACTGCACCAGATACTAGAGGATGCTTTCATGTGGACACATGGGGAGTGTTAAATTCCTTTCGTGCCTAGGTTGGTAGAGGTACGAGATCGAAAATAATGAGACCTCGAACGATCGAGTTCGATACTTAAACTGAAAGAGAAGAATCGATCGTCACTCCACAGGATCGATCGTCACTCCAATCGATACTTACTACTCAAAGAAAGAACACACACTAGAGGTTCGCACATGCAATCTCTTGTTAAGTGTGCTGTTTTTAAGAAAAGACAGCAGAGGTTTGAAGCGCTGCTCACGAACTTGTTTATCTGCTGTGTAAAAATACGTGTTGTATTAGCGGCAACACGAATTTTCTCGTAACACGGTATTTTACCGTAATACGCGTAATTTCACCGTGCTGTATTAGCGGCAGCACGCTTTAAAGCGCTATCTTGCTCCCCAGCAAGCCAAAGCGCATACCTTTTAGATTATTTGATTATTCAACCTTAAACCTTGCACCGGACGTTCTTGCGTCCTACTGTAGAACTACAAGCCCAAGATCTAACTGATTGCGTCGGTTGCCGATAGTCAGAATAGATCTGGTTGGATTAGCATTCAACCGTAGTGGATATCAGAGAAATATTAGACCACAACAGACCGGCACCTCAACCGGCCTGCAGCTACAGCTCCTGTTGCTCTTCTTTGCCTTTGGATTGAATCAGCTCAACAGCCAGTTTCAAAAGGAAATTAACACAGATGGGCCTCATATCTAGCATATATACCACGAATAAGCATACGCCCCATCGAACAGAATACTTAACTCAGAAAATGACCGATACCATCAAATGACCGATACAGTAAGACCAATACGACGCTAATACAGTAACAGCAACAGAAGAATCGGTACGACGGTAAAGAAGACAGTAACAAATAACCGGGGAAGATCTCTACCACATAAAATACAGCAGAGGGCCCCGATACACAGTGAAAATACGTAGTAAAATAAGAGCCTCTCTCTGAGCTCACATCTCTTTAAATTTCAATTATCCAATACCTTACCGGTCGTTTTTTAGAGTAACAACATCCTCAACAGAAGAGACTCAGGCGCTTAGAAGGTTAACAACACTAGCGCAGCAGAGCACACCAGGCTAATACCCGTGGCTTCTACCGAGGTTTGTAAGGGAGAAAAGAACACCAAAAGATTGTTATTCACCTATGAAGACACTTGCAAGAGATCCCCGTCGATGGGGATAGCAAAGGGACGTGTCAAAACCTACCACAGCCAATTACCGGCTGGAAAGAATGTGACGTACGTGTGTTCAGTACTAGGAATCACATAACGGCTACAAAAGAACCGTTAATAAAGAGAGGCACGCGACCTCGAGAACGTGACCTCGAAAACAAATAAAATGGGAATCAAATTTAATTCCTAAAAGAAAAGAGCTCAGGTATACTCACTCGTATACAAATGATATGATGACAAAACCAGCCGAGGTAATATACATACCCAGTATTGGATAAACACATACACAAAAAATAGAAATGACAAAAAAATCCGAACCAAATATTTAATAAGAGACGGACGAATATTCAATACCGTTTCGAAAAAAGGGAAACAACTGTTGAGCTTAAGGATTGGGGAACTGAAAATTCGAGTTCGGATAGGAATCATTCCCCACACCGTGGAAATGAACCTGTTTACTAGCAAAAGCGCGTGGAAAAGAAAATACTCCACAAGTTGCTTCGGAACTCAGAAAATCACAATTACATCTTCCTCACCAAAGCAAAAGCTAACACCCTCCCTATTACAAGCCTAAGAATTCCTACAACATACTCCGAAAACAACACCATGGCGCCACCAACCAGAGCTCAACTGGCCGCAACCGTAGCAGCAGAAGCGGCAGCAGCGGATGCGGCGGCAACAGAGGCAGGAGGTATCCTGGTGGGCCTACTACCTCCATTGGTAACAACAAGGTTGGATCCGGAACAGCTTGAGCAACTTGCAAGATCTTTGGTCGCAAGGCTATCGAACAGGAACTTATCTCTATCATCCGCAGCGAGAGAGGCCAAGGAAAGAGCGGACGCCAATCTTGGTGGCATCCCTGGCTACGCAGGGGAAAGGGCGGTAACAGCAGCTGAAGTCTGTTTCAGGAAGATCCTCGAGTCCTTTGGAGTCAACAGGCCTACAGCCAATGAGATATTCAGACATGGATACTCCAACACGAAGGCTGTTGCAGATCTCGATTCAGAAGGGCTCAAGTCTTTCCTAGGGTCGCTAAGCAAGGCAAAACACCATCTATGCCCGGATCCACAAGAAGTCTTTATTGGTAGAGCATTTGGCGACCGACTGAAGCTATTTGTGGCTTGGATTAGGTTCCAGCCTATAATAGGCGCAACGGCCACCAAAGTGGACTGGATAAAGGACCCAACGGCCGAGATTGATACACGGGAACGCTTGAGATCTACAAAGGAGGACGATGAAAATACAGCAGTAAAGGACCTGACACTACCCGACAAACTGACTACGATGTCAAAGTTCAGGGAATTTGATGAGAACTTACGTGAATACCTCCGGCATAAGAGGGGCGTCACCAAAACATCCCTACTCTACACGATAAGACAGCAATCTACAGTCGGAGAAACCGACAGGTGTGGAACTGTCGGTCCAGGCCCAGACAACGCATACTCCAACTTGACTGAGTATGCAATAAGGTGCACGATCCATGCCAACTCTCATTGGTCCAAAGACAACAATACTCTTTGGGGGGTATTATTACAAGTTGGTAGGATCCGGTCCCGGTTGGTCATATATACAAAGCTTTGGGACCAAAAACGGGGTAGGAGGCGATGGACGTAAGGCGTATTTCGCCCTCTACTCTCAGGCATATGAGGAGACCAACATAAAGCTGATTGTTGAAACCAAACAACAATTTATCCGGGAATCAGTATATACAGGAGATTCCAAACACTACAATTTTGATAGGCACAAGAGGCTATGGCATGATGCAAAGCAAACCTTGATAAGATACAAGGCATTCCCACCCGAGGATCAGTTTGTGTATGACTTCGTACGATCCCTACAGGATGTATGACTCAAGCAATCCATCCCAATCATAATTACAGAAGGATCTGACTATTATGCAAATTTTGAGAAAGCTTCGGCGTATCTTACCCGGGCACTCGGAGTAAAGAAACTCCAGAATCAACTGACCAAGAGGGGTAGGAACGTGTCAGCCTTCACTAACAACAAAAAGAGGAAAGGTGACAACAAATGCAGCAACTTCTCTTCCAGCAAGCCACAAGGCAACAACAACAACAGTAGTGGTGGTTCTAAGGCACAACCAGGAACCTATAAAGGGCCCGTTGAATGCAAGTTCTATCCACGAGAAGTATGGTTAAGCAACAAAGAGTCCGAACGCTAAAACAAGCAAGGAATGCAAGCAATAGCGGGGGCAACCAACAATCGAAAGTGGCAGCAGCCACTGCTGCAAACCCTCCCAATAACTCCAGTTCAGCGGGAAACCAGTTTGGCTGTCACAGCCATATTGGAAATGGGAATGGAAATTGATTCGCCGGCTGGGGCCTTAAGATAGAACCTCGGGTAGGCCGGCCAATAGTCCATCTCAAAGAGATGACCCAGTCATCCAGTGTTAAGCCAGGCCGGTGTGAACTGGATAGCCACGCGGACACGACTGCAGCAGGATCTAATATGGTATTGCTTGATCCACTGGATTCTATAATGACATTTGCCGATGTTGCCCAATTTTCTGATGTGTACTCACCAATGAAAGATGTTCCTATTGCCTGTTGTGCTACTGCTTGGATGGATCCAACGGACGGTATCACATACATATTGGTATTCAAACAGGCCCTCTATTTCGGAGAAGCACTGCAGCACAGTCTGATATGCCCAAACCAAATCCGAGAATGTAATTTGAATGTGGTTGAAGACACACCAAGAAGATACTGCAATTCTTCCAGCCACAGCCTCATCTTTCGGTCTGAAGGTTTTGAATTGACAATACCATTGCGAGTCAACGGCGTTCTATCATACTTTGACACTCGCAAGCCGACACGCCGCGAACTCGATACATGTGACCAAGTCCTTGCAACTGATACACATACCTGAGACCCATACGCCCCCCACTTTGAAGAAGATGAAGAAGCAACCAACGCATCTTTCCCACGAGTGTATTAAATTCCTTTCGTACGTATGTAAAGGGAACCACAGGCCGGTACTTGAACTTACGTAGATTTCTACGTAATTTACAGTACTACAGCTGGAGTGGTACGATAATACTGTTCGAGTCATATGCACCTCTGTAAGCAAGATTGGAGCATCTCTGTAAGCAGGATCGAGTCATATGCACCTCTGTAAGCAGGATTGGAATATTCTTCTCGAAGACCGAATGACCGGGAAGGCCCATACTTTCTGTAAACAGGAAGACCAAATGACCGGGAAGGCCCATACTTTCTGTAAACAGGATTGGAATATTCTTCTCGAAGAACGAATGACCGGGAAGGCCCATTCTTTTCTGTTTTCACGATCGAAGTTCAATACTTAAGATCGGAAGCAAGGTTCGTTCACAACCGAACTGGAATGTTCAATGACTGCATCCAGCTCATATCTTATGGAAAATGACCGGGAAGGCCCATTTCTTTTCCTTTTTCACGATCGAAGTTCAATACTTAAGATCGGAAGCAAGATTCCTTTTGTTTTCATGACCAAAACAAAGTGAATTGCCTGGTTCCAGTATAGCCATTTTGATACTCCCAATCATGTGTTTCGATACTCATGATCAAAAGGGAGGTTCGAAGAAGCTTCTTGTAACAGCTGTTTTGATGATCACGATTAGAAAGAAGCTTCTCATGATAAGCACATCCTTCTACAGTGCTGTACGATTAGAAGGAAGCTTCTCACGATAGCATGTGATTCTACAGTGCTGTACGATTAGCGGTGTACTGTATTCATCACTGCACTAAAAGAGATATCATGCTCTCCAGCAAGATTACTCTCTTATCTCATACTTTTAACATTCAACTGATTTATATCCCAAAATTCACACTAGTTGCTACCAACTACTTGTAATCTACATACTAAGGTCTGCCTCGCTGCAATCTGAATAAGTCACAGCGAGAAGAGATCTGGCGTTTCCCTAGTCTCGCCTGTAGTCCGATTATCCGTTGCCGAAAGTATCCAAACACAATTGTCACGCGTAGAGTACAATCATTCGTCTACTAACACACTAACGCAGCGTTGCTGTTCTTTAGAAGCCTTTGAATCAGTCTCTCAACAAATCGGATTCAGAAGGAAAATAATAGATTAACAGTCGCAAGCTCTCAGGCAGCTTGCATAAGAAGAACCGCTGCAACCAATCCGAACCGCTGCAACCAATCCGACAGAAGACCCATCGATTCGATAGTTCTCTGATCCGATTACACACAAAGACACCAATCGGACACGCCGAAAGTCTTTATTAGAAGCCCATTGCATTGGAAACGCCAATCGCAATTTCTCCATCCAAGAATCCCTCACTTGACAGATTCTATTTTCTTCCGCGTCGCAATCCACAGTGAAACAATACCTCACATTCCGATCCCGACGCCCATTTGATTGTGCTAAGTACCATAAACCACCGACTGCAATTGCTATCCTATCGATAATTGCCTTATCAGATCTACTATGATTACGATTTGATTCTACGATCAATCACCCTTTTTGATACACAAGAATCTACGATCGACGATCTCCGATCAACCGAACTTCGTTGTTTCGTCACGCCACCGGCATACGATCGATTCCTTGATACACAAGAGTCTACTACAATTGACGATCACGGATTGACCGAATTTTTGTTGCGCAAACCAGAACAACAGAAAAAGACAACGATTTTCGAGAACAACAACAGTAAACGAATTTTCGTTGATTCGCCACTTCACCGACCCGTCGTATCACATCGAAAAACGACTTCTCCTCATTATTGCGGACGTACCGGTACCATCCTGGTCCTCTATCTCCCAATATTGACAGAGATATCAAATTTTCTCAGTACAAGATAACAAAGACACCGCGGCGTTTTGTCATCAACACAAACGCAACAACAGCAACAACCACGACAATAACCGATTCCACGATCGATTACTTGTCAACGACGCTGTTTTCACCGTACAACAACTACAACGGTAACGAATTTGCCATCGCTTCGCCGACGTTTATGACAGCAAACGTAAAACGAATTTCCTTCGAACAATAAGCCACCTCGCTTTGGCCATCAACCAACGGCAACGTATCACCAGAATCGAAAATTTTGCCGCTTCACCATGTCCATTCACCAATCCAACATGTCGGATTCCGATCTCAAGTTACTGTTCCCATCCTTTGACATAAAACTTGCTCATATCCTACATACAACCCTGGATGTTCCTCAGGAAGCTTGCAACCATCTATGTGAAGCCCTCATTCTGGCAGGCTTAACCACCTGGGATTGGTTTATTACAACTATCATTGATTATGGTTATGTTGCTGACCTCGAATACCCCGTTCAGACTGGCTATCGTTCTATCAGTATGGACGATCAACAAACATTAACCACATTCGTTGATCTTATATTTCTCATCAATTCTCAAGCTGGCCGCAACTGGTATGACCATCATCAGTACACTCAGGATGTTTTCCTTGCATTTTGCGATACTCGAGATCGGTCTCCTGGAATGGCTGCTATCCAAAACAAGGCTACTGTTAAAATTCCTTTAGCACCATTCCCACATGTCACTGCTCAAGTTCCTCTGGCATCACAACCCAGCATACAAGCTAAACCTTGCCTGACAAAACCAGTCCTATCACGGGCGTCACCTACGACAACGACACCTGTTTCTACGACGGCTCCAGCACCTGCATCATCTTCGGTATCTGCTTTCGTAACACCTCCAGTACCTGTTCTCGTCACGCCTCCAGCACATGTTTCTGTTACACCCCAAACATCTGCTTCCTTTCCATCTCAAGCACCTAATTCTGCTTGCGAAACGCCTGTCACTACTCTTATTGCCAACAATGGGAACCCTCTTGAATCCCTTGATACGCACAGGTTAGCTTCCAATACTAATCCCGTCCCTGCTTCCACAAGTACTCCATCCTACACTTGGACTTACTTCCCCCGCACTGAATCAGTTCGATTCAGAAGAATTGTCTCCTCAACCATTCCTACTGTCCACCCGGACACTCCACCTGGTGATGCCTCTCATACTACTCCAAAGCGTCACTCCCCACGTCCTTCCTCTAAGCCTTCAGCTAATCCGAGTTGGACGTTTCATCCTAAATCTGCTACTGTGACATTCCACCGTTCACCCAAGCAATTTTCTTCCCACAAGCTTAGTACTTCCATTCCTTCTTTGCAACTCCCACCATCTAGGTTATGTTCTAAGAACAGGGTCGTTCCAAGCTCATGCACTGCCATTGTTCCAAGTTCAGGTCAAGCCTATCCACAGCATGCTGCTGCATCTTCTTGCCCAGATTGGAAGCCTAATTATGGGGCACATTCTTTGTTCTACAACTCGCCTGCTGTGTGCATCACCAAACGACATCGTGATGCTATCAAGCTCAAGCTGTATCACCTACATAATACTCTCTTGGTTGCTAATTGGGCTTACGACGACATTGTTTGATGTGCTGGGCGTGTTTGGATTCCTCCGACTCGATCGATTTCCTACGGATCCTACAAATTGATCATATTCTATGATCAATCAATTCATACCATTTGATCAGTCAACCTTCAATTGGATGTACCCAATCAATTTCTACAATTAGATTGACGTTTCTACGATTCATTACAAGATTGATATTCGTGATCAATGTTTTCCACAATTTGATTGAATTTTGATCATTTCGATTACAAATTGAATTTGATCTATCGATTCCTACACGGTTGTATTTGATCGATCGCATCCTCCGATCCGATCCGATTCTACGATTCGATTCATTTCTAGATTGGTATGAATTTGTCTGCAATCAATTCTACGATTGAATCCTATTGGTATGATTCAATTCGAGTCAATTCTACAAATTACGCTTCCAGCCTCAGTTACGATTGTATTTGATCAATCTAACAATCATCCGATGACTCCTCGTCTGTCATACAATCGCATCACCAAGCTTCGATTACAATTGTATTTGATCAATCTACTACGATTCGATTCTACGATTGATCCAAATCTACGATTAATTGATGCCCATCTGGGACATCTATGAAACTGCCTGCAATCAATTCTACGATTGAATCCTATTGATACGATTCAATTCTCCGAATCAATGCTCCACTAAGATCTTCTTTCCGAAGTATGTGATACACTTGATCACGTGCAAGAAGATGGGGCATATTAAATTGCTTCCACATACGTACTCACGAAATTTACTTGTTCTTCTTTTCGAGCTATGTGATACACTTAATCACGTTCAAGAAGATGGGGCATATTAAATTCCTTTCGTACGTATGTAAAGGGAACCACAGGCCGGTACTTGAACTTACGTAGATTTCTACGTAATTTACAGTACTACAGCTGGAGTGGTACGATAATACCGTTCGAGTCATATGCACCTCTGTAAGCAAGATTGGAGCATCTCTGTAAGCAGGATCGAGTCATATGCACCTCTGTAAGCAGGATTGGAATATTCTTCTCGAAGACCGAATGACCGGGAAGGCCCATACTTTCTGTAAACAGGAAGACCAAATGACCGGGAAGGCCCATACTTTCTGTAAACAGGATTGGAATATTCTTCTCGAAGAACGAATGACCGGGAAGGCCCATTCTTTTCTGTTTTCACGATCGAAGTTCAATACTTAAGATCGGAAGCAAGGTTCGTTCACAACCGAACTGGAATGTTCAATGACTGCATCCAGCTCATATCTTATGGAAAATGACCGGGAAGGCCCATTTCTTTTCCTTTTTCACGATCGAAGTTCAATACTTAAGATCGGAAGCAAGATTCCTTTTGTTTTCATGACCAAAACAAAGTGAATTGCCTGGTTCCAGTATAGCCATTTTGATACTCCCAATCATGTGTTTCGATACTCATGATCAAAAGGGAGGTTCGAAGAAGCTTCTTGTAACAGCTGTTTTGATGATCACGATTAGAAAGAAGCTTCTCATGATAAGCACATCCTTCTACAGTGCTGTACGATTAGAAGGAAGCTTCTCACGATAGCATGTGATTCTACAGTGCTGTACGATTAGCGGTGTACTGTATTCATCACTGCACTAAAAGAGATATCATGCTCTCCAGCAAGATTACTCTCTTATCTCATACTTTTAACATTCAACTGATTTATATCCCAAAATTCACACTAGTTGCTACCAACTACTTGTAATCTACATACTAAGGTCTGTCTCGCTGCAATCTGAATAAGTCACAGCAAGAAGAGATCTGGCGTTTCCCTAGTCTCGCCTGTAGTCCGATTATCCGTTGCCGAAAGTATCCAAACACAATTGTCACGCGTAGAGTACAATCGTTCGTCTACTAACACACTAACGCAGCGTTGCTGTTCTTTAGAAGCCTTTGAATCAGTCTCTCAACGAATCGGATTCAGAAGGAAAATAATAGAGTGGTGGCAGCCCTCTCAGGGGGAGGACCGACTGGGATGATCAAGTCTTGGATACGATCCACAGACAACCCTATACACATCAATGTAAAACACCAAGAGTACCGACTCAAATACCTACAGAAGATCTGTACCACTCGCACTCAACGGTCGGGGTATACTCAACAAGAGATTGGCGACCGGTTACACTCAGCTTTTGTTAAGAGTACCGGGGACGGAGAAAGTTTGGAGATACTCCACATTTCAGATACTTCAACCAAAACTTCGATTTCACTGATAGAGGAAGAGCTTGCCATCCTAACATCCAAAAGGAAGCAAAAGCTTGGACAAAAGAAAGGAAATTACTCCGACGCCAACAAGATCTGATAGATAAGGAAACTTCCCTAGAGAAGAGGTCATTTATCCGACGCAGACAATGGGGACCTCCGATAAGGATTCCAGAGAAAGTGGACAGATATGATTCAGAAGCCATTGCAAAGATGTGGAACATCAGTGTTAAGAGGGCCGAAGAAACGATTAAGGTCACTGCCCAGGAAGGCATAAGAAACCTTACACAACCAATCACCCGAAGGCTAAAGACCCAAAAGTGGAGAAACAGGAAAGTACTAAATGTTGTTACTCTAAAAATCGACCGAAAGGATAGGATAATTAAAATTTAAAGAGATGTGAGCTCAGAGAGAGGCTCTTAATTTTACTGTGTATATTACTGTATTCGACCGGTATCCCTGTGTTATTCTTGTTGTATGTAGGAATGTCTAAACCGGTCATCGTAGATCATGTGTAATTTGTCATAAGACAGAGAACACATGATGTGACGTAGATATCTTGATACTTGAAGTCATTTTATCTCTGTAGGATAAGGAGTATAAGTAACTTTTCAAGCGTAGAATGGATATAATTCCTGTAGAACGTACGTAAGTACAGTACGCGTATTTTTGACCGACAACACACCCCTTGATTCAACACTTAGTGAAGGAATGTTGAATTACAAGAAGTCGGTTCTCCATCTTGTAGAACTCTAAAAACTTAAGTAGGGGCTTGTATATTGAATCGGATGATTGTAATCGTAGAATTGAAAGATTGATATCACGTACCATGAGACATCAATGAGGAAGGAGAGGTACTTGAGTATGTAGAGGTCGCGAAATTGACAGGAAGGTTAATCGGAGGTTCGAAGACGATTGATTGGTGGTAGAAGAGTTACCAATCGTAATTGAGGGATTGTAGAATCGAACGTCAATTCCACAGTTGGTAGAAGTTGCATCGAAGGGATGCAAGAAGACTGAGGGAAAAGAAGAATGATGCTGGAGTGATTTGTATTGGGGGGATCAATCGTAGGGTCGATGGGATAGAAGATCGAGATCAGAGCGGTATTTGTAACCGGAGTAGTATCGAGACATAGATATTCATTTGAACATCACGGTTGTAGTCAAAGTGATGACAATTGATCGTCAAATACGATTGCTAGATCGTAGGAATTGATATGGTCGTAGACTCGAATCGTAGTTCTTAGAGAGGAATGGAACATCGGTAATTGATTGATTGGAGTATCAAGAAGAATCGTAGAGATTGATGGACTCGTATCTTTCAAGAGTAGATTGGAGAATCAGAATCGACGCATGGAAACTTGATCGTAGAGAGTCGTAGAATAGAGTTGATCCGAACGGAGGAATCAACTGTATCAATTGAACTGGAACAGAAGGCTCCATTGAAGATTGCAACGGATTCGAACCGGATACTTGGAAGTGAGATCGATCAGTATCGAGTCTTGGGATAATCGGAATCAATCGTAGAAATTGATTGTGAAACTGATTGTGAAACGAATCGTAGAGTTCATGCCATATCAAGCGTAGGAAAGAATTCAATGGGATGTAGTCGTAGAAGTGGAGGATAAGACGAAGGGGATCCTCAACAGATGGGAGTCATACTCGCGAAGATGAGATTGGCTTATCGTAGAATTGCATAGAGACGTGTCATAGAAACGAATGAAACATGGAAATGAATGGAGTCGGAGGGGATTCATATCTGACTTGGAAGGAAGAAGATCCTCTATCAATTCCAGAAACAGATGGAAAGGATTGAGATTGGGGAATCCGAATCGCCTTTTATAAACTTGATTGGTGTCAGAGGGATCTACAATAGTATAAATCGAATGTTGAGCCGAGTTTCAATTCAATTGTCGAAGTGAACGTGATGGATTAAATTGTGGAAGATAAGATTGGACAATCAGAAGTGACGCATAGAGGCTTGGATCGTGTCATTGTGTGATACCGTAGAATAGGATGGGTCTCGAGACGTGTCTTTGGAGAAGAGGAAGACGGACCAAGAAATCGATTCATTGATTGAAGATTTGGAAAAGAGATCAATTGGACTGGAGCAGAGGGCTCCAATGCCCATCGGTAGACTCCTTCTGTGTGAGATCTGATCTAGCTCGTGTGTTAGTCACGCTTGGAATCATTTCTTCGTCTTGATACCGTCAGAACCGGCAACACACCCCTTGATTCGAAACTTGGTGGAGGAGTGGCGAATTATCAGTCGGTTCGTTGATTTGTTTTCAGTGGGATCTTCTTCCATGCGCGCAATGGTAAGGAAATTTGTTGAGGCTTATGAGAAAAAACTCTGTAAGGCAGATGTGTCCATGTTAAGCGGCATGTGGTGATCCAGTGCACACCCCTTGATTCAGATGCACACCCCTCGATTCAACACTTATGGGATTGAATTCCATGGTTCAATCGAATTCCATGGTGGTGAATGATACAAAACCGTAGGGCGAATGTCATAGTTGTATCGAATTCCATGGTTGTACCGTAGAAACAAAAGTGAGGATGCCAAAAGTTGATCTAATCAAAGACAGTCGAATCATGGAATCGTTGGGTCGTAGGTCTGATCGTAGGGTTGGAATGTGTATCCATGTGATGATCATCAAACCAAAGTTGATTGATTTGTCGAGGAAGACATCGATGCGTGATTGATCATTGCCGATGATTGCGGAGATTGGATCAACCGTGTGATCGTAGGAGAAGGCAAGTGATGGGTCTTGGAATGAAGCGTGGATTGGGGAATCCGAATCGATTCATAGGAGCTTGATTGTAGATGGTCGTAGATTCAATTGTGGAATGATATCAAAGGGAAGAAGAGATTGCAGAATCAAATGTCAACGAAGGGGATAAATGCTGAGATCCATCAGTGCCAAGCGTAGTATAAAAGTCAAATATTGAGAATTGCTCGTTTCAACGTTGGTGGAGAGGGGAGACGGATCGATTGACCTGTAGTTGTTGATCATTGGGGAGCTAGACGGAGGGGAGATCAACAAGGAGAATGGATTTCTTTATCGTAATCGATCACTATTGGAGGATTCGATCGGAATGTCCCTGTACCGGAGCCATGTTCAAGGCTCGATGGAGAATCTCAACGGAGGGGAGATCAATGCCCAGATTAGAAATCGATTGGTTCGTGGCCAGCAGAGTAGAGACGCTGAAAAGAGATGGATTATACGTAGGATAAAGTCTAACGTCGAGGATTGATTGCTCCAAGCCGTAGGATAGAATCGTACGATGGGAATGTAGTAGGAATCAACCGGCGTGGATTGCGCTGGGGATCAGAGTCGTCTTGTATAAACGTAGAATTGGAATCAACTTTCATGAAGGGTGGAGGAACAAGTGAAGATCGACTAATGGAGGATGAAGAGCGAGGATGCCGTAGAAATACGAATAGACGTGTCCTTGGAGAGGAGGAAGACGGACCAACGGCAAGTAGTAGGTGCGGAATCAAACGTGTTGTTCGATCGGTGGATCGACTGGTAGATTGTAGGATGTTGGAAATCAAGTACATTAAATTGCTGGAATCCGCTTGTGGTGGGGTTACATGAACCGGTGACACACCCCTTGATTCAACACGGAGTGAGGGAGTGTTGAATTATTTGTCGGTTCATGGAGAGTGGTTTGAGGCAACGAACGATGGATGAGGAAGTTGCGGGCGTCTGCAAGGCGCAGTCAAACGTATGAGAAAACCAATTCATTGACAGTCGTGGCTTCCATTTCGGAAGGATCAGAAGGAAGGGCCTTGGAAGGGGAATTGATGGACCGGAGTTCTCTTGGATCAAGCCATAGAAACCGATTGATCGTAGATGGAATCGTGGATCTTGATTGTAGACTAGGAAGCTCGAATGGAATGAGATGGACCATGTATCATATCGTAGAGCAGATGTGAGAAATAAAAAAATCGTAGATGGGGGGTACAAAACGGTATCCTCATCAGCGGGAGACCCAAACTGTACACCGTAGAGTTGGAAGCGAAGAATGGACCGAAGAGAGGCGGAACCAAGAGAACGGCGAAGATCCAAACAAAAGGAAGATGGGAAGGAACGTTCGTTGTAGAAGCACTCTAGGGTGCAGAAGAACAATCAAAGATGGGCTGCCTGAAGGGAAAAGGGCTCGGAGTTTGTTATTGAGAGGAGACCAAAGAACGCTTGAGTAGACTTGTGGTAGCCAAAGAGAGGATAGGAGGATCGGTATGGAGCCACATAAGTAAATCGAGGTGCATCATAATGGAGAATTTGGATCAATCGTAAAGATCGATAGGAGGATCGGTATCAAAGATGAAGGGCGAATTGTAGAGATCGATTGATCAAACCGTGAATCGTAACCCAAGGCTTGATCCAGAAATTTAATTGCATCGATTTTGCATAGATCAAGCCATCGGAAATTTTCTGTTGATACATAGCAGATGATGGATCTTGGTCGTAGACGAAACATAGATGCGACTGTGGAACAGTAGATGGAACCAATACACTGATACATAATCGATGCGTAGGGGATTGATAATCGATTCTGTAGATACAACCAACCATAGTTGAATTGTACGATATCAACTTGTAGCCACCAGGCTTGGAATGAATCATAAAAAGCGGTTTGTAGGCAATCAATTCGTGGAGACCAACGTGAAATGGCAAATAGTCATGATGGCTGTCTTGTACAGAAGAAAATGCCCCTGCAAGATCGTCGGAATGTC
The DNA here is from genome assembly GCA_037355745.1 of Pseudo-nitzschia multiseries. Classification (NCBI taxonomy): domain Eukaryota; phylum Bacillariophyta; class Bacillariophyceae; order Bacillariales; family Bacillariaceae; genus Pseudo-nitzschia; species Pseudo-nitzschia multiseries. The sequence goes on from CM074785.1 coordinate 27,252,409, forward strand.
AACATGGCGACGAGGGAGGTAATTTGGTGAAGAAAAGCAACTGCCTGTGGATGGGGAAGGTGCAGTTGGTGGCAATGTTCAGTCAAAAGTGTCGTAAAACCAATTCATCGACAAGATGTTGGCATATAGATGATACAGATTGACCTTGAGGGCATCCTGATGGCGTTTGGAGAGTCGAAGGACAAGCGGATGATTCGGTTGGGATGAAGTTGGATTATGGCATGGAGATTGCAATGATCGGATGTATGCAAGAGCGGCGTTTGGAAGATCAGTGTCCTCGGTGAGTGTCTCAGGTGGTTGTCGTGTGATGCACGACGAAGGCTGAGGTGAGGGAACAGACTTGGGCACGCGCCAGAATGTTGCTATTTCATTCTGAGGGTTGAATGTCCATCCAAAGCTAGTTGGTACAGAAGGTAGAACAGAACGATGACCAAATCTAGTCAATGCAGAAGGCGATACAGATGGTGTGATCACAGTGGAAGGCTTGTCCTGACGTTGAAGAGGAGGACTTGAAGAGGTGGCACATAGGAAGGAGTCAGAGCGAATGCGGCGGAAGGAGGCCGATTCACTGTTGGGAGAATAAGTCCATGTCCAGATGTAACGGGGAGCTTTGACGGAGTGAGTATTGGGAATGGGACCAACGGCTGGTTGAAGGGGACCCACGTTGGCTGTGACCGTGGAAGCGCCAGCACGAGGGATCAGAACATGGTCGGGAACAATGGTACTGTTGGGGGACTCAGAAGTAGATGCCACAGCAACTTGGATAGTCGGTTTGACCTCAGAGTCGACGGGTTTGATAGGGAAAGTTGAGATGGCAGCCGCAGGACGAGTACTAGTCTTAGGGCGCTTTCTCTTGGGAGGTAGGGCTTGCTGGACCGTTTCACCATTCCGTTCTCGTTTGAATTGTTCAATGAGTTTATTATTGAATTGTAGCTTGTTGTTTGTTTGCGTGTGGAAGGGAGTTTTGCGTTGCAACATTGCTTCATCTAATGGGACACCATACCCAGGGTCGTAGACTTTGTGAAATTCATATGGGTACCAATCTTTGTGGAATTCCCAACTGAAGATGGTCAGGACCAATCTGACGATTGGGTCTCCATTATTTGCGCGTCTCGCTGCCTTATCTAGTCCACGTTTGTCTCGAACTCGGGATCTCGCGTGGTCTTTCACATGGCAAAAGATGGCGGAATTGGAGATTAACAAGGCAATACGTTGTTTGTGGGCTTGAAATACTTCAGACGCAGGGAGTTCATCCACGATGGCTGCGACAATGAGGGATTTGAGAACAGGGATTGGATCTGGTCGGAGAGTCTCGACACCATCCTCGTCAACAAGGAACAGGCTGGCAATATTTGGCAACGTCTGCGCAAAAGCGGCATTGAGTTGCCATTGTTTATTGCCGCATCCTGAAATGGTGGCCAAATGAGAAGTGTATGCCACGGACTTCATTCCAGCTGATGGCGGGTTCTGGCATGATGTGGCTGGAGGGAGAACGGGATTTGCAGTTAAGTATCGAGTGATCGTCGGAACGAGCCTCGGAGGTGCAGAAAGATCGAAGGAATGTTCCGAAGAAACGTTTGGCGGGGAAGAGTTGTCCGGAGCAGAAGGGGTATTCTCTAGATTGTTGGAGAAACAATTTTCGGAAATAATGATCGGTTATCAAAATATCGAATGATCGTCGGAACGATCCTCGGAGGTGCAGAAATAACCGAAGGAATCGATGGTCGAACCTGCGAAGGAAGAAGTGATTCGCTGACCGGATGGAGACAAAGAAATGGTGGAATGGGAGGAGCAAGGAATTCGTATTTGTGCACTCAATCGAAGTTGTTGGAGCCGTTGGAATTTTCCGGATGGCGTTGAGGGAGAGGGGAATTCGCAGTTGTATCGACGGTCAAATGATCGATCGAAGGAAGATTGGAATGAGGCGCTCAACAGCGGGCTCACAACAATCCGGAGGAGATCTGAGAGAGATTGGAAGGGAGTCGCTCACCAGCAGGCTCACAATGATCTCGATTAGATCTGAGGGATTCCTTTAGTGGGTGTTTTGATTGGGTAATCCGCGTCGGAAGGAGATAATCGGTGGAGTCGACGAAATGACCGAGCGTAGGTGCATGGGATGACCAAAATAATATTCACAGATTGTGATCGTACTTTGAGGAGCAGTTATTGAATTGTCGACGTCGGCCTTGGATGTGTATTACAGAAGGAGAGTCTTGGTAGAAGGATCTGTAGACACAGTGGGTCGGCAATCGATATATTGAAATGACCGAATGAAGGTGCGGCCGTGTCAACGGGAAGACCGAAGAAATGTTCCGAAGGAGGAAACTCGAAGTAAATCGAAGTATTGATTTAATGTCGTTGTTGTAGGCCGTGGAGGTAAACAGGGTAGATGTTGCTGTGGTTGTCGGCGTCCTATCGTTCGATGTGGCGTCGACGTCAATGATATTGATTTGGTGTTGTGTGTCGGCGTCGGCTTGTCGAGCGGTTAATCGTAATCGTAATCGTTCGATCGTCGTCCTTGGATGTGTATTAGTACTTTGCAGGGGCCCTGTGGAGTTGTTGCATACGTAGTTATTGTATGTATTGTAAGTATGTGTCAGTAAAGTTATGGTAAGAAGTTCTACGATTAAAATATAACTCAGTCATGAACCCAAAAACCCACTAGGTTTGAGCACTGTGCAAATCCTGCAAGTCCATGACCAAAATAAAACTCAGTCATCAATACAAAAACCCACCCAATTTTCGCACAGTGCAAATCTGTCCAGTCCCTAACCAAAATATAACTCAGTCATCAACCAAAATTCACCATAATTTAGCACAGTGCAAATCCTGCCAGTCCCCGACCAAAATATAACTAAGTAATAAACCCAAAAACCCACATGATTTGAACACAGTGCAAATCTTTCCATTCCCTAACCAAAATATAATTAGATCGTTAACCCTAAAACTCACCAGATTTGAACACAGTGCAAATCTTTCCAGTCCCTAACCCGATTTTTGCACAGTGCAAATCTTTTCAGTCCCGAACCAAAATATAATTAAATCGTCAACCCTAAAACAAAAACCCACCAGATTTAGACACAGTGCAAATCTTTCAAGTCCCTAACCAAAATATAACTGAGTCATCAATTCAAAAACAAACCAGATTTTAGCACAGTGCAAATCCTGCCAATTCCCGATTAAAATATAACTCAGTCGTAAACCCAAAAACCCACTAGATTTTAACTCAGTGCAAATCCTGCCAATCCCAGACTAAAATATAACTCAGTCATCAACCCAAAAATCCAAAAGATTTTAGCATAGTGCAAATCCTGCCAATCCCCGACTAGAATATAACTCAGTCATCAACCCAAAAACCAACCAGATTTGAACAAAGTGCAAATCTTTTCAGTCCCGAACCAAAATATAATTAAATTGTCATGCCTAAAACCCACAAGATTTGAACACAGTGCAAATTTTTCCAGTCCCTAACCAAAATGTAACTCAGTCATCAACCCAAACCCCACCTTTTTTTTAGACAAGTGCAAATCCTGCCAATTCCCGATTAAAATATAACTCAGTCATCAACCCAAAAACCCACTAGATTTTAGCACAGTGCCAATCCTGCCAATCCCTGACTAAATTATATCTCAGTCATCAACCCAAAAACTCACCAGATTTTAGCGCAGTGCAAATCCTGCCAGTCCCCAACTAAAATATAACACAGTCATCAACCCAAAAACCAACCAGATTTAGACACAGTGCAAATCCTGCAATATTCCCCGACTAAAATATAACTCAGTCATCAACCCAAAAACCCACCAGATTTTAGCACAGTGGAAATCTTGCCAATCCCCGACTAAAATATAACTCAGTCATCAACCCAAAAACCAACCCGATTTGAACACAGTGCAAATCCTGCCAATTCCCAACTAAAATATAACTCAATCATCAACCCAAAAACCAACCAGATTTGAACACAGTGCAAATCTTTTCAGTCCCGAACCAAAATATAATTAAATCGTCAACCCTAAAACAAAAACCCACCAGATTTAGAAACAGTGCAAATCTTTCAAGTCCCTAACCAAAATATAACTGAGTCATCAATTCAAAAACAAACCAGATTTTAGCACAGTGCAAATCCTGCCAATTCCCGATTAAAATATAACTCAGTCGTAAACCCAAAAACCCACTAGATTTTAAGCTCAGTGCAAATCCTGCCAATCCCTGACTAAAATATAACTCAGTCATCAACCCAAAAATCCAACAGATTTTAGCATAGTGCAAATCCTGCCAATCCCCGACTAGAATATAACTCAGTCATCAACCCAAAAACCAACCAGATTTGAACAAAGTGCAAATCTTTTCAGTCCCGAACCAAAATATAATTAAATTGTCATGCCTAAAACCCACAAGATTTGAACACAGTGCAAATTTTTCCAGTCCCTAACCAAAATGTAACTCAGTCATCAACCCAAACCCCACCTTTTTTTTAGACAAGTGCAAATCCTGCCAATTCCCGATTAAAATATAACTCAGTCATCAACCCAAAAACCCACTAGATTTTAGCACAGTGCCAATCCTGCCAATCCCTGACTAAAATATATCTCAGTCATCAACCCAAAAACTCACCAGATTTTAGCGCAGTGCAAATCCTGCCAGTCCCCGACTAAAATATAACACAGTCATCAACCCAAAAACCAACCAGATTTAGACACAGTGCAAATCCTGCAAATTCCCCACTAAAATATAACTCAGTCATCAACCCAAAAACCAACCAGATTTTAGCACAGTGGAAATCTTGCCAATCCCCGACTAGAATATAACTCAGTCATCAACCCAAAAACCAACCCGATTTGAACACAGTGCAAATCTTTTCAGTCCCGAACCAAAATATAATTAAATTCGTCAACCCTAAAACCCACCAGATTTAGACACAGTGCAAATCTTTCCAGTCCCTAACCAAAATATAACTCAGTCATCAATTCAAAAACCAACCAGATTTTAGCACAGTGCAAATCCTGCCAATTCCCGACTAAAATATAACTCAGTCAATAACCCAAAAACCCACCAGATTTTAGCACTGTGCAAATCCTGCCAATCCCCGACTAAAATATAACACAGACATCAACCCAAAAACCAACCAGATTTTAGCACAGTGCAAATCCTGCCAATCCCTGACTAAAATATAACTAAGTAATAAACCCAAAAACCCACATGATTTGAACACAGTGCAAATCTTTCCATTCCCTAACCAAAATATAATTAAATCGTTAACCCTAAAACTCACCAGATTTGAACACAGTGCAAATCTTTCCAGTCCCTAACCAAAATATAACTCAGTCATCAATTCAAAAACCAACCAGATTTTAGCACAGTGCAAATTTTGCCAATTCCCGACTAAAATATAACTCAGTCATCAACCCAAAAACCATTCAGATTTTATGACTGTGCAAATCCTGCCAGTCCCCAACCAAAATATAACACAGTCATCAACCCAAAAACCAACCAGATTTTAGCACAGTGGAAATACTGCCAATCACCGACTAAAATATAATTCAGCCATCAACCAAAAAACAAACCAGATTTGAACACAGTGCAAATCTTTTCAGTCCCAAACCAAAATATGTTTAAATTGTCAATCCTAAAACCCACCAGATTTGAACACGGTGCAAATCTTTCAAGTCCCTAACCAAAATATAACTGAGTCATCAATTCAAAAACAAACCAGATTTTAGCACAGTGCAAATCCTGCCAATTCCCGACTAAAATATAACTCAGTCATCAACCCAAAAACCCATCAGATTTGTTGTCGGCGAAAAAATACGGACTTTGTCGGCATCAAATTCGATCGAAAAAGCCGACAAAACGAACGAAACGACGACCGAGGTGCGGAATACGAGAACAATCAAGCGTTAGAATCAAATGCACCTCCACTACTTGGAAATCCCTAAGTGGTAAAAACGATATCACTTAGGACTACAAACAAAAGTACAGTAATCGGTTGGAAACAAGACATATCCAAAGACCTGACCAATAAGTGAACACTTGGAATCCATAAGTACATTCAAAAGAATATACTTGATATCCCGTGAGGAAATTACTTATTGCAATCAAGAAAATCAATACCGATTCCAGATGGGCCTCATATCTAGCATATATACCACGAACAAGCATACGCCCCATCGAACAGATTACCTAACAACATGAATGACCGATACCGCCAAATGACCAATACAGTAAGACCGACACGACGCTAATACAGCAACAGCAACGACAGTATCGGTACGGGAATGGTAACAAATAACCGGGCAAGATCTCTACCATGTAAAATACAGCAGAGAGCCCCGATACAGTGAAAATACCCAGTAAAAATAAGAGCCTCTCTTTGAGCTCACATCTCTTTAAATTTAAACAATTCGTTATACCTATCCGGTCGATTTTTAGAGTAACAACAGGTTATAGAGCCCTTATACCTTCCACTAACAAGTGTCTCAAAGTTTATGGGGGGGACGCGGCTGACGCATATGCCCATTCTCCAGGGCCCAACATCCCTACATACATGACTATTGACGATGCATATGCAGAATGGTACAGACACAAGCATGACAAGGACATAGACAGACGATTGGTGCTTCCAGTCCTTCGAGCACTTCAAGGCCACCCAGAATCTGGAAGACTCTGGGAAACCCACATCAACAAGATCTTGAAAGGTCCCGATCTCAACTTCAAAACCACCACACATGACAGGACGATCTACACGACAGTTTTTGAAGGTGAAACGGTTTACATGCTGAGACAAGTTGACGATTTTGCACTGGCTTGCACATCAGAATCCATATCTGACAAGATCTATGACATAATTGGCGCAAAGCTGAAGCTTCCTAGAGAAGATACTGTCCCCTTCACCAAAATGGGATTGCTTGAAGACTTCAATGGAATTGATGTCAAACAGACAGCTGACTACATTGAACTGTCCTGTGCGAACTACATTGACAGAATCATGACATCCCATGGTTGGGAGACTGACTCTAAAATGAAACCTCACTCCAAGCCTTCAGCACCATTATCAACGGAAGTATTGAGTCAACTTCAATCACACACGAATGGACCATTAGAAGGCACCAAGGAACATGCTGAATTGCAATCCACATCTGGCTTCTCCTACAGGACACTCTTAGGTGAAATGATGTTTGCATATGTGAGTTGCCGGCCAGACATTGGCTACGCAGTGACTCTAATGTCAAAATACAGTTCCAATCCCACCGCCTTCCACTATTCAAGTCTGAAGAACATCGCTCGATATCTCAGAACAACCAGGTCCTGGGGTATTAGATTCTACAGACCAAATGCCGAGCCAACTTTGTCACCAGGGGAACCATACAACGATGCAGTCCAAGATCCATCACTCCCAACATTCCCGGAAGACATCAAGCAAGCCAAACTGATGTGTTTTGTGGACGCCGCATATGGAAATGATCCAAAACACCGGAGGTCCACCACAGGATACGTCTTCACTTATGCTGGTGGAGCAATTGTTTACAGATCCAAAGCTCAGTCACTTACTGCACAGAGTTCTACCGAAGCCGAGTTCATTGCTGCAGTGACAGCAGCCAAAACAGCCAGATATCTCAGATCCATACTCAGGGAATTAGGATTCATCCAAGTTGGCCCAACTCCGATCTATGAAGACAATGCATCAGCAATTGAAATCATCAATGCCCAGAAGCCAACTGAAAGGACCAGGCATATTGAAATCAGGTTCTTTGCCATTCAAGCATGGAAAGAAAATGGTGAAATCAATATGATTCATATTCCTGGAGTTATCAACCCGGCTGATGACCTAACCAAACCATTGGGATGGATCTTGCACGCCCGTCATGCAAGATACATCATGGGACACTACCCAGGTTAAATCAGTCACCCAACCGATTCAGCTTAAACGTCCGATCGATCAATGGATAGGACGACGATTCGATCCGATCCGATCCGATAAAAATGTTTGATCTATCAATCAATAACACGTCGATATAATTCCTGGCTACATAACCGACTCTAATATACTCCGACAGTAATCCAACCTTGAATGAAAATACATGTTGGATCAAGGGGTGTGTTGTCGGCGAAAAAATACGGACTTTGTCGGCATCAAATTCGATCGAAAAAGCCGACAAAACGAACGAAACGACGACCGAGGTGCGGAATACGAGAACAATCAAGCGTTAGAATCAAATGCACCTCCACTACTTGGAAATCCCTAAGTGGTAAAAACGATATCACTTAGGACTACAAACAAAAGACAGTAATCGGTTGGAAACAAGACATATCCAAAGACCTGACCAATAAGTGAACACTTGGAATCCATAAGTACATTCAAAAGAATATACTTGATATCCCGTGAGGAAATTACTTATTGCAATCAAGAAAATCAATACCGATTCCAGATGGGCCTCATATCTAGCATATATACCACGAACAAGCATACGCCCCATCGAACAGATTACCTAACAACATGAATGACCGATACCGCCAAATGACCAATACAGTAAGACCGACACGACGCTAATACAGCAACAGCAACGACAGTATCGGTACGGGAATGGTAACAAATAACCGGGCAAGATCTCTACCATGTAAAATACAGCAGAGAGCCCCGATACAGTGAAAATACCCAGTAAAAATAAGAGCCTCTCTTTGAGCTCACATCTCTTTAAATTTAAACAATTCGTTATACCTATCCGGTCGATTTTTAGAGTAACAACAAGATTTGAACACAGTGCAAATCTTTCCAGTCCCTAATCAAAATATAACTCAGCCATCAACCCAAAAACCAACCAGATTTAAGCACAGTGCAAATCCTACCAATCCACGACTAAAATATAACTCAGTCATCAACCCAAAAACCAACCAGATTTGAACGCAGTGCAAATCTTTTCAGTCCCGAACCAAAATATAATTAAATTGTCATGCCTAAAACCCACAAGATTTGAACACAGTGCAAATTTTTCCAGTCCCTAACCAAAATAGTAACTCAGTCATCAACCCAAACCCCACCTTTTTTTTAGACAAGTGCAAATCCTGCCAATTCCCGATTAAAATATAACTCAGTCATCAACCCAAAAACCCACTAGATTTTAGCACAGTGCCAATCCTGCCAATCCCTGACTAAAATATATCTCAGTCATCAACCCAAAAACTCACCAGATTTTAGCGCAGTGCAAATCCTGCCAGTCCCCGACTAAAATATAACACAGTCATCAACCCAAAAACCAACCAGATTTAGACACAGTGCAAATCCTGCATATTCCCGACTAAAATATAACTCAGTCATCAACCCAAAAACCAACCAGATTTTAGCAAAGTGGAAATCTTGCCAATCCCCGACTAAAATACAACTCAGTCATCAACCCAAAAACCAACCCGATTTGAACACAGTGCAAATTTTTTCAGTCCCGAACCAAAATATAATTAAATCGTCAACCCTAAAACCCACCAGATTTAGACACAGTGCAAATCTTTCCAGTCCCTAACCAAAATATAGCTCAGTCATCAATTCAAAAACCAACCAGATTTTAGCACAGTGCAAATCCTGCCAATTCCCGACTAAAATATAACTCAGTCAATAACCCAAAAACCCACCAGATTTTAGCACTGTGCAAATCCTGCCAATCCCCGACTAAAATATAACACAGTCATCAACCCAAAAACCAACCAGATTTTAGCACAGTGCAAATCCTGCCAATCCCTGACTAAAATATAACTCAGTCATCAACCCAAAAACCAACCCGATTTGAACACAGTGCAAATCTTTTCAGTCCCGAACCAAAATATAATTAAATCGTCAACCCTAAAACCCACCAGATTTAGACACAGTGCAAATCTTTCCAGTCCCTAACCAAAATATAACTCAGTCATCAATTCAAAAACCAACCAGATTTTACCACAGTGCAAATCCTGCCAATTCCCGACTAAAATATAACTCAGTCAATAACCCAAATACCCACCAGATTTTAGCACTGTGCAAATCCTGCCAATCCCCGACTAAAATATAACACAGTCATCAACCCAAAAACCAACCAGATTTTAGCACAGTGCAAATCCTGCCAATCCCTGACTAAAATATAACTCAGTCATCAACCCAAAAACCAACCCGATTTGAACACAGTGCAAATCTTTTCAGTCCCGAACCAAAATATAATTAAATCGTCAACCCTAAAACTCACCAGATTTAGACACAGTGCAAATCTTTCCAGTCCCTAACCAAAATATAACTCAGTCATCAATTCAAAAACCAACCAGATTTTAGCACAGTGCAAATCCTGCCAATTCCCGACTAAAATATAACTCAGTCAATAACCCAAATACCCACCAGATTTAAGCACTGTGCAAATCCTGCCAATCCCCGACTAAAATATAACACAGTCATCAACCCAAAAACCAACCAGATTTTAGCACAGTGCAAATCCTGCCAATCCCTGACTAAAATATAACTCAGTCATCAACCCAAAAACCAACCCGATTTGAACACAGTGCAAATCTTTTCAGTCCCGAACCAAAATATAATTAAATCGTCAACCCTAAAACCCACCAGATTTAGACACAGTGAAAATCTTTCCAGTCCCTAACCAAAATATAACTCAGTCGTAAACCCAAAAACCCACTAGATTTTAGCTCAGTGCAAATCCTGCCAATCCCTGACTAAAATATAACTCAGTCAATAACCCAAAAACCCACCAGATTTTAGCACTGTGCAAATCCTGCCAATCCCCGACTAAAATATAACACAGTCATCAACCCAAAAACCAACCAGATTTTAGCACAGTGCAAATCCTGCCAATCCCTGACTAAAATATAACTCAGTCATCAACCCAAAAACCAACCCGATTTGAACACAGTGCAAATCTTTTCAGTCCCAAACCAAAATAAACCTAAGTCATCAACCCAAAAACCAACCAGATTTTAGCACAGTGCAAATCCTGCCAATTCCCGACTAAAATATAACTCAGTCATCAACCCAAAAATCCACAAGATTTTAGCACAGTGCAAATCCTGCCGTTCCCCGATCAAAATATAACGCAGTCATCAACCCAAAAACCCACCAAATTTTAGCATTGTGCAAATCCTGCCAATCCCTGACTAAAATATAACACAGTCATCAACCCAAAAACCCACAAGATTTTAGCACAGTGGAAATCCTGCCAATTCCCGACTAAAATATAACTCAGCCATCAACCCAAAAACCAACCAGAGTTGAACACAGTGCAAATCTTTTCAGTCCCAAACCAAAATAAACCTATGTCATCAATTCAGAAATCAACCAGATTTTAGCACAGTGCAAATCCTGCCAATTCCCGACTAAAATATAACTCAGTCATCAACCCAAAAACCCACAAGATTTTAGCACTGTGCAAATCCTGCCGTTCCCCGATCAAAATATAACGCAGTCATCAACCCAAAAACCCACCAAATTTTAGCATTGTGCAAATCCTGCCAATCCCCGACTAAAATATAACACAGTCATCAACCCAAAAACCAGCCAGATTTTAGCACAGTGGAAATCCTGCCAATTCCCGACTAAAATATAACTCAGTCATCAACCCAAAAACCAACCAGATTTGAACACAGTGCAAATCTTTTCAGTCCCGAACCAAAATATAATTAAATCGTCAACCCTAAAACAAAAACCCACCAGATTTAGACACAGTGCAAATCTTTCAAGTCGCTAACCAAAATATAACTGAGTCATCAATTCAAAAACCAACCAGATTTTAGCACAGTGCAAATCCTGCCAATTCCCGATTAAAATATTACTCAGCCATCAACCCAAAAACCCACTAGATTTTAGCATTGTGCAAATCCTGCCAATCCCCGACTAAAATACAACTCAGTCAATAACCCAAAAACCCACCAGATTTTAGCACAGTGCAAATCCTGCCAATCCCTGACTAAAATATAACTCAGTCATCAACCCAAAAACCAACCCGATTTGAACACAGTGCAAATCTTTTCAGTCCCAAACCAAAATATACCTATGTCATCAATTCAGAAATCAACCAGATTTTAGCACAGTGCAAATCCTGCCAATTCCCGACTAAAATATAACTCAGTCATCAACCCAAAAACCCACAAGATTTTAGCACTGTGCAAATCCTGCCGTTCCCCGATCAAAATATAACGCAGTCATCAACCCAAAAACCCACCAAAAATTTAGCATTGTGCAAATCCTGCCAATCCCCGACTAAAATATAACACAGTCATCAACCCAAAAACCCACAAGATTTTAGCACAGTGGAAATCCTGCCAATTCCCGACTAAAATATAACTCAGCCATCAACCCAAAAACCAACCAGATTTGAACACAGTGCAAATTTTTTCAGTCCCCAACCAAAATATAATTAAATCGTCAACCCTAAAACTAAAACCCACCAGATTTAGACACAGTGCAAATCTTTCCAGTCTCTAACCAAAATATAACTGAGTCATCAATTCAAAAACCAACCAGATTTTAGCACAGTGCAAATCCTGCCAATTCCCGATTAAAATATTACTCAGTCATAAACCCAAAAACCCACTAGATTTTAGCTCAGTGCAAATCCTGCCAATCCCCAACTAATATACAACTCAGTCATCAACCCAAAAACCCACCAGATTTTAGCACAGTGCAAATCCTGCCAATCCCTGACTAAAATATAACTCAGTCATCAACCCAAAAACCAACCCGATTTGAACACAGTGCAAATCTTTTCAGTCCCAAACCAAAATAAACCTATGTCATCAATTCAGAAATCAACCAGATTTTAGCACAGTGCAAATCCTGCCAATTCCCGACTAAAATATAACTCAGCCATCAACCCAAAAACCAACCAGAGTTGAACACAGTGCAAATCTTTTCAGTCCCAAACCAAAATAAACCTATGTCATCAATTCAGAAATCAACCAGATTTTAGCACAGTGCAAATCCTGCCAATTCCCGACTAAAATATAACTCAGTCATCAACCCAAAAACCCACAAGATTTTAGCACTGTGCAAATCCTGCCGTTCCCCGATCAAAATATAACGCAGTCATCAACCCAAAAACCCACCAAATTTTAGCATTGTGCAAATCCTGCCAATCCCCGACTAAAATATAACACAGTCATCAACCCAAAAACCCACAAGATTTTAGCACAGTGGAAATCCTGCCAATTCCCGACTAAAATATAACTCAGCCATCAACCCAAAAACCAACCAGATTTGAACACAGTGCAAATCTTTTCAGTCCCGAACCAAAATATAATTAAATCGTCAACCCTAAAACTAAAACCCACCAGATTTAGACACAGTGCAAACCTTTCCAGTCCCTAACCAAAATATAACTCAGTCATCAATTCAAAAACCAACCAGATTTTAGCACAGTGCAAATCCCGCCAATTTACACTGTGCAAATCTTTCCAGTCTCTTACCAAAATATAATTCAATCGTGAACCAAAAAACCAACCATATTTGAACACAGTGCAAATCCTGCCGATCCCCGACCAAAATATAACTCCGTAATCAACCAAAAAACCCACCTGATTTGAAGACAGTGCAAATTCTGTTAATTTCCTATTGAAACTGGCTGTTGAGCTGATTCTTCCAAAGGCAAAGAAGAGCAACACGATCTGTAGCTGCAGGCCGGTTGAGGTGCCGGTCCGTTGTAATCTAATATTTCTCTGATATCCACTACGATTGAAGGCTCGGCGTTCAATCAGATCTATTCTGACTACCGGTGGGCTCAGTCAGTTAGATCTTAGGCTTGTAGTTCTACAGTAGGACGCAAGAACGTCCGATGCAAGGTTTAAGGTTGAATAATCAAATAATCTAAAAGTATAAGCGTGTTGGCTTGCTGGAGAGCAAGTTACCGCTTTAGAGTGTGCTGCCGCTAATACAGCACGATACGAGTATTTTATACGGTAAAATACCGTGTGTTTTGTACGGTATTACGGTGAATATCGTGTTGCCGCTAATACAACACGTATATTCGTGAGCAGAGTTTCGAACCTCTGCTGTCTTTTCTTGAAAACAAGACACTTAACAGAAGGTAGCATATGTTAACATCTGTCGTGTGTTCTTTCTTGGATCACTAAGTATCGGACTCGGTCGTAAGAATGAGCTCGGTATTGACGATCGATTCTTCTCCTCCAGTTGAGTATCGAACAGTAATTTTTTCGAGGTCTCATTATTTTCGATCTCGTACCTCTACCAACTTAGACACGAAAGGAATTTAATACTCCCCATGTGTCCACATGAAAGCATCCTCTAGTATCTGGTGCAGTCATCCCGCAACAGATCACCGGTGTTTCCACAGTAGTGAAAGATGGGCTTGAGTAAAGGATACACTACCGAGTGTCCCCAATGCTTGGTGAGGATGTCAGCGCAGTTATCCTTACCTGCAAGATGTTGCATGAGGATGAAACCTCTCGCGATCATGCTTCTAACATAGTGATATGATAGAATGTGATGCCTCTTGTGGAGCCTCGCATATGGGAATGTAGAGGTTTGGATCATCTTTTCATTGTCTCCCCATGTGTAGGATGTGTCGTGTACTCTAGTACCTAGATACCTGAATGACTGTCGAATGTCAACAATTTGCTCAATGCAGGTTCTAGCAGATACAAATTCGGCGCCAAAGGTTGCTGTTTCAGATGTTGCTTGCTTCTTGGAGAACCACATGATGGGGGTCTTGTTTGCAAAGTGCAGGATACCAGTGACAGCTTTACCACTTAGGATGTCATGCATTAAGTTTGCATCATAGAAATGAGACAATACAACTACCTTCCCTAGGGGTTTAGGGGCATCGCTTGGTAGGTCTTCAGAGTGCTCCCCATATATGGTATTGGACCAGTCCGTACTGTTGCCTTCAGTGAGTACAAAATCTGGTATGCCCACTCTGAATCTGATTTTGAAATGACGAAACTTAGAGATGTAACCATAGATTCTTTTGGCTCTGTTGAGATGGCCTTCCCTAGGTTGCACACGAAAGCTTGATAATGTCATGACAGCCGTCTGCACATCAAAACGTCCAATGGCAATGACCCACTGGAGTGAGCCCACCATGCTTTGATACTTTTGGATATCAGTATCACCTAGGAAGGATGTTGAGTCTAGCTCTGGGTGGTCGTTCTCAGCAAGTGGTGAATGGAATCTGGTGGTAGGTTTGCAGCCAAACATTTGTACATACGAGGCCTCCATTTTCTTGATGAACTTGATGGGGTTCATGCAGAGCACACCATGTTCATCTCTTTCGAATCCACATCCCAAATGAAAGTTCATTGGCCCAGAACCCTTTAATTTGAAATTATAAGGTTCAGACTGTAGTATTATCAGAAAGGGTTCGGGATTGGCCATACATAAGCAGAGGTCATCAACATATGTGCATATGAGCTCATATACTGGCTCCCCATGTTTGTTGTTGCCAGGCTTGATAAAGATCTCGGGCTCTGTCTTAGATCTTTCAAAACCCAGTTCAATGAGGCAGGCAGCAAGTAGATCACCAAAACACTTGCCAGATGATCGGAGGCCATATAGGGCCTTGTAAATCAATAGGAGGTGACCTTCTAGTGATCCAAATTCAGCGCCAGCCTTGATGCATACTTTCTCACAGGTAACAGCTTCAAGGTATGCATTACCAATGTCAGTTCCCCATGCTTCTAAGCTATTCAGTTCAGCAAGGAATAGGCACATGCGCAAGCCCCGAAGAGATACAACTCCTGCATATACACTGTGGACAGGAGTTTCAGTGAGATTGCCATTTGCAACTAGCCGGGCTTTGTGTCGACCATCATGCTTGACCGCATAAATCATGTGGACCTTGATCTGTTGGAAACCAATGGGTATTTTGCTAGCCTTGTAGATACCTTTGTCAATAAAGGTGTCATATTCTTGAAGCTGCGACATTTCCAGCGCTATGGCATCCTGCCATTTGGTATTGCCATTGGCTGTGTCAAACTGGATGGCTTCGTCATGGTTGCGAGGTACCTTGAATCCATACTGGTACTGTGGAGCAGTTCGAAAGGAGCGAAGTTTGGCTTGGTGGATTAGCCTGTCTAGCTTCTTGGTTCTTCGAGCAAGGGAAACAATGCGTTTGAGATGTTTCCAACCAGGTTGTATTAAATTCCTTTCGTGACCAGAAGTACCAAAGCTACCAAAGGGTAGATTTCCTATGCGCATGAATCAATGAGTCCCGTATTCATCTAAATAATCGATTCCCACGGCATATCGGTTCCCACGGCGCATCGATTCCCAACGCGCATAAACGGTGAGCAATCCCTGTCTTACGGTATTGCCATTGTTCTTCGGTGAGCAAACTCTGATTTCAGAAAATATCACACGAGCTACGGGAGCAATTCCTGACCTTAATGATAAACATTTCATGGAGTCTTCCTAACGGAACAAGAGAAGAAAACCGTTGGCATGTGATTCTCACACAATACATATACATGCATACAAATATATATGGTCAACGACTAATACATGCACGGAAATAATCAGCGAGTAATCTCAGCACTACGCAACAGCAGTTGCAACGTATTCATCTCAATAAAAGAGATATCTTGCATTTCGGCAAGATTTCACTTTATCTCATACTTTTAACATTCAACTGATTTATATCCCAAAATTCACACTAGTTGCTACCAACTACCTGTAATCTACATACTAAGGTCTGTCTCGCTGCAATCTGAATAAGTCACAGCAAGAGGAGATCTGGCGTTTCCCTAGTCTCGCCTGTAGTCCGATTATCCGTTGCCGAAAGTATCCAAACACAATTGTCACGCGTAGAGTACAATTGTTCGTATACTAACACACTAACACAGCGTTGCTGTTCGTCAGAAGCCTTTGAATCAGACTCTCAATGAATCGAATTCAGAAGGAAAATAATAGATTAACAGTCGCAAGCTCTAAGAAGGCTTGCACACAAGAAGGAACGGAATTGAACACAATCCCTACGCTGGCATATGCACGTCGCACATCGTACACGAAGCAGTTCCCAATCTCAGTCACCACGCAATTCTTTCCAAGGCTCCGAACCACCACAGATGCCGAACATACCATTGATGCCCGGCAATGCACTTGGAGGCGAAGAGAAGAATGACGCCGAAGTCACCACTATCGAACGCTTTCCCAGCTTCGATGCTGATATGAGAAAGATACTCATATCATTACTCAACGTAACAAGTGAGACTACTAGCAAGTTGTGCCTAGCTCTCAAAGAAGGCGGATTATGCGAGTGGAAGTCGTTCCTCGACGCAATTATCGAACCGGATTTTGCACGCGAACTTACCTATATGGAGCAAGGATTGGCAACGCATATCCCTTGATCCATCCAAAGGAGCATAGAAGCACTTGCGGATTTCGCTATCGACCTACAAGAAGAAGGTGTCGACCTAGAAGAAGACGAGAAGGACTGGAAAGATGTAAAGTCATATACATACAAGGAATTCCAGGCATTCCGCGTAGAGCGTGCCCAACGCTTACGTAACGAATCTACTCTGAACCCACCACCTCCTCCGGCGGGAAGTAACAAAAAGTCCCCTCAGCAGGTAAAGTAGGAATCATGGTGCCGAAAAGCACGAGATGAAAAGTCCTTTACACCCCTCACGAATGACTCGAGATTCGAACACTGGCTCGTCGGTTTCAAAGCTAAACTCGAGGCATACGGCATCGATACAGAGACATTCCTCGATGAAACTTGGCCTCCAGCCACGCTTGTGGGTTACACCCGTGATCTCTACGTCAAACAATGTGCCTTCTTCTGGGTACTAATGTTGGAAGTCTTCAAGAGTGACCTTTCTGCATCATGTGTGCACAGTCATTCTACCACTCGTGATGGACGCAAGGCTTACTTCGACTTCGTAAACCTTCATAGCCAATCAAAAGCAAAGGTATACGACAACTCGACCCAGCTACAAGCGTTGCTCAAGTTGAACCTCAACAATTGGAAGGAATCCAAAGTGAAATTCATCACACATTGGTTTGATGAATTGAATCACCTCAACAAGCTCCGTCCTCCCAACAAGCCCCTCGAGTACCATACCGTAAAATCAGCATTGTGTCAGGCATGCTATTCCAGCTTCCAGCTAAGCGAACAGTTTGCCAAAGTCAAGGATCCAGGTGGGACGAATAGCACCGTAACGGATGCAGTTGCCGAAGCCGCTGCTATCCACGATCTTAAAATCACGCTTTTACTCGAAGCAACTCGACTTGATTCCCAGTCTGCGATGTCTGCTCCTCGGTCGACCGTACGTGCACACGTTCATGATTTCTCTTCTGACTCGATCCAAAACCATAAGGACTATGCTCTCCCCATTGAATTTGAAGGAGACTATCAAGATTATGCTGTGTTCAAGGCTGGACGTACCCCTGACCCTACCACAAGGTTGCCTACAAACATATGGAAGGCCTTGTCACGTCAGGACATGAAGAGTTGGCTCAGTTTTTCTCCGGAAGGCAAGAAAATCGTGGTTGCCTCATTGCGACATGACTTACTTAACACGGACCAACCTGACCCCAACAGTGTCAAACCCATTACCCGGAAGGCATACCAACATGAACACTTGGTATCTTTCCAAGAAGACGGTACTTCGACCAAGGATGAGCATGCCAATTCCGCAGCAGACCTACATCCTGCTGTAGAGAATGATCGTAGAGGCGTTTTCCATGCATCCCTAGGTGTATACAAATCCACGACCTCCTCGTCTAAGGACCAGCGACCTCTCAAGTCTTCCGTGTCACCCGCGCATCCAGCTCGATTCCTTTCAAACAACCCTGACATTCAGTACAAAAAGGACGGTGACACCCAAATACCTGTCGGAACACCATCGTATTCCGCCAATTTTCACCAGTGGTATACTCCCGAGGATGATCTCACCTTTCCTAATGATGGTCCCGTAACGTCATACACATACCGTATACACAAAACTACGGTTACTAGCCCTGGTTTTGCCATGGTCGATCGCTAACAACCGGAATTAGAGTTGTTAAGTGAAGAACAGAATAAATGAAAGAATACGACGTAATAAGAAACGTAAATTACGAAATACGTATTACCGTACGTATTACGTTTTACGTACACGTAATACGTATTACGTATTACGTATTAGGTCTTACATATAGGTAATACCTAATACGTATACAACCACAACTAATCGAGATATACGGGTTATGACACGCGTATGTTTGATGTGGCAAATTGAGTATGATAAGAAACAGATCTAACAATCAGCGACAAGTACCAATCATGGACAGCCGGCTAAGTACTGTACCAATCTACTAAGTGACACGGGATTACTATGACTAAGTGCCAAGGCACTATCATGATAATCCATCACAAACGAATGAGACTTGATATACCTGGTTGGTTACACAGGCTTCACTATTGATCCAGAGAATATCTGAATCGCTTAATTAAGCGATCAATCGCTTAATAAGCAAACAACATGGGATAGCATGTGTTAACAAAAGGGCTAACACGAGAATACGCGGAACACTCCAATAGAGGTCCGGATTCTTAGATTAACCTAATTAGATCATAATTCAAATTACCAGTTATTGATTAACAGTCGCAGCTTCATACGAAAGATATATATCATACATACATACGAATTCGAATCAACCGAATCCGACAAAGTCTACAGAAAATCTACACAAAATATCCTACTGGTAATAATTATCCGAACGCGAAAACCATTCGCAATCGACCGACCATCGAAAATAACCCAAACTGAGAGACCATCCCACTGAAACAAAATCTAACACCACAGCCCAAATCTACTGAAACTTTAGCTTATCCCGTACACCATCACACAGACACCACTGAAAATAACACCATTGAAATCTGCAGAGCCAATAGAAAATACCTCGAAAATATCGACACGAAATAAAAACACCCCGAAAACAAAAACAACCTCGTAACAACCATCATGTTCTCTTCATCGGAAATGTTATCTTTATCGGAAATCCTCATAGTCACCTGCAGCTGCATCATAGCACCAGCAACCATGTATATCATGAACAACCAAACGGTCCAGGCCATCAAAAACCAAACAATGAGCAATGACCGAGAGAAGGCTAACCAAGTCAAGTGTGAGGAACGAGACATGGCCATCGAGAGATTGACTCATGAACTATTGAAACTCAAAGAAAAAGAGAAGGAGTACAAAAAGGATGCCCGCCAGCGCCTCAAGCCAAGACAAATTCAGGATTTCGACGGTAGCCAAGATAACTGGATCAAATGGAGATGCGATACCAAAGCAACACTCCATGCCACTGGACACCGAGACATCATGGAAAGTCGCGAAGCAGCCGACAATGACCATCCATTGAACAGTGCATTATGGGGTACATTACTGAACGCGTGCAGTGGAGGTAGCGCATCCTCCAAAGTTACTAGACACGAGGATGCCAGCGATGGTCATGCAGCATGGAAAGAATTGTTGGAATGGTACGATTCAGAGTCCCAACAAGAGGCCTATGCCGCAACAATGAAATTGAAATTGGAAGGGGTTAGACTACACCCTGGCGGCAACATTTCTGACTACATCAACAATTTTGAGAGCATCTACCAAAAAGGGAGTAAAATCCCACGGTTCAACATAAGAGAATGCGATGCCAAGAATACTTTTGCGCGCAACCTATTGGACCCCGACCTGGCTCAACTTAAAATGGAGCTCCAAGAAAGCCGAGCCAAGATGAACCTGGTGGAAATGGTGCAGAAGCTTAGAATCAGAGATGAGGAACTCCGATTGAATCTGCTGGCAGATAAAAACGACAATAAGCGTTCCATTTGCAGAGTTACAGAAGCCCAAGAACCACCAACAAAACGCCAACAATATGCACCTCCACCAGCCAGCGACGGTGTCCTAACTACGGTCCATCCCAATCTTAAAGGTATCTTACGAATCCCGCCTGCAACATGGGCCACCCTGTGCAAACCACACAGGGAATGGGTTCTCCTTTACAACCGATCTGCGCGTCACCAAGAATCACCTCCGCCGACACCAGCTGATATCACCCTTGGCGCTCCACAGGATGACGGCCTCAACAATACCGACATCTACCGCGCCACCAACACCAGGCCTAGACGTGTCAGGAGAATCTCCAAACCGGCACCCCCTACACATACAAGTCCATTAGCACCGTTGCCACCTCCTCCCGAGGATACAGAAGATAGTATCGGATCCATCAATGAATCCGCTCTTTTTCCCCCAGGGAGCACCGAACTTCGTACAGTCTGATTTCACCTGCATTCTGAGGGGGGAGACGATGCCGAGGACGATGGCACGCCACAAACAGCAAACCAACAGAATACAGGCCTCAGACCCAGAAGAAATCCAACCAGAAGGGCAAGAGCCGCATCCTTCTTTTCCACGGCCAGACGCTTGAAAATGACGCGACCAATCACATATGAAACAAGTGACAGTGAGAGCAGCGATGATGATAGTGGGGAGGAAGGAATACCTGATCTGGTGGAACGAACCGCGGTCTACAGCGACAGTGACGATGATAGCAACAAAACAGGCAAGAAAAAATGGCAGAGTAAATCCAATCCACCGATTGCGAGAAAGAAAAAGACTATTCAGGGTACACCAAGGAGACAACAACAACTGAAAACACTTAGACGATACCGTGAAGTAAAACCGGACGATAATATTGCAGTAATTGATAGTGGAGGGGGAAAACGCCCAACCATTACAGCCAGGACATGGACGAAAACAGGAGGAGATACAGGAATGACATCAGTAATGAAACCATACATGTCACAAGATGATGACGATCTAGTGGAATATCCGGTGTGCAGCGCAGCAACAAAAGCATTCATCCCAGGACGCCAGGAACCAGTGATACTACTAGTACACTATGCAACCTTCATCTCGCGAGACAAGGATTTTACAGATGGAGAATCACTCCTCACAACCATGGATATGGGTTCTCACAATGTATTGGTAAACGGAGTGCAACCCCAGATAAGTGACAAATGTGGAATCACAGTGGAAAATACATTCTTACCATTCAGCTACGATGACGAAAAAGTCTATTACCACATTACAAAACCAACAGAGGCAGAAATGAATGAATTGGAAGTCTTTGAATTAAACTCGCCGGCACCACCAAATATGAGACAGTACCCAATGTTGAGAAGGAAAAGATCGAGGGAAAAATTTGCTTTTGGTAATCTACCAATATTGGAATTGAGGAAGAGATTTGGAATGCTACCGGAAGAAACAGTGAGAAAAACACTAGAAAATACCACTCAATTTTACGAGGAAATCGAAGAAGAGAATCGGGCCATTCCAAGAAAACACTATAGGAAACGATTCAAAGCTTTCCACTACAAACGACAAAATGAGGATGTTAGTACCGATTACACCTTTTTCAGCCAAAAGACCTCATAAGGACATAATGGTGGTCAATTCTTCGCAGGCACAAAATCCAAGATGTGGTCGTTCCATCCATTAAAAACAGAGTCACAATGCACCAATGCCCTACTGGACTATCTCCGAGAAAGGGGAGCTCCCAATACAATTATCAGCGACAATGCCAAATCAGAAAAAGGAGTAAAATGGACCGAAATCATGCGACAAAATATGATCAAAACAAGAACTTCCGAGCCACACTACCATCATCAGAATCCAGCAGAATCAGAATGGGCTCGATTGTCGAAAATGATTCAAAACTGCCTGAGAATGTTTAAAGCCCCTATAGGATTGGCAAATTGGTGTTCTCTGTGGTGCGTTCAAATCAACAACCTAGCTGCAAGAAAATCGTTGGGATGGAAAGTGCCACAAGAAATATCACAAGGCTGGACACCAGATGTATCACATTTACGATTCCACTTCTACGAGCCAATATGGTGGTACAACCCAAGTTTCAAGTCACCTAAAAGCAACATGCGAAAAGGAAGATTCCTAGCGTTTGCTGATTCTACAGGAGACGCAATGACGTATTACATATTGACTGAACCAGAATCATCTAAGGAAAAACGACAGGTATTGATGAGATCAGTTGTGAGAACAAGAAGAAAAAATATTGGAACATAAGATGAATATGTGAATGATGACCCAGAAGCAGCGGAATTCCGACTATCAACCTCAGAGCACCAGCAGAATCTCAACGATATTCAAAGTACGGATGAAGTCCCATTATTGGTGCCAGGCGAAAAGTTTGATGCAACTAGCACGGGAATGGAATATTCAACCAGCAACAATCCACTTGATCAACCAGAATCTGAACAAACAGATCCAGGGGAGCAAGAAGAAGAAAATGCAGAAACCCAGCATGAAATTGAAAATTCGGATCAGGAGGCCCTTCCCAGTACAGTCGATGGAACCAATGACGCAGAAACATACAATAATATACTTGAAAGTAATGATACCAACCTGGACCTTACCTTTCGGAAAATACTGGGCCATTTTTGGAAAGACGGCATACTGATCCTTAAATCACAATATTTGGATGACCTGGAAGGAAACACTGTATTGAATACTCCATTCCCTCAACTACGAAAAGATGAGCCTGTTGCTTGTGCAAAATACATCACAAGATACATCATCGAAGCTGGCGGCCGAAGGGGTAGCCACCCCTTACTGGATTGGTCAAGATCGGTCCTCAAGCAAGATACAGCAATTACACGCCGCATTCGATTACTACAAGCCAGAAAACCACGTCGAAATACCAACCCGAAGAAAATGTCTAGAAACCAAAGACAAGCCAAGAAGAAAAACAAAGAAAAATTTGGACTACAAATTCCTAATACCTACCATGACTGTGTTCGGATCGATCAAGCTGCTGGGGATACTAAATGGCAAGACTCGATTCAAAAAGAGATGGACAATTTAAATCGACTCAAGTGCTTCAAATATCATCCAGCTGAGAAAGAATTCCCCAAGTCCGAAGGATGGCAACAAGCAAGGCTCAATATGATTTGGGATATCAAAAGTGAAGACAAACGATACAAGAGCCGGCTAGTTGCAGGGGGGCATTTGGTGGATTCTACTGAATATAATACATATTCCAGCCAAGTCAACAGCCTATCAGTTTACCTACTATTTCTCATCGCACAACACCAAAATCTCGACCTAATGACTGCAGATGTGGGAAACGCCTTTCCCACAGCACCGGTCCAAGAAAAAGTATGGTGCTGGGCCACAGATGAATTTGGAGACAAGAAAGGCTGCAAGGTGGAAATACAACGAGCTCTTTATGGACTAGCAGGTTCAGGACGCGCGTACGCGGATTTCTTTGCAGACACTCTGATGAATCTAGGATTCAGACCCTCCAGGGCTGACCCAGACCTTTGGATGAAACTGAGTGAAGACAACAAAAGCTACGACTACATTGGAACACATGTTGATGACCTTATGGTAGTGTCAAGGAAGCCTCAGGATTGGATTGCATTGATCGAACAGGAATTTGCACTCAGAAATATCGAATCTGAACCCGGATATTATTTGGGTACAAGCTTGACAAGAATAAAAGACGGAAGATTATTGTTGAACTCTACAAAATACATCTCAGAAGTACTAAGGAAATATCAAGACAAATACAATATCACTCTACGAAATGAGAACCTACCAATGAAAACGGACTGCCACCCAGAATTAGATGACTCAGAACTACTCAACAAATCGGGCCACAAGGAATTCCAACATATCATCGGCCTAGGATAATGGATAGTATTGTCCGGAAGAATAGACATTGCGTATGCCATTTCATCACTATCCAGATTTGCATCCGGACCAAGAGAAGGGCATCTACAAATGGCAAGACATGTGCTAGGATATTTGAAAAAATACAAAAAGAAAGGAATCCTGGTGGATCCACAATCACCCAAAATTCAGTCAATCGGGGAAGCAACAGTCAACTACGAAGAATTTACTCACCAATACAAGTACTACAAGGAAGAATTAGATCCGATGTTTCCAGCACCATTAATCGCAGAATTAGATGTAAATATCTTCTGTGACAGCGATCATGCGCATGATCTGGTAACAGGAAGAAGCATTACCGGTCTGATTGTATTTGTTGGATCAATGCCGGTATACTGGAAATCAAAACGACAAACATCAGTTCATACCAGCACATTTGGAGCAGAATTCACAGCGCTCAAAGACGCAGTGGCATTGGCCATTATGTTGAGGTACCACCTTCGATCCATGGGAATCCAAGTTACCAAGCCAACTGAAATCCATGTGGATAACAAAAGCGTGGTAATCAACTCAACCAATCCAGCAAGTACACTCAACAAGAAATCGATTGCACTAGCGTACCACTTTGTCAGACAACATCAAGCAGGAAAGGTAATCTCCATCAGCCATATCAAGTCTCATGAGAACTACGCGGATATACTAACAAAACCACTCAACAGTACTGCACTAAGAAGCCTGCTTAACGAGTTCATGACGATGTAAAGTTAAGTACAAAATAAAAGCGAGTAAAAACAATAATAACTGTCCACTTAATTCCTCGAACACAAATCCATGCCTAAAAATATCTTTGTTTGTAAACAATTCAAAATGTTGTACTAGACATAAAACCTGCCAAGGCAATACAAAAGCATGGCATGGATTTCGGGGAGAACAACCGGAATTAGAGTTGTTAAGTGAAGAACAGAATAAATGAAAGAATACGACGTAATAAGAAACGTAAATTACGAAATACGTATTACCGTACGTATTACGTTTTACGTACACGTAATACGTATTACGTATTACGTATTACGTATTAGGTCTTACATATACGTAATACCTAATACGTATACAACCACAACTAATCGAGATATACGGGTTATGACACGCGTATGTTTGATGTGGCAAATTGAGTATGATAAGAAACAGATCTAACAATCAGCGACAAGTACCAATCACGGACAGCCGGCTAAGTACTGTACCAATCTACTAAGTGACACGGGATTACTATGACTAAGTGCCAAGGCACTATCATGATAATCCATCACAAACGAATGAGACTTGATATACCTGGTTGGTTACACAGGCTTCACTATTGATCCAGAGAATATCTGAATCGCTTAATTAAGCGATCAATCGCTTAATAAGCAAACAACATGGGATAGCATGTGTTAACAAAAGGGCTAACACGAGAATACGCGGAACACTCCAATAGAGGTCCGGATTCTTAGATTAACCTAATTAGATCATAATTCAAATTACCAGTTATTAATCGCGGCGCAAATGGCTGCATCATCGGTAATGATGCGTGTCTCATCTCCAAGGATATTCCACCACGATATGTTAACGTCACTGGCATTAACAATCATCAGGTACAAAACATTCCCATTGCTACATGCGGAGCATATTCCATGTCGAACAGAGGCCCCGTCATTCTCATTTTCAATGAATGTGCCTATACAGGACGACATCCTTCTATATTGTCATCCGGCCAGATGGAAGCATATTTTTCCACTGTAGACAACACGTCCATCAAAGCAGGCGGAGGACAGGTCATCACCACCTCCAATGGCTATGCACTGCCTCTTAGCATACGACACGGCTTACCATACCTTGCGATGCGAAAGTATACGACTGTCGAATTTGACACGCTACCACATGTTATCATGACATCCGATAAACATTGGGACCCATCTGTTCTCGATACCACGATCAGTGCGAAGGATGAACAATTTCTCCAGAAATATCCTCCTCAACCACAGCAACTCCCTTATGCCGATTACGACGAATATGGGAACCCACGCTGCCTTGAAGGATTAGATATATCTGTTTCTCCCGGGTCCTCCACGGTCACATCCCTCAGCTCGTATTCCAGCCATTCCACTCGATCTCCCTTTCTTCCTATTGATGATCATAGGACCAACGATCGCTCCTTTTGGCTTACTTCCACCGACTACGCTCATCAACAACGTCTCGCATGCTGCGCGCTACCTGCAGTCTCTGGAACAGTCACTGCGTTTCCGACAGATTGTACAGCCAGTGACACTACACGCATTGCAGCTACGCCCCGCAAAAGATACCCCAACGAACATGACTACTTATCCCTGAAACCTTTCTTTTGTTGGGTTTCCACCGATCGCATCAAAGCTACTTTTGAAAACTCGACCCAATACGGTTCGTTAGCGGTTAGCCCTGATGGTAACATTTTCAAACGGTTTCATTCCCCTCAACCGGCCATGAACGTTCGCCCCTTCAATGACGATGTTATGTCCGATGCTGTCTATTCAGATGTCCCGGCAATTGATGGTGGCTCCAAGATTGCTCAGATCTTCTTCGGCCGAAAATCACATATTATTCACGTTGAGGAAATGCGTACCACCGGCGATTTCCTATCCTGCTTTCAGAACTTTGTTCGAAAATGGGGCAGGCCCATCCGCCTCCTTTGTGACCACGGTAACTATCAATCCAGTAAGAAAGTCATGGATTACCTCAAAATGTTATGGATTGGACTCTGGCAAAGTGAACCGTATCATCAACACCAGAATCAATTCGAACGACGATACCAAACGTTCAAACGCATTGTCAATCGCGTCATGGATCGTACCGGCACACCACCACACATGTGGTTACTGTGCATGACATACGTCGCGGGTCTCCTCAATGTTGTTTCTGACCCTACGCTGTCCGATAAACAACCGATCTTCATTGCCACGGGTACACTTGGCGACATCAGCGCATACACCAGTTTCTTCTGGTTTGAACCTGTGTATTTCAAGACCAATGACTCTCCTTTCGGTACCAAATCTACCGAATGCCTCGGTCATTTCGTCGGCATCGCCGAACATGTTGGCAATGAACTCTGCTTTCGAATCTGGGATCCAGTTACCAACAAGTTACTAGACCGGTCCGGTGTTCGATCTGCTCTTACACCTGAATCACGTAACAAACGCGCGGGCCTATTTACTGATGATGGTTTCATCAAATGGCGTAACGCAAAAGATTCCTTACCCCGTATATACGCCACTGGAGAAGCTCCAGCTTTCAAACATGGGGAGCATACCAATCAAAATAAACTCATTGACGAGTCTACAAAACCAAACAGCTCAGTTCCCCCTAGCGTTTCACCTGCTGATTCTGACACAGCCGATGACACCGTTCCATCTGCACCCAACAAACAACCAGATACCACGCCCCACGCATCTGGCACTCAACCAATTCTTCAACCACCCGCCCACCCCTCGTTACCGAGCTTTCTTTATAAGAAGGTCGATGACAGCCCAAGCTGGTCACCTTCTCCACTCCCTAACAACTATGGGGAGAATCTTGATGGTCCTCCTACGACACACATCTTCAGCAAGACATCCGACGGCGTTCTCCTTACTGAAGATGATTTTGACCCACCGGAATTAGCATACTTTGATGTCAGTGACGTCGCAACTCCACACACAAACCCCGCTACTCCTTCCGTAGACCCATCACAGGTAGTTGTTACCAACGAAGAAGGTAAAGCACAATTTGACGATGACGGTAAACCTATTACCATTCCTACGCTCCCGATTGCCGATCTACAAGGACGTTCCTTCCTTGTAACCAATCTCGATGGCACCCGGAAGCGTCTTACCATTGTCGATGTTGAAGACAGTCTTGAACGCAATAAAGACTTCATCAAGTTCAAGTGCAAACACTCTGATGACGAACTCGATGATATCATTGCATACAATGACGTCATGAATTACATACATCGTGATTCAACACAAGAAGACGGCAAACTCTGGTCGTTTCGCCGCATCCTAGGACACCAAGGTCCACTGGATAACAAGCATCCTCAATACAAAGGTTCCAAGTATAACCTCTGGATTGAATGGGAGAATATGGAACGCACATATGAACCTCTGGCCAACATTGCAGCCGACGACCCGGT
Organism: Pseudo-nitzschia multiseries; assembly: GCA_037355745.1. NCBI lineage: Eukaryota > Bacillariophyta > Bacillariophyceae > Bacillariales > Bacillariaceae > Pseudo-nitzschia > Pseudo-nitzschia multiseries. The sequence continues at coordinate 27,281,231 of CM074785.1, forward strand.
CACCGTTGCAAAATATGGGAAAGACAACAACTTGCTTGACCTCCCGGGTTGGAAACGTCTCAGAAGAATCACCAACCTAGCCCGACGAACCAAGAAACTTGATCGACTCGTGCACCAAGCCAAACTACGTTCCTTCCGTACCACTCCGCAGTATCAATATGGATTCAAAGTTCCTCGTAGCCACGAAGAAGCCCTCCGATTTGATCAAGCCAACGGAAACACCAAATAGGAAGATGCCACCACTCTGGAAATGGCACAACTCAATGAATACAATACATTCATTGATAAAGGCGTATACAAGACAAGCTCAATTCCCACGGGATTCCAACAAATCAAGGTACACATGATATACGCTGTCAAACACGACGGAAGACACAAGGCTCGCCTCGTTGCTAACGGTAATCTCACTGAGGTCCCTATCCACAGTGTTTACGCAGGCGTTGTATCTCTTCGCGGTCTACGTATGTGCCTATTCCTAGCTGAACTCAACGATCTAGAAGCATGGGGCACCGACATAGGTAACGCCTACTTAGAAGCAGTCACCTGCGAGAAAGTATGCATCAAGGCAGGTCCCGAATTCGGATCGCTGGAGGGTCACCTGTTGGTCATTTACAAAGCCCTATATGGTCTCAGGTCTTCAGGCAAGTGCTTTGGAGACTTACTCGCGGCTTGTCTCATCGAACTCGGCTTCGAAAGATCCCGCGCAGAACCGGAAATATTCCTCAAACCCGGAACGAACAAGCATGGTGAACGTGTATATGAGCTTATATGCACATATGTCGATGACCTATGTCTCTGCATGGCAGATCCCAATTCCTTCTTGAAGATATTGCAATCGTCACCATATAACTTCAAATTGAAGGGATCCGGACCTATGAACTTTCATTTAGGATGTGGATTTGAGCGCGACGAACATGGTGTTCTGTGCATGAATCCCATAAAGTTCATCGAAAAGATGGAAGCATCTTACGAACAAATGTTCGGATGCAAACCTAGCACTAGGTTCCGATCACCCATCGCGGAGAACGATCATCCTGAATTGGACTCCTCAGCCTTTCTTGAAGAAACCGGTATACAGAAATATCAAAGTATGATCGGTTCACTGCAATGGATCATCGCTATTGGGCGTTTTGATGTACAAACAGCCGTGATGACGCTCTCAAGTTTCAGAGCTCAGCCACGAGATGGGCATCTTGAACGTGCTAAACGTATCTATGGATATATCTCCAAGTTTAGACATTTTAAAATCAGATTTCGCGTGGAACCGCCCGATCTTATATTGACTAAACCCAACACCATCGACTGGTCCAACACCGTCTATGGGGAGCATTCTGAAGAGCTACCCGACGACGCTCCTGCACCGCTTGGAAAGACAGTAGTGTTAACACACTTCTATGATGCCAACCTCATGCATGATATTCTCAGTGGCAAGGCAGTTACCAGCATTCTTCATTTCGCGAACAAGACTCCCATGATGTGGTTCTCGAAGAAGCAGTCTACTATGGAAACAGCCACCTTTGGAGCTGAATTTGTTGCAGGAAGAACTTGCATCGAACAGATTGTCGATCTATGCCACTCATTCCGATATCTCGGAACACGAGTCCATGATATCTCATACTCCTGGGGTGACAACGAAAAGATGATCCAAACGTCGACATTTCCTTACGCAAGGTTGCATAAGCGTCATAACATTCTATCGTTTCACTACGTACGGAGCATGATAGCGAGAGGATTCATTTTAATGATGCACGTCCCAGGTAAGGATAACTGTGCAGACATTCTCACCAAGCATTGGAGTCACTCAGTTGTGTATCCACTGCTCAGGCCCATCTTCCACTTCTGTGGTAATACTGGCGACCTTCTCCAAGATGATGGAAGCATCATGTAGAACGTGATGACCCTTCACAAGGAGACATGGGGAGTATTAAATTCCTTTCGTGACCAGAAGTACCAAAGCTACCAAAGGGTAGATTTCCTATGCGTGTTGTCGGCGAAAAATACGGACTTCATGTCGGCATCAAATTTGATTGAAAAAGCCGACAAAACGAAAGAAACGACGACCGAGGTGCGGAATACAAGAATGATCGAGCGTTAGAACCAAACGCACCTCCACTACCTGGAATCCTTAAGTGGTAAAAACGATATCTCCTAAGGCTACAAACAAAAAGGGATAACCGGTTAGAAACAAGAAATATCCAAAGACCTGAACAGTAAGTAAACACTTGGAACCCATAAGTACATTCAGAAGAATATACTTGATATCCCGTGAGGAAATTACTTATTGCAATCAAGAAAATCAATACCGATTCCAGATGGGCCTACCTATATCCAGCACATATACCACGAATAAGCATACGCCCCATCGAACAGAATACTTAACCCCACAATGACCAATACCATCGAATGACTGATACAGTAAGACCGACACGACGCTAATACAGCAACAGCAACAGAAGAATCGGTACAATGGTAAAGAAGACAGTACTAACAAATAATCCGGGGAAGATCTCTACCATGTAAAATACAGCAGAGAGCCCCGATACAGTGAAAATACCCAGTAAAAATAAGAGCCTCTCTCTGAGCTCACATCTCTTTAAATTTCAATTATCCTATACCTTTCGGTCGATTTTTAGAGTAACAACAGGTTATAGAGCCCTTATAACTTACACTTGTGTCCCGCAAGAGCACCAGTGTTTACCTTAAGCTACCTATCTCCGGCCGTTCAGCACCTCCACTGTCGGTTAAATCCAGAGGAAATTCTGTGCTTAGCTCCCTGTGCGGCACATTCTCGGCCTCCCATCTTTTTCTTTCTCTCACTTTTCCCTTTCACCTCCCTGCTCGTGAATCAAGGGGTGTGATACAGATCCTACCAGCATCTTCTTTTGTAATCCACGACCAAGACCGGTTAATCGATAGTTTCACCGCGGAACGCGTAACATTCCAAGGAAACCAATCGATTGTTTCTGTTCCAGACATCCGCGATCGATCCCCGGTTACCTCTTAGGAACATTCTTCGGTTAATTCCTTCAATCACCCGTTAATCGATTGTTCCTGTTCCGGACATCCTTGACCGACCCGCAAGATTACTTACCACATCGCCACAATCGAATTCATTTGTATCGACGATACTGAATCCAACACCAAATCGCTGACCGGTTAATTACCATCGACGCCGATTGTTTTCAACGACGATCGTATCCTTTCGTTATTAATTGCGAGAACACCGTACGATCGATTATTTTCTACGACGACGACATCAACAACGATTATTCGCCGGTTAACAACAAACAAATTGAACCATGCCAACAGCTCCATTTGACTGGACTCCAATTTTTGGAATCGAATTCCGATTTGCAAGTGCTAGCAACCCAACTGCGGCCACATCCCTAAACAAAGCCTACTCCGAAATCATTGGCAAAGATGAACTCTCAGAATTCTTTGTGACCCGCGAGGATGAAGAAGAAGAAGAAGGACCACTAGAAATAGCTCCGGATCCACAACTCCACATCCTCAATTGCATTGCAAAGGCCATAGCCATCAACCTAGTAGAGCCACCACCGGATGAAATAACAAAAGGCCACATTGCCAATCTCCTCGACAAATGCGTTATCAAGCATGTCAGAAATGGTGGATCTACAAAACGCATGAGATACAAAACAGAATTTGACGCTGCTGCAAAACATGCCATTCGGACCAACACAGATGATGAGCCAATTGTTCTAATCGAAATCACAATTACCCACTGGCGTTTCAAAAAAAATTGGCGCCCAGACCTATTCATGGAAGCCTACACTGGAGACCCACCATCAGATGATGAGGTAGACGTTCCAGATACACCTGCCGCAACGGCACCACCTGCTGCAACGGCTGCATCTGTCTCCCCTACCGAGATGGGACAGTTAACCACCCTACTACAGCAACTGGTCAACAATGGCAACAACAACAACAACAATGCCGGCGCCAACCACCAAGCGTCACTTGACCTCCCATGGAATCCGGCGACCTTACCACCACCAGTGAAGGACCGTTACTACAGGAAAGATGAATTCCTCACCAGAGATGACATGAAAGACTTCCCAATCACCTACACCGACTCATCGGGAAATGAAACCATTGTCAGGCAAAACTACTACCTACACAATCTAGGCAGCGGGAGAAATGACCAACGTCTGATCACCAGAAGTGGTGACTGTTTTGATCTGACCAGAGCCTCTGACAAGTCCAAAGAAGCAGCTAGAGACAAACTGTTCCTCTCAGGATTCCCACAACTAAAGGATGCAACAGACCCTCAGGTTAGGAAATGGTACCGAGAAATCACAGCTCATTCCCAGCAACATCATATTTATGTACACCCATACTATCTATTCAGACGTGAAGCTGACCACCTCAGAGGATTCACAATTGGTGATGACCTTCCACACGACCTACCTTCTAGATATGAATTGGCTATCAATGAATGGGGAAATCTCATTTACACTGCACTGAGAACTGATAAAATCATCCCTGACTCATGTGCAAGTATGAAGGCCACTATTCAGAGCTTTGAAGGCGGACAAGGATACGAAGCGCTATACACAGTTATTGCTCAAACACATCCCAACTCAAAAAGGCCATCCAATGCCAGCAGAATGGTCAGAAACCCTCCCAACCAAGATCCAAATGAATCTCTTGAAGAATACTACTTCCGGTACAAGGATTATCTGAGACTTAGAGTGTTCCTCCAAAACCAACCCAGCACTATCAGTTCAACAGAAGAAGTTAGCATCCTGATTGCAGGAACCACCCTCTCAGAAGAGCTCTTCAAAAAGACAGAAGATGAACGCGACTCTGATGATCAATTCAAAAGAGACAAATACAAGGCAGGTAGGCTTCTACAAACCCTTCAAACCTATGAACAAGAGATCAAGGCTGAACAAAAGTACAAGAGGGACACCTCCAAACCAATCCAGCCCAAGCAACTGCCTGTCTCAGGTACCAGACCAGGTCACCGGCGCAATGAGAGATTTCAAAAACGCGCTAGCAACAGCACTGTTAGGACACCTTCTACCTTGACCTCTCACTCAATCAGCCTGATTGAATCACTTGGCTACCCAGAGATGGACAAAGAATCTGACGATCCCTTCCTCCACCAAGCATACTGCAATGCCATCACGGCATTCGATAAGCAACCTAGTCTTTTTGACACATCCAGAAAATGTATCGTTTGCCACATGTCCGGTCACAATTTTGATAATTGTCCTGCATTGCAAGATATTGAGTCCCTGAAGAAACATAGGATTGCTGCGGCTGTTTTCCTGAACAAATCCAATAAGCAGACCCAACAACTCTTGGATTCCACCCAACAAATCTCACAGATCAACATTCGTATTGAAGATCAAGATGAGGTTTCACCTGATGCTGCAGTAGAAGGACAAAATTTTTGCAATGGCCAAGAATAGAAAGTCTTTCTTGGAGCCATACTATGACATCACCTCAAGATGATCCTCAAGGATTTGACAACGCCACAGCGCCTTAAGTGAGCAGCTTATGCCCCTCATTGGACTCCAGCAGTGCCAGCTCCTACGAATCTGTCATAATTGGTGCCGTCAACCTCCTTCCCAAGGACAGCTTCCAGTCATCAATCCCCATTGATGTCTACTGTGACATGGAATCACTCAGGGCTACATCCCCTACATTGGAATCACACCTGAAGACCAATGAGGATCCCAATTTCGATAGGGACAACCCTACGCCAGTTGATACATACAATGTGCAATCCCTCGTCCCACCGGACCCTATTGCAGCTACAGCCTACTTCCAACAGGGTGTCCGGGCTCAGATTGACACCGGTGCAAAGGTTTCCTGCACAAACCTCAAACACATCCTGCACGGTTACAAACCTTACACCAAGATAAGAAAATGTCCTGTCAGGCTTACAGCAGCAATCGGAGGCACAGCAGCTACCTGCATCCCTGAAGGCTCAGGATATTTGCATATCCCAGCACCGAATCACATTGGATATATCAAAGTCTTCTTCTACTATTCTCCCTCCCTGTCAACAACATTACTGAGTGAGAACGATATCTGTGGAATGACATCCCGTATGCGATGTCAGTTCAGTGGACAGTCCATCCATAAATCATTCACTGAGAACCTTGACTCATCTGCTCCACAAAATGGCAACCTCACCATTATTTGTCATCATAAGCAGAACACTGCCTGCAGCATTGTCCTCCATGGGAGCATCATTGATGGTCAATGCTATACACACCCAGTACTGATCCCAGATGTTGATATTGCCTCTCCATATGCCAATTGTGCAACATCGTCCGCCTATGCCTTAGCGACTGACATGCAGTTCAAGGAAGCTTGTGAACTGGCCTCCAAAGAAGCAATTAGCAACTACAGGTATGATATATACACAAACCTTGTCAATCTGCAGACATGCACTGAAGCAGCGAAAGCTCAGTCTGATACCAGTGACATACCAAGGTTTGATGCCAAACTGTTTTTCACCAAAATTGTGGACAAAAATATCCCAATCCAAGCCATCAAAACCAAGACATCGAAACTCCTGTGGCACCAAAGGTTGGGACACCCATGCGATGATTTTCTGTATCAAGCCCATAAGCACATCATTGGAGTCCCAAAGTTCAAACGGCAAACCAGTATTCTTGACCAATGTCCAACTTGCATACAATGTAAGCAAACCAAAACACCTGCTGGCTCACATTCCACACGCAAGGCCACACAACCGTTTCAGGGTTTATCTATTGATTTTGCATTCTCAGGTACCAAATCCTCCAACAGCAAACGCAAGCGCGATTATGAAGGCATTCATGGAGAAACTGCTTGGATTCTCATCACAGACCACTATACTGGTATGAAATATGGAGACACCCGAATCTCTAAAGCAGCGCCACTACACTGGTTAGAGCATTTCTTCGCCCAGCACAACCCAACTTGTGCCGACAAGTATGTTTCAGTTGATCAAGGTGGAGAACTCTATCACAATCCTGACATCAGAAACCTATTCTCTGTGTTTGGATATTCAATTTTCCCCACTGGCGCGGACGCTTCACACCAGAATGGTACAGTTGAAAGAGCACACCGAACTCTTGCTAACTCCTTGAGGACAATGCTGTCTGGTGCTAATTTGCCCATCAAGTTCTGGCCCTTTGCTTTCTACCATGCACTTCGGTTGTCCAATGCATTCCCTGAAGGCAACCAACTACATTCGCCATTGGAATTGGCAACTGGCCGTAAGGAAAACCTTACTGATTTCCGAACCTTTGGTTGTCGAGTTTGGGTTCGACCGCCAGGCAAAAGATCTATTAAACTCAAACCCAATGCACGCAAAGGCATCTTCCTGGGTTTCGTCCCATACACTACAAGAAACATTCTTTGGTATGACACTGAAACGCACCGAGTCAAGATCGCCACTCATGTCAGATTTGATGAAGGGATGAATGACTTACCTCTTGCAGATCTTCCAACCAATGTCAAGCACCTGCTCCGGACTGATGACAACACTCCACTTCCTGCAGAAACCCGTGAGGCCTCATCCAGTGATTTCCGATTCTCAATTTCCCCGTTTGCAGACCTCACCAATCTTCGACTCACTGTCTCTCCATCTTGTGCTGATCCCAAGTTTGGCCTTCGCTATGCCAATGACTCACTGATTGGCAGAGCCTACATCACTGACATCCTTCCCAAAAGTCCTGCCTCCACGCTTTTCTCCTCCCACAAGAAGACTCTCTCCAGGCTCCGCGGCGCTTATATCGTATCTATCAATCACAATCGTGTCTTTACTGCTGCTGATGTTACTACAGCTTTACAGGCCTGCCACGATCGAGGGGTGAGGGATTCTTCAATAGATACACCAATTACCTTTGCACTTGAAGAGAAATTGTCTATGAAGGAGGTCAGGAAACACTCAAATGAATATGGTTTATTTGCTCCCAATACCTCCTGGAAGGAACCCACTGCTGAAGAAGATCCACCATTCTTGGACCGGATTTCCTCCATCAAAGCTATCCAGCGCATTGGTGGAAAATACAAGCAGCTGATACAATCAAGAATCAACCAGGTCGATAGCACTGAAGCACTCCATGCCTCCATCCAAAAACACTTGGCACCAACTGAAGACGACATGGATGTTGTCATTCCTACTATTGACATTGCATCCCTCCAAGCTATCACCAAGCTTCATAAACCAGGAAATCAAGCATTACCACTAGATGCAGATTCACTACCAACTGAAGAGATTGAACTCTTAATCAAGGCCATCAATTCCAAGGCAACTACACCTGAAGAACAATCACTAGGGCATTTCACTCGAAGGAATCTCAAGCCTTTATCTACATGGCCTGAATGGCAAGCTGGGGAGCGAAAACAGCTTGATCAGTTTGAGGATTTGGAAATGTTTGGATCACCAATTCAATATCCTAAGGACCCCGATGCTATCATCCTCAGACCTCACTGGCAATACAGTGTGAAAAGAAATGGTGTCAGAAGAGCCAGGCAATGTTGCAATGGAAGCAAATATGCAGCCCCAACCCTGCATGCCATAGCAATGTCATACTCATCATGTGTTGAACATCCCATTCAAAGGTTATTCTTTGCTATTGCTGCAAGCCTCAACCTCAAAGTGTACGGGGGTGATGCTGCAGACGCCTATGCCCATTCTCCAGGGCCCAACATCCCTACGTACATGACTATTGACGATGCATATGCAGAATGGTACAGACACAAGCATGACAAGGACATAGACAGACGATTGGTGCTTCCAGTCCTTTGAGCACTTCAAGGCCACCCAGAATCTGGAAGACTCTGGGAAACCCACATCAACAAGATCTTGAAAGGTCCCGATCTCAACTTCAAAACCACCACACATGACAGGACGATCTACACGACAGTTTTCGAAGGTGAAACGGTCTATATGCTGAGACAAGTTGATGATTTTGCACTGGCTTGCACATCAGAATCCATATCTGACAAGATCTATGACATTATAGGTGCAAGGCTCAAACTACCAAAGGAAGACGTGATCCCCTTTACAAAATTGGGATTGCTCGAGGACTTTAATGGAATTGACGTCAAACAAACAGCTGATTACTTTGAACTGTCCTGCGCCAATTACATCGACCGGATCATGACATCCCATGGTTGGGAGACTGATTCTAAGATGAAACCCCACTCCAAGCCATCAGCGCCGTTATCAACTGAAGTACTGAGCCAACTGCAATCACATACGAATGGACCATTGGAAGGCACCAAGGAACACGCTGCATTACAATCCACATCAGGGTTCTCCTACAGAACACTCTTGGGTGAAATGATGTTTGCATATGTGAGCTGCCGGCCAGACATTGGCTATGCAGTGACCCTGATGTCAAAATACAGCTCCAATCCCACTGCATTCCACTATTCCAGTCTGAAGAACATCGCTCGATATCTCAGAACAACCCGATCCTGGGGTATTAGATTCTATAGACCGAATGCAGAACCATCTCTTCCATCAGGAGAACCATATAATGATGTAGTCCAAGATGGATCACTCCCAGAATACCCTGCAGATATCAAGCATAGCAAGTTGATGTGTTTTGTTGATGCAGCATATGGAAATGATCCAAAACATCGCAGGTCCACCACAGGATATGTCTTCACTTATGCGGGTGGAGCAATTGTTTACAGATCCAAAGCGCAATCACTCACTGCACAGAGTTCTACAGAAGCAGAATTCATTGCTGCAGTCACAGCGGCCAAAACAGCCAGATACCTCAGATTCGTACTCAAAGAATTAGGATTTGCCCAAGCTGGTCCAACCCCTATCTATGAAGACAATGCATCGGCAATTGAGATCATCAATGCTCAGAAGCCAACTGAAAGAACCAGGCATATTGAAATCAGGTTTTTTGCCATCCAATCATGGAAGGAAAACGGTGAGATCAAGATGATTCATATTCCTGGCGTTATCAACCCGGCTGATGATCTAACCAAACCATTGGGATGGATCTTGCACGCTCGACACGCAAGATACATCATGGGACACTACCCAGGTTAAATCATTCATTCACTTCGAACGATAGTCGGATTGCACCATTTTGATCGCGTTGATCAACTTCGGGATATTTTACATTTACATCGATCTGACCCAGGTTAAATAAACGTGATCGATCAACCTCCGGATCAATTCAAGACAATATATTCCGACGGTAATCCAATACCATGCGAGTAGAGCATTGGATCAAGGGGTGTGTTGTCGGCGAAAAATACGGACTTCATGTCGGCATCAAATTTGATCGAAAAAGCCGACAAAACGAAAGAAACGACGACCGAGGTGCGGAATACAAGAACGATCGAGCGTTAGAACCAAACGCACCTCCACTACCTGGAATCCTTAAGTGGTAAAAACGATATCACCTAAGGCTACAAACAAAAAGGGATAACCGGTTAGAAACAAGAAATATCCAAAGACCTGAACAGTAAGTAAACACTTGGAACCCATAAGTACATTCAAAAGAATATACTTGATATCCCGTGAGGAAATTACTTATTGCAATCAAGAAAATCAATACCGATTCTGGATGGGCCTACCTATATCCAGCACATATACCACGAATAAGCATACGCCCCATCGAACAGAATACTTAACCCCACAATGACCAATACCATCGAATGACTGATACAGTAAGACCGACACGACGCTAATACAGCAACAGCAACAGAAGAATCGGTACAATGGTAAAGAAGACAGTACTAACAAATAATCCGGGGAAGATCTCTACCATGTAAAATACAGCAGAGAGCCCCGATACAGTGAAAATACCCAGTAAAAATAAGAGCGTCTCTCTGAGCTCACATCTCTTTAAATTTCAATTATCCTATACCTTTCGGTCGATTTTTAGAGTAACAACAATGCGCATGAATCAATGAGTCCCGTATTCATCTAAATAATCGATTCCCACGGCATATCGGTTCCCACGGCGCATCGATTCCCAACGCGCATAAACGGTGAGCAATCCCTGTCTTACGGTATTGCCATTGTTCTCCGGTGAGCAAACTCTGATTTCAGAAAATATCACACGAGCTACGGGAGCAATTCCTGACCTTAATGATAAACATTTCATGGAGTCTTCCTAACGGAACAAGAGAAGAAAACCGTTGGCATGTGATTCTCACACAATACATATACATGCATACAAATATATATGGTCAACGACTAATACATGCACGGAAATAATCAGCGAGTAATCTCAGCACTACGCAACAGCAGTTGCAACGTATTCATCTCAATAAAAGAGATATCTTGCATTTCGGCAAGATTTCACTTTATCTCATACTTTTAACATTCAACTGATTTATATCCCAAAATTCACACTAGTTGCTACCAACTACCTGTAATCTACATACTAAGGTCTGTCTCGCTGCAATCTGAATAAGTCACAGCAAGAGGAGATCTGGCGTTTCCCTAGTCTCGCCTGTAGTCCGATTATCCGTTGCCGAAAGTATCCAAACACAATTGTCACGCGTAGAGTACAATCGTTCGTAAACTAACACACTAACACAGCGTTGCTGTTCGTCAGAAGCCCTTGAATCAGACTCTCAACGAATCGGATTCAGAAGGAAAATAATAGGTTGATCAAGCATGTTGTTGTCCTTTGCATATTTGGCTACAGTAACAGGGTCGTCTGCAGCTACATTGGAGAGAGGTTCATAGGTGCGCTCCATGTTTTCCCACTCAATCCATAGGTTGTATTTGGAACCTTTGTATTGGGGGTGCTTGTTGTCAAGGGGACCTTGATGACCAAGTATGCGTCGGAAAGACCAAAGTTTGCCATCTTCTTGAGTTACATCCCTGTGGATGTAATTCATGACGTCATTGTAGGCTATGATATCTTCAAGTTCATCATCTGTATGCTTGCATTTGAACTTGATGAAGTCTTTGTTTTGCTCAAGACTGTTTTCAATGTCAACAACTGTCATTCTTTTCTGTGTGCCATCAGGGAGAGCCATGAGAAAAGAGCGACCTTGCAAGTCGGCAACAGGGATAGCAGGGATGGTGATGGGTGTGCCATCATTGTCAAATTGGGCGTTGCCTTCTTCATCAGTAACAACTACTTTAGATGGGCCAACAGATGGGGTAGCAGGATTGATAGGTGGAGGTGTGGCGTCACTGACATCAAAATATGCTAGCTCAGGGGGACCAAAATCATCTTCAGTAACAGGGACACCGGTAGGGGTCTTGCTGAAGATGTGAGAGGTTGGAGGACCATCAAGGATCTCCCCATAGTTGTTAGGGAGTGGAGAAGGTACATAGCTTTGTGTATTAGGAACCTTGGAATAAAGGAATGTAGGCAAGGATGGCTTTGGGATGTGCAGAGGAGGTGATGCTGGTACGGAACGGGGTGGTGTAGGATGTTGGAAGGAGGGACTATCACCAGAAGACTTAGGAGTGAGGGAAGCATCCTTGGCCTTGCGCCAGGCAAGAAAGCCATCATCAGTGAACAAGCCAGCGCGCTTGTTGCGATGCTCAGGAGCTAAAGCAGTGCGTACACCAGAGCGATCAAGGAGTTTATTGGTGATGGGATCCCAGATGGTGAAACATAAGCTATTACCAACATGCGCAGCAATGCCAACAAAGTGACCAAGGCATTCAGTGGTCTGGGAGCCAAACTGTGTGTCAGGAGTCTTGTAGTAGACAGGCTCAAACCAAAAGAAACTGAGGTAGGGGCTGATGTCACCAATGATACCGGTGGCAATATAGAAAGGCTGTTTGTCAGAGAGAGTAGGGTCAGACAAATGATTCATGAGATGACCAACGTACGTCATACATAATAGCCATAGGTGTGGTGGAGTGCCTGTGCGATCCATGATTCTATTGACAATGCGCTTGAAGGTCTGGTACCGGCGTTCGAAGAGATTTTGGTGTTGATGGTATGGTTCACTTTGCCATAAACCAATCCACATCATCTTGAGGTAGTCAAGTACAGACTTGCTGGACTGGTAGGACCCATGATCACAGAGCAATCTGAGTGGTCTACCCCATTGCCGAACAAAATTTTGGAGACAAGGGAGAAAATCAGCAGTAGTCCTCATTTCTTCAACATGAATGATATGAGATTTGCGCCCAAAGAAAACTTGAGCAATCTTGGAGCCACCATTGATGGCAGGGGTATCGGAATATACGACATCAGAAAGGACATCATCATTGAAAGGTCGGACATTCATGGCAGGCTGTGGTGATTGGAACCTTTTGAAGATGTTACCATCGGGACTAAGTGAAAGTGAGCCATACTGTGTGGAATTGTTGAAGGTAGCCTTGATACGGTCAAGGGAGATCCATCCAAAGAAGGGTTTCAAGGACAGGTAATCGATATCAGTGGGCGATTGAACATGGGCTGCAGCAGTGATGGAGGTGGAAGGAGACTGATTAGAGCACCTACTAAGGATGTCTTGATGGATGTAATCAGTGGGGCTGAGCCAAAATGAAGTATCAGAAACATCCAAAGCCTGGAGGGAGGAGGTAGTGCTGTTGGACAAGAATGAGGTGACTGTAGAAGAGGTGCCAATGTTGATATCCCTAAGCGCGCCAAATTCATCATAATCTTGGTATGGAAGTGATGTGGGGACAGGCGGGTATTTCTGAATGAAGGTATCATCCTGGGGGGTATATGCGGTATCTAGCACAGATGGGTCCCAATGCTGATCACTTGTCATGACGACGTGAGGAAGATGAGCAAATTCTGCACAGGTATACTTGCGCATGGCAAGATAAGGTAAGCCATTGCATATACTGAGGGGAAAGACATGGCCATCAGTAGTGGTAATGACTTGGGTTCCACCTGTCTTGAGAGAGGTATCATCCACGGTCGAGAAGTATGCTTCCATCTGAGGAGAAGACAAGATAGATGGGTGTTGTCCAGTGTAGGCACATTCATGAAAGATGATGATGACAGGACCCCTGTTGGAAACAGAGTAGGCGCCACACGTTGCAATAGGGATGTTTTGGATTTGGTGATTGTTGATACCAGTTACATTGACAAATCTAGGGGGGATGTCCTTAGAGATAAGGCATGCATCATTTCCTATGATACATCCATTTGCACCCCTGTCAACCATAGCATAACCGGGTGTGGATACAGTAGTTTTGCTAGAGTGGTAAGTAGCAAAGGGGTTCACTGGTGGAACAAGGGATTCACACGTTGGTGATGCCCAATAGTGAAAGTTCACAGACCGTGAGGTCTGTTCAACAGGTACATAAATATTCCCCTCTTTCTTGTAAAGGATATCAGGGTTGTCGGCAAGGAAACGAGCTGGGTGCGCGGGAGAAACAGAAGACTTGAGCGGTCTGTTATCGGGTTGAGAAGATGCCTGATATACACCAAGGGATGCATGGAATGCAGATCTGGCAGCGCTTTCCTCAACAGGGGAGAGGACCTGTTCAGTATCAGGTGAGGGGACCTGCTGATCAGTGTGGTGTTCATAGATCCGACGTGTGATTGGTTTGCTAGAATTGGGGTCCGGTGGTAAGGCAACATCAAGGAGCTCAGATCGTAGGCAGGCAACTAGTCGCTTCTTGTCGTCAGCTGAGAAGCCAAGCCAGTGCTTCATACCCTGCTTAGAGAGAGTTTTCCAAACTGCAGATGGTAGTCTTGTGGTTGGATCTGGTGTTCTGCCAGCCTTGTAAACAGCGTAGTCCTGGTAGTCACCATCAAAATCAATAGGAGGTAAATATGAGGCTGAGTCATCAGTGATAGCAGAATATGTGGACTGTATCATAGAAGACAAATCATGAGTATTGGCTTTGACAGACAGCCGACTTCGAGGTTGAGACAGGGAAGCCTGGGAGTCCAGTCTGGTGGCTTCAAGGAGGAGGGTATTTTTCAATTCACTGATAGCAGCGGCTTCATGCTGTCTAAACTTGGTCAAATCCTGTGCTGCAGGGGGATCATCAACCTTGCAGAACTGTTCACTGAGTTGGAAGCTGCTACTGCAGGCCTTGCAAAGGTGTGTTTTAACGGTATCAAAATCGAGTGGCCTCTGCGGGTCACGTAGCGTGTTGAGATGGTCTAGCTGAGCAAACCATTGGGTGATGAACTTGACTTTGGTGTCCTTCCATGTTCGTAAGTCAATGTCCAATAGGTGTTGCATCACAATGGAGGTGTCATACACTTTGGATTTGGACCTGTCATGCAATGCGACAAAGTCAAAGAAGGGCTGTCTGCCGTCTCTAGAAGTGGTATGGCTGAGCACACAGGAGTAGGAGAGGTCACTCTGGAGGGCATGTAGAACGAGAGTCCAGAAGAATGCACACTGCTTGTCATGAAGGGCCTTCTCGTACCCGATGAGTGGTATGTCAGGCCAGCTTGGATCGAGAAATGTGCGCGTATCTATGTCGGATGTCTCCAATTTAGCCTTGAATTTGACAAGCCAACGCTCAAAGGTTGCATCATTCTTCAGGGTTGGGAATGTGGTTTCATCCCGTGATTTCTTGGTCCATGACTCATATCTGAGCTGTTCGATTGGTTTGGAGGATCTCTCCTGTTGTCGTTGAGGTGTGCCGGTGATAGTGCGCGCTGTTGTTTCAATGTCAGTCCCAGATTCTCTTCTGGCTCTGATAATCCCGCGACAGTAGCTCTTAAAGGCGGCCTTGGTATAGTGGGTTCTATCTTCCCAGTCCAGTCCTTGTTCTGTGAGATGTTGTATTCGCGAGCAGGGAGAAAGAGAGAGAGAGATGGGGGGAGGCCAAAAAGTAGCACACGGATGGGCGTCACTACAAGTTTCCTCTGGATTTAACCGAACAGTTGAGGTGCTGAACGGGCGGGGATAGATATAGCTTAAGGTATACACGATCCTACGGATGGGCAGAAAGTGGTACAGAGAGATCACTACACACGCACAGCAGCATCATATATACATTCACCCTTACTATCTCTATAGACGCGAAGCTGACCATCTTAGAGGATTTACCATTGGTGATGAACTACCACACGACCTACCTGCAAGATATGAACAGGCAATTCACGAATGGGGTAATCTCATCTACACTGCACTCAGAACCGATAAGATCATCCCTGACTCATGCGTTAGAATGAAGTCCACAATTCAAAGCTTTGAAGGAGGACAAGGTTATGAAGCTCTGTACACCGTAATTGCTCAAACACATCCCAACTCAAAGAGAGAATCCAATGCAGCCAGAATGGTCAGAAACCCTCCCAACCAAGAAGCAAATGAATCCCTCGAAGAATACTACTTCAGATACAAGGATTACTTGCGACTCAGAGTTTTCCTCCAAAACCAACCTAGCACATTGAGTTCAACAGAAGAAGTCAGTAATTTGATTGCAGGAACCACTCTCAGTCACGAACTATTCGAGAAAACTGAAGATGAACGCGACTCCGATGATCAATTCAAAAGAGACAAATACAAGGCAGGTAGGCTTCTACAAACTCTTCAAACTTATGAACAAGAGATCAAGGCTGAACAAAAGTACAAGAGGAACACCTCCAGATCAATCCAGCCCAAGCAATTGCCTGTCTCAGGTACCAGACCAGGTCACCGGCGCAATGATAAATTTCAAAAGCGCGCTAGCAACAGCACTGTTAGAACACCTTCTACTCTGACCTTTCACTCAATCAGCCTGATTGAATCACTTGGCTACCCGGAGATGGATGAAGAATCTGACGATCCCTTCCTCCACCAAGCATACTGCAATGCTATCACGGCATTCGATAAGCAACCTAGTCTTTTTGACACATCCAGAAAATGTATCGTTTGCCACATGTCCGGTCATAATTTCGATAATTGTCCTGCATTGCAAGATATTGAGTCCCTGAAGAAACATAGGATTGCTGCGGCTGTTTTTCTGAACAAATCTAATAAACAGACCCAACAACTCTTGGATTCCACCCAACAAATCTCCCAGATCAACATTGGCAATGAAGATCAAGATGAGGCTTCACCTGATGCTAC
Organism: Pseudo-nitzschia multiseries; assembly: GCA_037355745.1. Classification (NCBI taxonomy): domain Eukaryota; phylum Bacillariophyta; class Bacillariophyceae; order Bacillariales; family Bacillariaceae; genus Pseudo-nitzschia; species Pseudo-nitzschia multiseries. The sequence goes on from CM074785.1 coordinate 27,298,187, forward strand.
AGTAGAAAACCAAAATTTTTGCAATGGCCAAGAATAGAAAGTCTTTCTTGGAGCCATACTATGACATCACCTCAGGATGATCCTCAAGGATTTGACAACGTCACAGCGTCCCAAGTGAACAGCTTATGCCCCTCCTTGGACTCCAGCAGTGTCAGCTCCCTTGAATCTGTCATAATTGGTGCCGTCGACCTCCTTCCCAAGGACAGCCTCCAGTCATCAATCCCCATTGATGTCTACTGTGATATGGAATCACTCGGGGCTACGACCCCTACATTGGAATCACACCTGAAGACCAATGAGGATCCCAATTTCGATAGGGACAACCCTACGCCAGCTGGCACATACAATGTGCAATCCCTAGTCCCACGAGACCCCATTGCAGCTAAAGCCTACTTCCAACAGGGTGTCAGGGCTCAGATTGACACCGGTGCAAAAGTTTCATGCACAAATCTCAAACACATCCTGCACAATTACAAACCTTACACCAGAATGAGAAAATGTCCGGTCAGGCTCACAGCAGCCATAGGAGGCAAAGCAGCTACCTGCATCCCAGAAGGCTCAGGATATTTGCACATCCCAGCACCCAACCACTTAGGGTATCTAAAAATCTTCTTCTACTATTCTCCCTCCCTGTCAACAACATTACTGAGTGAGAATGATCTCTGTGGAATGACATCTCGCATGCGACGTCAGTTCAGTGGGCAGTCAATCCATAAATCATTCATTGACAACTATGACTCATCTGCTCCACAAAACGGCAACCTCACAATCATTTGTCATCACAAGCAGAACACTGCCAACAGCATTGTCCTCCATGGAAGCATCATTGATGGTCAATGCTATACACACCCAGTACTGATCCCAGACGTTGACATAGCCTCTCCATATGCCAATTGTGCAACATCGTCAGCCTATGCCCTAGCTACTGACATACAGTTCAAGGAAGCTTGTGAACTGGCCTCCAAAGAAGCCATTGGCAACTACCGGTATGATATATACACAAACCTTATCACACTACAAAAATGCGCTGAAGCAGCTCAAGCTCAGTCTGATACCAGCGACATGCCAAAGTTTGATGCCAAATTGTTCTTCACCAAGATTGTGGATAAAAATATCCCCATCCACGCCATCAAAACCAAGACATCGAAACTCCTGTGGCATCAACGATTGGGGCACCCATGCGATGACTTTCTGTATCAGGCTCATAAGCACATCGTTGGAGTACCAAAGTTCAAGCGTCAAACCAATATTCTTGACCAATGCCCAACCTGCATACAATGTAAGCAAACCAAAACACCTGCTGGCTCACATTCCACACGAAAGGCCACACAACCGTTTCAAGGTCTATCCATTGATTTTGCATTCTCAGGTACCAAATCCTCCAACAGCAAACGCAAGCGCGATTATGAAGGCATTCATGGAGAAACAGCTTGGATTCTCATCACAGATCACTACACAGGTATGAAATACGGTGATACACGAATCTCGAAGGCAGCGCCCCTACACTGGTTGGAGCATTTCTTCGCCCAGTACAACCCAACCTGTGCCGACAAGTATGTTTCCGTTGATCAAGGCGGCGAGCTCTATCACAATCCTGATGTCAGAAACCTCTTCTCTGCGTTTGGATATTCAATTTTCCCCACTGGTGCGGATGCTTCACACCAGAATGGTACAGTTGAAAGAGGGCATCGCACACTGGCTAATTCAATGCGCACCATGCTGTCTGGTGCTAATTTGCCCATTAAATTCTGGCCCTTTGCTTTCTACCATGCACTTCGGTTGTCCAATGCATTTCCTGAAAATTAGCAACTGGCCGTAAGGAAAACCTTGCTGATTTCCGAACCTTTGGTTGTAGAGTTTGGGTTAGACCTCCAGGCAAAAGATCTATTAAACTCAAACCCAATGCACGAAAAGGCATCTTCCTGGGTTTTATCCCCTACACTACCAGAAACATCCTTTGGTATGATACTGAGACCCACCGCGTCAAAATAGCTACCCATGTCCGGTTTGATGAAGGGATGAATGATCTCCCACTTGCAGATCTCCCAACTAATGTCAAGCACCTACTCCGGACTGATGACAACACTCCACTTCCTGCAGAACACCGTGAGGTGTCATCTAGTGAATTCCAATTCTCCATATCCCCCTTTGCGGATCTCACAAATCTCAGACTCACTGTCTCTCCATCTTGTGCTGATCCAGCCTTTGGTCTTCGATACGCCACCGACTCACTGATTGGCAGAGCTTACATCACAGACATCATTCCAAACAGTCCTGCCTCAAAGCTTTTCTCCTCCCGTAAGAAGACTCTCTCCAAGCTCAGAGGCGCCTATATTGTATCTATCAATCACAATCGTGTCTTTACTGCTGCTGATGTTACTACAGCACTACAGGAAAATCACGATCGAGGGGTGAGGGATTCTTCAATAGATACACCAATTACCTTTGCACTTGAAGAGAAATTATCTATGAAGGAGGTCAGGAAACACTCAAATGAATATGGTTTATTTGCTCCCAATACCTCCTGGAAGGAACCCACTGCTGAAGAAGATCCACCATTCTTGGACCGGATTTCATCAATCAAAGCTATCCAGCGCATTGGTACCAAATACAAGCAGCTGATACAATCAAGAATCAACCAGGTTGATAGCACTGAAACGCTCCATGCCTCCATCCAAAAACACTTGGCACCAATTGAAGATGACATGGAGGTTGTCATTCCTACTATTGATATTGCATCCCTCAGAGCTATCACCAAGCTTCATAAACCAGGAAATCAAGCATTACCACTAGATGCAGATTCACTGTCCACTGAAGAAATTGAACTTTTCATCAAGGCCATCAATTCCAAGGCCACTACACCTGAAGAACAAGCACTAGGGCACTTCACTCGGAGGAATCTCGAGCCTTTATCTACATGGCCTGAATGGCAAGCTGGTGAGCGAAAACAGCTTGATCAGTTTGAAGATTTGGAAATGTTTCAATCACCAATTCAATACCCTAAGGACCCAGACGCTATCATTCTCAGACCTCACTGGCAATACAGTGTGAAAAGAAATGGTGTCAGAAGAGCCAGGCAATGTTGCAATGGAAGCAAATATGCAGCCCCAACCCTGCATGCCATAGCAATGTCATACTCATCATGTGTTGAACACCCCATCCAAAGATTGTTCTTTGCCATTGCTGCAAGCCTCAACCTCAAAGTGTACGGGGGTGATGCTGCAGACGCCTACGCGCATAGTCCAGGACCCAACATTCCTACATACATGACTATTGATGATGCATACGCAGAATGGTACCGGCACAAGCATGGCAAGGACATACACAGAAGATTGGTGCTCCCAGTCCTTTGAGCACTTCAAGGCCACCCAGAATCAGGTAGACTATGGGAGACTCACATCAACAAGATCTTAAAAGGTCCCGATCTCAATTTCAAGACCACCACGCATGACAGAACAATCTATACCACAGTTTTTGAAGGTGAAACGGTCTACATGTTGAGACAAGTTGATGATTTTGCACTAGCTTGTACATCAGAATCCATATCCGACAAGATCTATGACATTATAGGTGCAAGGCTCAAGCTACCAAAGGAAGACGTGATCCCTTTTACAAAATTGGGATTGCTCGAGGACTTCAATGGAATTGACGTCAAACAAACAGCCAATTACATTGAACGGGGGGACGCGGCTGACGCATATGCCCATTCTCCAGGGCCCAACATTCCTACCTACATGACTATTGACGATGCATATGCAGAATGGTACAGACACAAGCATGACAAGGACATAGACAGATGATTGGTGCTTCCAGTCCTTCGAGCATTTCAAGGTCATCCAGAATCTGGAAGACTTTGGGAAACACACATCAACAAAATATTGAAAGGCCCTGATCTCAACTTCAAAACCACCACACATGACAGGACGATCTATACAACAGTCTTTGAGGGTGAAACGGTCTACATGTTGAGACAAGTTGATGATTTTGCACTAGCTTGTACATCAGAATCCATATCTGACAAGATCTATGACATTATAGGTGCAAGGCTCAAACTACCAAAGGAAGACGTGATCCCCTTTACAAAATTGGGATTGCTTGAGGACTTCAATGGAATAGATGTCAAACAGACAGCTGACTACATTGAACTGTCCTGTGCAAATTACATTGACCGGATCATGACATCCCATGGTTGGGAGACTGATTCTAAGATGAAACCCCACTCCAAGCCATCAGCGCCGTTATCAACTGAAGTACTGAGCCAACTGCAATCACATACAAATGGACCATTGGAAGGCACCAAGGAACACGCTGCATTACAATCCACATCTGGGTTCTCCTACAGAACACTCTTGGGTGAAATGATGTTTGCATATGTGAGCTGCCGGCCAGACATTGGCTATGCAGTGACCCTGATGTCAAAATACAGTTCCAATCCCACTGCATTCCACTATTCCAGCCTGAAGAACATAGCTCGATACCTCAGAACAACCAGATCCTGGGGTATTAGATTCTATAGACCGAATGCAGAACCATCTCTTCCATCAGGAGAACCATATCATGACGTAGTCCAAGATGGATCACTCCCAGAATACCCTGCCGATATCAAGCATAGCAAGTTGATGTGTTTTGTTGATGCAGCATATGGAAATGATCCTAAACATCGCAGGTCCACCACAGGATATGTCTTCACTTATGCGGGTGGAGCAGTTGTCTACCGGTCCAAAGCGCAATCACTCACTGCTCAGAGTTCTACAGAGGCAGAATTCATTGCTGCAGTCACAGCAGCCAAAACAGCCAGATACCTCAGATCCGTACTCGAAGAATTAGGATTTGCTCAAGCTGGTCCAACCCCTATCTATGAAGACAATGCATCGGCAATTGAAATCATAAATGCCCAGAAGCCAACCGAAAGAACCAGACATATTGAAATCAGGTTCTTTGCAATTCAAGCTTGGAAAGAAAATGGTGAAATCAAGATGATTCATATTCCGGGAGTTATCAACCCGGCTGATGATCTAACCAAACCATTGGGATGGATCTTGCACGCCCGACATGCAAGATACATCATGGGACACTACCCAGGTTAAATCATTCCATTCGATTGCTCCGATTGACAACCGGATTAGGCTATTCGATGACCACCTCCAATTGATCTTGACTCAATCAAAATTGCTCGAGTTGATTCTTCAATTTGACTTGATCCGAACGTTCGATTTGTCTATCAATACGATTCAACATGATATACCCCGACAGTAATCCAATACAACAAAAGTAGAGTATTGGATCAAGGGGTGTGTTGTCGGCAAAAAATACGGACTGTTGTCGGCATCAAATTCGATCGGAAAAGCCGACAAAACGAAACGACCGAGGTGCGGGAAGACGATACGAGATACGAATATTCCGAAGACCGAAGCTTAGAATCAAACGCACCTCCATTACATGAAATCCCTAAGTGGTAAAACGATATCACTTAGGACTACAAACAAGAAAGGAGAATCGGTTAGAAACAAGAAATATCCAAAGACCTGAACAGTAAGTAAACACTTGGAACCTATAAGTACATTCAAAGGAATATACTTGATACCCCGTGAGGAAATTACTTATTGCAATCAAGAAAATCAATACCGATTCCGGATGGGCGTCATACCCAGCATATATACCACGAATAAGCATACGCCCCATCGAACAGAATACTTAACCCCGACAATGACCGATACAGTAAGACCGACACGACGCTAATACAGCAACAGCAACAGAAGTATCGGCACGACAGTAACAGATAACCGGGAAAGATCTCTACCAAGTAAAATATAGCAGAGAGCCCCGATACAGTGAAAATACATAGTAAAATAAGAGCGTCTCTCTGAGCTCACATCTCTTTAAATTTTAACATCATATACCTTTGGTCGATTTTTAGAGTAACAACAATTTCAAGCATACAAAGCACATGTAATTAAGACACAAGAAACACACGCAAAACCATCTTCGATTGGTCTTTTGTTTTACCGTATTATCGTGTAATTCACCGTGATATTCTCGTTGAATATCACATATGATTGTACCTTATCATGTAGAATTAGTACTAGGTTGTACGTAGATTTTAGGGCATGATAGTGTTTTAGAGTTGTTAATTCTTCAAAAAGTGAGCTGATGGGGAAAACCGCTAATCGTCAACGATCATTCACTCAGGAATAACCTTAAGAATAAGGTTATTTGCCCTTATGACTTTTCGTGATACGCCCGATTAGTACGTACGAATACGCCTTTACACGGTGAATTCTTTTCAATTATGATCGGATTGTTTCTGGACCATATTGATCTCTCAGTTACTAATTTGTCTTTCCTTCGTGTGGAGATACGAGCGTTCGATCCTCATATCACGTACCTCTGTTCAGTGCTTTAAGTATCTTTTGATACTCACCAGCGCTTATGTATATTTTACTTATTGCACTCCGCTTGTGATAGAAACTCGCGACTCGTACGGATACGTAAAAGTCGCGTATTACGTATACGTAAAACGTAATACGTACGTATACGTGAAACGTTGCGTATTACGTATACGTAAAACGGGATACGTAAAAGTCGCGTATTACGTATACGTAAAACGTAATACGTATGTATACGTGAAACGTTGCGTATTACGTATACGTAAAACGTAGAACGTAATCACGATTGTTTTAGTAATCCAATACAACCTTGGATGGTCCTTGGACTATTTGGTTCATATAGATATATTGGTCGCACCTTCTTATGGTGGCTACCATGATGGTGTTTGGTGGGGTAATCTGCCAGATTATGCTTCCCCGGCTCCCAGAAAATATTGAATTGCCCTTGTTGCGCCCTGTCTTTTAACCAATAGAAACGCATATCAATGGCTTTGGACCTTTTTTGTTTGATTGTGCCATTTAATATGCCTTCTGCAGTATTATTGTCCGTCTGTCAGGATGGGTAGTGCTTCCCGGGCGTTTAGGAATAACGAAGCGACTTCGGCTTCCGCCGCTGATGCCATCACGTTTTTGATGATTTTGGCTAACACTAGGACCGGTCCATTGAAGGTAATGTCCTTTGTGTCTCCAAGGAAGTGGTATCCGCCGGCACGGCTCTTGGCACCCGGACACACCAGGTATGCTGCGTCACTGTCAACCCGGAGAATCATGTCACTGGCCTGGTATACGATGGAGGCGTCCGGATTACATGCCGCGTAGTTGAGAAAATACTTAGTGGCTGTTAATGCTGTTTGGTTGTTTGAGGCCGACGCAATATCGTTGAGGGCATGCAACATGGTGTTGTCGATTGCCCGCGCGTAGAATAGAAATTTACCAGTAACTTGTTGTATGAATTTGATCTCTTTGTCTGTTAGCGTGGTAGTGTCTTCATGTTTCGCATATTGTATCTTTGCGCCGTACGCGGGCACGTCTGCTCGGGATGGACCGGCATACGTACGTGAGGGGCCGCACGTGTTCAAATTCCTTTAGAGCTTGTTCCACATAGCCATCCATGGTCAATTGGACCTCGCGTTTATCGTAGTCCCAACGTAGGTGGACCCCCACATATTGCTTTCCAGTCCAGTCAACCTTGAAGGTGTATTTGGCCCCGGCCGCAGCGACTAGATGATCCACGTCTTCCTGTCTGACGTATTTAATCCCAAAGTCGTCCACGACTAGGGTGAAACTTATGTCCCGCTCATCATGGAGGAATAGTCCCTCAGTATGGGGAGCCTTTCGGTATCCATATGTTTGTAGGTGCGCTACTAAGTCATCATGTGCAATTTTCCCGCTCTGTTTGAGTCCGTACCACGCCTTTTTGATCCTGGCATATACGTAGTCACCCTGTTTGAGCCTCTCTAGGCTGTAAGCGGCCCGTATTCGGGGGGGGATCATGTCCCACCTGAATTTTACGAATTCGGGCTCGTCGAGCGATGAGCATAAGTACATGTTAGAGATGTCACCGGTACAGTACTTAGCCCCTGGAGTGGATACTACACTGTTCCAATGCGTTTTTATAGTTTCCATACTTGCTGTTCGGGTGGACACATCACCGTGGTACTCCAGCTGATCACCTCCTGCTGTGATCCGCGTCCTGTAGGGATCAGATTTTTTGGGGCGTATGGCGACTGTGTATCGGGGATAAGTGACCTTCTTATGTATTGGTACTGCTTGTCTGTCGATCCAATCCAATACATCCATCCCCTCCACCTCGTTGGGTCGGAACCCTTGAAATAGGCGGCCGAACTCGTCTTCACCTGACTTGAGCCATAACTCCTGTATCTGTGCTTTGGGGTGTTTGATTAGGTCACGGTAGGCTGCCCACTTGTTCAGGTCCTCATCCCATATGGACCCCCCACACGCTAGCTGGGGCCTATATGATAGCTTGTTTGCTTGTAGGGCCTGCGGTGGTACGGGTGGATGTTGGTAACTACCCATTAGCGCCTTGTGTTTAGTCTTGGGTTTTGAGTAGTATTGGTCGGATTTGTAGTATCTAGATACTTCACCATGTGTGTAATCTGCAATGTCCCCATCAGTGAATATGACCCTGTAGTATTGGTTTGTCTGGTCATAGCTTGCGATTTCTCCTTTGTACCATCCTGATTTGAACTGCTTCCTAATGATTGTGCCTACGGCCCAGGGATGTCCCCGTCGGGCGCTGCGTTGTTGTGTAGATGGCACCCTTGGAGGTTCGCGAGCATTCTCAGGCTCATGGTTTGATTTTGTATTGGGCCCGATTGACACCCTTGGAGGTGCGCTTGGGTCTTTGACTGGATCGTTAAGTGTGGCATTGGGCCCATTTGGGGGTGTACCCAGGCGTAAGAGGTCCCGTATACTTCGAAGGGCCTCATTTACTTGGGTTCCCTGTTCTATATAAGGGATCGGCGGATGGGGTTTACTGGTAACATCCTTAAGGTCGTGGAGGATCATGAGCAGTCGGTCTGTGGAAGAGGTATGAGGCATCTCTGTCTTGGGAAAAAATGCCACTGTGTTGCTGATTCTGTTAGCGCGACTGGCCTCCCCGACACAGGTGTAATTCCTGTAGTGTTTTAGGGCCGGTCCGATGTAGTAACCCCTTGTGCCATGGTCTTGCCATGCGCTGCGTTCTTGAGTTCTGTCGAGAATAATCACTCGACAGCCCATAGGGGCGAGTGGGTGTTTGTTGTAGTCATAGATCCCGCGCCTGAGCTCATATGCTGATAGTTTTGGCTGCGTGCGAGATGCGCGTAGTAAGTTGAGGGTAATGAGGGCCTGTGGGATCAGTAGGTCCCAATCATCCACCGGGAACTTGTCATCCACCCCGTTCAATCGGTTCTTGAAGGTCTGTATTGCCCTTTCTGCATGGTTGAGCCGATGGTCCCCAGGTGACGCCAGTTGGTAATCTAGGTTGTTCTTCGTGATGTACGCTATTAGTTTCTTGGAGGTCTCGTTGTCCATACGTACTATTTTTGCGTTCACGTTATCCTCTTTCATCCGTGCATAGCACGCAATGAATCCCTGTAGGAGGTCTTCACTCTTGCGTGACTGGATGGGCTCCTTGTCAATGTAGTTGGAATCGTAGTCGTACATGAGGAATACGTACTGGTGCCCACGACGTGAGGTGACTGGGTATCTCCCTGGCAGGTCCCACGCAATGAGATCCTTCGGTTCTTCTTTGGTATGCGGCCCTGCGTGGTTGGTTGGTTGCATCTCATTGGCAGATACTATATCTACGCTGACGTTATGTATCTTCTTTCGGTCGCATCGGGCCGGCTCTGTATCTGACGTTGGCTTGTTCTTTGGCTTCTTGCGAGTGCTTTGGATGCCTTGTCGGACCATTTGTAGGTGCCCCATAGTCGTTTCTTTGGTGAGTGGGAGGTATCGGTTGACCCGTTGTACGGTGAGGCCCGGCCAAGTGGCAAATGAGCCGCGCTTGATGGCGCGGATCCATGTCTCTTTGGTGGGATATCCTGCTGCAGCATGGTAGAATCGGATCAGCTTGGGGATGGCTTGAATCTGGTATGCCCCTGCCCTCGTATGTATTGAATATTCGTTTTCGTTATTGTTTTGGTTGGCGCTGGTTGCGGCGGCTTTGGTGTTTTGGTTGGCGCTGGTTGCGGCGGCTTTGGTTTCGGTTTCGGTATTGTGTTGGTCGGCGCTGGTTGCGCCGGTTGTGTCGTTTTGCGGGGGGGGGGGGGGGGGGGGGGGGGGGGGGGTCGTCACCCTTGGAGATTTGGCCGTCCCCTTTGGTGGGTCGGGCTGATGGAGGGGAACCATGTATATATTACGTAGGGGGTCTCGGTGACCTGTGAGTATGACTTGTTGGGTGGGGCCGATAACAGTCACGTCGTCCTTAGAGAACGCCACGTGGCACCCGGTACTGCATAGCTTTGGCACTGAGACCAGAGGTAGTTCCACTTCATCAAATTCGTGGCACCCGCGGGCCTCGAGGGGGAGTCGGGGTAGGTCTAATAGGTCCGTTGCCGTCGATAGCATCTTGCTCTCATTTGCACATCCTACGGTCAGTGCCCCCGGTGTGTCTTGGTGTGCCCCACCATGGTACGTTGTAGGGACGAAATGGTCCGTCGCCGCTGAATCTAGAGCTCCATAACCCGGTGAGGTCCTGGCATGGAACGCGACGTCATGTGTGAAGGTAACTGTGCGTGGTGGCCGCGGTAGGGTTTCACTTGAGGGATCACGTAGGATACTGAGTAACTGTGAATCATGATTACTAGGTTGTTTATGTATGCTACTTTTGTGTTCCCTCCCACACCGTCAAGAGTGTAAGGGCGAATCAACTATCACGGTCCGGCTGTTATTGTTGGGGTCGGGCCCATTCCACTGCAGCCACCGTTCAGTGTTCCTGGTGGCTCCACCCATCTGATTGTCATAGGTGGCTCCTTCCTGGTTCCCAGCCTTGTTACGTCGCCTGTAGCAACTCCGGCCGTCGTGGGTGAGATTCATCCCACACGAGTGACAATAATATTTGTATTGTTTCCACCCCTGGAGCGATGGTTGGCGCGTGTCGGGCCTGTTGTTGGTGCGACTCGCGTCGGCTGACTTGAGTCGGTTCACGTCGGCTTGGAGGACGGCCATTGCTGTTTCCCATTGATTGATCATCGTCATTGTCGATGCTGCCGTGGCGGTCTCAGTGACTTGGGAGTAGATTTCCTGACATACGTTGGCCAGATCGCGTTGCTTGTTTTCGAGCTCGGTGAAGCGTTGATCAGCCTGAATATCTGCTAGGTTTGCTGTAGACGTATTGTTGTGGTAGCTGCTGTATAGCTCCTTCAGGCGTTGTCCCCAGAACTTCTTGTATTGGGCGAATCCGCTCTTAACTAGTGTGTCCCTGTATTTCTTCCAGTCCTTGTCTACACGGTACAGTGTGATGGGGTCGTGTTTGCTGCGTGCAAAGGCCTCTCGTGAGTAATCAATCATTTGTGCCTCAGTGACGTTCGCTGTCTCTGGGAGCAAGTTGATTTGATATTGAAACTTAGTGAGTTGACGGAAGTACTCCTTGGGCCCGATCGGGCTCGGTGTGTAAGTCAATGCATTCATCTTCTTAGTCAGTTCATGTGTGAGCTGGTGCTGTGCGTCGGTAGTACATAGGTCGTCCTCCATAGGCTTGGAAGGCCTCGAGCGTAGTAGTCCTTAGGGGGAAGGCGTCCGAGCCCGGGTCCTTCAGATCTCCAAGCATGTTGGGGAATTTCCTGTCTGTAATTAGTAGGGCCTCCCTGTCGTACTTGTTCCATTCTACATAAAGGGCCCGGCTTTGTTTCCATAGTTTGTATGCGTTGGAGGTGAGTTCGATAGCACTATCGAGTTCCTGTGGTTCCAGCGGAGCCTCGGGGAATGGTGCTTCGGGGTCCCGCGAGTGGTATTGTGCTTCTGTCTCCAGTAGGAAGGCGTAACCCCCTCCCTGAATATATTTGATGGAGGGTACTTCGGCTAACGCGTTAGCTAGTGCCTTTTTGAACCCGTATACCTCTATGCTTGTTGGTACCGCTACCGGTTTCACCTGTGCCTCATCCAAGTGGTCCTTGAGTGACGCATGATGGTCTTTCTTCTTGGACATCTCGTCGTCCGTATCGCTATCCTCACTGTCCTCGGTATAGTCGTATAGCAACCTGTTCTGTGTTTGCAATTGTGTGTTTTGTTCTTTGGTGTACTCGAGGATATCCCTGTGGTAATGTTCGAGCTCTACCAGTTGGTCTCTCAGATCCCTGATCGCGGTGGAGCCTACGTTGCTGGAATTGTCGATGCTGGTGTCAGGGGTAACTCCTCTTGTTGTGGGGCTGGGGATTCCTTTGGTTTGTGTTCCCTCTGGCATTGGGGTATGTTAATCTTCTCGATAACTAATAAGACCAAAGCTGTGCGGCAACGTTGGTTAATTTGGTTACTTTTAGTATTTTACTTTATTTTGCTCTTTTTACGGTGTTGGAAAGAGTTATCGATAAGATTATGATCGGATTGTTTCTGGACCATATTGATCTCTCAGTTACTAATTTGTCTTTCCTTCGTGTGGAGATACAAGCGTTCGATCCTCATATCACGTACCTCTGTTCAGTGCTTTTAGTATCTTTTGATACTCACCAGCGCTTATGTATTATTTACTTATTGCACTCCGCTTGTGATAGAAACTCGCGACTCGTACGGATACGTAAAAGTCGCGTATTACGTATACGTAAAACATAATACGTACGTATACGTGAAACGTTGCGTATTACGTATACGTAAAACGGGATACGTAAAAGTCGCGTATTACGTATACGTAAAACGTAATACGTATGTATACGTGAAACGTTGCGTATTACGTATACGTAAAACGTAGTACGTAATCACGATTGTTTCAGTAATCCAATAAAATTGCCGAACCAAATATTTAATAAGAGAGGAACGAATATTCGATACCGTTTTGAAAAAAGGGAAACAACTGTTGAGCTTAAGTATAGAGGAACTGAAAAATTGGGGTTCAGATAGGAATCAATCCTCATACCGTGGATATGAACCTGTTTACTAGCAAAAGCGAGTGGAAAGAAAAATACTCCACAAGTTGCTTCAGAACTCAGAAAATCACAATCACAGCTTCCTCATGAAAGCAAAAGCTAACAAACACCTTATTACAAGCCTAATTCCTACAACATACTCCGAAACAACACACCATGGCGCCACCAACAAGAGCTCAACTAGCCGCAATCGCGGCAGCAGCAACAGCACAAGCACAAGCAGCGGACGCGGTGGGAAGAGAGGCGGCGGGCAACTTGATGGGCCTACTACCTCCATCGGTAACAACAAGGTTGGACCCGGAACAGCTTGAGCAACTCACAGTGACTTTGGTCGCAAGGCTATCAAGCAGGAACATATCTCTATCAACCACAGCAAGAGAAGCCAAAGAAAGGGCAGAGGCCAATCTTGGCATCCCTGGCTATGAAGGAGAAAGGGCGCTGACATCAGCCGAGGTTTGATTCAGGAAGATCCTCGAGTCCTTCGGAGTCAACAGGCCTACGACAAATGAAATATTCAGACATGGATATTCTAACATGAAGGCCATCGCAGATCTCGATACAGAAGGGATCAAGTCCACTCTAGGGTCGCTAACCAAGGCGAAACACCATCTATGCCCGGATCCACAGGAAGTCTTTATTGGAAGGGCATTTGGCGACCGACTGAAGCTGTTCGTGGCTTGGATTAAATTCCAGCCTATGATAGGCGCAACGGCCACCGAAGTGGACTGGATAAAGGACCCAACGGCCGAGATAGATACAAGGGAACGTTTGAGATCTACAAAGGAGGACGATGAAAATACAGCAGTTAAGAATCTAACACTACCCGACAAACTCACTACAATGTCAAAGTTCAGGGAGTTTGATGAGAACTTACGCGAATACCTACGGCATAAGAGGGGTGTCACCAAGATATCCCTACTCTACATGATAAGACAACAATCTGCAGTCGGAGAAACCGACAGGTGCGGAACAGTCGGCTCGGGCCCAGACAACGCGTATCCTGACTGGACTGAGTATGCAATAAGATGCACGATTCACGCCAACTCTCATTGGTCTAAAGACAACAATACTCTCTGGGGGAAATTGTTTAAGCTGGTAGGATCCGGACCTGGTTGGTCCTATATACAAAGCTTTGGGACCAAAAACGGGGTAGGGGGTGACAGCCGAAAGGCATACTTTGCCCTCTACTCTCAGTCATATGAAGCAACCAACGTAAAGCTAATTGTCGAAGCCAAAAGGCAGTTTATCCAGGAATCAGTATACACAGGGGATTCCAAACACTACAATTTTGACAGGCACAAGAGGCTATGGCATGATGCAAAGCAAACCTTGATAAGATACAGCGCATTCCCACCTGAGGACCAGTTTGTGTATGACTTCGTACGATCCGTACAGGATGTACGACTCGAGCAATCCATCCCAAATGTAATAACAGAAGAGTCGGACTATTACGCAAATTTTGAGAAGGCTTTGGCGTATCTTACTCAGATGCTCGGAGTAAAGAAACTCCAGAATCAACCACAATAGAGGGGTAGGAATGTGTCAGCCTTCACTAACAACAAAAAGAGGAAAGGTGACAACAAACGCGGCAACTTCTCTTCCAACAAGCCACAAGGCAACAACAACAACAACAACAATAGTGGTGGCTCAAAAGCACAACCAGGGACCTATAAAGGGCCCGTTGAATGCAAGTTCTATCCACGAGAAGTATGGTTAAGCATGTCCCAAGAGCACCAACAAAGAGTCCGGACGCTAAAACAAGCAAAGAATGCAAGCAATAGCGGGGGCAACCAACAATCGAAAGTGGCAGCAGCCACAGCTGCAAACCCTCCCAATAACTCCAGTTCAGCGGGAAACCAGTTTGGCTGTCACAGCCATATTGGAAAAGGGAATGGAAATTGATTCGCCGGCCGGGGCCTTAAGATAGAACCTTGGGTAGGCCGGCCGATAGTCCATCTCAAAGAGATGACCCAGTCATCCAGTGTTAAGCCAGGCCGATGCGAGCTGGATAGCCACGCAGACACGACTGCAGCTGGATCTAACATGGTATTACTCAATCCACTGGATTCTATCATGACATTTGCTGATGTTGTCCCATTTTCAGATGTGTACTCACCAATGAAAGATGTTCCTATTGTCCGTTGTGCTACTGCTTGGACAGACCCAACGGACGGTATCACATACATATTGGTATTCGGACAGGCCCTCTATTTCGGAGAATCACTGCAGCACAGTCTGCTATGCCCGAACCAAATCAGAGAATGCAATTTGAATGTGGTTGAAGACATACCAAAAAGATACTGCAGTTCTTCCAGTCACAGTCTCATCTTTCGGGCCAACGGCTTCGAATTGGCAATACCATTGTTAGTTGATGGCGTTCTGTCATACTTTGACACACGAAAGCCGACACGCGGAGAACTTGATACATGTGATCAGGTCCTAGCAACTGATACACACAAATGGGATCCGTACGCCCCCCACTTTGAAGAAGATGAAGAAGCAGCCAACGCGTCTTTCCCACGAGTAGTGGCAGCCCTCTCAGGAGGAAAACCGACTGGGACAACTGAGACTTGGATACGATCCACAGACAACCCTATACACATCAATGTAAAACACAAGAAATATCGTCTCAGATACCTACAGAAAATCTGTACAACCCGTACACAACGGCCAGGGTATACTCAACAAGAGATTGGCGACCGGCTACACTCAGCTTTTGTTAAGAGTACCGGGGACGGAGAAAGCTCAGAGATACTCCGAATTTCAGCTACTTCAACCAAAACTTCGATTTCACTAACAGATGAAGAGCTTGCCATCCAAAAGGAAGCAAAAGCTCGGACAAAAGAAAGAAAATTACTCCGACGCCAGCAAGATGTGATAGATAAGGAAACTTCCCTAGAGAAGAGGTCATTTATCCGACGCGGACAATGGGGGACCTCCGATAAGGATTCCGGAGAAAGTGGACCGATATGACTCAGAAGCCATTGCAAAGATGTGGAACAGCATCAGTGTAAAGAGGGCCGAAGAAACGATTAAGGTCACTACCCAGGAAGGCATAAGAAACCTTACGCAACCAATCACCCGAAGGCTGAAGACCCAAAAGTGGAGAAACAGGAAAGTACTTAAGGGTCGATGGTTTGCTGATACTATGAAGTTCAAAGTACCGAGTATCATTAGGAACGATACTGATGCACAGATCTTTACCAATGGGAAAGGATATGTGGCGTTCTATCCAGTAAGAGGGGAGAAACGATGCCACAACGGACTATCTTGCTTCATAAATGAGGTAGGAATACCGGAACATCTTGTCACTGATGGGGCAAAAGCCCAAGGAAATCATGAGACACACAGCACTGGATGGACTAGGCTTTGATCGGAGTATCGCATTCGCCAAACCTACATACAGCCCCATTGTTGGTGGCAGAATACGGCAGAACACAGTGCAGGGGACCTAAGGAGATCAATCTGATTGATGACTTCTAAGAAAGGAAGCCCGAGGAGGTGCTGGGCCTTTTGTGGAATGTTGGCGGCCGGAAGGTTAAGTAACACCGCATCTGGGGACCCATCCGCTATGGGAAGAACAGGATTTGAGTTAGTCCATGGATATACTCCGGATATAACCCTGTACATGATACACAATTGGTATGATTTCATCCAGTGGTACGACCTACAGGATAAGTCGGAGAAATACAGACGTGTTAATTTCCTTCTGAACTGGCTGTTGAGCTGATTCATTCCAAAGGCAAAGAAGAGCAACGGAAGCTTTATCTGCAGGCCGGTTGAGGTGCCGGTCTGTTGTGGTCTAATATTTCTCTGATATCCACTATGACTGGATGCGAATCCAATCAGATCTATTCTGACTATCGACCAATCGACGCAATCAGTTAGATCTTAGGCTTGTAGTTCTACAAATGAGACTCAAAGGAGGCGTCCGGTGTGCAAGGTTTAAGGTTGAATAATCAAATAATCTAAAAGAATAAGCGATTGATCTTGCTGGAGAGCAAGATAGCGCTTTAAAGGTCGTACTGCCGCTAATACAGTACGATACGGTAAAATACCGTGTTGCCGTTAATACAACACAATATAACGTGTAATGTGTTGTCGCTAATACAACACGTAATTTTGTGCAGCAAACAAACAGGTTCGTGAGCACAAAGATCGAACCTATGCTGTCTTTTCTTGAAAACAAAACACTTAACGGGATGGCTAGCATATGCTAGTTTCTGCCGTGTATTCTCTCTTTGATCTCTTAAGTATCGATAATTCGATCTTACGAGTGACGATCATTTGACTCGCAAGATTGAGCCATTTGGTCAATAATGAGACACCTGGCTTACACGATCAAGCCATTTGGTCAGAAAATGAGATATTTAGCTCACAGATTGAGCCATTTGGTCCATAATGTTAAACATCATGATTCGCGAGCAAGTAAGCTGAACTCTTGGCTCACAAGATCGAGCCATTTGGTCAAAAAATGAGACACTTAGCTCACCAAATTGAGCCATTTGGTCCATAATGTTAAACATCATGATTCACGCGCAACCAATCTGTACGCGTGGAAGTAAGGAATGAGATACCATTGTACCATTGTTATATACGCTATGCCGGACATGAAAGGAATTTAATACTCCCCATGTGTCCATGAGAAAGCATTCTCTAAGATCCGATGCAATCGTCCTGTAACAAATCACCTGTGTTCCCACAGTAGTGAAAGATGGGCTTGAGCAATGGATACACCACTGAATGTCCCCAATGCTTTGTGAGGATATCAGCACAATTATCTTTGCCCGCAAGATGTTGCATGAGGATGAAGCCTCTAGCTATCATGCTTCTGACATAGTGATATGATAGAATGTGATGCCTCTTGTGGAGCCTCGCGTATGGGAATGTGGAGGTTTGGATCATCTTTTCATTGTCTCCCCATGTGTAGGATGTGTCGTGTACTCTAGTACCTAGATACCTGAATGACTGTCGAATGTCAACAATTTGCTCAATGCAGGTTCTAGCAGATACAAACTCAGCCCCAAAGGTGGCTGTTTCAGATGTTGCTTGCTTCTTGGAGAACCACATGATGGGGGTCTTGTTTGCAAAATGCAGGATGCCAGTGACAGCCTTGCCACTTAGGATGTCATGCATTAGGTTTGCGTCATAAAAATGAGACAACACAACCACCTTACCCAGGGGTTTAGGAGCATCACTAGGGAGGTCCTCGGAGTGCTCCCCATACACTGTATTGGACCAGTCTGTGCTGGTACCTTCAGTGAGTACAAAATCTGGTATGCCCACTCTGAATCGGATTTTGAAGTGTCGAAACTTAGAGATGTAACCATAGATTATTTTGGCTCTGTTGAGATGGCCTTCCCTAGGTTGCACTCGGAAGCTTGACAATGTCATAACAGCAGTCTGCACGTCAAAACGTCCAATAGCTATGACCCATTGAAGTGATCCAATCATGCTTTGATACTTTTGGATATCAGTATCAGTCAGGAAGGATGTTGAGTCTAGCTCTGGGTGGTCGTTCTCAGCAAGTGGTGAATGGAATCTGGTGGTAGGTTTGCAGCCAAACATTTGTACATACGAGGCCTCCATTTTCTCAATGAACTTGATGGGGTTCATGCAGAGCACACCATGTTCATCTCTTTCAAATCCACATCCCAAATGAAAGTTCATTGGCCCAGAACCCTTTAATTTGAAATTATAAGGTTCAGACTGTAGTATTATCAGAAAGGGTTCGGGATTGGCCATACATAAGCAGAGGTCATCAACATATGTGCATATGAGCTCATATACTGGCTCCCCATGTTTGTTGTTGCCAGGCTTGATAAAGATCTCGGGTTCTGCCTTGGATCTTTCAAAACCTAGTTCAACGAGGCAGGCAGCAAGTAGATCACCAAAACACTTGCCAGATGATCGAAGGCCATATAGGGCCTTGTAAATCAATAGGAGGTGACCTTCTAGTGATCCAAATTCAGCGCCAGCCTTGATGCATACTTTCTCACATGTAACAGCTTCAAGGTATGCATTGCCAATGTCAGTTCCCCATGCTTCTAAGCTGTTCAGTTCAACAAGGAATAGGCACATGCGCAGGCCCCGAAGAGAAACAACTCCTGCATATACACTGTGGACAGGAGTTTCAGTGAGATTACCATTTGCAACTAGCCGGGCTTTGTGTCGACCATCATGCTTGACCGCATAAATCATGTGGACCTTGATCTGTTGAAAACCAATGGGTATATTGCTAGCCTTGTAGATACCTTTGTCAATAAAGGTGTCATATTCTTGAAGCTGCGACATCTCTAAAGCTATGGCATCTTGCCATTTGGTGTTGCCATTTGCTGTATCGAACTGGGTGGCTTCTTCATGATTGCGAGGTACTTTGAATCCATACTGGTACTGTGGAGCAGTTCGAAAGGATCGAAGTTTGGCTTGGTGGATTAGCCTGTCTAGTTTCTTGGTTCTTCGGGCAAGGGAAACAATGCGTTTGAGATGTTTCCAACCAGGGTGATCAAGCATGTTGTTGTCCTTTGCATATTTGGCTACAGTAACAGGGTCGTCTGCAGCTACATTGGAGAGAGGTTCATAGGTACGCTCCATGTTTTCCCACTCAATCCATAGGTTGTATTTGGAACCTTTGTATTGGGGGTGCTTGTTGTCAAGGGGACCTTGATGACCAAGTATGCGTCGAAAGGACCAAAGTTTGCCATCTTCTTGAGTGATATCTCTGTGGATATAATTCATGACATCATTGTAGGCTAACAACCAGAATTAGAGTTGTTAAGTGAAGAAACGTAAATTACGCAATACGTAGTACACATTACGTATTACGTATACGTACGAACTACAAATACGTAATACGTATCGTACCACATACGTAATACGTATTACAAATACGTAATACGTATTACGAATATGTAATACAAAATGGTTGCAAACTGAGTATGATAAGAAACAGATCAATAATCGGCGAAGAGTATCATTAAGTAAAGTAATCGCGAATAGCCTAAATACTGTACCGATTCACTAAGTGACACGGGATTACCATGACTAAGTGCCAAGGCACTATCATGAGGAATCCATCACAAACGAATGAAACTTGATATGCCCAATTGGTCGCACATGCATCACTATTAATCTGGAGAATAACGGAATCGCTTAATTAAGCGATCAATCGCTTAATAAGCAAACAACAAGGAATTGCATGTGTTAACAAATGGGCTAACACGAGAATACGCGGAACACTCCAATAGAGGTCCGGATTCTTAGATTAACCTAATTAGATCATAATTCAAATTACCAGTTATTGATTAACAGTCGCAGCTTCATACGAAAGATATATATCATACATACATACGAATTCGAATCAACCGAATCCGACAAAGTCTACAGAAAATCTACACAAAATATTCTACTGGTAATAATTATCCGAACGCGAAAACCATTCGCGATCGACCGACCATCGAAAATAACCCAAACTGAGAGATCATCCCACTGAAACAAAATCTAACACCACAGCCCGAATCTACTGAAACTTTAGCTTATCCCGTACACCATCACACAGACACCACTGAAAATAACACCATTGAAATCTGCAGAGCCAATAGAAAATACCTCGAAAATATCGACACGAAATAAAAACACCCCGAAAACAAAAACAACCTCGTAACAACCATCATGTTCTCTTCATCGGAAATGTTATCTTTATCGGAAATCCTCATAGTCACCTGCAGCTGCATCATAGCACCAGCAACCATGTATATCATGAACAACCAAACGGTCCAGGCCATCAAAAACCAAACAATGAGCAATGACCGAGAGAAGGCTAACCAAGTAAAGTGTGAGGAACGAGACAGGGCCATCGAGAGATTGACTCATGAACTATTGAAACTCAAAGAAAAAGAGAAGGAGTACAAAAAGGATGCCCGCCAGCGCCTCAAGCCAAGACAAATTCAGGATTTCGACGGTAGCCAAGATAACTGGATCAAATGGAGATGCGATACCAAAGCAACACTCCATGCCACTGGACACCGAGACATCATGGAAAGTTGCGAAGCAGCCAACAATGACCATCCATTGAACAGTGCATTATGGGGTACATTACTAAACGCGTGCAGTGGAGGTAGCGCATCTTCCAAAGTTACTAGACAAGAGGATGCCAGCGATGGTCATGCAGCATGGAAAGAATTGTTGGAATGGTACGATTCAGAGTCCCAACAAGAGGCCTATGCCGCAACAATGAAATTGAAATTGGAAGGGGTTAGACTACACCCTGGCGGCAACATTTCTGACTACATCAACAATTTTGAGAGCATCTACCAAAAAGGGAGTAAAATCCCACGGTTCAACATAAGAGAATGCGATGCCAAGAATACTTTTGCGCGCAACCTATTGGACCCCGACCTGGCTCAACTTAAAATGGAGCTCCAAGAAAGCCGAGCCAAGATGAACCTGGTGGAAATGGTGCAGAAGCTTAGAATCAGAGATGAGGAACTCCGATTGAATCTACTGGCAGATAAAAACGACAATAAACGTTCCATTCGCAGAGTTACAGAAGCCCAAGAACCACCAACAAAACGCCAACAATATGCACCTCCACCAGCCAGCGACGGTGTCCTAACTACGGTCGATCCCAATCTTAAAGGTATCTTACGAATCCCGCCTGCAACATGGGCCACCCTGTGCAAACCACACAGGGAATGGGTTCTCCTTTACAACCGATCTGCGCGTCACCAAGAATCACCTCCGCCGACACCAGCTGATATCACCCTTGGCGCTCCACAGGATGACGGCCTCAATAATACCGACATCTACCGCGCCACCAACACCAGGCCTAGACGTGTCAGGAGAATCTCCAAACCGGCACCCCCTACACATACAAGTCCATTAGCACCGTTGCCACCTCTTCCCGAGGATACAGAAGATAGTATCGGATCCATCGATGAATCCGCTCTTTTTCCCCCAGGGAGCACCGAACTTCGTACAGTCCGATTTCACCTGCATTCTGAGGGGGGAGACGATGCCGATGACGATGGCACGCCACAAACAGCAAACCAACAGAATACAGGCCTCAGACCCAGAAGAAATCCAACCAGAAGGGCAAGAGCCGCATCCTTCTTTTCCACGGCTAGACGCTTGAAAATGACGCGACCAATCACATATGAAACAAGTGACAGTGAGAGCAGCGATGATGATAGTGGGGAGGAAGGAATACCTGATCTGGTGGAACGAACCGCGGTCTACAGCGACAGTGACGATGATAGCAACAAAACAGGCAAGAAAAAATGGCAGAGTAAATCCAATCCACCGATTGCGAGAAAGAAAAAGACTATTCAGGGTACACCAAGGAGACAACAACAACTGAAAACACTTAGACGATACCGTGAAGTAAAACCGGACGATAATATCGCAGTAATTGATAGTGGAGGGGGAAAACGCCCAACCATTACAGCCAGGGCATGGACGAAAACAGGAGGAGATACAGGAATGACATCAGTAATGAAACCATACATGTCACAAGACGATGACGATCTAGTGGAATATCCGGTGTGCAGCGCAGCAACAAAAGCATTCATCCCAGGACGCCAGGAACCAGTGATACTACTAGTACACTATGCAACCTTCATCTCGCGAGACAAGGATTTTACAGATGGAGAATCACTCCTCACAACCATGGATATGGGTTCTCACAATGTATTGGTAAACGGAGTGCAACCCCAGATAAGTGACAAATGTGGAATCACAGTGGAAAATACATTCTTACCATTCAGCTACGATGACGAAAAAGTCTATTACCACATTACAAAACCAACAGAGGCAGAAATGAATGAATTGGAAGTCTTTGAATTAAACTCGCCGGCACCACCGAATATGAGACAGTACCCAATGTTGAGAAGGAAAAGATCGAGGGAAAAAATTGCTTTTGGTAATCTACCAATATTGGAATTGAGGAAGAGATTTGGAATGCTACCAGAAGAAACAGTGAGAAAAACACTAGAAAATACCACTCAATTTTACGAGGAAATCGAAGAAGAGAATCGGGCCATTCCAAGAAAACACTATAGGAAACGATTCAAAGCTTTCCACTACAAACGACAAAATGAGGATGTTAGTACCGATTACACCTTCTTCAGCCAAAAGAAGTCACAAGGACATAATGGTGGTCAATTCTTCGCAGGCACAAAATCCAAGATGTGGTCGTTCCATCCATTAAAAACAGAGTCACAATGCACCAATGCTCTACTGGACTATCTTCGAGAAAGGGGAGCTCCCAATACAATTATCAGCGACAATGCCAAATCAGAAAAAGGAGTAAAATGGACCGAAATCATGCGACAAAATATGATCAAAACAAGAACTTCCGAGCCACACTACCATCATCAGAATCCAGCAGAATCAGAATGGGCTCGATTGTCGAAAATGATTCAAAACTGCCTGAGAATGTTTAAAGCCCCTATAGGATTGGCAAATTGGTGTTCTCTGTGGTGCGTTCAAATCAACAACCTAGCTGCAAGAAAATCGTTGGGATGGAAAGTGCCACAAGAAATATCACAAGGCTGGACACCAGATGTATCACATTTACGATTCCACTTCTACGAGCCAATATGGTGGTACAACCCAAGTTTCAAGTCACCTAAAAGCAACATGCGAAAAGGAAGATTCCTAGCGTTTGCTGATTCTACAGGAGACGCAATGACGTATTACATATTGACTGAACCAGAATCATCTAAGGAAAAACGACAGGTATTGATGAGATCAGTTGTGAGAACAAGAAGAAAAAATATTGGAACAAAAGATGAATATGTGAATGATGACCCAGAAGCAGCGGAATTCCGACTATCAACCTCAGAGCACCAGCAGAATCTCGACGATATTCAAAGTACGGATGAAGTTCCATTATTGGTGCCAGGCGAAAAGTTTGCTGCAACTAGCACGGGAATGGAATATTCAACCAGCAACAATCCACTTGATCAACCAGAATCTGAACAAACAGATCCAGGGGAGCAAGAAGAAGAAAATGCAGAAACCCAGCATGAAATTGAAAATTCGGATCAGGAAGCCCTTCCCAGTACAGTCGATGGAACCAATGACGCAGAAACATACAATAATATACTTGAAAGTAATGATACCAACCTGGACCTTACCTTCCGGAAAATACTGGGCCATTTTTGGAAAGACGGCATACTGATCCTTAAATCACAATATTTGGATGACCTGGAAGGAAACACTGTATTGAATACTCCATTCCCTCAACTACGAAAAGACGAGCCTGTTGTTTGTGCAAAATACATCACAAGATACATCATCGAAGCGGGCGGCCGAAGGGGTAGCCACCCTTTACTGGATTGGTCAAGATCAGTCCTCAAGCAAGATACAGCAATTACACGCCGCATCCGATTACTACAAGCCAGAAAACCACGTCAAAATACCAATCCGAAGAAAATGTCCAGAAACCAAAGACAAGCCAAGAAGAAAAACAAAGAAAAATTTGGACTACAAATTCCTAATACCTACCATGACTGTGTTCGGATCGATCAAGCTGCTGGGGATACCAAATGGCAAGACTCGATTCAAAAAGAGATGGACAATTTAGATCGACTCAAGTGCTTCAAATATCATCCAGCTGAGAAAGAATTCCCCAAGTCCGAAGGATGGCAACAAGCAAGGCTCAATATGATTTGGGATATCAAAAGTGAAGACAAACGATACAAGAGCCGGCTAGTTGCAGGGGGGCATTTGGTGGATTCTACTGAATATAATACATATTCCAGCCAAGTTGTTGTTACTCTAAAAATCGACCGAAAGGTATAGGATAATTGAAATTTAAAGAGATGTGAGCTCAGAGAGTCGCTCTTATTTTTTGCTGTGTATTTCGTACTGTATTGGGGTTCTCTGTATTTTACATGGTAGAGATCTTCCCCGGCGTTGTTACCATTCTCGTACCGATGGTATCCCTGTGTTAGTGTCGTATGTAGGGATGTCCAAACCGGTCATCGATCATGTGTAATTCGTCATAAGACAGAGAACACATGATATGACCTAAATGTCTGGATACTTGAACTCATTTTTTATCTCTGAAGGAGTATAAGTAACTTTTCAAGTGTAGAATGGATGTAATTGCTGTAGAATGTACACAAGTACGGTACGTGTATTTTTGACCGACAACACACCCCTAGATTCAACACTAAGTGAAGGAGTGTTGAATTACTAGTCGGTTTTCCATCTTGTAGAACTCTGAAAACTTAAGTATGGGCTTGGATATCGGATCGGATGATTGTAATCGTAGAATTGAACCAATCGTAAATCAAAGAGAGAGGAGAGGTGCTTGAGTATGTAGTGGTCGCGAAATCGATGAGAGGGTTAATCGGAGTTGGTGTTATGCCGTGGTCGCGAAGCTCGTGGAGTCAATGAGTCAATTAAACGGAATGTATCTTAGAACGGAGTGATTGGATAATCATAATTGACTGGGATAAAATTGATCATGAGTGGGCGATTGGCGAAATGTAAAACTGAAGAAGAAGAGATCCTAGAATTTGAGTGAGCAGCATCGAATAGGATTGGTTGATTATGGAGCGGAAGGCTCAAAGGATCGTATGATGCAATCAAAGTGGAGAGATTGAAAGTAAACGTAGTGCTGATTAGATTGGAGTTTGAGATCATCTGCGGAGGGAGTTGATTGATCGTGGAAGAGTTACCAATTGTAATCGAGGGAATGGAGTATCTACTGGGGATGGACAAGAAAAATCGTTTAGATCGATGGACTCGTATCTTTCAAGAGTAGATTGGGGTTTGGATTTTCGAGTGATCGTCGGAACGGTCCGCGGAGGTGCGGAAGAGAGGGCCGAAGAACATGATCGATGTAATGTTGGTGGTGACGTGAGAGAATGTTCGTCGGAGGAACCAAAGAACAGTTGCGGCGAAAGAACGAACGGAAGGAGCCGAAGGACAGGGTTGAAGAAAGTTCCGAACCTGTTGGAATGTTCGTCTTTCACAGATGTCCAGAATAGCGTTTGCAGGGAGGGACACCAGGAAAAGACCGAGTGCGGGATTGCCGAGGAATGAGCCAAAGAAATATCAACTGTCGGAGAAAACAGTCGAAGATTTGGAGGAAGAGCTTGAGTACCAATTGAGTCGAAGGAATCGAGTATAGTGGGATCTACAATCGGAGGGGAGAGGAGGAAGCAGATAGAAACTCAATAAATAGAGATTGAACCACATGGTAGTAGGAGTCGAGTGAACGGCATCGAAGACGATTGACTGATCATGGAGGAATTACTGACTGTAATCGATGAGAATCGAATCAGAATTGTAGAAGTTGGTTGATCATTGAGTATCTCAACGGAGGGGAGATCAACGAGGAGAAGGGATCGACAGTCGACAAAGGGATCGATCTATACGTAATCGAGATTTTGACTCGACCTTGGAATAGAATCAAGTGGATCAAATAGAGACAAGACCGTAGAAATTGAGGATTGTTTTTTATCGAAGGGTTGGACCAAATTGAGGAGGCTGGTTGAGAATGCGATGGTCGCAAGAAAGTCATATTGCCTTGGAATCGATTGGATGGGTAACGAATCATCAACTCGTAGGAGACAGTAGGAATCGTTGTGAATGGGGAATCCAATCGTATAAGTAGATTGAGCAGCATCGAAGACGATTGATCAAGTGGAATTCAAAGTCATCGAGAAAATAATATTCTTGGATGAAGCGTATGATCATATGCGTGTCGGATATCACGGAGGGAATGAATCGAATGCTGATGTAGGTAGCAGGGATCGTGGATAGTCGTAGATTCACGGCCGTTGTTGAGGCGATTGGTTGTCGTAGGAAAAGTTACCAATCGTAATCGAAGTTTTGATTCAACCGTAGAACCAAGCGTTGACGGAGGGGACGTAGATCCTTGAGGAGATTTGAGAGATTCAACCGTAGAACCATGTGTTGACGGAGGGGACGTAGATCCTTGAGGAGATTTGAGAGAAGATTCAACGCTGCCACAGTTGGGAGAAGTTGCTATGAGGGAATGCAAGGAGACTGAGGGAAGGAAGGGCTATTAATTCCAGAATCAAATGTCGGTGTCGATCTTAGGAAAAAGGTGTAGAATAAGAGAGGGATCGAGTCATTTGAGGATCGTATCAGCATATCATGTCGTGGAATAGGATTGGTCTGAAGTTGAGGAGATTTGATACAAGAATCAATTGACTGTATGGAGGGTACGGAGTGTCAAATAATAAACCAAATGGTTGAGAATCTGTTGCTTCACTTGGAATTGATTGTTACCGGAGAGTGTGATAATTACATCAACGGTACATCAAGTTAAGGATTGAAGATCATACCAAAGGCCCATCAGTTGACTCCTTCTGTTCGAATGCTTGTGGGAAAGTTATCGATGATACGTAGGATAAAGGGAAACATTGGGATCACACGTAGAGATAGATCAATAGCACTGGAGCAAAAGGCTCTATTGAGGATCTCAATGGAGGGGAGATTCATGGGTGAGTCGCTTTGAAACTTGATTGTATATAGTCGTAGAATAGGCTTGATCCGTATGGAGGAATCAACTGTATCAATTGAACTGGAATAGAAGGTTCCATTGAAGATCTCAACGAAGGGGAGATACATGAGATTATGTGAGATTCGAACCGAATACTTGGAAGTGAGATCTATTAGTATCGAGTCTTGGGATAATTGGAATCAATCGTAGGAATTGATTGTGAATCGAATCGTAGAGTTCATGCCATATCAAGCGTAGGAAAGAATTCAATCGAATGTAGTCGTAGGTTCAATTCAATCGTCGAATAGAATCAAACGAGTCGATTACTGGTGAGATGGATTGATTGAGAGGAAGGATCGATTGTGGATCTCAATAGATGGGAGTCATATTTGCAAAGGAAAGATTGGCTTATCGTAGAATCTCAAAGAGACGTGTCGTAGAAACGAATGGAATCGGAGGGGATTCATTTCTGACTTGGTAGGGAAAAAGGATCTATCGGTTCCAGCAGAATCAAATATCGAACGCCGACCAAGGGATTGAATCGTATGAAACGAATCGTAGAAATCGATTGTTCGTAGAACAGAAGCGTAGTGAGGAGATTGGCGCATAGCCGTAGATGCAGGATTGAATGTATCGCCGAGTGAATGGTAGAACGGAGAAGCAGAGTGGAGACGCTAAAAGTCCATATTCAAAGTGATGGCGATTCATATCTTGAAAGACGAGATTGGGGATTAATCAAATCGAACTCGTGTATATCGATCGTAGATGGGATTGATGGTAGGTTGATGGTTGGCAGCCGAGGGTTCGACCATAGTAGAAATTGAATGAAACTTGTACGTATCGTAGAAGCAAAATGGAATTGGTTGAGTGTGGAGTACGATTGGGAGATCGTAGGAATCAATATGATTGTAGTGGCGAATCGTAATTGTAGTTCGTCTCAAAGCAATTGAATCGTAATCGTAGTTCGTCTCAAAGCAATTTGCTCTGGACGTGGAAAAGAGATCAATTGCAGATATTGCTGCACGTGAAGTTGTGAGTGCCTTGAATTCTCTTGTGGTGGATTTATACAAACCGGCCACACACCCCTTGATTTAACACGGAGTGAAGGAGTGTTGAATTATTTGGCGGTTCAGTGATGTGGTGTCAGTGGGATCCGTGTTGCGTGTGGGGAGCACAAGTAAAGTGATGGAGGCTTATGATGAAAATGCTGGAAGTTAGACGCGTTCAAATTAAGCGGCATGCAATGATCCAATGCATACCCCTTGATGCAGATGCACACCCCTCGATGCAACACTTATGGAATTGAATTCTGTGGTTCAAAAGAATTCCATGGGTGTAGAAACAAAAGGAGTCGTAGATGTATTAAAGGGATGCAAGGGGAACAAGGGAATCGAACGTAAAAGCAATGTGTTGCTGCGATCGAACGATCAATCAAGCATGCCATCTTAGGGAGATGGTAAAGTATCGATCTTGAAGAGAGAGAGAGTAGAGAGACGAGCCATGTTGGGGAAGCGCAGGGAGCGTCACATCGTTTGGAGAAGAGTGATGGGTGAATGCAACTAACGATGGATGGGGAATGTGCGGTCGTTTGCAAGGCTCGGTCAAAAGTATCGTAGAACCAATTCATTGACAGGATGTCGACATACAAGTGATACATCATGATCGTCAGGGCATCACGGTGTCGTTTGGTGATGCGCGAAACAGGTATTGGCAAGCGGTGGAACTCCACAGATTGACCCTGAGGATTATATGTCCGTCGGAAGTTGGCTGGCGTCCCTGAGAGAGCTTTGACAGGGGTCGCAACAGCATTGGTGTCAACCATGTTGATAGTATCAGAGGGAATGGCCTCGCAAGGGAAAGGAACGATTGCATTGACAATGGAGCTAGAGGGGAACGTAGCGGGGATTGGCTGGCATCCCGGAGAGAGCCGTAGGTGATTGGTAAATTGGGCCCTGGATGCAGTGGCAGATGGTGGGTCTCCGGTGTATTCTTGCGTGAAGAGTTCAGGGCGCTATTTGTGTTTAAATCGTTAATGGGTGACAGTGAGTTCAAATAAGGCGATATGTTCTCCATCAGTATTGAGACGATTGATGATGCAGTTGAAGATGAGTGAGTGACTGATCAAATTGGAGAATCGTAGACATCGTTTGATTGTAGATCGGAGGAGGGGATAAATCGATCGTAGACTTGATGGTGGCATGCACCCCCTGATCCGGAGCATCTAGTCGATGAGGGAGGTAATTGGATGGGTTAAGGCAACTAACTTTTGCTGGAGGAGTTGCCGTCGGTTGCAATTTTCAGTCAACAGTATCATAAAACCAATTCATCGACAAGATGTTAGCATACAAGTGATACATCTTTATCTTCAGGGCATCGCAATGTCGTCTGGAGAGTCGTAATAGGACAGGAGGATGATTCAGCTCGAAGCAAGTCCCATAACAGCGAGGGAGAGGGTGGTCACTGTGTTGTGATTGAATGGGACATGAGAAGACAGGGTCATCAGTAATTGTGTCGGACAATGCGAATCGCGAGGGTGGCTTGACAGGGGCAGTGGCTGGTTTTGGCAAGCGATGGAATGTTGCAATCTCATTCTGAGGATTGAATGTCCATCCAAAGTTGGCTGGTACGTAACGTGGAACAGAATGATGACCAAATCTAGTCAATGCAGATGTCGAGACAGGTGGTGCAATCACAGTGGAAGGCTTGTCCTGGCGTTGGATAGGAGGACTTGAAGAAGTGGCACGTTGAAAAGAGATGGATCGAGAGCGGACTTGACGGAAGGAGACCGATTCACTGTTGAGAGAATAAGTCCAGGTCCAGGCGTAATGTGGTGCTTTATTTGGCATAGGAGCATTAGCGGTGGGAGTATCAGCCACTTGGCGATCAACGGGTTGGTCGGCACTATTGGAATTGTTCAAGTTGGTATGATCAAAAGACCGGGTCATATAAGGCAGACGAACCTTAACAGCAGTATCGGCATTGGGTTCGCGTCCGGTTGCTCCGAAGGTCATATAAGGCAGACGGACCTTAACAGCAGTATCGGCATTGGGTTCGGCTGGTTTGACAGGGTTCAAGCTGGGGTTTATCAGGTTGGAACTGGGAGCGGGCGTATCAATAATGGAGTCCGTTGCTCGCACAGGAAGCAAATCAGAGGTGATTGTGATGGGATTGGGAACAGTCGGCTTGGTATGAACCAGGGCAGTGGTACCAGAAGGTACAATCGTAGGATGGGAAGGAACAGGAAGAGTCTCGCTAACTACAGGAGCAGTAGGCTTTGTGCGATACTTCCGTTTGGGAGGAAGTACTTGCTGGACCGTTTCACCATTCCGTTCGCGTTTGAGTTGTTCAATGAGTTTATCATTGAATTTTCGCTCGTTGTTTGTTTGTGTGTGGAAGGGAGTTTTGCGTTGCAACATTGCTTCATCTAATGGGACGCCATACCCAGGGTCGTAGACTTTGTGAAATTCATATGGGTACCAATCTTTGTGGAATTCCCAAATGAAGATGGTCAGAACCAATCTGATGATTGGGTCTTCATTATTTGCGCGTCTGGCTGCCTTATCTAGTCCACATTTGTCTCGAACTCGGAATCTCACGTGGTCTTTCATATGGCAAGAGATGACAGAATTGGAGAGCAACAAGGCAATACATTGTTTGTGGGCTTCAAATACTTCAGACGCAGGGAGTTCATCCACGATGGCTGCGACAATGAGGGATTTGAGGACAGGGATTGGATCTGGTCGGAGAGTCTCGACACCATCCTCGTCAACAATGAACAGGCTGGCAATATTTGGCAACGTCTGCGCAAAAGCGGCATTGAGTTTCCGTTGTTTATCGCCGCATCCGAAATGGTGGCCGAATGAGAAATGTATGCCACGGACTTCATTCCAGCTGACGGCGGGTTCAGGCATGATGTAATGAATCGACGACAAGGGATAATCGAATCAAGGGACGTGATTGCGGTAGGAAGAAGAGAAAAGAGAGGCAGCGGCGGCAAAACGAGGATAGCGGAGGAGCCAACGAGAAATTTGCAGAACGAATTAACCGGTAGAGCAGGCGAAGGAGAACGTTTGTCAGAGAAGTGATGCCGGGTGAAAGAACCAGAATCGATGCCGAGGAGATAACCGGAATCGATGGTCGAATCTGCGAAGGAAGAAGTGATTCGATGATCGAGGGAACGTGAGCGGGCGAAATGGCGGTGTCGACAAGATGACCAAGCGAAAGTGCGGCGGCAGCGTCAAAGGGATGCGGCGTCGTCGGTGTCTTCGTCGAAAACTGTTCTTGGGGTGTAATGAAAAAATCGTCGTCGTTGAATGTGTGTTACAGAAGGAGATTCTTGGTAGAAGGATCTGTAGATACAGTAGGTCGGGGATCGGAATGTTGAAGTATCGAGTGACCCTCAGAAAGATCCGCAGAGGTGCAGAAATAACCGAAAAGACCGTCGGAGTGACCGGAGAATATGTTCGTCGGAGGAACCAAAGAAAGGGCGATTGGAAGATAGATTGGTAGTGAGTCGCTCAACAGCGGGCTTGCCACAATCTGGAGGAGATCTGAGGTATTAATTAATCTGTGGTCTCGGGATGTACGAACTTGGGTCGATGTGATAGGGAGCAATCGTCGAATTGTCGATTCAATTGATTGTTGGAACGGTCCTTGGAGGTGCAGAACTAACCGAAGGACTGATCGTCGGACGACCGAAGGAATGTGCCGAAGGAGGAACAAACGGCGGTGTGGAATGTAGTGAATAAAGCAACTATCGTAGGATGAGTTGCAGTCTGTGCTATTGTTGTATAGAGAGGTGCTTAGCACAATCAAATGGGCGTCGATGGTCCTTTATTGGGATGATGGACGCGGAAGAAAAATATGGGGTTTCATATTACTAAAGACGGCGATGGTCTTTATCTTGTATTAATGTAATCGTAAGCGTACTTGTAATCGTTCGATCGATCGTCGTCCTTAGATGTGTATCACAGAAGGAGATAAGTAAGGAGGAGGAGAAAGAAAGAAGCGGGGGAGATAAGTAACCGAGGAAGGGACCGAAGGAAAGTTCCGCGGAGAGAAAAAATCAGAGTAAGAGGGAGATTGGAAGGGAGTCACTCAACAGCGGGCTCACAACAATCTCTGCGCTGGGGGGAAGGCCTATCGCTCAACAGCAATGTCCTCTGGCTGTGACCGGTCAGTGGAGGTGCTGATCGGGCGGAGATAGGCGCTTAAGGTATACGCTCAACAGCGCGAGTTATAAGGGCTCTATAACCTGTTGTTACTCTAAAAATCGACCGAAAGGTATAGGATAATTGAAATTTAAAGAGATGTGAGCTCAGAGAGTCGCTCTTATTTTTTGCTGTGTATTTCGTACTGTATTGGGGTTCTCTGTATTTTACATGGTAGAGATCTTCCCCGGCGTTGTTACCATTCTCGTACCGATGGTATCCCTGTGTTAGTGTCGTATGTAGGGATGTCCAAACCGGTCATCGATCATGTGTAATTCGTCATAAGACAGAGAACACATGATATGACCTAATTGTCTGGATACTTGAACTCATTTTTTATCTCTGAAGGAGTATAAGTAACTTTTCAAGTGTAGAATGGATGTAATTGCTGTAGAATGTACACAAGTACGGTACGTGTATTTTTGACCGACAACACAAGTCAACAGCCTATCAGTTTACCTACTATTTCTCATCGCACAACACCAAAATCTCGACCTAATGACTGCAGATGTGGGAAACGCCTTTCCCACAGCACCGGTCCAAGAAAAAGTATGGTGCTGGGCCACAGATGAATTTGGAGACAAGAAAGGCTGTAAGGTGGAAATACAACGAGCTCTTTATGGACTAGCAGGTTCAGGACGCGCGTACGCGGATTTCTTTGCAGACACTCTGATGAATCTAGGATTCAGACCCTCCAGGGCTGACCCAGACCTTTGGATGAAACTGAGTGAAGACAACAAAAGCTACGACTACATTGGAACACATGTTGATGACCTTATGGTAGTGTCAAGGAAGCCTCAGGATTGGATTGCATTGATCGAACAGGAATTTGCACTCAGAAATATCGAATCTGAACCCGGATATTATTTGGGTACAAGCTTGACAAGAATAAAAGACGGAAGATTATTGTTGAATTCTACAAAATACATCTCAGAAGTACTAAGGAAATATCAAGACAAATACAATATCACTCTACGAAATGAGAACCTACCAATGAAAACGGACTGCCACCCAGAATTAGATGACTCAGAACTACTCAACAAATCGGGCCACAAGGAATTCCAACATATCATCGGCCTAGGACAATGGATAGTATTGTCCGGAAGAATAGACATTGTGTATGCCATTTCATCACTATCCAGATTTGCATCCGGACCAAGAGAAGGGCATCTACAAATGGCAAGACATGTGCTAGGATATTTGAAAAAATACAAAAAGAAAGGAATCCTGGTGGATCCACAATCACCCAAAATTCAGTCAATTGGGGAAGCAACAGTCAACTACGAAGAATTTACTCACCAATACAAGTACTACAAGGAAGAATTAGATCCGATGTTTCCAGCACCATTAATCGCAGAATTAGATGTAAATATCTTCTGTGACAGCGATCATGCGCATGATCTGGTAACAGAAAGAAGCATTACCGGTCTGATTGCATTTGTTGGATCAATGCCGGTATACTGGAAATCAAAACGACAAACATCAGTTCATACCAGCACATTTGGAGCAGAATTCACAGCGCTCAAAGACGCAGTGGCATTGGCCATTATGTTGAGGTACCACCTTCGATCCATGGGAATCCAAGTTACCAAGCCAACTGAAATCCATGTGGATAACAAAAGCGTGGTAATCAACTCAACCAATCCAGCAAGTACACTCAACAAGAAATCGATTGCACTAGCGTACCACTTTGTCAGACAACATCAAGCAGGAAAGGTAATCTCCATCAGCCATATCAAGTCTCATGAGAACTACGCGGATATACTAACAAAACCTCTTAACAGTACTGCACTAAGAAGCCTGCTTAACGAGTTCATGACGATGTAAAGTTAAGTACAAAATAAAAGCGAGTAAAAACAATAATAACTGTCCACTTAATTCCTCGAACACAAATCCATGCCTAAAAATGTCTTTGTTTGTAAACAATTCAAAATGTTGTACTAGACATAAAACCTGCCAAGGCAATACAAAAGCATGGCATGGATTTCGGGGAGAACAACCGGAATTAGAGTTGTTAAGTGAAGAAACGTAAATTACGCAATATGTAACAACTGTAATTCCGGATTATGAGTTAATTAATCTATTTTCTGTTTTTCCAGCGCTTAACCGGAATCCACGTATAATCTCGTGTTAAGCAATCCTCCATATGAGACTGCACGTGTAATCTCATGTTGTAGATTAACTAATATTTCCTCAGTGAATTTGTCGGAGTAACATGTCTCATTTTGTTTGTTTCTGACATATTCGGGCTTCGCGTATCCATTTTGTATGTCATTGATATTTCCCATATTTCACTGACATACACATGTATATCATTGACATACTTAATATTTGTCATTGACATACTTAGTATTGGATCCTAAGCCTCTGAATTTTCGTGTACTACTTTCTTGTGATATTTCGCTGTGTCCGATTCTTCTATCAATGATCTATTCATTCGATCGTGACTCATTTATTCAGTCATCGTGACCATCAGTTTGTTTTCTGTGATAGACTTTCTTCGGTGCCTATATTGCCTTGTTGGTCTTCATATGCCCGAGTGTCTACCCATCAGTATCTAATCTTGCTCTTCGTATTTCACGGAGCTTCGTAATTAGTTAGCGTTTCGCCGCGCATCTCATTTACGTATGTGTGCGCGCGTCGATCTGTTTCCTTATTGGTTCATATTTAACCGCACGTAACGGTTATATCTTGTTTTTACTTAACAACACGATTTGCCAGTTGTTAATATGTATTACACATTATGTATTACGTATACGTACGAACTACAAATACGTAATACGTATCGTACCACATACGTAATACGTATTACAAATACGTAATACGTATTACGAATACGTAATACAAAATGGTTGCAAACTGAGTATGATAAGAAACAGATCAATAATCGGCGAAGAGTATCATTAAGTAAAGTAATCGCGAATAGCCTAAATACTGTACCGATTCACTAAGTGACACGGGATTACCATGACTAAGTGCCAAGGCACTATCATGAGGAATCCATCACAAACGAATGAAACTTGATATGCCCAATTGGTCGCACATGCATCACTATTAATCTGGAGAATAACGGAATCGCTTAATTAAGCGATCAATCGCTTAATAAGCAAACAACAAGGAATTGCATGTGTTAACAAATGGGCTAACACGAGAATACGCGGAACACTCCAATAGAGGTCCGGATTCTTAGATTAACCTAATTAGATCATAATTCAAGTTACCAGTTATTATAGGCGATGATATCTTCAAGTTTATCATCTGTATGCTTGCACTTGAACTTGATGAAGTCTTTGTTTTGCTCAATGCTGTTTTCAACATCAACAACTGTCATTCTTTTCTGTGTGCCATCAGGGAGGGGCATTAGAAAGGAGCGACCTTGCAAGTCAGCAGCGGGGATGGCAGGGATGGTGATGGGTTTGCCATCAGCGTGAAATTGGGCATTGCCTTCTTCATCAGTAACAACTACCTCAGATGGGCCTACAGAAGGGGTAGCAGGATTGATGAGTGTAGGTGTGACTTCACTAACATCAAAATATGCTAGCTCAGGGGGACCAAAATCCTCTTCAGTAACAGGGACGCCGCCAGGGGTTTTGCTGAAGATATGAGGGGTTGGAGGACCATCAAGAATCTCCCCATAGTTGTTAGGGATTGGAGAAGGGACATAGCTTCTTGTATTAGGAACCTTGGAATAAAGAAAAGTAGGCAGGGATGGTTGGGAGATGCGTAGAGGAGGTGATGCGGTGACTGAGCTGGGAGGTGTAGGAGGTGAAGAGGAGGGACTATCACCGGAAGATTTAGGAGTGATGGAAGCATCTTTGGCCTTGCGCCATGCAAGAAAGCCATCATCAGTGAACAAGCCAGCACGCTTGTTGCGATGCTCGGGAGTTAAAGCAGTGCGTACACCAGAGCGGTCAAGGAGCTTATTGGTGATGGGATCCCAGATGGTGAAACATAAGCTATTGCCAACATGTTCAGCAATGCCAACAAAGTGGCCAAGACATTCAGTGGTCTGAGAGCCAAACTGTGTATCTGGAGTCTTGTAGTATACGGGCTCAAACCAGAAGAAACTAAGGTAGGGACTTATGTCACCAATGATACCGGTGGCAATAAAGAAAGGCTGTTTGTCAGAGAGAGTGGGATCAGACAAATGATTCATGAGGCGGCCAACATATTGCATACAAAGAAGCCAGAGGTGTGGTGGAGTGCCCGTGCGATCCATGATTCTATTGACAATGCGTTTGAAGGTCTGGTACCGCCGTTCAAAGAGATTTTGGTGTTGATGGTATGGTTCACTTTGCCATAAGCCAATCCACATCATCTTGAGGTAGTCAAGAACAGATTTGCTGGACTGGTAAGATCCATGATCACAGAGCAATCTGAGTGGTCTACCCCATTGCCGAACAAAATTTTGGAGACAAGGGAGAAAATCAGCAGTAGTCCTCATTTCTTCAACATGGATGATATGAGATTTGCGACCAAAGAAAACTTGAGCAATCTTGGAACCACCATTGATAGCAGGGGTGTCTGAGTAGATGACATCAGAGAGGACATCATCATTGAAAGGCCGGACATTCATGGCAGGCTGTGGTGATTGGAACCTTTTGAAGATGTTACCATCGGGACTAAGTGACAGTGAGCCATACTGAGTGGAATTGTTGAAGGTGGCCTTGATACGGTCAATGAAGATCCATCCAAAGAAGGGCTTCAGTGACAAGTAATCTATATCAGTGGGCGATTGAACATGGGCTGCAGCAGTAATGAAGGTGGAAGGAGTCTGATTAGAGCACCGACTGAGGATTGCTTGGTGAATATAATCAGCTGGGCTGAGCCAAAAAGAGGGATCAAAAGCATCCAATGCCTGGATGGGTGAAGTGGCGCTATTGGACAAGAATGAGGTGACCGTAGGAGATATGCCAATGTTGATATCCCTGAGGGAGCCGAATTCATCATAGTCTTTATATGGAAGTGATGTGACAAGAGGCGGGTATTTCTGGATGAAGGTATCATCCTGGGGGGTATATGCGCGATCTAGTGTAGATGGGTCCCAATGTTGATCACTGGTCATGACAACATGAGGAAGATGAGCGAATTCTGCACTGGTATACTTGCGCATGGCAAGATAAGGCAATCCATGGCATATACTGAGTGGAAAGACATAACCATCGGTGGTGGTGATGACTTGGGTGCCGCCCGTCTTGATAGAGGTGTCATCTACAATCGAGAAGTATGCTTCCATCTGAGGAGAAGACAAGATGGATGGGTGTTGTCCAGTGTAGGCACACTCATGAAAGATGATGATGACAGGACCCCTGTTGGAAACAGAGTACGCGCCACATGTAGCAATAGGAATGTTCTGGATTTGATGATTGTTGATGCCAGTCACATTGACATACCGTGGTGGAATATCCTTGGAGATGAGACACGCATCATGTCCTATGATACATCCATTTGCGCCTCTGTCAACCATAGCATAACCGGGTGTGGAGACGTTAGTTTTGCTAGAATGATATGTATCAATGGGGTGTGACGGTGAAACATGAGGTTCGCGTTCGGGTGATGCCCAATGGTGGAATTTCACAGACATGGAAGACAGACCGGCAGGGACATAAACATTGCCTTCTTTCTTGTAAAGAATATCAGGATTATCTGCAAGGAAGCGAGCTGGGTGTGCAGGAGAAACAGAAGACTTGAGGGGCCTGTTGTCTTGGTGAGAAGATGTCTTGTATACACCGAGGGATGCATGGAAGGCGGATCTGGCGGAGCTTTCTTTGTCAGGTGAGAGGACTTGCTCACCATCAGGTGATGAGGGGACCTGCTCATCAGTAAGGTGTTCATAAGCTCGTCGCGTGATTGGCTTGCTGGAATTGGGGTCCGGTGGCAGTGCAGCATCAAGGAGCTCAGATCGAAGGCAAGCAACTAGGCGCTTCTTGTCATCAGCTGTGAAGCCAAGCCAATGTTTCATACCTTGCTTGGATAGAGTTTTCCAGACGGCAGAAGGTAACCTTGTGGTTGGGTCTGGGGTTCTTTCAGCCTTGTAAACAGCGTAGTCTTGATAGTCGCCATCAAAATCAATAGGAGGCAAATATGATGCTGAGTCATTGGTTATTCCAGAATATGTGGACGGTGTCACAGAGGAGAAATCATGGGAGTTGGCCTTAACAGACGTTCGACTGCGAGGCTGGGTCAGTGATGCTTGGGA
This sequence comes from Pseudo-nitzschia multiseries, assembly GCA_037355745.1. Lineage (NCBI taxonomy): Eukaryota > Bacillariophyta > Bacillariophyceae > Bacillariales > Bacillariaceae > Pseudo-nitzschia > Pseudo-nitzschia multiseries. Next base: position 27,337,051 of record CM074785.1, read on the forward strand.
ATCCAGCCTGGTTGCTTCAAGGAGGAGGGTATTTTTCAATTCACTGATAGCAACGGCTTCATGCTGTCTAAACTTAATCAATTCCTGTGCTGCAGGGGGGTCATCAACCTTGTAGAACTGTTCACTGAGCTGGAAGCTGCTACTACAGGCCTTGCAAAGGTGCGTTTTGACAGTATCAAAATCAAGTGGCCTTTGCGGATCGCGTAGTGTGTTGAGATGTTCCAACTGGGCAAACCACTGGGCAATGAACTTGACCTTGGTATCCTTCCATGTCCTCAAATCAATGTCCAATAGTTGTTGCATCACGATGGAGGTGTCATATACTTTGGATTTGGATCTGTCGTGCAATGACACAAAGTCAAAGAAGGCTTGTCTACCATCCCTTGTGGAGGTATGGCTGAGCACGCAGGAGTAGGAGAGATCACTCTGGAGGGCATGTAGGACAAGGGTCCAGAAGAAAGCACATTGCTTGTCATGGAGAGCTTTTTCATACCCGACGAGTGGTGTATCAGGCCAGTTTGGATCAAGGAATGTATGAGTATCTATGTCAGATGTTTCCAGCTTTGCCTTGAATTTGACAAGCCAGCGTTCAAACCTTGCATCATTCTGCAGAATTGGAAAGGTGGTTTCATCCCTTGATTTCTTGGTCCAGGATTCATATCTAAGCTGTTCGATGGGCTTGGAGGATCTTTCCTGTTGTCGTCGAGGTGTGCTGGTGCTGTTGAGTGTGCTAGTGATTCCAATATCCGTTCCAGATGCTCTTCTGGCTCTGACAGCACTAAAACAGTATCTCTGAAAGGCGTCTTTGGTATACTGGGTTCTATCCTCTGAGTCTAGTCCTTGTGCTGTGAGATGTTGGCCGAAGTCGATGACTTGCTGTATGGACATCTGTACATGTCGATAAATTGGTGTTCTTACGCCCCCTTCGAGGAAAGCTAGATCTCCAATGTTCTCAATGTACAAGAAGGCTAGCCATGTCTTGATCCTTCCAGCAATGAGAGCCTCACACAGGGCGTCATTTCGTTCCCTTGGTATGTCAAAGATTTCATGCAAGAAGGTGGCTAGTGGTTGGTCAAACGATGGGAAGAGGTCCGCGATAGATGTGTCCTCTTCCTCCTCTTGGCTTGGATTATTCTGTTGATCGGGTGCCACGTCTGCTGTGGGTAGCCGAGGTGTGGTTGCTGCGCTCCCAGGTTGGAGTGTTTGGAATCTTCCTGTTGATCTGCATTGTCCAGTCGACCTGCTTCTTGTTCTCCCAGCAATCGGAACGGTAGGCATTGTTGTCGTGTCCAATGCGATGGGCTTCTATTAAAGACGAATGGCTTTGTCCGTTTGTTCTTTGTTATGCTGCAATCGGATCAGAGACCTATCAATCGTCGTCTGTAGTCGAGTCAATTGATGATCTGCTGTCGGATTGTTTTCGTCGATTGTTTTCGTCGTCGTCGAGTGCTTCTACTGTCTTCTTCTTTTGCAAGCTTCAACAAGCTTGCGACTGTTAATCTGTTAATTTCCTTCTGAACTGGCTGTTGAGCTGATTCATTCCAAAGGCAAAGAAGAGCAGCGTGAGCTTTAGCTGCAGGCCGGTTGAGGTGCCTGTCTGTTGTGTTCTAATATTTCTCTGATATCCACTACGACTGGATGCGAATCCAATCAGATCTATTCTGACTATCAACCAATCGACGCAATCAGTTAGATCTTAGGCTTGTAGTTCTACAAATGAGACTCAAAGGAGGCGTCCGGTGTGCAAGGTTTAAGGTTGAATAATCAAATAATCTAAAAGAATAAGCGATTGATCTTGCTGGAGAGCAAGATAGCGCTTTAAAGGTTGTACTGCCGCTAATACAGTACGATACGGTAAAATACCGTGTTGCCGTTAATACAACACGATATAACGTGTAATGTGTTGTCGCTAATACAACACGTAATTTTGTGCAGCAACAAACAGGTTCGTGAGCACAAAGATCGAACCTATGCTGTCTTTTCTTGAAAACAAAACACTTAACGGGATGGCTAGCATATGCTAGTTTCTGCCGTGTATTCTCTCTTTGATCTCTTAAGTATCGATAATTCGATCGTACGAGTGACGATCATTTGACTCGCAAGATTGAGCCATTTGGTCAATAATGAGACACCTGGCTTACACGATCAAGCCATTTGGTCAGAAAATGAGATATTTAGCTCACAGATTGAGCCATTTGGTCCATAATGTTAAACATCATGATTCGCGAGCAAGTAAGCTGAACTCTTGGCTCACAAGATCGAGCCATTTGGTCAAAAAATGAGACACTTAGCTCACCAAATTGAGCCATTTGGTCCATAATGTTAAACATCATGATTCACGCGCAACCAATCTGTACGCGTGGAAGTAAGGAATGAGATACCATTGTACCATTGTTATATACGCTATGCCGGACATGAAAGGAATTTAATAGGACGATGGCTGGGTCCATGTGGAGATACTTATGGAGGTGGCGATTGTCACTATGTATTGTATAAGACTGGAAAAGTACACATAACAAACGGCACACGGCCTATATCTGAAGTGGAATGGAAGCACCCAGACACTATCCTGCAGTTGGAGGAACACAACAAGCTACTTAATGAAAGGATCGGTGATGAGGCGAAGCCCTCGGATACTTACTTGGAAAACGAGTTAGGGGAAACACCCTTGGGCCTATTTGATGGCAAATATGAGGGTGAGGATGAGGTACTTATGGCTGAGCCAGAAGCGTCATTCCCGGACATTGATGATTTAACCGATAATCTTGACAAGTACCTTGGAAACCAAGTGTTACTGCAGATAGGGGACCAACGGATCCGCGGTACGGGTAATAACCGGTACAGGGACGCAAGCGGAATCCTAGTTGGCGAAAAGAATAACAATCCGCTCCTAGACACAAGATCCTACGAGGTTTCTATGCCAGACGGATCCATTGAGATCTACACAGCAAATGTGCTCGCGGAGAATCTCTATTCCTCCGTGGACAACAAGGGGCGCATGTACTGTCTTCTGAACGAGCTACTTGACTATGAAAAGGATAAAGAGGCTCTGACAGTACAGCAGGCAACTATCACTACTAAGTCCAGACAAACTCGGACTAAGCCGACAATCAAAGGGTGGAGGATCCTGGTCAGTTGGAAAGATGGAACTTCTTCTTGGGCAAAGTTAAGTGACATGAAGGAAAGTTTCCCCGTCGAAATGGCACTGTTTTCCAAGGATCAAGGCATAATAGATGAGCCAGCCTTCAAGTGGTGGGCCTATCGGGTAATTCGGAAGAAAGACCGGATTATCTCCAGCGCCAAGACCAAATATTGGACCAAATCCCATAAGTATGGGGTTAGACTACCGAAAACAATTGCTGAAGCAAGAAGGATAGATGAAGAATCCGGCAGTGACTATTGGGCCCGGGCTATTGCAAAAGAAATGAAGAACAATTTCATAGTTTTTGAGTTAAATGACGAGGACAAAGTACCGGTGGCACATACAAAAATCACTATGCACATGGTATTTGACGTGAAGATAGACCTAACTTGGAAGGCCCGACTTGTTCATCTTTTAAGATATGAATCTCTCTCATGCCATCCAATCCGTCACGTTTGAATGCGTATCTTTGAGATTCTACGATAAGCCAATCTCATCTTTGCAAATATGACTCCCATCTATTTGTTGAGATCCACAATCGATCCTTCCTCTCCAGTTCAATCAATCCACCCCATCAGGAATCAATTCATTTGATTCTATTCGACGATTGAATTGAACCTAAGACTACAGTCGATCGGTCCTCTCTTCACCGATCTCTTTGACAGAGTTATTCGATCTGATCGAGTTTCTATGAGTCGATTCAGATTGCCCAATCTCATCTTCCAAGATATGAATCTCCTCTCCATCAACATCCGTCCCCTCCGCTGGCGTTTGATTCTTTGACAGAGTTACGATCCAAAACACATCAATCCTACGAGTGGATCAATACTCAGACGTTTGAGGATCCCCTTTGTCTTATCTTCGACTTCAAGCAATAATCAACCCTCGACGTTCGACTTTATTCTACAAGTCTCCACTTTCTTGTCTCTACGCTTCTTCTAAGATTCGATCCTGACTTTCCTCGTCTCATCGCTAATCAACTCGTTTGATTCTATTCAACGATTGAATTGAACCTACGACAGAAATCGATTTCGAACATTCCACTTTGTCCCTACGATTTATGACCCATTCTTCTTGTTTGTTATCCCATCCGTGATATCCAAGACGCTTCATTCGACTCTGCAATCTCCTCTTCTCTTTCATATGATTTCACAATTGCATCTAGGACTATCTACGATCGAACCTCTATGAATCGATTCGGATTCTCCAATCTACATTGATATTCGATCTCTACTGATCGAGTTCCTACAAGTCGATTCAGATTCCCCAATCTCCTTTCCAGGATACGCATCAATATTCTGTCTTGATACTCAAGCTACGATCGAATTACGATTGTCAATCAATCGTCTTCGATGCTGCTCACTCAACTTCTACGAGTGGATTCTCCAATCATATCGATTCCTACTGTCTCCTACGAGTCAATGATTCGTTAGCCGATTGTTTCCAACTCCGATTAACCTCCCATCGATTTCACGATTGCTATTTGATTCTGGAATCGATAGATCTGCACCTACGGCTTGCCGTTGGTCTGTCTTCCTCTTTTTGTTTCTACGACACGTCTCTTTGAGATCCTACTGTCTCTTGCGAGTTGATGATTCGTTACCCATCCAATCGATTCCGACTAACCTTCTCATCGGTCTCGCGCGACCATCGCATACTCAAGCACCTCTCCTTCAATGCCACTCCCTACGATTACAATCATCCGATTCGATATCTAAGCCCATACTTAAGTTTTAGAGTTCTACAAGATGGAGAACCGACTTGTAATTCAACACTCCTTCACTAAGTGTTGAATCAAGGGGTGTGCTGTCGGTCAAAAATACACGTACTCTACTTACGTACATTCTACGGGAATCATATCCATTCTACACTTGAAAAGTTACTTATACTCCTACAGAGATAAAATGACTTCAAGTATCCAGACATTTAGGTCATATCATGTGTTCTCTGTCTTATGACGAATTACACATGATCAATGACCGGTTTAGACATCCCTACATACAACACCAACACAGGGATACCGGTTGAATACAGTAAAATACCAGTAACAGAGCAATCTCACGATATGCTCACATCTCTTTAAATTTCAATTATCCTATACCTTTCGGTCGATTTTTAGAGTAACAACATGAACGGGGAATATCGCGAGAGCATAGGATCATCGGCAATGACAATGCGAGAGCAACAGCAACAGGAGCCACTGGGAACGATCGAGCCGCAAAGCAAGAGCAACAACAGCAACCGGGCCGGGGCTTGGAAGGCCAGTTTTTAGCCAAATTTTGCCCATCATCTTTTCCATCCATGTTGAGTCGTTTTTTTCTGATTCGCTGGATCAATCAATTCGAAACTTGGTCGGCGTGTTCTTATATATGTAATGAAGAGGACCCTGCAATATCATTGCTGTTGGTGCCGTTGGTGCAGAGATATCTGCTGTGACTGTTGTTTGGGTTGCTTCCTTGAAATGTATCCAAATTTTGCCCCTCTCCTTCACCGGTTCGATTCTTCTGATTTGCTGGATCAATCAATTCGAAACTTGGTCGGCGTGTTCTTATATCTGTAATGAAGAGGACCCTGCAATATCATTGCTGTTGGTGCCGTTGGTGCAGAGATATCTGCTGTGACTGTTGTTTGGGTTGCTTCCTTGAAATGTATCCAAATTTTGCCCCTCCACTTCACCGGTTCGATTCTTCTGATCCGCTAGATCAATCAATTCGAAACTTGGTCGGCGTGTTCTTATATCTGTAATGAAGTGGACCCTGCAATATCGTTTCTGTTGCTGTCGTTGGTATGGAGATATCTGCTGTGACTGTTGTTTGGGTTGTTTCTATGAAATACAACCAGATTTTCCCAATCTGCTTCACCGGTTCGATTCTTCTGATCCGCTAGATCAATCAATTCGAAACTTGGTCGGCGTGTTCTTATATCTGTAATGAAGTGGACCCTGCAATATCGTTGCTGTTGCTGTCGTTGGTATGGAGATATCTGCTGTGACTGTTGTTTGGGTTGTTTCTATGAAATACAACCAGATTTTCCCAATCTGCTTCACCGGTTCGATTCTTCTGATCCGCTAGATCAATCAATTCGAAACTTGGTCGGCGTGTTCTTATATCTGTAATGAAGTGGACCCTGCAATATCGTTGCTGTTGCTGTCGTTGGTATGGAGATATCTGCTGTGACTGTTGTTTGGGTTGTTTCTATGAAATACAACCAGATTTTCCCAATCTGCTTCACCGGTTCGATTCTTCTGATCCGCTAGATCAATCAATTCGAAACTTGGTCGGCGTGTTTTTAAAATCTGTAATGAAGAGGACCCTGCAATATCGTTGCTGTTGCTGTCGTTGGTATGGAGATATCTGCTGTGACTGTTATTTGGGGTGTTTCTTTGAAATACAACCAGATTTTCCCAATCTGCTTCACCGGTTCGATTCTTCTGATCCGCTAGATCAATCAATTCGAAACTTGGTCGGCGTGTTCTTATATCTGTAATGAAGTGGACCCTGCAATATCGTTGCTGTTGGTGTCGTTGGTATGGAGATATCTGCTGTGACTGTTATTTGGGTTGTTTCTATGAAATACAACCAAATTTTCCCAATCTGCTTCACCGGTTCGATTCTTCTGATCCGCTCAATCAATCGATCCGAAACTTGGAGGACGTCTCCTTCTAGGCGTAATAAAGAGGTCTGTGCAATATCGTTGGAAGCGGCGACCTCGGTATGGAGATATCTGCTGTCACCGTTATTTGGGTTGCTTCCTTGAAATACAACCAAATTTTCCCAATCTGCTTCACCGGTTTGATTCTTCCAATGCACTCAATCAATCGATTCGAAACTTCCAGGCCTTGTCCTTCTTCATATAATGAAGGGATCCCTGCAATATCGTTGCCCGCGGTGACTTCAGTATGGAGATATTAATATTCACCGTTTTTTTCCTTTGTTTACCTTCAAAATGGACTTTGTGTGTCCAATGCTTTGCCGGTTAGATACTTCCAATCCACTCAATCAATCGATTCGAAACTTCCAGGCCTTGTCCTTCTTCATATAATGAAGGGATCCCTGCAATATCGTTGCCCGCGGTGACTTCAGTATGGAGATATTAATATTCACCGTTTTTTTCCCTTGTTTACCTTCAAAATGGACCTTGTGTGTCCAATGATTTGCCGGTTAGATACTTCCAATCCACTCAATCAATCGATTCGAAACTTGCAGGCCTTGTCCTTCTTCATATAATGAAGAGATCCCTGCAATATTGTTGCCCGCAGCGCTTTCAGTATGGAGATATCTGCTGTCCCTTGGGTTTGGAGGGGGTGTTTTCTGTGGAGGTGAAAATTCGGATTTGGAGTCCTCTGCTACTAGGCCCTCCTATTGCTTCTAACGCGTACAGCAGATCCGGGTTGATGACTGAGATAGAAAGATTTGCACTGTGTTCAAATCTGGTGGGTTTTTGGGTTGATGATTGAATTAGATTTTGGTTAGGGACTGGAAAGAGTTGCACTGTGTTCAAATCTGGTGGGTTTTTGAGTTGACGATTGAATTATATTTTGGTTAGGGACTGGAAAGATTTGCACTGTGTTCAAATCTGGTAGGTTTTTGGGTTGATGACTGAGTTATATTTTGGTCTGGGACTGGCAGGATTTGCACTATGCTCAAATCTGGTTGGTTTTTGGGTTGACGATTGAATTATATTTTGGTTGGGGACTGCCAGGATTTGCACTATGCTCAAATCTGGTTGGTTTTTGGGTTGACGATTGAATTATATTTTGGTTAGGGACTGGCGGTATTTGCACTGTGCTCAAATCTGGTGGGTTTTTGGGTTGATGACTGAGTTATATTTTGGTCTGGGACTGGCAGGATTTGCACTGTGCTTAAATCTGGTGGGTTTTTGGGTTGATGACTGAGTTATATTTTGGTTAGGGACTGGAAAGATTTGCACTGTGTTCAAATCTGGTGGGTTTTTTTTGTTGATGACTGAATTATATTTTGGTCGGGGACTGGCAGGATGTGCACAGTGTTCAAATATGGTGGTTTTTTTTGGTTGATGACTGAGTTATATTTTAGTCGGGGATTGGTAGGATTTACACTGTGCTCAAATCTGGTGGGTTTTTGGGTTGATGACTGAGTTATATTTTGGTCCGGGACTGACAGGATTTGCACTGTGTTCAAATGTGGTGGGTTTTTGGGTTGATGACTGAGTTATATTTTGGTCGGGGACTGGCAGGATTTGCACTGTGTTCAGATGTGGTTGGTTTTTGGGTTCACGATTGAATTATATTTTGGTTAATGACTGGAATGATTTGCACTGTGTTAAAATCTGGTGGGTTTTTTGGTTGATGACTGAGTTATATTTTGGTCTGGGACTGGAAAGATTTGCACTGTGTTCAAATTTGGTTTGTTTTTGGGTTGACGATTGAACTATATTTTGATTAGGGACTGGAAAGATTTGCACTGTGTTCAAATCTGGTGGGGTTTTTTTGTTGATGACTGAGTTATATTTTTGTCGGGGACTGGCAAGATTTGCACTGTGTTCAAATATGGTGGGTTTTTGGTTTGATGACTGAGTTATATTTTGGTTGGGGACCGGCAGTATTTGCACTGTGCTTAAATCTGGTGGGTTTTTGGGTTGATGACTGAATTATATTTTGGTTAGGGACTGGAAAGATTTGCACTGTGTTCAAATCTGGTGGGTTTTGGGGTTGACGACTGAATTATATTTTGATTAGGGACTGGAAAGATGTGCACTGTGTTCAAATCTGGTGGATTTTTGGGTTGATGATTGAGTTATATTTTGGTCGGGGATCGGCAGGTTTTGCACTGACTTCAAATCAGATGGATTTGTACTGTGTTCAAATCTGGTGGGTTTTTTGGTTGATGACTGAGTTATATTTTGGTTAGGGACTGGAAAGATTTGCACTGTGCTCAAATCTGGTGGGTTTTTGGGTTGACAATTGAACTATATTTTGATTAGGGACTGGAAAGATTTGCACTGTGTTCAAATCTGGTGGGTTTTTTTGGTTGATGACTGAGTTATATTTTTGTCGGGGACTGGCAGGATTTGCACTGTGTTCATATCTGGTGTGTTTTTTGGTTGATGACTGAATTATATTTTGGTTAGGGACTGGAAAGATTTACACTGTGTTCAAATCTGGTGAGTTTTTGGGTTGATGATTGAGTTATATTTTGGTTGGGGATTGGCAGGATTTGCACTGTGCTCAAATCTGGTGGGTTTTTGGGTTGATGACTGAGTTATATTTTGGTTGGGGATTGGCAGGATTTGCACTGTGCGAAAATCTGGTGGGTTTTTGGGTTGATGACTGAGTTTTATTTTGGTTGGGGACTTGCAGGATTTGCACAGTGCTCAAACCTAGCGGGTTTTTGTGTTCATGACTGAGTTATATTTTGGTCGTAGAACTTCTTACCATAACTTTACTGACACATACTTACAATACATACAATAACTATGAACGCAACAACTCCACGGGGCCCCTGCAAAGCACTAATTGTAAGAGCTCTGTATGGATTACCAGTAGCGGGCGCATCATTTCGATCTCATCTGTCTGAGCACTTAAGGGGACTTGGATACAAGTCTTGCAAGGCGGATCCAGATGTATATATGCGGCCGGCTGTAAAGAAAGAAGGCTCAACATATTACGAATACTGCGTGGCATGTGTGGATGACATCCTTGTATGCGGGATGGATCCAAAGTTCCAAATGGATGTGATCAAAAGACAGTTCAAACTGAAGGATGGGACCTTTGAACCACCCACTTTCTATCTAGGGGCAGATATTGGTAACACATCAGTTGATGGGGCTGAGTACTGGTCCATGTCTTCAACGAAGTATACCTCCAAAGCCGTTAAGTCTGTTGAAGAGGAATTGAGTAGGGGGCAATATGCCTTCAAGGTACTCCCAAAATCCGCAAAATCACCATTGGTAACTGGATATAGGCCCGAAATCGATGCCTCACCGGAACTTGATTCGGAGAAACAAAACTATTACCAGGGTTTAATAGGTATACTCCGTTGGATATGTGAACTCGGAAGGCTAGACATTGTAATGCCTGTCTCACTTATGTCCCGGTATCTTGCACAGGCACGAGAAGGACATCTAAACCAATTGTTTCATTTGTTTGCATACTTAAAGAATTACAGCAAATCAAAGTTGGTGTTTGACTGTTCCATCCCAGAGCTTGATGAATCAGTTTTCCATGAATGTGACTGGGCCAAATTCTATCCAGAAGCGGGGGAACTAATTCCTCCGGATATGCCCGAGCCACCAGGAAACTCTGTAACTACCACATGTTTCGTGGACGCCGACCATGCCGGTTGCAAGGCTACTAGGAGGTCTCATACGGGAATCATCATCTTTGTTAACAGGGCACCAATCCTATGGTTCTCTAAGAGACAAACAACTGTTGAAACATCCACGTTTGGCTCAGAGATTGTGGCACTCAAGATCGCAATCGAAATGGTAGAAGGCCTACGGTATAAGCTCAGAATGATGGGCATACCTATAGAAGGACCAACCAACATGTATTGTGACAATGACTCAGTTGTTAAGAACATAGCACACCCGGAAAGCCCTTGTAAGAAGAAGCACAACAGTATTGCTTACCACAAGGCACGCGAATGCATTGCAGGGAAGATTATCCGGATTGGAAAAGAACCTGGTGAAACTAATATTGCAGATCTACTCACAAAGCTTATGGGTGGGGTAAAGCTATTTTCCTTATGTAGGAGATGTATGTGGCGGTGCAAATAAGAAGACCGGCCCTTAAGGTATCTTCTACAAGTACTTAACACTACGAGTACGAAGACACGGGGACTCTAGAAAAGCGCCAGTAGCAAATGTACAGACGTACGGACATTCGGAGAGACGCACGAATAAGATAACACACATATGACTAACAGGCAAATAAGCGAGCCGACTCGCTGAATCGCTAACAGTAAGGGTGCGCTAATAGTGCACCGATAGAGGTTCGATCCGAGAAGTCATCTTACATGAAAACACTCACAAATCTAAATACGATATACACGCGTTCGATTTGATTCATTTTCCAACCGTTGTGCTCTTCCATTCACAACGTACGATTCCATATTCCATCCTACGGCCTGAAACAGCCATCAATCCTCGCCGTTTGACTCTATCTATTCAACCCTTGGTCATCCCCTCTGTGATATCCAAGCCAATCTCATCTTCTCAGCTCTAACTCCCATCGATTCTCGTGCCTAAGGATAAAGACGACGATATGATTCAAAGCTTAATTGACATGCGAGCTAGACGAAATCCCATACAGACGAAATCTACTAGCCAGCTTTGGACCCCGTTCTTCAATCCTTGACTTAAGATTCTCCTTGGGTCCCCTCCAACCGATCCTGCATCTCCATCGATGTGTGATTACGCACTGATTCTACAATCCGCTTCTACAACCATATCGATTACTACAATCTAGAAATGAATCCCCTCCGATTCCATTTGTTTCTACGACACGTCTCTTTGCGATTCTACGATAAACCAATCTCATCTTTGCAAATATGACTCCCATCTGTTGAGATCATCAATCAATCCTTCCTCTCCACTTCCATCAATCCACCTCATCAGCAATCGACTCGTTTGATTCAATTTCTACGATTGATTCGAATTATCCCAAGACCCGATACTGATAGATCTCACTTTCAAGTTTCCGGTTTGAATCTCACACAATCACTCATGGATCTCCCCTTCGTTGAGATCTTCAATGGAGCCTTCTATTCCAGTTCAATTGATACAGTTGATTCCTCCACGATTCTTTTTGTCCATCCCCAATAGATACCCCAATCAATCAATTATCGATGTCCCATTTCTCTCTAAGAACTACGATTTGATTCTACGATCATATCAATTCCTACGATCTAGCAATTCCCTCAGTCTCCTTGCATCCCTTCAATGCAACTTCTACCAACTGTGGAATTGACGTTCGATTCTACAATCCCTCAAATACGATTGGTAACAACTTCCACAATCAACCGATTGCTATCTTCTTTTCAATTCCGACTGATAACTCTTCTACCATCAATCAATCGTCTTCGAATCTCGATTCCCTTATCAATGAAGTCGATTCAGATTTCCCAATCTCCTTCCCAGGATACGCATCAATATTCCGCCTTGTCTCCAATTCAATTTGTTTTGTACTATGGTCGATCCCTCTGTCGACTGTCGATACATTCTTCTTCTCCACGTTTGATTCAATTCTCGAACCTACCATCCATCCTAGATCACGATTGGTAACTCTTCCTCGATCAATCAACTCTCTCCGTCGATTCGAATTCTCCAATCTACCATTTGATCCATTGCTCGAACGATACGTTTGATTGAACAATACGTTTTACAATTCGCCAATCGCCCACTTATGCTTGATTCCTTTCCTCGGTCTCTTTGTGCTTCTTCTACGAGTTGATCATGATTCTCCAACCACCAAGAGTTCCGATTATACGATACAATTGTGAACGACAAGCCAATGGACAAACTTTCTTCCATCCGTGATATCCAATACGCTTCATCAGCATTAATTGATAGATCTTCTTCCTTCCAATTCAGATATGAATCCCCTCCGACTCCATTCATTTCCAAGATCGATCAATATCAATCGTATTCGATGCTGCTCACTCCACTTATTCGATTGGATTCTCCAATCATATCGATTCCTACTGTCTCTTACGAGTTGATGACTCGTTACCCATCCAATCGATTCCGACTAACCCTCTCATCGGTCTCGCGCGACCATCGCATACTCAAGCACCTCTCCTTCAATGATACTCCGATTCTACGATCCAATATCTAAGCTTATACTTAAGTTCTTAGAGTTCTACAAGATGGAGAACCGACTTGTAATTCAACACTCCTTCACTAAGTGTTGAATCAAGGGGTGTGTTGTCGGCGAAAAAAAGTACGGACTTTGTTGGCATCAAATTTGATTGGAAAAGCCGACAAAACGAAACGATCAAGGTGCAGAATATGTGATACGAATACGTGATACGAATACTCAGATGAGCACCTCCACTACTTGGAATCCTTAAGTGGTAAAAACGATAATCACCTAGGGCTACAAACAAAAGAGGATAATCGGTTAGAAACAAGGCATATCCAAAGACCTGACCAATAAGTGAACACTTGGAATCCTTAAGTATATTCAGAAGAATATACTTGATATCCCGTGAGGAAACTACTTATTGCAATCATGAAAACCAATACCGATTCCGAATGGGCCTCATTTATCTACCTACTCCCCTAACAAGTATACGCCCAATTGAACAAAACACTTAACCTCATAAGTGACCAATACCATCGAATGACCGATACAGTAAGACCAACGAGACGCTAATACAACAACAACAGTATCGGTACAAGAATGGTAACAAATAACCGGGGAAGATCTCTACCATGTAAAATACAGCAGAGAGCCCCGATACTATTATTTTCCTTCTGAATCCGATTCGTTGAGAGTCTGATTCAAGGACTTCTGACGAACAGCAACGCTGTGTTAGTGTGTTAGTAGACGAACGATTGTACTCTACGCGTGACAATTGTGTTTGGATACTTTCGGCAACGGATAATCAGACTACAGGCGAGACTAGGGAAACGCCAGATCTCCTCTTGCTGTGACTTATTCAGATTGCAGCGAGACAGACCTTAGTATGTAGATTACAAGTAGTTGGTAGCAACTAGTGTGAATTTTGGGATATAAATCAGTTGAATGTTAAAAGTATGAGATAAAGTGAAATCTTGCCGAAATGCAAGATATCTCTTTTATTGAGATGAATACGTTGCAACTGCTGTTGCGTAGTGCTGAGATTACTCGCTGATTATTTCCGTACATGTATTAGTCGTTGACCATATATATTTGTATGCATGTATATGTATTGTGTGAGAATCACATGTCAACGGTTTTCTTCTCTTGTTCCGTTAGGAAGACTCCATGAAATGTTTATCATTAAGGTCAGGAATTGCTCCCGTAGCTCGTGTGATATTTTATGAAATCAGAGTTTGCTCACCGAAGAACAATGGCAATATCGTAAGACAGGGATTGCTCACCGTTTATGCGCGATGGGAATCGATGCGCCGTGGGAATCGATTACTTAGATGGATACGGGACTCATTGATTCGTGCACATAGGAAATCTACCCTTTGGTAGCTTTGGTACTTCTGGTCACGAAAGGAATTTAATACTCCCCATGTTTCCTCGTGAAGGGTCATCACGCTCTACATGATGCTTCCATCATCCTGGAGAAGGTCACCAGTATTACCACAGAAGTGGAAGATGGGCCTGAGCAGTGGATACACAACTGAGTGACTCCAATGCTTGGTGAGAATGTCTGCACAGTTATCCTTACCTGGGATGTGCATCATTAAAATGAAACCTCTCGCTATCATGCTCCGTACGTAGTGAAACGATAGAATGTTATGACGTTTATGCAACCTTGCGTAAGGAAAGGTCGACGTTTGGATCATCTTTTCGTTGTCACCCCAAGAGTATGAGATATCATGCACTCGTGTTCCGAGGTATCGGAATGAGTGACGTAGATCGACAATCTGTTCGATGCAAGTTCTTCCTGCAACAAATTCAGCTCCAAAGGTGGCTGTTTCCGTAGTAGACTGCTTCTTCGAGAACCACATCATGGGAGTCTTGTTCGCGAAATGAAGAATGCCGGTAACTGCCTTGCCACTGAGAATATCATGCATGAGGTTGGCATCATAGAAGTGTGATAACACTACTGTCTTTCCAAGCGGTGCAGGAGCGTCGTCGGGTAGCTCCTCAGAATGCTCCCCATAGACGGTGTTGGACCAGTCGATGGTGTCGGGTTTAGTCAATATAAAATCGGGCGGTTCCACGCGGAATCTGATTTTGAAATGTCTAAACTTGGAGATATATCCATAGATATGTTTAGCACGTTCGAGATGCCCATCTCGTGGCTGAGCTCTGAAACTTGAGAGCGTCATCACGGCTGTTTGTACATCGAAACGGCCAATAGCGATGATCCATTGCAGTGAACCGATCATACTTTGGTATTTCTGTATACCGGTTTCTTCAAGAAATGCTGAGGAGTCCAATTCAGGATGATCGTTCTCCGCGATGGGTGATCGGAACCTAGTGCTAGGTTTGCATCCAAACATTTGTTCGTAAGATGCTTCCATCTTTTCGATGAACTTTATGGGATTCATGCACAGAACACCATGTTCGTCGCGCTCAAATCCACATCCTAAATGAAAGTTCATAGGTCCGGATCCCTTCAATTTGAAGTTATATGGTGACGATTGCAATATCTTCAAGAAGGAATTGGGATCTGCCATGCAGAGACATAGGTCATCGACATATGTGCATATAAGCTCATATACCCGTTCACCATGCTTGTTCGTTCCGGGTTTGAGGAATATTTCCGGTTCTGCGCGGGATCTTTCGAAGCCGAGTTCGATGAGACAAGCCGCGAGTAAGTCTCCAAAGCACTTGCCTGAAGACCTGAGACCATATAGGGCTTTGTAAATGACCAACAGGTGACCCTCCAACGATCCGAATTCGGGACCTGCCTTGATGCATACTTTCTCGCAGGTGACTGCTTCTAAGTAGGCGTTACCTATGTCGGTGCCCCATGCTTCTAGATCGTTGAGTTCAGCTAGGAATAGGCACATACGTAGACCGCGAAGAGATACAACGCCTGCGTAAACACTGTGGATAGGGGCCTCAGTGAGATTACCGTTAGCAACGAGGCGAGCCTTGTGTCTTCCGTCGTGTTTGACAGCGTATATCATGTGTACCTTGATCTGTTGGAATCCCGTGGGAATGGAGCTTGTCTTGTATACGCCTTTATCAATGAATGTATTGTATTCATTGAGTTGTGCCATTTCCAGAGTGGTGGCATCTTCCCATTTGGTGTTTCCGTTGGCTTGATCAAATTGGAGGGCTTCTTCGTGGCTACGAGGAACTTTGAATCCATATTGATACTGTGGAGTGGTACGGAAGGAACGTAGTTTGGCTTGGTGCACGAGTCGATCAAGTTTCTTGGTTCGTCGGGCTAGGTTGGTGATTCTTCTGAGACGTTTCCAACCCGGGAGATCAAGCAAGTTGTTGTCTTTCCCATATCTTGCAACGGTGACCGGGTCGTCGGCTGCAATGTTGGCCAGAGGTTCATATGTGCGTTCCATATTCTCCCATTCAATCCAGAGGTTATACTTGGAACCTTTGTATTGAGGATGCTTGTTATCCAGTGGACCTTGGTGTCCGAGGATGCGGCAAAACGACCAGAGTTTGCCGTCTTCTTGTGTTGAATCACGATGTATGTAATTCATGACGTCATTGTATGCAATGATATCATCGAGTTCGTCATCGGAGTGTTTACACTTGAACTTGATGAAGTCTTTATTACGTTCCAGGCTGTCTTCAACATCGACAATGGTAAGACGCTTCCGGGTGCCGTCGTGATTGGTTACAAGGAAGGAACGTCCTTGTAGATCGGCAATCGGGATCGTAGGAATGGTAATAGGTTTACCGTCATCATCAAATTGTGCGTTACCTTCTTCGTCGGTAACAACTACTTGTGATGGGTCTACGGAAGGAGTAGCGGGGTTTGTGTGTGGAGTTGCGACGTCACTAACATCAAAGTATGCTAATTCCGGTGGGTCAAAATCATCTTCAGTAAGGAGGACGCCGTCGGATGTCTTGCTGAAGATGTGTGTCGTAGGAGGACCATCAAGACTCTCCCCATAGTTGTTAGGGAGTGGAGAAGGTGACCAGCTTGGGCTGTCATCGACCTTCTTATAAAGAAAGCTCGGTAACGAGGGGTGGGCGGGTGGTTGAAGAATTGGTTGAGTGCCAGATGCGTGGGGCGTGTTATCTGTTGGTGCAGATGGAACGGTGTCATCGGCGGTGTCACAATCAGCAGGTGAACCGTTAGGGGAAACTGAGCTGTTTGGTTTAGTAGACTCGTCAATGAGTTTATTCTGATTGGTATGCTCCCCATGTTTGAAAACTGGAGCTTCTCCAGTGGCGTATATACGGGGTAAGGAATCCTTTGCATTACGCCATTTGATGAAACCATCATCAGTAAATAAGCCTGCGCGTTTGTTACGTGACTCAGGTGTAAGAGCAGATCGAACACCAGACCGGTCTAGCAACTTGTTGGTAACTGGGTCCCAGATTCGAAAGCAGAGTCCATTGCCAACATGTTCGGCGATGCCGACGAAATGACCTAGGCGTTCGGTAGATTTGGTACCGAAAGGAGAGTCATTTGTCTTGAAATACACAGGTTCAAACCAGAAGAAACTGGTGTATGCGCTGATGTCGCCAATTATACCCGTGGCAATGAAGATCGGTTGTTTATCGGACAGCGTAGGGTCAGAGACAACATTGAGGAGACCCGCGACGTATGTCATGCATAGTAACCACATGTGTGGTGGTGTGCCGGTACGATCCATGACGCGATTGACAATGCGTTTGAACGTTTGGTATCGTCGTTCGAATTGATTCTGGTGTTGATGGTACGGTTCACTTTGCCTGAGTCCAATCCATAACATTTTGAGGTAATCCATGACTTTCTTACTTGATTGGTAGTTACCGTGGTCACAAAGGAGGCGGATGGGCCTGCCCCATTTTCGAACAAAGTTCTGAAAGCAGGGTAGGAAATCGCCGGTGGTACGCATTTCTTCAACGTGAATAATATGCGATTTGCGGCCAAAGAAGATCTGAGCAATCTTGGACCCACCATCAATTGCTGGGACATCTGAATAGACTGCATCGGACATAACATCGTCATTGAAGGGGCGAATGTTCATGGCCGGTTGAGGGGAATGAAACCGTTTGAAAATGTTACCATCAGGGCTAACCGCTAACGAACCGTATTGGGTTGAGTTTTCAAAAGTAGCCTTGATGCGATCGGTGGAAACCCAACAAAAGAAAGGTTTCAGGGATAAGTAGTCATGTTCGTTGGGGTATCTTTCGCGGGGTGTAGCTGCAATGCGCGTAGTGTCACTGGCTGTACAATCTGTCGGAAACGCAGTGACTGTTCCAGAGACTGCGGTTGGCGCGCAGCATGCGAGACGTTCTTGATGAGCGTAGTCAGTGGAAGTAAGCCAAAAGGAGCGATCGTTGTTCTTATGATCATCAATTGGAAGAAAGGGAGATCGTGTGGAATGGCTGGAATACGAGCTGAGGGATGTGACCGTGGAGGACCCGGGAGAAACAGATATATTGAATCCTTCAAGGCAGCGTGGGTTCCCATATTCGTCGTAATCGGCATAGGGGAGTTGCTGTGGTTGGGGAGAATATTTCTGGAGAAATTGTTCATCCTTTGCACTGATCGTGGTATCGAGAACAGATGGGTCCCAATGTTTATTGGACGTCATGATAACATGTGGTAGCGTGTCAAATTCGACAGTCGTATACTTCCGCATCGCAAGGTATGGTAAGCCGTGTCGTATGCTAAGAGGCAGTGCATAGCCATCGGAGGTGGTGATGACCTGTCCTCCGCCTGCTTTGATGGACGTGTCGTCTACAGTGGAAAAATATGCTTCCATCTGGCCGGATGACAATATAGAAGGATGTCGTCCTGTATAGGCACATTCATTGAAAATAAGAATGACGGGGCCTCTGTTCGACATGGAATATGCTCCGCATGTAGCAATGGGGATGTTTTGTGCCTGATGATTGTTAATGCCGGTGACGTTAACATATCGTGGTGGAATATCCTTGGAGATGAGACATGCATCATTACCGATGATGCAGCCATTTGCGCCGCGATCGACCATGGCAAAACCAGGGCTAGTAACCGTAGTTTTGTGTATGCGGTATGTGTATGACGTTACGGGCCCATCATTAGGAAAGGTGAGATCATCCTCGGGAGTATACCACTGGTGAAAATTGGCGGAATACGATGGTGTTCCGACAGGTATTTGAGTGTCACCGTCCTTTTTGTACTGAATGTCAGGGTTGTTTGAAAGGAATCGAGCTGGATGCGCGGGTGACACGGAAGACTTGAGAGGTCGCTGGTCCTTAGATGAGGAGGTCGTTGATTTGTATACACCTAGAGATGCATGGAAAACGCCTCTACGATCATTCTCTACAGCAGGATGTAGGTCTGCTGCGGAATTGGCATGCTCATCCTTGGTTGAAGTATCGTCTTCTTGAAAAGATACCGAGTGTTCATGTTGGTATGCCTTTCGGGTAATGGGTTTGACACTGTTGGGGTCAGGTTGGTTAGTGTTAAGTAAGTCGTGTCGCAATGAGGCAACCACGATTTTCTTTCCTTCCGGAGAAAAACTGAGCCAACTCTTCATGTCCTGACGCGACAAGGCCTTCCATATGTTTGTAGGCAACCATGTGGTAGGGTCAGGGGTACGCCCAGCCTTGAACACAGCATAATCTTGATAGTCTCCTTCAAATTCGATGGGAAGAGCATAGTCATCATGGTGTTGGATCGAGTCAGAAGAGAAATCATGAACGTGTGCACGTACGGTCGACCGAGGAGCAGACATCGCAGACTGGGAATCAAGTCGAGTTGCTTCGAGTAAAAGCGTGATTTTAAGATCGTGGATAGCAGCGGCTTCAGCAACTGCATCCGTTACGGTGCTATTCGTCCCACCTGGATCCTTGACTTTGGCAAACTGTTCGCTTAGCTGGAAGCTGGAATAACATGCCTGACACAAAGCTGATTTTACAGTGTGATACTCGAGGGGCTTGTTGGGAGGACGGAGCTTGTTGAGGTGATTCAATTCATCAAACCAATGTGTGATGAATTTCACTTTGGATTCCTTCCAATTGTTGAGGTTCAACTTGAGCAACGTATGTAGCTGGGTCGAGTTGTCGTATACCTTTGCTTTTGATTGGCTATGAAGGTTTACGAAGTCGAAGTAGGCCTGGCGTCCATCACGAGTGGTAGAATGACTGTGTACACATGATGCAGAAAGGTCACTCTTGAAGACTTCCAACATTAGTACCCAGAAGAAGGCACATTGTTTGACGTAGAGATCACGGGTGTAACCCACAAGCGTGGCTGGAGGCCAAGTTTCATCGAGGAATGTCTCTGTATCGATGTCGTATGCCTCGAGTTTAGCTTTGAAACCGACGAGCCAGTGTTCGAATCTCGAGTCATTCGTGAGGGGTGTAAAGGACTTTTCATCTCGTGCTTTTCGGCACCATGATTCGTACTTTACCTGCTGAGGGGACTTTTTGTTACTTCCCGCCGGAGGAGGTGGTGGGTTCAGAACAGATTCGTTACGTAAGCGTTGGGCACGCTCTCCGCGGAATGCCTGGAATTCCTTGTATGTATATGACTTTACATCTTTCCAGTCCTTCTCGTCTTCTCCTAGGTCGACACCTTCTTCTTGTAGGTCGATAGCGAAGTCCGCAAGTGCTTCTATGCTCCTTTGGATGGATCGAGGGATATGCGTTGCCAATCCTCGCTCCATATAGGTAAGTTCGCGTGCAAAATCCGGTTCGATACGTGCGTCGAGGAACGACTTCCACTCGCATAATCCGCCTTCTTTGAGAGCTAAGCACAACTTGCTAGTAATCTCACTTGTTACGTTGAGTAATGATATGAGTATCTTTCTCATATCAGCATCGAAGCTGGGAAAGCGTTCGATAGTGGTGACTTCGGCGTCATTCTTCTCTTCGTCTCCGAGTGCATTGACGGCCATTACCGGTACCGGTATGTTCGGCATCTGTGGTGGTTCGGAGCCTTGGAAGGAAGTGCGTGGTAACTGAGAATGGGAACTGCTTCTCGTGCGATGTGCGACGTGCATATGCCAGCGTAGGGATTATGTTCAATTCCGTTCCTGTTCCTTCTTGTGTGCAAGCCTTCTTAGAGCTTGCGACTGTTAATCTATTATTTTCCTTCTGAATCCGATTCGTTGAGAGTCTGATTCAAGGACTTCTGACGAACAGCAACGCTGTGTTAGTGTGTTAGTAGACGAACGATTGTACTCTACGCGTGACAATTGTGTTTGGATACTTTCGGCAACGGATAATCAGACTACAGGCGAGACTAGGGAAACGCCAGATCTCCTCTTGCTGTGACTTATTCAGATTGCAGCGAGACAGACCTTAGTATGTAGATTACAAGTAGTTGGTAGCAACTAGTGTGAATTTTGGGATATAAATCAGTTGAATGTTAAAAGTATGAGATAAAGTGAAATCTTGCCGAAATGCAAGATATCTCTTTTATTGAGATGAATACGTTGCAACTGCTGTTGCGTAGTGCTGAGATTACTCGCTGATTATTTCCGTACATGTATTAGTCGTTGACCATATATATTTGTATGCATGTATATGTATTGTGTGAGAATCACATGTCAACGGTTTTCTTCTCTTGTTCCGTTAGGAAGACTCCATGAAATGTTTATCATTAAGGTCAGGAATTGCTCCCGTAGCTCGTGTGATATTTTATGAAATCAGAGTTTGCTCACCGAAGAACAATGGCAATATCGTAAGACAGGGATTGCTCACCATTTATGCGCGATGGGAATCGATGCGCCGTGGGAATCGATTACTTAGATGGATACGGGACTCATTGATTCGTGCACATAGGAAATCTACCCTTTGGTAGCTTTGGTACTTCTGGTCACGAAAGGAATTTAATAGATACAGTGAAAATACCCAGTAAAAATAAGAGTCTCTCTCTGAGCTCACTTCTCTTTAAATTTTAACATCATATACCTTTGGTCGATTTTTAGAGTTACAACAGCTTGTAGTGGAATGCTTTAAATCTTTTTCTGTAGTGTTTTCTTGGAATAGCCCAATTTTCTTCTTCGATTTCCTCGTAAAATTGGGTGGTATTTTCTAGTGTTTTTCTCACTGTTTCTTCTGGTAGCATTCCAAATCTCTTCCTCAATTCCAATATTGGTAGATTTCAAAAGGCGATTTTTCCCTCAATCTTTTCCTTCTCAACATTGGGTACTGTCTCATATTTGGTGGTGCCGGTGAGTTTAATTCGAAAACTTCCAATTCCTTCATTTCTTCCTCTGTTGGTTTTGTGATGTGGTAATAGACTTTTTCATCATCGTAACTGAATGGTAAGAATGTATTTTCAATTGTGATGCCGCATTTGTCGCTTATTTGGGGTTGCAATCCATTCACCAATACATTGTGAGAACCCTTGTCCATCGTTGTAAGTAGTGATTCCCCATCTGTAAAATCCTTGTCTCGTGAGATAAAGGTTGCGTAGTGTACTAGTAGTATCACTGGTTCCTGGCGTCCTGGAATGAATGCTTTTGTTGCTGCGCTGCATACGGGATATTCCACAAGATCATCATCGTCTTGCGACATGTATGGTTTCATGACTGATGTCATTCCTGTATCTCCTCCTGTTTTAGTCCATGCCCTGGCTATAACAGTTGGTCGTTTCCCCCCTCCGCTATCGATTACTGCAATGTTATCGTCCGGTTTTACTTTGCGGTAGCGTCTGAGTGTTTGCAGTTGTTGTTGTTGTCTCCTGGGTGTACCCTGAATAGTCTTTTTCTTTCTTGCAATTGGTGGATTGGGTTTACTCTCCCGTTTCTTCTTGCCGGTGTTGTTGCTATCATCATCGCTGTCACTGTAGACCGCGGTTCATTCCACTAGATCAAGGATTCCTTCCTCCTCACTGTCATCGTCGGTACTCTCACTATCGCTTGTGTCATATGTGATTGGTTGCATAATTTTCAAGCGTCTAGCTGTGGAAAAGAAGGATACGGCTCTTGCCCTTCGGGTTCGGTTTCTTCTAGGTCTAGGTCCTGTATTCTGTTGGTTTGTTGCTTCTGGCGTGCCATCTCCCCCCTCAGAATGCAGGTGGAATCGGACTGTACGAAGTTCGGTGCTCCCTGGGGGCAAAAGAGCAGATTCGTCGATGGACCCAATACTTTCTTCTGGATCCTCGTCAGTAGGTTGCAAAGAAGGTGCTAATGGAAGTTGCGCGAGGGGTGCCGGTGTAGAGATTCGTCGGACGCGTCTAGGCTTGTTGCTGGAGCGGTAAATATCCGTATTGTTGAGGCCGTCATCCTGTGGAGCGCCAAGAGTAATGTCAGCTGGAGTCGGTGGTGGTGATTCCTGGTGACGGGCAGCCCGATTGTAAAGAAGAACCCATTACTTGTGTGGTTTGCACAAGGTGGCCCATGTTGTGGGCGGGATGCGTAAAATGCCTTTAAGGTTGGGATGTACCGTAGTGAGGTCGCCGTCAGCGACCGGTGGGGGTGCATGTTGCTGGCGTTTTGTCGGTGGTTCTTGAACTTCTGTAACCCTGCGAATAGATCTTTTATTGTCGTTTTTATCTGCCAGTAAATTCAATCGTAGTTCCTCGTCTCAAATTCTAAGCTTCTGCACCATTTCTACCAGGTTCATCTTGGCTCGGCTTTCTTGGAGCTCCATTTTGAGTTGAGCCAAGTCAGGGTCCAATAGGTTCCGCGCAAACGTATTCTTGGCATCACATTCTCGTATGTTGAAGCGTGGGATTTTACTCCCTTCTTGGTAGATACTCTCAAAATTGTTGATATAGTCGGAAATATTGCCGCCAGGGTGTAGTCTAACCCCTTCCAGTTTTAATTTCATTGTTGCTGCATAGGCCTCCTGTTGGGACTCTGAATCATACCATTCCAACAATTCTTTCCATGCTGCATGACCATTGCTGGCATCCTCGTGTCTAGTGACTTTGGAAGATGCGCTACCTCCATTGCATGCATTCAGTAGTGTACCCCATAAAGCGCTGTTCAATGGATGGTCGTTGTCAGCTGCCTCACGACTTTCCATAATGTCTCGGTGTCCAGTGGCATGGAGTGTTGCTTTGGTGTCACATCTCCATTTGATCAAGTTATCTTGGCTACCATCGAAATCCTGGATTTGTCTTGGCTTGAGGCGCTGACGGGCATCCTTTTTGTACTCCTTCTCTTTTTCCTTGAGTTTAGATAGTTCATGAGTCAATCGCTCGATAGCCCTGTCTCGTTCCTCGCTATTAAATTCCTTTCGTACGTATGAGACAGTTATGGTACTCGAACCTATGTACGTACATTCCTACGTAACTTACAGTACTGCAGCTGGAATGATACGATAATACGAGTCGAAGATACAAACGATCAAGTCATATGCACCTTCAGTGCTTGGAATAATGAGACTCGAAGGCTATCACTCACATATGTTTGTGATAGCCTCAGTAGCCTACCTACTTGTAGTACTGGATGTGCAGTGTTTATAGTTCATACGTGTGTTGGTGGGTTAAGCAATGCTAGAGGGGGATCCGGGAAGTGCCAGCCTGTTGCTAGTTTTTGCAGGCTGGTCCGGTCCCGAGCTGCTTTGCCCACACACCGGCGCACAGCGTTGGCTGTTAAGCCTTTTCTGCGGGCGGGCGTGGTGGGCCTTTTATTCTACTACTAATCGTTTTAGGAGCAAAAAGAGTGAGCTGTAGGCTTGGTTTTTGCTGGAGGAATCCTTTACCGGCTTGTTTGTGCTTTCCCTGTAATTTGCTGCTTACAGTGGAATTGCTGTATTCGGTGAGGAGTGAGCGTAGTAGAGTTCGTACCTACGTTGGTGATACAGTGAGATCTTGCATACTCAAGGGTGTTCTTTGGTTCGTACGTCGTACGTTCCACGTGGCACTACCATTCCTTACATTCGGTTCGCTACATCAACTATCACTCACATACGTTTGTGATAGCCTCAGTAGCCTACCTACTTGTAGTACTGGATGTGCAGTGTTTATAGTTCATACGTGTGTTGGTGGGTTAAGCAATGCTAGAGGGGGATCCGGGAAGTGCCAGCCTGTTGCTAGTTTTTGCAGGCTGGTCCGGTCCCGAGTTGCTTTGCCCACACACCGGCGCACAGCGTTGGCTGTTAAGCCTTTTCTGCCAATGGGCCAGATGGCCACAGGGTGGGAGGTGGCTGGAGACGAACCTGTATGGGGCGTGGAGGACAGCAAGGGTGGGAGAATCATCATGGAGGATTCAGAGAGGAAGATTCCCCAGAGGGGATCAGAGAGAGCTGCCAGGGGGAGTGGGGGCCGAGGCCGGCACCCACTCGTCAGGCAGGAAGGAGTATGTTCCATTGCTGAACATTACAGAGGCAAGGTTCTTGAAGATGGGGAGGGACTGTTGATGGAGGTATCGCATCATGCAATCACTGTGCCATCTCGCAAGGAGCTTGATGACATTAGAATCACATTTGCCCTGGAGCAATGCCATAGCCCCTCCTGCTCGAAGGGAGCGGGCAGAGATTGCTGCAGGGGGGATGCCTGTTGTATGGTAGAGGGTCTAGGCATAGACTCTCATGGAGGATGTGACAGTTGCTGCGCGAACCAGGGTAAGAGCCCCATTGTCAAAGTAACTGGCCAGCTTGAGGTCTGGGCTGAAGGGATGGTTGTTAGTGCAGCAGCGCTTGAGATGGAGTATATGGCGAGCGCATGCTGCTACAGGGCAGCAGAGGGAGTCCCCACTGCGTGCATGAGCTACTACTTCACCTTTGTCGCCATTCTTCTGTGTGGTGAAGGTGAGGGTAACAGAGGTAGCAGCAAGGAGCGCATGTTCAGGGCCATCATGGTGGGCAATTCTGGAGCCTAGGTAGAGGGTGACCTCCTTGAGGTGGAAAGCTTGATCATCCCGGGTCGTACCAGTGTACTCCCCAGGTCTGAGGCAGAAGAAGAAGGCTATGCAGATCATGTTTGCAATGGCCTGCCTGGCGGGAGAAGGGTAGCCATGGTATGCAAAGCGAAGTGCATGCATGACAAGGGTGATTGGGACTGGTTTGACCCTGCAAGGTGCGGGGTCAAGTTTGGCATAGGCTTTGAACTGGGCAGTTAGCCTGAAGTCGAGACTGCCAGTTGAGTTGGTTCTGGGGTCTTTGGCCCCCAAGCGGGCCAGCGTCTGGCCCACTGACCTGAGGGTGTCTGATACTGTGCGAGATCTGATGGGCTTGCGGCTACAGGAGAGTCGGCCATCATGGAGGCGCTGGGCAAAGACTTGGAGGATGGGGATTGGATCTGTAACAGATTGGAGGGTTGGTTCAAAGCCTTGAGACACACTTAATTGAACCCATTGATTCCAATGGGCATCCTTGCGCTTGGCATAGAGTTCAGTGACTGAAGCGCGCATGGTCTGCTGGATAGAGCCAAGGTCAGAGCAGAACGCATGGCAGGCTTCAGGGGACATAAGATCCAGGGCAAGTCCTGGGGGTAGGTGGTGTTGAAATGAAGGAGCAAGGCAGCGTCAGAGAGGGGTGATCGAGAGAGCAAATCAGCCAGGTGATTCACAGGGCCAGGGATGTAATCCCTGAGAGGGACATATTGGTGGAGGCGCTGGTGAAGGGACTGAATTCGAAGGAGGTAAGCGGCAGGCCCAGTGGTGGTAGTGGCGCCTTTCCTTTGCCAGTAGACCGCTGCCGTGTTGTCATAGCAGTTGTGGGTGGTTCTGTGTTGGACACAGGACAGCGTGGGCAAGGATGTCATTGTGGGCAATGGAACCAGCTAGCTCCAGGTCACTGTTGGTGATGGTGCCGTGGGGGTTGTCAAAGGTGACTAATTGGGAGGAGACCCACTTGGGGAAGGCATGTCGCCACAGGATGGGTTGGGTTTTACCATCAGGGCGTGGAACAAAATGAATGCACCCCATACCATGGCCAGAGGCATCACAGGCGCCCATGGTGGCAGGGAAGGGGTCCGG
The DNA here is from genome assembly GCA_037355745.1 of Pseudo-nitzschia multiseries. Taxonomy (NCBI): domain Eukaryota; phylum Bacillariophyta; class Bacillariophyceae; order Bacillariales; family Bacillariaceae; genus Pseudo-nitzschia; species Pseudo-nitzschia multiseries. Next base: position 27,363,830 of record CM074785.1, read on the forward strand.
CACCAGTTCAGCAATAGAAGTTGGTCGGTTGGATAGCTCCTTGGCTAGCCATTGGAAGTCTCGAAGGAAGCTGTGGACCCGCTTGGTGAGCCGGATGCGCTGCTGGCATGGATCTTGGTGTCGCAAGGCTTCTTGGAGAATAGAGAAGAGGCCAATGGATCCAGGGATGGCGATAGCCATGGAACGAAGTTCCCCAAGGACCTGGTGCCATTGTTGGAGGGGGGCATGGCGCTGGGTGGGAGTGATGGCGTGCAAGATCTCCTGTAGCCGGGCCACTCGATGGGGAGGAAGGCTGATGGTTTTGTTGATGGAATCAATGAGCCAGCCCAGGATAACTTTCTTGGTGGTCCACGTGGCATCCCCCTGGAGCATTTTCTTGAGGGAAGCTGGTTCCTGTCTGAAGGTGGTGTCGGTGGCATCCAGGGGCCGGAAGACCTTGTCCAGTGATTGGAATAGCACCCGCTTGATGGCGCGTCGGGTCCATTGGTTGCCCTAAGCAAGGCCACAGAAGTCATCGACATAGACATCCCAGTATCGCACTGGCTTTTTGCTTGGGGTGGTGCTCTGGGTGGTTTCCGGAGGTGGCCCTTGTGAGCTTGCAGTGGGGATGGTGGGTGGAGGTGGTGCTTCAGAGGGGAGATCTAGACGATGGGGTGTGAGCCTGGCGTGTGCCAGCCCGGTGGAGATGGTGGCATTGGCCAAGTCTGCAATAGTTTCGGTGAAGGCACAGAAGCTAGGAGGGCTAGATGTCCACCCCATGGGGTTGGTGAGAGGGATGCCCACCAGGGGAGGTTCGCCCGGCCTGGCCGGGAACAGCACACCAAGGTTCATTGTGTCTTCTGGTTGTAACTGGACTCGGTAGAACCCATCTGCGAGGTCGATTTTGGACATGTACACTGGACCAAACCTGTTGTTGGCGTGGTGAAGCTTGTGGAGGAGCCTGGGAAGTGTCCGGCCAAATTGCATGGCTTCTGCCGGGGCGAGCGGGATGGTGTCTTGGTTGACCTCAGAGTAGGTGTAATCTGAGATCATTCGGGGGCGCCTGCCCCTTTGTGGGACTGTTGGGAAGGTTTAGGATGAGGCTGGCTGGGAGGACAGTCCATTGCTGCTTGTCCATCATGTCGGCATATTCTTCCCGAAGGAAGGCGATGCCCTGCCGTGAGGATTGGTGGGGGCCCCTGGCTAGGGCCCCAGCAAGCCGGGCAGTGTTCCAAGGGGGGTTGTTCATGGAGGCTGGGGTTCCCTCATTCCCATAGTGGGCTAAGAGGGGACCCGCTGGGTGGGGGATAGTACCCACACTTGGGTGGATGTCACCTCTTCCCCGGATGGTCCGGATGAAGTCCCCCAAACTCGCACTGTGGCGGTACACTGAGATAGCTCGGGTGATGTGCTCGTCTAGCCGGTCCCTGGGGTAGCTACTAGTAGCGGCCAGCGCGGTGCTGGGAGGAGATGGAGGAGGTTCCAGCACGGCGCTGGGAGGAGAGGGAGGGTCCAGCGCGTCGCTGGGAGGGGAGGGGGATGGAGAGCCCAATACCGGGCAGGGTGGAAAAGCCAGCAAGTCGAGGGCCGGCGGAGAAAGTCCCAGCAAGTCGATGGGTGGAGGTGAGCCCGGTTTGGTGCTGGGTGGAGGAGTTGGAGATCCCAGCCGGTGGCTGGGTGGAGGAGATCCCAGCCCGGCGCTGGGTGAAGGAGGCACCCGTGTGGCGCGGGGTGGTGGTGCCGGAACGAGGGTGGGGTCATACAGTCGAGTGAGAACGTGTGTGGGGGGGGGGGCTTACCTAAATCCTTAGGGAGGGGAGGACCGAACTGTTGTGGGCGGGGGAGTCGGCTCCGGTGTAGTGGCGCCTGGGGTCGGCTTGGCGCCTGGGGTTGTGGGGAAGGGTTGCGGTGAAGCAGAATGTGCCGAGGGTGGATAGGGTGGCTAGGCTTAGGTGGGGGGGGTATTGGGTGGGGGCGCTGTCGTGGCCCCCGTGGCAGGTAGAGTGAGGGGCGCAGCGCCAAGTGATTGGCGCTTGCCAGGTCTTCAGGCAGCATAGGCCTCTTGGCACCATTTCCAGAGCAGTTCCTGCTCTGCTGGCGTGATGTCGACATGGTCATGAATATGGCGGCAGCCGGTGAAGCAGCGGCCTCTGATGTGCCAGGAATGGCATCGTTCTCTGCCATCTGTTGTCGGTCAAAAATACAACAACAGGAACACCGTAGAAATGCTACGGTAAACGAAGCAGAGGTACGTACGTACACAAGAATACTCGTGAACGAATCTGGCTTAGAATCAAATGCACCTCCACTACTTGGAAATCCTTAAGTGGTAAAAACAATATCACCTAAGCCTACAAACAAAAGAGGATAATCGGTTAGAAACGAGAAATATCCAAAGACCTGAACAGTAAGTAAACACTTGGAATCCATAAGTGGATTCAGAAGAATATACTTTATATCCCGTGAGGAAATTACTTATTGCAATCAAGAAAATCAATACCGATTACAGATGGGCCTCATGTATCTACCCACTCTACGAACAAGCATACGCCCCACCGGATAAGAAATACTTAACCTCCCAAAAGACCAATACCATCAAATGACCGATACAGAAAGACCGACACGGCGCTAACACAGCAACAGCAACAGCAGTATCGGTACGATGAAGATAAAAGTAACAGATAACCAGGGAAGATCTTTACCAAGTAAAATACAGCAGAGAGCCCTGATACAGTGAAAATACATAGCAAAATTAAGAGCGTCTCTCTGAGCTCACTTCTCTTTAAATTTCAATATCCAATACCTTACCGGTCGATTTTTAGAGCAACAACACCATCGAGGCGTTTGAGAGGTGGTTTGCCCTTGGCTTTCATGGAAGAGATGACCAACCTCATTGCTTTGTTTTTGATTTTTGCAGTGATGGGGTTGGATTGGTCAGAGAGTCTGGGATCTCTTGTGGGGTTGAGTCTCTGGTCCTCATTGTTGGAGGGACGCTTGTCGCCACCCCCCACGCTGTTGGGGGGTGGTGGACTGCCGGAGGGCCCCTTCGGTGGCAGGTTTGGCTGCTGGAGGGCTCTCAAGGCGTCTACATTGGACACGTTTGGGAGCCAGTTGAGATTCTGAGTCATTCGGAACCGGTGGATGTCTTCCCCAAAGTCGGGGGAGGGGAGTGTGGTGTCGGACTCCCATTGCTCTTCTAGCCAACCCCTTACTCTGACCTGGAAGTAGTACACCACAATGGCTGGGGTGATGCGTTCCCCCACTTCGTCTGCTATTGCGCGGCGGAGGGGCATCTGTTGCCACTCTAGCCTGGAGAGGCCTCGTTGGTAACCCTTGACCACATCATGTGTGGCTCCTAAGAGGGTGGCTAGGACTGCCAGGTAGCTTTTAAGCTGGGTGGTAGCTTCTGTCCAGTCAAGGGGGATGTAGGCCTTGGTCTTTTGCAATTCCAGGGAGTCCTTGAGGGAGAGGGAATTGCCCTGTGTGGAGATCATGGTGTCATAGGCTGCTACATTAGCGGCTGCTTCATGCTCCCGCTTTAGGGTAGCCGCTGATCCTCCTGGAGGAGTGAAGGCTAGAGGAAGTATGCCATCTGCTACATCAAAGGGGTCGGTTCCATAGAAGTTGCAATCTTGGAACCGCTTGAGCACGGCTGTGGTGATGAGTGGCGCCTGGATCCCAAGGTTGTAGGCGTCTGTTGCAACTTGGCTTTGGAGGATCATGTGGGTCTTCTCGTGTTTGCTCTTCTTGGCCCAGGCTGTGTAGATGGGAGGAAGATCTGCTTCTGCTGTTTTTCCACAGAGTAGTAGGAGTCTTTCCGTGTAAAGGTCCCCCCACACTGCCCTGACAGAGTGCAGCTTGGAGGATTCTTGGCGTCTTTGGTCCAGAGACTCACTCAATTGTAGTTGCTGGTCCGTAAGCGCTGAGAAGGCTGCAGTGAGGGTAGGGTCTGCTGGTGCTGCAGGGCCTATTCTGAGGCCTGGGAGGTCGCGAAGGAGGACGTTGCTCTTCATGTAGGCGCGGAGGTTAGCTTCGGCTCTGAAGGAGGGTCCGGGCTCTAGGAGCCGGATTGCGCCCAGCAGAGTGGTAGGTTGTGTCCCCACGGATCGAAGTGTGTCCAATAAGGGTTTGCAGATATTCCCCAATCATTGCTGGTGGATGTGAGGTTGGAGGACTTGGAAGGCCTGCTTGGGGGTGAGGCCCCTGCACAACACCAGTGGGACAAATTCAAAGGGTAGGAAACATACCTTGTGGGCCTGGAGCATTTCAGTGTGGGCGGTCCCTTCAGGGATGGCGGGGATGTAATCTCTATCAGGGTGTTGTGATATGGTGGCTTCATGGTGGGCCATAAGGTACACCCGGCTAGCTGTAGCCCTCGAAAGCAGGGCTGCGTCCACCTGCACCAGCTCCCCCTCTTGTCCTTCCACATCATCAATGTAGCCAAAGGCTCGGCCCCGGTTGGCAGACGGCTGGGTGATGGTGCCTGGATAGCGACGAAGGCCATGGATGACCCGGAGCCGGTCCACCCCCGCGGCATCTTCTTGGAATATGCCCAAGCCGCCAATAGCTTGTGCATTGAAGATATCCAGGAGGAGGGGGAGAAGCCTATCCCCCTCAGCCTCCGTGAAGAGAGTGTAGATGGCCTGGTAGACATCATGCCTAGCCGGCGCTTCCCCAAAGGGCCCCGCACCTTGGAAATACTCCCTGTAGTTCATTGTCGTGTCGCTGCTGACTTGGAGGTGAACTGGATGCCGTGTACTAGGTCGAACCGGAGTGCTCCTTGCCTGTGGAGGAAGTCGGCGATGTAGGCGTCTACCTACGTCGATGAGATTAGAGAGACTCGTTGGGCCTCTCTGGTGGGGATCGTCCTCACGTTGGGAGAAACGACGCGTCGCGATAGGTGACTATCGGACCAAGGTAGGCTTGTACGGGTACAATAGGGAAGACTATTGGACCTGGACGTATAAGCCTTTTATTCTACTACTAATCGTTTTAGGAGCAAAAAGAGTGAGCTGTAGGCTTGGTTTTTGCTGGAGGAATCCTTTACCGGCTTGTTTGTGCTTTCCCTGTAATTTGCTGCTTACAGTGAAATTGCTGTATTCGGTGAGGAGTGAGCGTAGTAGAGTTCGTACCTACGTTGGTGATACAGTGAGATCTTGCATACTCAAGGGTGTTCTTTGGTTCGTACGTCGTACGTTCCACGTGGCACTACCATTCCTTACATTCGGTTCGCTACATCAATTACCTCTTTCTATATGTGAGATTGGAGTACGATCGAACCAGAGGTGCAATCGTCATTCTGACACCCAAATTTGATACTTAGTGATCAAACGACAGTCATTCTTACGATCGAAGTTTGATACTTAGTACTCAAAGAAAGAACACACACTAGAGGTTCGCACATGCAATCTCTTGTTAAGTGTGCTGTTTTCAAGAAAAGACAGCAGAGGTTCGAAGCGCCGCTCTCGAACTTGTTACTTGTTTTCTGCTGTATAAAATACGTGCTGTATTAGCGACAGTTCGTACGATCTTTAAAAGAGATACTTGCTCTCCAGCAAGGATCATCTCTTCATCTCATACATTTAGATTATTTGATTATTCAACCTTAAACCTTGCATCGGTAGCCATGCTTCCCATTGTAGAACTACAAGCCTAAGATCTAACTGACTGAGCCCACCGGTAGATAGAATAGATCTGATTGGACTAGTGTTCAATTGTAGTGGATATCAGAGAAATATTAGACCACAAACAGACCGGCACCTCAACCGGCCTGCAGCCACAGCTCCTGTTGCTCTTCTTTGCCTTTGGATTGAATCAGCTCAACAGCCAGTTTCAAAAGGAAATTAACAGATTAACAGTCGCAAGCTTGTTGAAGCTTGCAAAAGAAGAAGACGACGCAGAAGGAGCGCTCGACGACGACGAAAACAATCCGACAGCAGATCATCAATTGACTCGACTACGGACGACGATTGATAGTTCTCTGATCCGATTACAGCATAACAAAGACCAAACAGACAAGCCATTCGTCTTTAATAGAAGCCCATTGCATTGGACACGCCAATAGCAATCTACCTCCATCCAAGGACCACATCACAAGTTCCCCCGATTACATTTATTTCCGCGTCTACACTCCACGTGACACCATCTTTTCAAGGACACATCGACGCCCATCATTTGATTGTGCTAAGCACCATAAACACCGACTGTGATTATCAATCGATAATTGTCTTAATCTATCCGCGATATACAACAGTTGCTGCGCATAAGAAAGCCAAGCAATTGAGAGCCAACACCAACACCAACCAACGACGCAACGAAAAACGAAAAACGAACAAATACGAATTTTGCTGCTCCTCCAACCCTCTTTTACCAAGTAAAAGACACAGTAATTTCAAGACAGACGAAGACAAAAAGACGGCACGCCATCAACGATCATCTCTTTGTCACATCAAGTCTCCCTATTGATAGAGATAGAGGCAATTCCTCGTCTCCAGTATTCCGGAATTTACCAACATCAACGACGATCTGAATAAGCGAATTTTCGTTGCTTCACCACGTCATCGGCACGTTGTATCCCAACAAGACCAAAAAGTTTTCCCATAACCAATGCTTAACCTCACGAATAGAAGGCCTCTACGCATTTCTGTACCCGTTACTTCTATTCTTCCAGACCAGCGAGCCTCCTACACGCTTGATTTTCCTCTCTCAACCAACGACGACATCTGACTAATCGATTTTTTTGTTGCGAAACGAAACAACGACTGCGCAAATTTTCCTTGCTCCACGTTGAATTCCGCCACCTCGCCACATCTCTCTTGCCGACACGCCGATACCATTCTGGTCCTCTATCTCCCAATACTGACAGAGATATCCAATTTTCTCGATGCACGAAAACTACGGCGTTTGTCAACAACAACAAACGCGGTAAACGGATTTTCGTTGCCTCTCCGCGTCACCGGCACGTCGTATCTCATCGAAAACAACTCCCCATCTCTTAGTATTAGAGGAACTTCCTCATCTCCAGTCTTCCAAGATATGAATCGCCATCACTTTGAATATGGACTTTTAGCGTCTCCACTCTGCTGGCGATCTACGATTTATCTTCCATTCTACGACTTTATTTGACTTCACTCGACGATTCAGATTCAATCCCTTCGTCGGCATTTGATATATCAATTGGATTCTTCGTTACCCCTCCGTTGATGATCAACAACTCCAGCTTAATTGATTTGATATCGATCTCAAACACCCAATCCCATTGCTAGGATATTTGACTCCACGGCACCATCCTGAATGACAATTCACTTCCTCCTCTCGGACGACTCTGCATCCCATCTGTCCAACCATTCTCTTCTCCTCATTGATCTCCCCTCCGTAGAGATCATCAATCAATCCGTCTCATCCCTAATCACCTCGCTTGATTCTATTCAACGATTGAACCTAAGCCAACATTCAATTTCCACTATGATTTATTCCTCTGACTAGATCGGTACTCAAGACAATCAATAGTACTCAAGACAATCAATTCCAACATTTGTTTTGTCTGTGGTCCCTCTCTCCGTGATTCTCCAATCAATTGATTATCAATGTTCCATTTCTTCCTAAGAACAGCACCGATATTTGATTCTACGATGCATCCCTTCGTGACTCTACGGTCCATCGGTTCTCTCTCCACTGATCTCTTTGACAGAGTCATCAATGTCCTTCCCCATGATCTCTTCACCGATTCTTTGACAGAGTTACGATCCAAACCACATCAATCCTGCGAGTTGATCCTGATTCTCCAATCTCCGTCGATATTCGCTATCTACTGATCAAGTTTCTCCGAGGTGATTACCCTCCGTGTGGCATTGATAGATTCCAACATGCGTTCTCTCCGTCGACGCTGGATTCTGGCTTCAATACATCCCCACAAATGATTGATTGATCCTATCCATCTCCAAGGAGACAATCGATTCACTCCCTACAAGCTCAGACCACATCAACAGCTCCTGAGCGAATCGGTATTTCCCCATTCCTTCCTTTCTATTTCGCTCCATTGATATCAACAACCCTAACACAGCCTATAAATCAACATCGTCAATCTCCTCTCCATCAACGTTTGATTCCACACCTACGGCTTAATGTTGATCCGTCTTCCTCTTCTCCAAGGACACCTCTCTTCGGAAACTCCTACCAACTGTGGCAACTACAGTCGATTCTCAACTATGAGCATTGATCTCCTCTTCATCAACTCTCCCAATCTACGATCAAGTTTATACAGGAACGTACGATTCTATCCTACGACTTCAAGCAACAATCCTCGACGTTCAACTTTATTCTACAAGTCTCCACTTCGTCTCTACGCTTCTTCTAAGATTCAATCCTGACTTTCCTTATCAATCGGATTCTTTGTTTCCCCTCCGTTGAGGTCATCAATCAATACGTCTCATCGCTAATCAACTCCTTTGATTCTATTCGACGATTGACTGTTGACAATCCTGAGCCCCCTACAGGACTCCCTGGCAGTTCCCATCCTGGATCAACTGCTGATTCCACCTCCACCGGGACTTATTCCTACACCTGGAAGTATTCACCCAGCACTGATTCAGTCCGCTTCAGAAGAATCGTCTATTCCTCCACTCCTAGTATTGTTCCTGCAGACACTCCTACTGGAGATGTTCCCCCCTAAACGCAATCGCGAATCACATTCAACTTGCGCTCGAACTTCATATCCATCTCCAGCCAACTCCCGATGGACGTTTTCTCCTCAGTCTGAAACCGTGATATTTCATCGTGCCCGTTCTGCTCCCCAACCTTCTTGCATTTCTTCTTTGCAACTTCCACCATCTGGGGCATCTTCTAAAGATAGTGTCGTTTCAAGCTCAGTTGCGAAGCCTCTTTATGGGACATCCCCTTGTCCAATTCGGAAGTTTCTTTACGGAGCCCGGAAGCCTCTGTATGGGGCATCCTTCAGTCCAGTCTGGAAACCATCTGCTTATCCAGTTGGGAAGCCTCTTTATGAAGCACATTCTATGACCTATAACAACCGGCAAATCGTGTTGTTAAGTAAAAACAAGATATAACCGTTACGTGCGGTTACGTATGAACCAATAAGGAAACAGATCAACGCGCGCACTACATAAATGAGATGCGCGGCGAAATGAACAACATACGTTCTTACGAACAATGAATGCATTGAGGAGTGAGACAAAATTACTGATGGATCGACACTCGGGCATATGAAGACCAACAAGGCAATATAGGCACCGTAGGAAGTCGATCACAGAAAACAAAAGAATGACTCACGACCAAAGGAATTGATCATTGATAGAAGAATCGGACACAGCAATGTATCACCAGAAAGTGGTACGCGAAAATCCAGAGGCATAGGATCCAATATTAAGTATATCAATGAAATATGGAAAATATCAATGATATACGAAATGGATACACGAAGCCCAATTATGTTAGAAACAAACAAATGAGACAGGTTTCTCCGACGAATTTACCGATGAAATATTAGTTAATCTACAACACGAGAATGCACGTGCAGTCTCATGATGGAGGATTGCTTAACACGGGATTGCATGTGAAATCCGATTAAGTATTTGAAAAAACAGAAAATAGATTAATTAACTCATAATCCGGAATTACAGTTGTTGATTAACAGTCGCAGCTTCATACGAAGTCTATCTAACAAACATACCTACGAGTTACAATCCATTCCGGAGTGTCAAACATACCTACGAGTCAGGAAGTATTTTCTACGAGAAATTTCCTACTAACGAAAATTGATCTTAGAATTTATTGATCGCGAACTTGAAGAAAATTCTATACGTATTTGTACCATTGAAATCTAATACCCCTGTACGAAAATACTGGAATAAGCCATTATCTTGAACAAAATATATCAGATACTACTGAGAATTGGCTAGAACAACAAAGAAGAATATCAAAAATAAAAATAAAAAATACATAACAAGAAACAAAAATAAAAATACGTAACAACCGAAAAGAAAATACACGACAACATGCCAACCTTTACTAACAGATTCTTTCAAACTCTGGGAGCAGTCACCTATCCGGCCTTTTACATGATGAGAAACAATGATTGGTGGAAACAGAATGAAGTACCGGATGTACCACAAAATACAAGCGAGGAGGAGGATACCCAGATTCCATCGACGACTCGACGCAAACTCCGTTCAAGACGGGCCAACTACGCATCATCGTCGTCTTCATCTTCATCTTCACCATCTTCTTCATCATCTTCTTCGTCATCAGAAAGTGACGACGATAATAGCGGTTCAAGACCTGGCGGACGATATGAGGGCAGACGCAGAGATGCAGAGCTGGGTAATCTCAGACGACAAGCAGCAGAAGCCAAACGTCAAATGGAAGAAATCAATGCACTAAAGGAAGAAATGAGAGCTGCAAGAGCACGAGGCCGAGAAAAAGAAAGAAGATATGAAGCAGAAATGAACACTCTCAGACAAACAATTCAAGAATCACGCAACAAGGATGACGAGATGGAAGCGCTTAGACAAGAAGTGAGGTCGGCCAAAGAAAAGGCAACGGGCCAGCAGTTACTCAAGGCAAAACCAATCCATGATTTTGACGGCCAACAGGAAAACTGGACCAAGTGGAAATCCGATGCAACAGCTACCTTTGCGGCCACAGGACATGAGGAGATTATGAATGATGCAGATGCTGCTCGAAATGCACCAACCAAGAACAAGGCACTTTGGGGAACACTGCTGTCGGCATGTAGTGGTGGCAGCGCCCATTCCAAAATAATCAAGCATGAAGACACCTTTGATGGTCACGCGGCATGGCAAGAACTATTGGGCTGGTATGATTCTGATAACCGGAGAGAATCTTACGCTGAGACACTGAAGCTTCGTCTACAATACAACCTGTTGCATCCCAATGGCAATATTTCCGAGTACATTAACACATTTGAATTGACCTACCATAAACTCCGAAAAATCCCACCATACCACATGACTGAATGGGATGCAAAAAGTATCTTTGCTCGAAATATTCGTGATCCCAACCTGGAGAGATTCAAAGAAGAATTGCTGGAACACAAAACCCGCAGGACCCTAGAAGAGATGATTATTAAGCTTTGCATCCATGATGAAGAACTTGCTCGCACTGCATTTGATAGCAACAGAGGAGGCCACAAACGCGTCCGTCGCACTCCTGATGGTCCTAACAAAAGACAACGTACGGGTTCCTACGGCACAGGCACTCTTACATGGACTATCCACCCTAACCTCAAAGGTATCATCAGAATCCCTCCAGACACATGGCAGGAGCTATCTCAACTTCATCGTGACTGGGTGCTCAAATACAATCAAGCCGTCCGACACAGTGATACTTTACCATCTACTCCCGAGGGTGTCATTGTTGGTTCTCCACAAGATGATGGACTGAATCATTTCATTCCTAAATCCAGTCGTCAACGTCGGGTTCGACGTGTAATGGCACCTACCGAAACGAATTCACCGGCATCGGCAGACAACACTGAGTCACCGCCGACGACCTCGCCGTCTCCCGCGGATGCCGATAGCGATCAAGATAGCATTGGAACGATTGATGAAACTGAATTATTCCCTCCAGGCTCCACTGCTCTCAAAACGGTTCGATTCCACCTACATTCTGGGGGGGATGATGATGGTGAGGATCAGGCAACGCAGAATGCAGTGAATTCAACACCACGACGAAACGCATCATCGTATTTTTACACAACAAGAAGAAATAAGATAGAAATAAAACCTGATGAAACTGAGAACGAGGATAGTGATGGAGAGGACATACCAGATCTTGTTGCAAGAATGGATCCTGATTCGTACGATGAAAATGAGAACAACAATAATGATAACAAGCGGGACCAACGAAAAACAAGGAAAATTTACCAGGCACCTTTACCAGCTCGACGACAAGAAAGAAGACCTAGAAGAACAACACGAACTAATTCAGCAAGCACCGCCAACATACATTGATACAGAGAGGTTCAACAAAATGACAATATTGCAGTTATTGACAGTGGTGGAGGAAGAAGACCAACGGTTACAGAACAAGCATGGCTTCGAATTGGAGGAGAAACTGGAATGACGTCTGCAATGAGGCCGTACATGAGTAATGATACCAACGCCTATGTGGAGCATCCGGTTTGCAGTGCTGTAACGAAGGCTTTTATTCCAGGAAGAGAAGATCCAGTACTTTTAGTGGTCCACTATGCAACTTTTGTCACCAAGGATAAAGATCAAACTGATGGTGAATCGCTATTGACAACAATCGATATGGGTGATCATGGAGTGCTGGTGAATGGAGTGCAACCACAGTTGAGCAAATGTGGCATTACAATTGGAACGACATTCCTACCATTTTCATATGACGATGAAAAAGTTTATTTTCAAATTACCAAACCAACAGAAGGAGAAGTCGATACATTGGAAAAGTTCGAGTTGAACAGCCCAGCACCACCAGACATGCGCAAATATCCAATGTTGAGAAGGAAGAGAGCAAGAGAAACGTTCAAATTTGCAAAACTTCCAATGCTGGAACTACGAAAACGGTTTGCTATGCTACCAGAATTGACTGTTTTGAAAACATTGGAGAATACTACCCAACACTATGAAGAAATAGAAGAAGAAAATTGAGAAGTCCCCAGGAAACATTACAGGAAAAGATTCAAGGCATTCCATTACAGAAGACAAAATGAAACAGTGAGCACTGATTACACATATTTTTCGAAGAAGACATCTCAAGGACACAACGGGGGACAATTTTTTAGTGGCACCAAGACAAAGCTTTGGTCTTTTCATCCTCTGAAAACAGAATCACAATGTACAAATGCCCTACAGGATTATCTTCGCGAACATGGAGCACCGGATACTATTCTCAGTGATAATGCAAGATCTGAAACAGGGGTAAAGTGGACTCAAATTCTTCGAGAAAATATGATCAAAACAAGAACAAGTGAACCACACCACAGCCATCAGAACCTGTGTGAAGCGGAATGGGGAAGATTGTCCAAGATGGTACAAAACAGTCTACGTATGTTTCAGGCACCAATCAGTTTAGCGCATTGGTGTGCAAAATGGTGTGTGTCAGTTAACAATTTGGCAGCGAGAAAATCGCTAAATTGGAAAGTACCCCTCGAATTGCACCAAGGCTGGACACCTGATATCTCCCACCTGAGATTTCATTTCTATGAACCAGTGTGGTATTTTGAGCCAAGATTCAAGAGCCCCAAAAACAACATGTTGAAAGGGAGATTCCTGGGATTTGCGGAATCAACGGGTGATGCAATGACCTATTATATTCTGACTGAACCAGATACACCAAAACAGAAAAGACAAGTGTTGATGAGATCGGTAGTTAGAACAAGACGCAAGGAAATTGGCACCAAAGATGAATATGTGAATGACAACCCGGAGGCAGAGAAGTTTATTCTTTCCTTGTCAGAACACCTGCAGAACATGGAAGATATCAAGAGTACTGACGAAGTCCCATTGTTATCTTCAGGGGAGAAATTTGTCGCGAGCTCTGAAGGAATGGAAAATTCTACTAGCACCAATCCAATGGAAGACCGTGATGAAAATGACAATACAACTTCAGGGGAGCTTGATGCCGATGAAGAGGAAAACACGTTGGACATGGAAGAAGAGATGTTACCAAGTGATATAGATGGATGCAACAATGCTGAAACACATCAGGATATCTTGGAAAGCACAGAAATAAATTTGGATATGGATTTCCGGAAGATTTTGGATCATTTCTGGGAAAATGGGATTTTGGTATTCAAGGCGCAATACATCGATGAGCTGCAAGGAAATACAGTCTTGAATACTCCATTCCCACAATTGAAGAAAGATCAACCACTGGCATGTGCAAAGTATATCAAGGAGTACATTGTTGAAAGCAGGAGAGGAAATAACAGACCGTTGAATGTATGGGCAGAGCAAGTCATAAAACAACAATCTGGCATTGTCAGAAGAATACGATTTATGAAGTCCTTGATACACAAGAGTGTTCAACGCGCAGTCAACAAGAAGAAACCATCCAGGAATCAAAGAATGGCAAAGAAGAAGAATCGTGAAAAGTTTGGACAGAAGATTCCAAATACCTATGAAGAATGTATGCAATTCGATGCGGAAGCTGGCAATACAAAATGGAAAGACTCAATTCAGAAAGAGATGGATAATTTGGAACGACTAAAATGTTTCAAATATCACTCAGCAGAAAAAGAATTTCCAAAAGAAGAAGGTTGGCAACAAGCAAGATTGCAGATGATTTGGGATATCAAGAGCGAGGACGGCAGGTACAAGAGCCGATTGGTAGCAGGTGGTCACAGAGTCGATTCGAGTGAATACAACACATACTCCAGTCAAATCAACAGTTTATCTGTATACTTACTATTCCTAATTGCACAACACCAACAATTGGATTTGATGACAGCAGATGTGGGAAATTGGTGGAGTTGTTAGTTGAACGTTTAACACTGACCCTAAGAGTTGACAATGTAACCTTGTAGACGGAGTTTATGTGGGGGGGGTTTGGGGGGGGGGGAAAATACGTAGAAATATTAAAAAAATCTGTTTTTAACAAGTAGACTTGGTACAAACGCTACGACTAAAAATCGTTAAAAACAGGACCCAAATAATTATTTACGGAAATGAGATGCTTCTTCTAAAAGCAATAGTAATATCTAGTGGCGCGCGTTCATTTTTATGGTAGCAAACTCTCATTTTCATGGTTGCACGTAACCATAAGATTTAACCTGAACATATTAGACTACTAGTAAATTTAAATAGACTACCAAAATATCATACAGCACACTATTAGGCTAGTAGCTTGGACCGATTTAGCAGCAATAATAGGGGGATTGGCGCTTATTCGTCTTATCGTCTTGTCATGAAACAAGCACCTCCGGGGACATTTCTTAGAAAGAGTCATGTAAAGTACTTGTGGTATATGTGGTATTTCCTTAAGAGTTACACGGAGTCTTATCACTAAAAATGCAACAATACTGTGTATGTGTTTCGATTGCTCGTTCCGATCCGATTGCTCGCTTGACCGAAGTTCGATAGTATTTCCAATCCAACTTCTTGTTAATGGTAGGATTTGTACACAGCGACGTCGGAAAAGAAAAACTTGCAACAGTCGGTCAAAGGACTCGCGCTGCAAGAGATCCTGTTTCGATTGCTCGTTCCGATTGCTCGCTTGACCGAAGTTCGATAGTATTTCCAATCCAACTTCTTGTTAATGGTAGGATTTGTACACAGCGACGTCGGAAAAGAAAAACTTGCGACAGTTGGTGATCCCTATTTCGATTGCTCGTTTTTTATTGCTCGTTCCGATTGCTCGCTTGACCGAAGTTCGATAGTATTTCCAATCCAACTTCTCGTTAATGGTAGGATTTGTACACAGCGACGTCGGAACTGAAAAACTTGTGACATTCGGTCAATGGACTCGCGCTGCAAGTCTCTGTTGCTATTGCTTGCTGCCGCGCTCGCTGTTGCAAGAATCGCTTGCTGCCACGCTTGCTATTGCTGTGGCTTGCGCTTGCGCTGTTGTTGCTGTTGTTGCCGTTCTTGCAGCCAGGGGGGGGGGGGGATTTCCATGGTCGATGGACGAGATAAGGGAAGGTGTGGTGTTGATTTTGGTATTTCCTGTACCAATAGCAGTAGGGATTTGGGAGTAAAAATGTCAGTACTTAATTCTACAGCTATTGGTACAGAAAATACATATCAAAGGAGTATCACGTGAAAATCCAAATGAAACAAATGTGGTGTACTCGTACCGTACGGTTGACAAAGAATCTGTAAAATTATTTATTTTTAGGATGCGCGAAAATTCTTGAATTGTGACCAATAATTCTCAACAACCCGACGTCGGCTGAAAATGCTCAATAGACCCACATAATGCTGAGATAGTAAGGATTCATTCACTCTTATTTGACATAGTCCACAGATCTCTTGTTGTCAAGATCTATTGGACACAAAATTGGGGCCTTAACAAAATCCCTCTCCAAAAACTATGGAGAACCCTTTCTTTTTTACTTTAATAAAATAACTGTTGCTTAACGCCCAGTGAAACTCCTACTAGGCTATGCACGCTTGGAGCCTGCGCGCAAGCCAAAATGGAGGTGCGAAGAAGAAACCAACCGAGGTGCGAAGAAGAAACCAACCGAGGTGTGAAGAAACCAACCGAGGTGCGAACACCATACCGGTAGTACCGTAGGGTACGTACGTACAGTAATGAACAGTAGAATGGACAGAGGTGCCCTAACCCTAATCAAACCCTAAAAAAGTGAGTCCTAGTCAGTTTTACACCCTAATTTGCAACTAAAAAATAGAAAATCTAATATTTTGTGTGATTAGTCCATGAATATTGTTCCTGTTATGGATGAGTTGAATCATGAAACATACAGAAGTGAGTTATCTGTCATAGTTTATGTGTCACCACCTAATTAGTGCATTTGGGTACTGGATTTGGAGGAAAAATACACACTAATTTGCAATTAAAAAATAGAAAATCAGATATTTTGTGTGATTAGTCCATGAATACTGTTCCTGTTATGGATAAGTTGAATCATGAAAGAAACAGAAGTGAGTTATCACTCATAGTTTGTGTGTCACCACCTAATTAGTGCATTTGGGTCCTGGATTTGGAGGAAAAATACACACTAATTTGCAACTAGAAAATAGAAAATCCAATATTTTGTGTGATTAGCCCATGAATACTGTTCCTGTTA
Organism: Pseudo-nitzschia multiseries; assembly: GCA_037355745.1. NCBI lineage: Eukaryota > Bacillariophyta > Bacillariophyceae > Bacillariales > Bacillariaceae > Pseudo-nitzschia > Pseudo-nitzschia multiseries. The sequence goes on from CM074785.1 coordinate 27,380,559, forward strand.
TGGATAAGTTGAATCATGAAAGAAACAGAAGTGAGTTATCTGTCATAGTTTGTGTGTCACCACCTAATGAGTGCATTTGGGTACTGGATTTGGAGGAAAAATACACACTAATTTGCAATTAAAAAATAGAAAATCCAATATTTTATGTGATTAGTCCATGAATATTGTTCCTGTTATGGATAAGTTAAATCATGAAAGAAACAGAAGTGAGTTATCTGTCATAGTTTGTGTGTCACCACCTAATTAGTGCATTTGGGTACTGGATTTGGAGGAAAAATACACACTAATTTGCAATTAAAAAATAGAAAATCCAATATTTTGCGTGATTAGCCCATGAATATTGTTCCTGTTATGGATAAATTGAATCATGAAAGAAACAGAAGTGAGTTATCTGTCATAGTTTGTGTGTCACCACCTAATTAGTGCATTTGGGTACTGGATTTGGAGGAAAAATACACACTAATTTGCAATTAAAAAATAGAAAATCAGATATTTTATGTGATTAGTCCATGAATATTGTTCCTGTTATGGATAAGTTGAATCATGAAAGAAACAGAAGTGAGTTATCACTCATAGTTTGTGTGTCACCACCTAATTAGTGCATTTGGGTACTGGATTTGGAGGAAAAATACACACAAATTTGCAACTAGAAAATAGAAAATCAGATATTTTGTATGATAAGTCCATGAATATTGTTCCTGTTATGGATAAGTTGAATCATGAAAGAAACAGAAGTGAGTTATCTGTCATAGTTTGTGTGTCACCACCTAATGAGTGCATTTGGGTACTGGATTTGGAGGAAAAATACACACTAATTTGCAATTAAAAAATAGAAAATCAGATATTTTGTATGATTAGTCCATGAATAATGTTCCTGTTATGGATAAGTTGAATCATGAAAGAAACAGAAGTGAGTTATCTGTCATAGTTTGTGTGTCACCATCTAATTAGTGCATTGGGGTTGTTGTTACTCTAAAAATCGACCAAAGGTATATGATGTTAAAATTTAAAGAGATGTGAGCTCTGAGAGAGACTCTTATTTTTACTGTGTATTTCGTACTGTATTGGGGCTCTCTGTATTTTACATGGTAGAGATCTTCCCCGGTTATTTGTTACTGTCTTCTTTACCGTCGTACCGATTCTTCTGTTGCTGTTGCTGTATTAGCGTCGTATCGGTCTTACTGTATCGGTCATTCGGTGGTATCGGTCATTCATGTTGTTAAGTACTTTGTTCAATGGGGCGTATGCTTGTTCGTGGTATATATGCTAGATATGAGGCCCATTTGGAATCGGTATTGATTTTCTTGATTGCAATAAGTAATTTCCTCACGGGATATCAAGTATATTCTTTTGAATGTACTTATGGATTCCAAGTGTTCACTTATTGGTCAGGTCTTTGGATATGTCTTGTTTCTAACCGATTACTGTCTTTTGTTTGTAGTCCTAAGTGATATTGTTTTTACCACATAGGGATTTTCATGCATTGGAGGTGCGTTTGATTCTAAGACTCGATCGTCGAAGTAATCGCACCTCGGTCGTCGTTTCGCTTTGTCGGCTTTTTCGATCGAATTTGATGCCGACAACAGTCCGTATTTTTTGCCAACAACACACCCCTTGATCCAATACTCTGCGTGTTGTATTGGATTACTGTCGGAGTATATCATCTTGAATTGTATCGATAGACAGATCGAGATGGAATGTTTGGATCAAGTCAAATCGAGGAGCCTACTTGAGCAATGTTGATTGTATCAAGATCGATCGAAGATGGTCATCGAATAGCCTAATCCGGTTGTCAATCGAAGCAATTGAATGGAATGACTTAGCTTGGGTAGTGTCCCATGATATATCTTGCATGTCGGGCGTGCAATATCCATCCCAATGGTTTGGTTAGGTCATCAGCCGGATTGATAACTCCAGGAATATGAACCATCTTGATTTCACCATGTTCTTTCCATGCTTGAATGGCAAAGAACCTGATTTCAATATGTCTGGTTCTTTCAGTCGGCTTCTGGGCATTGATGATTTCAATTGCTGATGCATTGTCTTCATAGATAGGAGTTGGACCAACTTGGACAAATCCTAATTCCTTGAGTATAGACCTGAGATATCTGGCTGTTTTGGCTGCAGTGACAGCAGCAATGAACTCGGCTTCCGTAGAACTCTGTGCAGTAAGTGACTGAGCTTTGGATCGGTAAACAATGGCTCCACCTGCATAAGTGAAAACATATCCTGTGGTGGACCTGCGATGTTTTGGATCATTGCCATATGCGGCATCCACAAAACACATCAGTGTGGCTTGCTTGATATCTTCAGGGAATGTCGGGAGTGATGTATCTTGGACTACGTCGGTGTATGGTTCTCCTGATGGTAAAGATGGCTCAGCATTTGGTCTGTAGAATCTAATTCCCCAGGATCTGGTTGTTCTGAGATAGCGGGCTATATTCTTCAGACTGGAATAGTGGAATGCAGTGGGATTGGAACTGTACTTTGACATCAGGGTCACTGCGTAGCCAATGTCTGGCCGGCAACTCACATATGCAAACATCATTTCACCTAAGAGTGTCCTGTATGAGAAGCCAGATGTGGATTGTAATTCAGCATGTTCCTTGGTGCCTTCTAATGGTCCATTCGTATGTAATTGAAGTTGACTCAGTACTTCTGTTGATAATGGTGCTAAAGGCTTGGAGTGAGGTTTCATCTTAGAATCAGTCTCCCAACCATGGGATGTCATGATTCTGTCAATGTAATTTGCACAGGACAGTTCAATGTACTCAGCTGTCTGTTTGACATCAATTCCGTTGAAATCTTCAAGCAATCCCATTTTTGTGAAGGGGACAGCATCTTCTCTAGGAAGCTTCAGTTTTGCACCAATTATATCATAGATCTTGTCAGATATGGATTCTGATGTGCAAGCCAGTGCAAAATCGTCAACCTGTCTCAGCATGTAGACTGTTTCACCGTCAAAAACCGTCGTGTAAATTGTTCTGTCATGAGTGGTGGTCTTGAAGTTGAGATCAGGGCCTTTCAATATTTTGTTGATGTGGGTTTCCCAAAGTCGTCCAGATTCTGGGTGGCCTTGGAGTGCTCGAAGGACAGGGAGCACCAATCTTCTGTCTATGTCCTTGCCATGCTTGTGCCTGTACCATTCTACGTATGCATCATCTATAGTCATGTATGTAGGAATGTTGGGTCCTGGACTATGCGCATATGCGTCAGCCGCATCCCCACCATAGACTTTGAGATTGAGGCTTGCTGCAATGGCAAAGAACAGTCTTTGGATGGGGTGTTCAACACATGATGAGTATGACATGGCTATGGCATGCAGAGTTGGAGCTGCGTATTTGCTTCCATTACAACACTGTCTTGCGCGGCGGACACCATTCCTCTTGACACTGTACTGCCAGTGAGGCCTGAGAATAATCGCGTCTGGGTCCTTAGGGTATTGAATTGGTGAGCCAAACATTTCCAAATCTTCAAATTGATCAAGCTGTGTGCGTTCCCCAGCTTCCCATTCTGCCCATGTGGATAAAGACTTGAGATTCCGTCGAGTGAAGTGCCCTAGTGCTTGTTCTTCAGGTGTAGTTGTTTTTGAGTTGATGGCCTTGATTAAGAGTTCAATTTCTTCAGTTGGCAGTGAATCTGCATCTAGAGGTAATGCATGATTACCTGGTTTATGAAGCTTAGTGATAGCTCTGAGCGATGCAATGTCAATGGTGGGAATGACAACCTCCATGTCATCTTCGATTGGGGCCAAGTGTTTTTGGATGGAGGCATGGAGTTTCTCAGTGCTATCAACCTGGTTGATTCTTGATTGTATCAGCTGCTTGTATTTGGTACCAATGCGCTGGATAGCCTTGATGGATGAAATCCGGTCCAAGAATGGTGGATCTTCTTCATCAGTGGATTTCTTCCAGGAGGTATTGGGAGCAAATAGACCATATTCATTGGAGTGTTTCCTGACCTCCTTCATAGACAATTTCTCTTCAAGGGCAAAGGTGATTGGTGTATCTATTGAAGAATCCCGCACCCCTCGATCGTGAGAGGTCTGTAAGGCTGTGGTAACATCAGCTGCAGTAAACACACGATTGTGATTGATAGATACAATATAAGCGCCTCGGAGCTTGGAGAGAGTCTTCTTACGAGAGGAGAAAAGCTTGGAGGCAGGACTGTTTGGAAGGATATCGGTGATGTAAGCTCTGCCAATCAGTGAGTCATTGGCATATCGAAGACCAAATGCTGGATCAGCACAAGATGGGGAGACAGTTAGTCTGAGATTTGTGAGATCTGCAAAGGGGGAGATGGAGAATTGGAAATCACTAGATGATACCTCATTGGGTTCCGCAGGAAGTGGAGTGTTGTCATCAGTCCGGAGCAGGTGCTTGACATTAGTGGGGAGGTCTGCAAGTGGGAGATCATTCATTCCTTCATCAAACCGGACATGTGTGGCTATTTTGATACGGTGTGTCTCAGTATCATACCAAAGGATGTTTCTGGTAGTGTATGGAACAAAACCCAGGAAGATGCCTTTGCGGGCCTGAGGTTTGAGCTTGATTGATCGCTTGCCTGGGGGTCTCACCCAAACTCTGCACCCAAAAGTGCGGAAGTCAGCAAGGTTTTCCTTGCGTCCTGTTGCCAATTCTAAGGGTGAATGTGGCTGGTTGCATTCAGGAAATGCGTTGGATAACCTCAGGGCATGGTAAAAAGCAGATGGCCAAAACTTGATGGACAGATTTGCACCACTGAGCATGGTCCTCATTGAGTTAGCAAGAGTGCGGTGGGCTCTTTCAACTGTACCATTCTGGTGAGAAGCGTCAGCACCAGTTGGAAAAATTGAATATCCGAACGCAGAGAAGAGGTTTCTGATGTCAGGATTGTGATAGAGTTCTCCACCTTGATCAACTGAAACATACTTGTTGGCACAAGTTGGGTTGTGCTGGGAGAAGAAATGTTCCAACCAATGCAGTGGTGCTGCTTTAGAGATTCGTGTATCACCATATTTCATACCAGTATAGTGATCTGTGATGAGAATCCAAGCTGTTTCTCCATGAATGCCTTCATAATCGCGCTTGCGTTTGCTGTTGGAGGATCTGGCACCTGAGAATGCAAAATCAATGGATAAACCTTGAAACGGTTGCGTAGCCTTTCGTGTGGAACGTGAGCCAGCAGGTGTTTTAGTTTGCTTACATTGTATGCAAGTTGGGCATTGGTCAATAATACTTGTTTGACGCTTGAACTTTGGTACTCCAACGATGTGCTTATGAGCCTGATACAGAAAGTCATCGCATGGGTGTCCCAATCGTTGGTGCCACAGAAGTTTCGATGTCTTGGTTTTGATGGCGTGGATGGGGATATTTTTGTCCACAATCTTGGTGAAGAACAATTTAGCATCAAACTTTGGCACGTCGCTGGTATCAGACTGAGCTTGAGCTGCTTCTGTGCATTTTTGCAGTGTGACAAGATTGGTGTATACATCGTATCTGTAGGTGCTAATGGCTTCTTGGGAGGCCAGTTCACAAGCTTCCTTGAACTGCATGTCAGTCGCCAAAGCATAGGCTGACGATGTTGCACAATTAGCATATGGAGATGCAATATCAACGTCTGGGATCAGTACTGGGTGTGTATAGCACTGACCATCAATGATGCTTCCATGGAGGACAATGCTGCTGGCAGTGTTCTGCTTGTGATGACAGATAATTGTGAGGTTGCCGTTTTGTGGAGCAGATGAGTCATAGTCGTCAATGAATGATTTATGGATTGACTGCCCACTGAACTGACGTCGCATGCGAGATGTCATTCCACAGAGATCATTCTCACTCAGTAATGTTGTTGACAGGGAGGGAGAATAGTAGAAGAAGACTTTGAGATACCCTATGTGGTTGGGTGCTGGGATGTGCAAATATCCCAAGCCTTCAGGGATGCAGGTAGCTGCTTTTCCTCCTATTGCTGCCGTAAGCCTGACAGGACATTTCCTCATCCTGGTGTAAGGTTTGTAACCGTGCAGGATGTGTTTGAGATTGGTGCAGGAAACTTTTGCACCGGTGTCAATCTGAGCCCTGACACCATGTTGGAAGTAGGCTGTAGCTGCAATAGGGTCTGGTGGGACTAGGGATTGCACATTGTATGTATCAACTGGTGTAGGGTTGTCCCTATCAAAATTGGGATCCTCATTGGTCTTCAGGTGTGATTCCAATGTAGGGGTCGTAGCCTCAAGTGATTCCATATCACAGTAGACATCAATTGGGATTGATGACTGGAGGCTGTCCTTAGGAAGGAGATTGACGGCACCAATGTTGACAGATTCGTAGGAGCTGACACTGCTGGAGTCCAAGGAGGGGCATAAGCTGTTCACTTGGGGCGCTGTGACGTTGTCAAATCCTTGGAGATCATCTTGAGGTGATGTCATAGAATGGCTGCAAGAAAGACTTTCTATTCTTGGCCATCGCAAAAATTTTGTTCTTCTACTGCATCGTCAGGTGAAACCTCATCTTGATCTTTATTGCCAATGTTGATCTGAGAGATTTGTTGGGTGGAATCTAAGAGTTGTTGGGTCTGTTTATTGGATTTGTTCAGAAAAACAGCCGCAGCAATCCTATGTTTCTTCAGGGACTCAACATCCTGCAATGCAGGACAATTATCAAAATTATGACCGGACATGTGGCAAACAATGCATTTTCTGGATGTGTCAAAGAGACTCGGTTGCTTATCGAATGCCGTGATAGCATTGCAATATGCTTGGTGGAGGAAGGGATCGTCAGATTCTTCATCCATCTCCGGGTAGCCAAGTGATTCAATCAGGCTGATTGAGTGAGAAGTCAAAGTAGAGGGTGTTCTAACAGTACTGTTGCTAGCGCGCTTTGGAAACCTGTCATTGCGGCGGGAACCTGGTCTAGTGCCTGAGACAGGCAATTGCTTGGACTGGATCGGTTTGGAGGTGTTCCTCTTGTACTGTTGTTCAGCCTTGATCTCTTGCTCATATGTTTGCAGGGTTTGTAGAAGCCTACCTGCTTTGTACTTGTCCCGTTTGAATTGATCATCTGAGTCGCGTTCATCTTCAGTTTTCTCAAATAGTTCGTGACTGAGAGTGGTCCCTGCAATCAAATTACTGACTTCTTCTGTTGAACTCAAGGTGCTAGGTTGGTTTTGGAGGAAAACTCTAAGTCGCAAGTAATCCTTGTATCTGAAGTAGTATTCTTCAAGGGATTCATTTGCATCTTGGTTGGGAGGATTCCTGACCATTCTGGCTGCGTTGGATTCTCTCTTTGAGTTGGGATGTGTCTGAGCAATTACGGTGTACAGAGCTTCATAACCTTGTCCTCCTTCAAAGCTTTGAATTGTGGACTTCATTCTAACACATGAGTCAGGGATGATCTTATCAGTTCTGAGTGCAGTGTAGATGAGGTTACCCCATTCGTGAATTGCCAATTCATATCTTGCAGGTAGGTCGTGTGGTAGTTCATCACCAATGGTAAATCCTCTAAGATGGTCAGCTTCGCGTCTGTAGAGATAGTAAGGGTGAATGTAAATATGATGCTGCTGTGCATGTGCAGTGATCTCTCTGTACCACTTTCTGACCTGAGGGTGGCTGTCATCCTTAAGCTGTGGAAACCCCGAGAGGAAAAGTTTGTCTCTAGCTGCTTCCTTGGACTTGTCAGAAGCTCTGGTTAGATCAAAACAGTCACCACTTCTGGTGATCAGGCGCTGGTCATTTCTCCCACTGCCTAGGTTGTGTAGGTAGTAGTTTTGCCTGACAATGGTTTCATTTCCCGATGAGTCGGTGTAGGTGATTGGGAAGTCTTTCATGTCATCTCTGGTGAGGAATTCATCTTTCCTGTAGTAACGGTCCTTCACTGGTGGTGGTAAGGTTGCCGGATTCCATGGGAGGTCAAGTGTCGCTTGATGGTTGGCACCAGCATTGGTGTTGTTGTTGTTGTTATTGGTGTTGCTGTTGTCGACCAGTTGCTGGAGTAGAGTGGTCAATTGTTGCATGTCCGTGCCGGTTGCCGGCGCTGGAGTTGGAGCTGTGGCATCTTCATCGTTGTCGTCTGCTTCGGGGAAGGTGTAGATTTTTGTATCGTAGACCTCGTCAAAGTGTACTGCATCCCAATTCGATTTGAAGCCCCAGTGCGTTGCCCTGATCTCTATGAGGAGGGTTTCTTGTCCTTGTGCGATAGCTAGTGCTCCTGCCTTGTCCATTGAGTGTTTGTTCCTGATTCGCTTTGTTGTTTTGTCTGGAGCAACGTACCAGAGGCATGCGTCTGCAAAAAGAGTGGATATGTGTCCCTTATTGATCTCAGTCTGTTCCTTGGGGGGGATGATTTCCATGATCGCATTTACAATGATTTCCTTGAGCATGGTAACGGGGTCTGGAGCCAGGGTCTTGGGTCCTTCGGTGTCGGCGTCATCATCGTCTGTGAGGAACAGGCCAGCAGTGTCTTCTAGGTCATGCTGGAATGAGTCGTTGAGGGCCTCATGTTTGTGGGCATTGCCTTTGGTGTTGAATGTCCCAAATCGGATTGCAATTTCCTGGATTTGATTCCAGTCAAATGGAGGTGCTGGGGGCATGGTTAAAGCGTCTTCGTTGTTACGTAATCGTAATCGTTCGATCGTCGTCCTAAGATGTGGATTAGAATCGTCCGATCGTAATCAATCGTAGATGATACGATGTGTATTACAGAAGGGGATGCTTGGTAGATCGTTTGATCGTACTTGTCGATGATGCAATGTAATTAACCGGCAATGTCGGAGGGATCGTTCAATCGATGTCCGAAACGTTCGTGGGATGTAATTAACCGGCGGTGTCAGAGGAATCGTTTGATTGTTCGAATTCGAATCGTTGATCGTTCTTGGATGTTCCGTAGATACACCCCTTGATACGCACGCTTGGTCGTGTATTACAGAAGAAGATTCTTGGTAGAAGGATCTGTAGATACACCCCTTGATACGCGAGTAAGGAGGAGAAGAAGGGAAAGAGAGAGAGGCGGGGAGGTCTATTGATACAGCCCGGCGATGCGAGTCCCGTACCAAGTATACTCTGGCTGTAACCGACAGTGGAGGTGCTGTACGGGGTGGAGATAGGTAGCTTAAGGTATCCACTTGTTAGTGGAAGGTATAAGGGCTCTATAACCTGTTGTTACTCTAAAAATCGACCAAAGGTATATGATGTTAAAATTTAAAGAGATGTGAGCTCTGAGAGAGACTCTTATTTTTACTGTGTATTTCGTACTGTATTGGGGCTCTCTGTATTTTACATGGTAGAGATCTTCCCCGGTTATTTGTTACTGTCTTCTTTACCGTCGTACCGATTCTTCTGTTGCTGTTGCTGTATTAGCGTCGTATCGGTCTTACTGTATCGGTCATTCGGTGGTATCGGTCATTCATGTTGTTAAGTACTTTGTTCAATGGGGCGTATGCTTGTTCGTGGTATATATGCTAGATATGAGGCCCATTTGGAATCGGTATTGATTTTCTTGATTGCAATAAGTAATTTCCTCACGGGATATCAAGTATATTCTTTTGAATGTACTTATGGATTCCAAGTGTTCACTTAGTGGTCAGGTCTTTGGGTATGTCTTGTTTCTAACCGATTACTGTCTTTTGTTTGTAGTCCTAAGTGATATTGTTTTTACCACATAGGGATTTTCATGCATTGGAGGTGCGTTTGATTCTAAGACTCGATCGTCGAAGTAATCGCACCTCGGTCGTCGTTTTGCTTTGTCGGCTTTTTCGATCGAATTTGATGCCGACAACAGTCCGTATTTTTCACCAACAACAGGGGTCCTGGATTTGGAGGAAAAATACACACAAATTTGCAACTAGAAAATAGAAAATCCAATATTTTGTGTGATTAGTCCATGAATATTGTTCCTGTTATGGGTGAGATGAATCATGAAAGAAGTATGAAAAGAATTCACCGTGTAACGCGTACTGTACGAAAAGTCATAAGGGCAAATAACCTTATTCGTAAGGTTATTTAACCTGAGTGAATAATCGTCGGCGATTATCCATGTGGATTGCCTCTTAGCGAAATTCTCCCCATCAGCTCACTCTTCGAAGAATTAACAACTCTAAAACACTATCATGCCCTAAAATCTACGTACAACCTATTACTAATTCTACATGATAAGGTACAATAACATGTGATATTTACTGAGAATATCACGGTGAATTACGGTAACAAAAAGACCGATCGAAGATGGTTTGCGTGTGTTTTGTGTCTTAAGATTGCATGTGTTTTGTATGCTAAAAATTACACGATGACGACGAGTAATTGACGACGAGTAATTAACCTGTCGATCAATCGACGAGGACGATTGAACTGTAACAGCAATATTCTACTCACTAAATCGATCGACCGTAAGGAAGATCGCGTTTGTTTTATCACTGTTACGACACACTTTCTTTAGTTTATCAGACCCACAGCACTCTACGAGCTGTGGAGGACCCAACGGCGTTAAAGAAACGCAGTTTGAGCTCGAAGACAAAGAATCCGGATTAGCCTGATCAGCTACCGGCATCAACCCTCAAGGATGTAAAAGAGGCAGTTGCCTGTGGAGCCCTGGAACAGACCAACACCAGGGCGGTCTCCCTGAAAGAAGAGACCAAAGAACCGAACCAAGGTGGTGGCTCCACCGGGTTTCGGGATCCAGCAAAACAAGCAAGGGAAAAGACACTGGACGATTCAGCTGAACGAATCGCCCAGGTTGGCATCAGTTGAAAGGAATCAATATTCGAGAACACTGATCTTTCACTGAAAACAAGAATGACGCGAGCTAGAAGATTGAGCCTGAAGTATTCTGTGGTGAAACAGATTGGAAGGAACAGATTGCAAAGAGCATCTGCCCGGAAGGAACAGATTGAAAGAAAGAGAATCTGCCCGCACGAAAACGAAAATCCAAAAGATATGAGAACACCAATCCCGAAGATCGGAAAGATCCAAAAATGAAAAGGAGAACACTAAAAGGAGAACACTAAATTCTCAGGAAACAATCTTTCAATCTTTCACTACAGAAATACAGAATGAGCAAAATCCCAAGAAAGGATAGGAAAGCTCACAATCTTGATTTGCAACAAAAGCAAAAGCTCAAACAATACAAAACTAAACGGAACGAAAATTCGATCCGAATAGTCGAAAAGTATAGTCAGAAAGTATAAACAAAACCGGAACGAAAATTCGATCCGGATATACAAATACAAACAGATAAACAAATCACACTCGGCAGTCACAAACGATAAATACCCATCCCTCACATCCAAACTCTCGATTCGATTACATTCTCTCTCCACACACCACCATCGATTGAACATTCAATATTCCATCGAATATCATCTATTCTACTCCGAATAATCCGAAAACTCTCTTCAAAGCGACCATCCGACCATTAGAATACAAAATTAGCCACCATGGTACGAACTAGAGCGGACGATGACATGGAAGAAACAAAAATGGAGGTGGATGAAGATGATTCAGACGATGACGATTCAGACGATGAAGATTTGGAAGAGAAATTGGAAGATAAAATCATGGAAGTCATGGAAAGGGCCTTAGAGGACCCAGAATCAAACTCAACCATGAAGAGAATCATCGACCAAGAAATAAAGAAAAGAGTCAGGGCAATGAGAGATGCAGAAAGAAAGGGTGTGAATCCAGATGATGAGGATGAAGGAAATGATGCTGACCAAAATGCAGAGAACGCAAGAGCTGAACGGCTAGGAAGAAGGTCATCCCAACCCAGGATAAAAATCAGAGGATTCAACAATGGTAGATTTCTGAACCCAGAACAGCTTGCTTTCAGGAGCAGCCTAATGGATTTTGGCATCAACTATGAATCAGCTGAAGAAATTATGAGGGGAGGGATGTCCAATATCCGCGAAATTACAGACCTCAACAAGGAAAGCATTAAATCATTTATGCACGGATTGAAAGCTATCAGTCCAGACTGTCCTAATCCAAAAAGTATCCACTACGGTAACAGACTATCATCGAGGCTCCTAACTTGGGCAAATTGGGCCCGGTATCAACCATTGATTGGAGTCAAGCCAATGGCTATCGACTGGAACGCAAACCCAAACAACTTGGAAATGCAGCAATTCAGAATCAAGATGATGGAATCAAGTGTGAAATCACAGGAAAAAGCAACTCCACCAGAGCTGAAGGACCTCACAAAATTCAGGGAATGGGAGGAAGGCTTCCGCCAAAACTTGAGATACAGATTCAACTCTGAAGGTTTTCCAATCTTGTATGTCATAAGACCCCAAGAAATGGAAGAAGTTACTGATGAAGCCAGGGCTGGAACAGTTGGGCAAAGTACAACAGATACTTATCCAACTTGGAGTGATTACAATGAAAGATGTGGTGTCCTGTCAGGTCCCCAGTATGATGAGGACAACAACGTCGTCTGGAGGTTGCTGTGCGATGCAACTAGAAAAGGTCCCGGTTGGGAATATGTGGCACATTTCCAGAACACTGCACTGAATTCTGGTAATGCCAGAAACGCTTTCATTTCCCTCATGCAACACGCTTACACTGATACCAATATCACTATGGTTCTGAATAAGACATATCAGGATATGAAAGATTCACACTACACTGGAGATTCCAAGGGTTATGACTGGAACAAGCACAAGCGAAATTGGACTGCTTTCCACGGAACGATTCTTAGATTTGAAAAGAATCATAATGAAAGAAGATTTGTCTGGGATTTTATCAATTCAATCAGTGACGAGCGACTTGATGCTGCAAAAGCAGATGCAATTGATGAGAGCAAAGACTATCGTGACAACTTCAATGAATGTTTGATTCTATTCACCAATCGACTTGGATTGAAAAAGCTTGCAACAGGGAAGCATAAACGAGGTTCCAGAAGCGTGTATTCTGTGGGCACAACCAGCAACAAGAAGCAGAAAACAACTGGAACGTTTACAGGAAAAGTTGAATGTAAGCCCTATCCAACAAGTGTTTATAAAACAATGTCAAAAGAACAGCGCCAGGAGCTTTACCAGATGAGACAGGCTAAAAAGAAACGAAATCTCAAGGCAGCTGAGACTAAAAAGAAAGAAACTGAAAATGAAGGTGCTGGTGACAGTTTTGGATCAAAATCTAAGAAATGACATAATAACCGGACACTATCACTAGAACACAAATTGTTAAAAATGGTGAGCCGGTCATTATACCAGATGAATGTCCCTGTAGGTTTTGATGATGGGGAAAATGAAGAAGGATATTGTGAGTTAGACTCACATGCAGATACTACTGCAGCAGGAAGCAATATGGTATTGCTGAATCCTGATCAAATCACAACACACGTTGATGTTGCACCTTTTTCTGAAGAGTACAAGCCCATCAAGAAAATCCCCATTGGAAGCTGTGCGACTGCATGGACAAATCCAACATCAGGCCAAGTATATATCGTAGTGTTTCATCAAGCACTGTACTTTGGGGACAAATTGAAAAACAGCTTGATATGCCCAAATCAAGTGAGGGACTGCAATTTCAACTCTGTTGAAGAAACACCTCGCCAATTTGATCCACGATCCAAGCATGGAATAACAATTCAAACTCCACTGGAGGATGATGATCCGAAGAAAGTTTTTATCAAACTGAGTATGAGAAATGTGATATCATATTTTCCCACAAGAAAGCCCACAAGACTGGAACTTGATGAATGTCAACATTTGATAGCAACAAATGATACTCCCTGGGATCCACATTCACTGAAGTTCAGGATGGCCGAGCTAGCCATTGACAATGGAGATCCAATTTCAGGGGACCAATTCAGCCTTCAAGCTATGTCGACCGAAGAGGACCAAGCAATGGAGGAAAGTTCTGTTGTAACAGAACCTGCTAGTAATGTTACAAATACACTTCCCAAGACCAGCTTAGGAAAAGAACGGCATCCAAGTGTCATGCAGCAATGCAAACTGATGAGGGTCCATCAAGTGTCCACAAGGAGAATGCTCACAGAATGCCAGATTGCAACAGATGGAAATATAGCTCATCGGATTTCTTCAGTAAGGAATATCTCAAGCGCGCGAAGGGTAGACCAATTTTTGTTTGATGATACAGAATTTGACTTTATGGAAGCTCCTGAAGCAGAATCAAAACAGGCCCCTAGCTTGCAAGAAATTGACAATACACTTGAGAGAAGGTCTCTTGACAGAAGAAATCAATGGGGGCCATCAGTGATAACAATTGAAGGTCCAAACAAAGTTGACTGTGAACGCCTAGCCAAAACTTGGAACATCAGTTTCAAGAAAGCTGAACAGACACTGAAAGTCACGACGCAGAAGGCACTCAGGAATTTGCAATCACCATTGATGAAGCGACTTCCTACTCAGCGCTTCAGGAACAAAAGAGTCGCACAAGGAACCTGGTACACTGATACTTGGCATGCCAGGACTACCAGTATTATGAGGCAAGAAAAATGTGCACAGATCTTTACAAATGGAAATGGGTTTGAAGTATTTATACCAATACAGGACAAGTCCCAGGCGCATCAAGGATTGAAAACATTCATTCACGAAATTGGAATCCCAGAGCATTTGATTTCTGATGGTGCACCAGAACAAGGATCTCCAAGAACCTACAAGACACACTGGAATTCAATTGTAAAGCGCAACCATATCCATCAGACGTTCATCCAACCACATTGCCCATTCCAAAATCGGGCAGAACAAGCAATTGGCCATCTTGGTAGCGCAATCACAACCAAGTCTGCAAAGAAGAAGTCACCAAGACGATTATGGTCATTTTGCGGTGAACTATGTGCAAACATAAGGCAGAGAACAGCATCAAACAACCCTTCTTCAATGGGGCGAACTCCATTTGAATTGGTTCATGGCTATAGGCCCGATATTACATTATACACTTCATCAGAATGGTATGATTTTGTGTTTTATTATGAAAAAGGTGATTCTTCCACCCGAGGTGTTGAAAGGCTGGCGCGATGGTTGGGTCCCTGTGGGAATAGGGTAGGTGGGGGTGATTGTTTCTGGCTCTTGCCCGAGTCAGCAATACCAATATCTACAAATTCAACAAGACCTGTAAAGGAATATGAATGGAGGGATAGAGATGTCCTAAGAAGAATGGAAGCGATCGACAAATCAATTGAATCCAAGATTGGAGATGAAGTCAAGGACAGCGCATCATTCTTCCAGGAAAACTACCCAGAGCCCCAAATAGAGCTATTTGAGAATCAAACAGTAAAAACACCGGATATGAAACTCGAAATGGCTGAGCCAGAAGCATCAGTAGAAGATGTTGATGAACCAGATGAATATCTGGGAAATGAAGTGATCATTGAAAGAGGTGACGAAAGACTCAGGTGCATTGTCAAGGATAGGGTTCGCGACTTGCAAAACAGACCAATAGGAACCAGAAATGAGAATCCCATACTAGACACGAGGCTGTATAAATTGCAACTACCTGATGGCACCATGGAGGAATACACGGCAAATATTGTTGCAGAAAGCCTATACAGCTCTGTTGATGATGACGGGAGGATGTTCACTCTACTAGATGAGCTCATTGACCATGAATGCGACAACACTGCACTAACTGATGATGAAGCCACGACCATAGCAAAAAATGGCAGGAAATCCCATAAACCTACCACTAGAGGTTGGAGGATTTTGGCCAGTTGGAAAGATGGCACTGAATCGTGGTGTAAGCTAAGTGATGTGAAAGAGTCATTTCCAGTGCAATTGGCCGAATATGCTATCAACAATAATCTTGAAAAAACACCAGCTTTCAGATGGTGGGTGCACAAAATTTTGAGGAGGAAGGAACGAATCCTTAAAGCGGCCAAAACAGCAAAGTATTGGTTGAAGACTCACAAATATGGTGTTGAATTGCCACATTCAATCAAACAAGCGCTGGCTATTGATAAGAAAACAGGGACTGACCACTGGGAAAGAGCAATTCATAAGGAAATGACAAATAATATGGCAGCGTTTGAATTTTCTGATGATGATGTTATTCCAGTTGGCCATAAACAGATAACAACCCACATGATTTTTGACATCAAGCTTGGATCCCTAACAAGGAAGGCCAGGTTGGTAGGGGACGGCCACAAAGTCCCTGCAGTGGCCAAAGAAAATACTTATTCATCGGTTCCCAGTCGAGATTCAGTAAGAATATTCTTTCTGCTGGCAGCGCTAAATGATTTGAAGGTTCTCTCAGCTGATATTCAAAATGCATATTTGACAGCCCCGATTAAAGAGAAATACTTCCTAAAAGCGAGAGCAGAAGATGGTTTTCCACCTCACCTTGCAGGAAGACCTTGTAAGATTGTCCGGGCATTGTATGGACTGCCGGTTGCTGGTGCATCTTTCAGGTCATACCTCACCCAGCATTTGAGAGATCTTGGATATTCACCTTGCAAGGCAGATCCGGATGTGCACTTAAGGATTGAAACCAGGAATGATGGATCCAGATACTGGGCAATGCTCATTGCATATGTAGATGATATCCTATGTTCTGGTGAAGATCCAAAGTTCCAGCTTGAAAACATTGAACGAAAGTTCAAATTGAAGGATGATACGATTGAAGAGCCAACTCTATATTTGGGAGCTGATATTGGGAAATTCTACTTTGAAGATGATTCAAAGCCAAGATGGTCATTATCAAGCACTAAGTACACAGCGAAAGCTGTTGCAGCAGTCGAACAAGAGTTAGGAACTGAAAAATATGGCTACAAGTATCTACCAAAATCAGCATCAAGCCCACTATCACATGATTACCGACCGGAAATTGATATATCAGAAGAATTGAACCCTGAATTGCAAAATTACTATCAAGGTTTAATTGGAGTTCTCAGGTGGATTTGCGAATTAGGAAGACTTGACATAGTAATGCCAGTGTCACTGATGTCAAGGTATTTGGCACAGGCAAGGATCGGGCATTTGAATCAGTTGTTTCACATATTTGCATATTTGAAAAAGTACAACAGGTCAAAACTGGTTTTTGATGATACTGTACCAAGTGTTGATGAAAGTAAATTTCAAAAATGTGACTGGTCTGAATTTTATCCTGGTGCCGCTGAAGTCATACCAACAGATATGCCTGAAGCTTTGGGAAAACATGTGACGATGAGCTGTTTTGTCGATGCTGACCATGCCGGATGCAAGGCAACAAGGAGATCTCATACTGGTGTTATTATCTTCATTAATAATGCACCGATCATTTGGTTTTCCAAAAGACAAACAACAGTTGAGACATCAACTTTTGGATCTGAAATCATTGCTTTGAAAATTGCAATCGAATTGGTTGAAGGTCTAAGGTACAAGTTGAGAATGATGGGTGTTCCAATTGATGGAAGCACAAATGTGTATTGTGATAATGATTCTGTTGTCACGAATGTTACACGACCTGAAAGCCCATGTAAGAAGAAGCACAACAGCATTGCATATCACAAAGCGCGTGAATCTATTGCAGCAGGAATTATCAGAGTTGCAAAGGAACCAGGTTCAACAAATATTGCTGATTTGTTTACAAAGCTAATGAGTGGCGCTGTCTTTCGAGAACATTGTTCACGATGTATGTGGTAGGCTTGTTTTTTTTTTGTTTTGCATGCGGTGAGTAAGTAAAGAAATAAAAATCAATCGTTCGATGGAATGTTCGATCGATCGTTCGATCGAAGCAACAAGTTGATTTACGTTCGGTCTGCAATGAGCATTTCGAAAAAATGGATAATTTGATCCATGAATACAATATATCAAACTGGCAAGGATCAGGGCAAAATGCCATGATGCGAGCCAGAATGAAAGGCAAAACGCCACCCCATTTCTTTTTGATAGGGCCTCTGATGGTAGACTGGATACAGTTTGGTATTCAAATCACGATGAACATATTAAGCCATAGAATCCAGCCGCTTAACGGTTGGAGGATTTATGACTGAAGGGGACTGAAAAGAATTCACCGTGTAACGCGTACTGTACGAAAAGTCATAAGGGCAAATAACCTTATTCGTAAGGTTATTTAACCTGAGTGAATAATCGTCGGCGATTATCCATGTGGATTGCCTCTTAGCGAAATTCTCCCCATCAGCTCACTCTTCGAAGAATTAACAACTCTAAAACACTATCATGCCCTAAAATCTACGTACAACCTATTACTAATTCTACATGATAAGGTACAATAACATGTGATATTTACTGAGAATATCACGGTGAATTACGGTAACAAAAAGACCGATCGAAGATGGTTTGCGTGTGTTTTGTGTCTTAAGATTGCATGTGTTTTGTATGCTAAAAATTACACGATGACGACGAGTAATTGACGACGAGTAATTAACCTGTCGATCAATCGACGAGGACGATTGAACTGTAACAGCAATATTCTACTCACTAAATCGATCGACCGTAAGGAAGATCGCGTTTGTTTTATCACTGTTACGACACACTTTCTTTAAGTAGAAGTGAGTTATTTGTCATAGTTTGTGTGTCACCACCTAATGAGTGCATTTGGGTCCTGGATTTGGAGGAAAAAGACACACAAATTTGCAACTAGAAAATAGAAAATCCAATATTATGTGTGATTGAACCATGAATATTGTTCCTGTTATGGTTGAGATGAATAATGAAAGAAACAGAAGTGAGTTATCTGTCATAGTTTGTGCGTCAGCACCTAATGAGTGCATTTGGGTACTGGATTTGGAGGAAAAATACACACTAATTATTTGCAACTAGAAAATAGAAAATCCAATATTTTGTGTGATTGAACCATGAATATTGTTCCTGTTGTGGGTGAGATGAGTCATGAAAGAAGTAGAAGTGAGTTATCTTTCATAGTTTGTGTGTCACCACCTAATAAGTGCATTTGGGTACTGGATTTGGAGGAAAAATACACACTAATTTGCAATTAGAAAATAGAAAATCCAATATTTTGTGTGATTAGTCCATGAATATTGTTCCTGTTATGGATAAGTTCAATAATGAAAGAAACAGAAGTGAGTTATCTGTCATAGTTTGTGTGTCACCACCTAATTAGTGCATTTGGGTACTGGATTTGGAGGGAAAATACACACTAATTTGCAACTAGAAAATAGAAAATCAGATAATGTTTGTGATCAGTCCATGAATATTGTTCCTGTTATGGATGAGATGAATCATGAAAGAAACAGAAGTGAGTTATCTGTCATAGTTTGTCTGTCACCACCAAATAAGTGCATTTGGGTACTGGATTTGGAGGAAAAATACACACTAATTTGCAACTAGAAAATAGAAAATCCAATATTTTGTGTGATTGAACCATGAATATTGTTCCTGTTGTGGGTGAGATGAGTCATGAAAGAAGTAGAAGTGAGTTATCTTTCATAGTTTGTGTGTCACCACCTAATAAGTGCATTTGGGTACTGGATTTGGAGGAAAAATACACACTTATTTGCAATTAGAAAATAGAAAATCCAATATTTTGTGTGATTGAACCATGAATATTGTTCCTGTTATGGATGAGATGAATCATGAAAGAAACAGAAGTGAGTTTGGGTTGAAGATTGAGTTATATTTTGGTTAGGAACTTGAAAGATTTGCACTGTCTTCAAATCTAGTGAGTTTTTGGGTTGATGATTGAGTAATATTATAGTGGGGGATTGACAAGATTTGCACAGTGTTCAAATCTGATGGGTTTTTGGGTTGACGATTGAATTATATTTTGGTTAGGGACTGGAAAGATTTGCACTGTGTTCAAATTTGGTGGGTTTTTGGGTTGATGACTGAGTTATAGCCTATTTTGGTGGGGGATTGGCAGGGTTTGCACTGTCTTCAGCTCTGATGGGTTTTTGGGTTGATGACTGAGTTATATTTTGGTGGGGGATTGGCAGGATTTGCACTGTGTTCAAATCTGGTGGGTTTTTGGGTTAACGGTTGAATTATATTTTGGTTAGGGACTGGAAAGATTTGCACTGTGTTCAAATATTGTGAGTTTTTGGGTTGATGATTGAGTTATATTTTGGTGGGGGATTGGCAAGATTTGCACTGTGTTCA
Organism: Pseudo-nitzschia multiseries; assembly: GCA_037355745.1. Lineage (NCBI taxonomy): Eukaryota > Bacillariophyta > Bacillariophyceae > Bacillariales > Bacillariaceae > Pseudo-nitzschia > Pseudo-nitzschia multiseries. The sequence continues at coordinate 27,400,539 of CM074785.1, forward strand.
AATCTGGTGGGATTTTGGGTTGACGATTGAGTTATATTTTGGTTAGGAACTTGAAAGATTTGCACTGTCTTCAAATCTAGTGAGTTTTTGGGTTGATGATTGAGTAATATTTTGGTGGGGCATTGGCAAGATTTGCACAGTGTTCAAATCTGATGGGATTTTGGGTTGACGATTGAATTATATTTTGGTTAGGGACTGGAAAGATTTGCACTGTCTTCAAATTTGGTGGGTTTTTGGGTTGATGACTGAGTTATATTTTGGTGGGGGATCGGCAGGGTTTGCACTGTCTTCAACTCTGATGGGTTTTTGGGTTGATGACTTAGTTATATTTTGGTGGGGGATTGGCAGGATTTGCACTGTGTTCAAATTTCGTGGGTTTTTGGGTTAACTGTTGAATTATATTTTGGTTAGGGACTGGAAAGATTTGCACTGTGTTCAAATCTAGTGATTTTTTGGGTTGATGATTGAATTATATTTTGGTGGGGGATTGGCAAGATTTGCACTGTGTTCAAATCTGGTGGGTTGTTGGGTTGATGACTGAATTATATTATGGTTGGGGACTGGGATGATTTGCACTGTGTTCAAATCTGATGGGTTTTTGGGTTGATGACTGGGTTATATATTGGTCGGGGACTGGCAGGATTTGCACAGTGTTCAAATCTGGTGGGTTTTTGGGTTGATGACTGAGTTATATTTTGGTCAGGGACTGGCAGGATTTGCACTGTCTTCAAATCTGGTGGGTTTTTGGGTTGATGACTGACTTATATTTTGGTAGGGGACTGGCATGATTTGCACTGTCTTCAAATCTAGTGAGTTTTTGGGTTGATGATTGAGTAATATTTTGGTGGGGGATTGGCAAGATTTGCACAGTGTTCAAATCTGGTGGGTTTTTGGGTTGACGATTGAGTTATATTTTGGTTAGGAACTTGAAAGATTTGCACTGTCTTCAAATCTAGTGAGTTTTTCGGTTGATGACTGAGTAATATTTTGGTGGGGGATTGGCTAGATTTGCACAGTGTTCAAATCTGATGGGTTTTTGGGTTGACAATTGAATTGTATTTTGGTTAGGGACTGGAAAGATTTGCACTGTGTTGAAATCTGATGGGTTTTTGGGTTGACGATTGAATTATATTTTGGTTAGGGATCGGCAGGATTTGCACTGTGTTCAAATCTGGTGGGTTTTTGGGTTGACAATTGAATTTTTATTTTGGTCAGGGCCTGGCAGGATTTGCACTGTGTTCAAATTTGGTGGGTTTTTGGGTTGAAGATTGAGTTATATTTTGGTAGGGGACTGGCATGATGTGCACTGTGTTCAAATCTGGTGGGTTTTTGGGTTGATGACTGAGTTATATTTTGGTGGGGGATCGGCAGGATTTGCACAGTGTTGAAATCTGGTGGGTTTTTGGGTTGACGATTGAGTTATATTTTGGTTAGGAACTTGAAAGATTTGCACTGTCTTCAAATCTAATGAGTTTTTGGGTTGATGATTGAGTAATATTTTGGTGTTTGATTGGCAAGATTTGCAAAGTGTTCAAATCTGATGGGTTTTTGGGTTGATGATTGAATTATATTTAGGTTAGGGACTGGAAAGATTTGCACTGTGTTCAAATCTGATGGGTTCTTGGGTTGATGATTGAGTTATATTTTGGTTAGGGACTGGAAAGATTTGCACTGTGTTCAAACCTGGTGGGTTTTTGGGTTGATGACTGAGTTATATTTTGGTGGGGGATCGGCAGGATTTGCACAGTGTTCAAATCTGGTGGGTTTTTGTGTTGATGACTGAGTTATATTTTGGTGGGTGACCGGCAGGATATGCTCTGTGCTCAAATCTGGTGGGTTTTTGGGTTGATGACTGAGTTATATTTTGATTGGGGATTCACAGGATTTGCACTGTGTTCAAATCTGGTGGGTTTTTCGGTTGATGACTGAGTTATATTTTGGTTGGGGATTGGCAAGATTTTCACAGTGTTCAAATCTGGTGTGTTTTAGGGTTGATGACTGAGGTATATTTCGGTTGGGGACTGGAAAGATTTGCACAGTGTTCAAATCTGATGGATTTCTGGGTTGATGACTGAGTTATATTTTGGTGGGGGACTGGCAGGATTTGCACAGTGTTCAAATATGGTGGGTTTTTGGGTTGATGACTGAGTTATATTTCAGTTGATGACTGGAAATATTTGCACAGTGTTCAAATCTGGTGGGTTTTTGGGTTGATGACTGAGTAATATTTTGGTCAGGGACTGGCAGGATTTGCACTGTGTTCAAATCTGGTGGGTTTTTGGGTTGAGGATTGAGTTATATTTTGTTCGGGGATTGGCAGGATTTGCACTGTGCTCAAATCTGGTGGGTTTTTGGGTTGACGACTGAGTTATATTCTGGTTAGGGACTGAAAAGATTTGCACTGTGTTCAAATCTGATGAGTTTTTGGGTTGACGATTGAATTTTTATTTTGGTTAGGGACTGGAAAGATTTGCACTGTGTTCAAATCTGGTGGGTTTTTGGGTTGATGACTGAGTTATATTTTGGTGGGGGACTGGCAGGATTTGCATTGTGTCCAAATCTGGTGGGTTTTTCTTGGGTTGATGACTGAGTTATATTTTGGTGGGTGACCGGCAGGATATGCTCTGTGCTCAAATCTGGTGGGTTTTTGGGTTGATGGCTGAGTTATATTTTGATTGGGGATTCACAGGATTTGCACTGTGTTCAAATCTGGTGGGTTTTTCGGTTAATGACTGAGTTATATTTTGGTTGGGGACTGGCAACATTTTCACAGTCTTCAAATCTGGTGTGTTTTTGGGTTGATGAATGAGTTATATTATTGTATGAGTACTTCTTACCATAACTTTACTGACACATACTTACAATACGTACAATAACTACGTACTCAACAACTCCACAGGGCCCCTGCAAAGCACTAATGCATTTCCAACTGCACCGGTTCAAGAAAAAGTATGGGTGTGGGCTGGAGACGAGTTTGGTGAAAAGAAAGGATGTAAAGTAGAAATACAAAGAGCGCTGTATGGACTGGCAGGTAGCGGTAGAGCTTCCGTGGATTTTCTCGCTGATACACTCATGAATTTGGGTTTTCGACCATCAAGAGCAGATCCAGATTTATGGCTGCAGAAAGAAGGAGAAAGCTACACATATATTGGTACTCATGTCGATGACCTTATGGTAATAGGAAAGAAACCACAAGATTGGATAGCCAGAATTGAACAAGAATTTGTACTGAGAAATGTTGAATCCGAACCTCAGTATTACCTTGGTACAAGTCTTACAAGAATCAAAGATGGACGATTGTTGATGAACTCTACTAAATATATCAGTGAAGTGATTCAGAAATATCAAGAGAAATATTCAGTGACCCTCAAGAAAGAAAATCTGCCGATGAAAACTGATTGTCACCCTGAACTGGATGATTCGCCATTACTGTCAGTATCTGAACACAAGGAATTCCAACACATTATTGGTCTAGGGCAGTGGTTGGTGTTATCTGGAAGAATTGATATTGCATTTGCAGTATCATCTCTCTCAAGATTTGCAGCTGGACCACGAGAAGGTCATTTGCAGATGGCTAGACATATCCTGGGATATCTAAAGAAGTACAAGAAGAAAGGAATTCTAGTGGATTCAAGATCTCCAAGGATCAGTTCAAATGGCGATGTCAAGCTCAAATACGAAGAATTTACGCATCACTACAAATACTACAAGGAAGAATTGGATCCAATGTTCCCCGTGCCTCTAATTCCTGAAATGGATTTGAACATATTTTGTGATAGCGACCATGCACACGACTTGGTTACTGGAAGGAGTATCACTGGATTGATTGCATTTGTTGGGTGTATGCCAGTCTACTGGAAATCTAAGAGACAGACATCAGTTCACACAAGTACATTTGGAGCTGAATTTACTGCCCTGAAAGATGCGGTTGCATTGTCCATCATGCTCAGATACCACCTTAGATCGATGGGAGTTGTAATCACCAAACCAGCAGAGATCTATGTGGATAACAAAAGTGTAGTAATCAATTCCACCAACCCTGCAAGTTCACTCAACAAGAAATCAATCGCACTGGCCTACCATTTTGTCAGACAACACCAAGCTGGAAAAGTCGTATCTATCAGTCATATTAACTCACAGGACAACTATGCCGACATTCTGACCAAGCCGCTAAACAGTAATGCATTCAGGAATCTCCTAAATGAATTCATGACAATGTAAAAACAAAGTTAAGTACCACAATTCAGTAATAAAACAACCACACTAAAAATCCATGTCTAAAAATTATGTTGTATGCTTCCCTCTAAAAATCCGATAGGAATCTAAACCAAGAACATGGATTTAGGGGAGAACAACCGGCAAATCGTGTTGTTATGTAAAAACAAGATATAACCGTTACGTGCGGTTAAATATGAACCAATAAGGAAACAGATCGACGCGCTCATTACATAAATGAGATGCGCGGCGAAATGAACAACATACGTTCTTACGAACAATGAATGCATTGAGGAGTGAGACAAAATTACTGATGGATCGACACTCGGGCATATGAAGACCAACAAGGCAATATAGGCACCGTAGGAAGTCGATCACAGAAAACAAAAGAATGACTCACGACCAAAGGAATTGATCATTGATAGAAGAATCGGACACAGCAATGTATCACCAGAAAGTGGTACGCGAAAATCCAGAGGCATAGGATCCGATATTAAGTATATCAATGAAATATGGAAAATATCAATGATATACGAAATGGATACACGAAGCCCAATTATGTTAGAAACAAACAAATGAGACAGGTTTCTCCGACGAATTTACCGATGAAATATTAGTTAATCTACAACACGAGAATGCACGTGCAGTCTCATGATGGAGGATTGCTTAACACGGGATTGCATGTGAAATCCGATTAAGTATTTGAAAAAACAGAAAATAGATTAATTAACTCATAATCCGGAATTACAGTTGTTAACCTACGTTTTGTCTGCTGTTTGTATCACCAAGCGGCACCGTGATGCTATCAAGATCAAGCTGTATCAATTACATGCTACTCTCTTGATTGCCAATTGGCTCTATGATGACGTCACCTGACAGATCCAATCTACGATTTGATCTATGATTTGATCTACGATCAATATATGATCAATCTACGATCAATCTACGCTCCAACTATACCTATCATCCTCCGATCCGATCAACCGATATTTGAGAATCTACGATCAATCGATTTCTACGATTTCTTTGATTGTGCTTGTATTCGACCAATTACGATTCGTTGTACGATCATTGCAATCACCCATCCATTTTCTTACGCGTCCATCATCCCCATAAAGGACCATCGACGCCCATTTGATTGTGCCAATTGCGATCCAACGTTTTCTTCCTCCGAATCCTCGACTGTCTTCTCCGACGGTTGATATTTCTTTGGTTAATTCCTTCGGTTATTTCTGGCCCTCCGAGGATCGTTCTCTCCGGTCATCACCGTTTCTGCTGACCCCACTGATAACCAATCACCGAACCGACTGATAATTCACCATTCCTCCACTCGAGTTATACGATTTGATATACAGCCAATCTACCATCCCGAATGCTTGATCTCCCATTCCAGACCATTAGTTGATTCCTACAATAACATCGACGATTCATTATTTGATCATGTTAGAATCATCAATCGTCTTCTTCAAGGATCTAAAATAGATACGACTCCGACTTCTATGGTTTAATCTTCGACTTATCTGTAATCACGAAGGTGATTCAAGCCTCGATTACGATTGGTAACGCCTCTACGATTCGATTCTACGACCGTATCGATCTCCCTGCATCTACAAAACCAGGAACCAATCAATTATATTCCACGTTCCTTCCTCCCGAGTAATAAGATGGGGCATATCTCACACACTTGACATACGTAAAGCTTATGCTTGATCTTATGCACGAAGATGGGCCATATCCAGATCTTTCAACTGATACATACGTACTCACGGACTTTTGTTTGGTCTTCTCACAGCGATAATGCTTGTGCTTCATCACTTGCGAGAAGATGGGGCATATTAAATTCCTTTCGTACGTATGAGACAGTTATGGTACTCGAACCTATGTACGTACATTCCTACGTAACTTACAGTACTACAGCTGGAATGTGTAACGTACTGTTGTCATACATACCAAGGTACTTGCGTACATTGGTACCTACTACGAGTACGTACTGCAACCTACCGTACAAGTCGTACTATCCAAGATACCATCGAAGGATACGGATGATCGAATTAATGAGACTTGGGACCACTCTAAGAATCATTAAGTAGCGAGGCATTATCTGTATACAATGGTATGCCGATGCTAGACAGGCGCACGATTCGTATCGCTACTCTATATGAATATCCATGTGCGATCGAAGCCAGCAGGGCCCGATCGCTCATCATTTTATCTGTTAAGTTTCCATCCATTTTCGTAAAGTATTAATCCATTCATAATTATCACTCCTACTCAAATTCTACCCCTAGTGTGTTACACAATAATTACTCTTACAGCTACTGTAGAATAAACGGTAACGGTTTTTTCCCCAATAACGAATAACCTAACAAACCGTAACGAATTTTCGAACAACAACGGGTTTTTTTTTTTTCGCTAACAAATAACCTACTGAAATTCGTTCGAAACGAAAGAACGAAAGCGGTCTCCGAAGCAAATCCGACATTGTTAATCAGAACAAGAAAAATAACAAATCAGCGGTCTCGAGTATTGTTAATCATTGACGAAACAAATTCTTGTCTCTCCATCGAAACATCGAATCAAACGAAACAAAAAGACCAGGCAAGTACAATATCAAACATGTCGACCGGACTGCATCGAGAACCACCAATCACCTATGATTCCAGCTTTGACCGGACTAAGAACAAACTTGCCACCTTGAAAGTGTATGACGCCAACAATAATTCCAAGGAGGAATGGAAACTACCAATCTTTTCAGACGAAGGGGGCCTTGAAGAACTACTTTATTGTCAAGAAGCATTCATCATTGGCGCAAAGCGACTACCGCTACCAGAACATCGATATATTGAACTGTTCACCAAGATACTGTGCCCGGAAGCACAAAGAAAGTGGGACGAGACAACCCGAGACGACAATGATGATTTGAACTATCCAGACAACATGGAAGGCTATGAAGAAGCATTCAAGGACTACATTCAAGAACACTACTGCGATGCAGGGGATGCAAAAGACATCATGCAAACCTACATTCGCAGCGGCGCATGCAAGAAACCTCATGATACCACAGCCAAGGACCATGCAGTGCGAATCAACAGGCTCATTCGGTACTCGGAGAAGCTGCAAGGTCATGGCCAAAACCTCAACAAAATCAACAAAACAACAATACTGCTCCACACCTTCCCCAACCTGTGGGTTGAGCAATATGGCCAAATTCATGGGGGCATCACTGCAGAAACATCCATCCAAAAGATTGTGGAATATATGTCCAGTCGAGAGCGAGAGTCCAAGCTGAGGAATGGAGGAGGCAAAAAAACAAGGGAGACGTCCTGGAAACAATGCCAACCAATCCAAACGCAAAACCAACAACAAAAACCAAGGACAAAAATCTTCTAATCCCTGTCGCATTCCCGGGCACAACCATGACTGGTCCGAGTGTCCCAAGAACAGGTACTCCAAACAGAAGAAAAAGCAACGCGCCGACAAGAAAAATGACTCGACAGGCAAGACTACCACAGCCAGCAATGAATCATTCCAAGCACACATGCAGCGCGCAAAGGAAGCTTTCCTCCAACAACATGGCGGCAAAGCAGAACACAGCGTACAGAGCGGTGAGCAAATCTGGCTTCCCTGAGGCCAACAACCAAGAGCAGTCACCCTGCCTCCAGCTCCACAGGACCTGGATGCCAATTTGGCACAGCCAATTGGGCTCGCAGGAGGAACTCTCTCCACAGAAGGGGAGAAACCTACAGAACGTATATCTGATGTTGACAAGAGCTCACGACGAGTCCAGTTCATGGATGAACGCGTCGGTAAAAAGAAAAATATGGGTACAGAAGCCAAAAACACAGCTGAATTGAATGACGATTCGATCGGCAACAACAATAATCGCAACGCGGTTATGGGTACAAACGACCAAATGAATGGGGCAGCGGCAACAAGCTGGACCTCGAGTCTAGCAAAGACCCTACAACCAAAAACGGAATACACCGTATCTACCAAACATAAGAGCGATGTGGCTCCTATTGTTTTAACAACCATCCAATACATTCAAGGCATTCCTGTAAACACAACAAAAACAATGCTTGCCCTACTCAACAGCGGCAGCACAACAACCCTCATCAACCAAAGGGCACTTCCCTTTGGAGCTCTACCAATCCAATCCAAAACAAGAACCATCACAACCACAGCCAATGGATCATTCGACACCTCGTTGTTTGTCGTAATGAAGAATCTCAAGCTACAAGAATTTGGGAACACAACAATCGAGCGTTGTGAGGCCAGATTATTTGAATCCAAATCATGCAGATATGATATTATCTTCGGTCGAGACTTCCTATGCAGCTCCAATATCAACTTGTTATTTGAATCCAGCATGATTCAATGGAACACGCGACAAATTCCAATGCGCGAGACAGCCAGTTTTGATATTACTCCAGATCTGCAAGAAGCATATTTTCAAGCATTACTGGAGGAATCCATTGATTCTGAGCTATTCGCGCATGATGCAGTATCATCATCACCTGTCATCCTTGATAGAGCGTATGAAGCAACTAATCCAACCTTAGTTGCTGAGCAGCAAGCACATATGACAACATCCGAAAAACAACAGTTCCAAGCGGTCTTATCCAAATATCCAAACGTCTTCAATGGCAAACTAGGAAAATACCCACACAAGAAAATCTCACTCAAACTGAAGCCCGATGCCAAGCCAGTTCACAAGAAGCCATATGCAGTCGCATACAAAAGAGAAGAGCTATTCAAAAGGGAGCTCCAGAATCTGGTGGATGATGGAGTCCTCAAAAGATGTGATGGACCGGCTGAATGGGCATTTCCTACCTTCATCATTCCAAAGAAGGATAACAGGGTTCGATGGGTGTCAGATTTCCGGGAACTCAATGAACTGCTAGTCAGAAGACCATATCCAATACCAAGAATACAGGACATCATGCATCGCCGTGGCAAATACACCCACTTCACCAAGATTGATTTATCCATGCAATACTATTGTTTTGAACTGGATGAACCAAGCAAGAAACTATGCACGATTGTCACACCATATGGATGCTATGAGTATCAAAGACTTCCGATGGGTGTCAAAATCTCTCCAGATGTGGCACAACAACTCATGGAGGACATTTTGCAAGGCACCAACTGCACCGTCTATATTGATGATATTGGAATCTGGACAAATGGCACCTTCAGCCACCACATGCAACCAGTGGACACAATTCTGCACCGACTGAATGAAAATGGTCTCAAGTGCAACCCTCTCAAATGTGACTGGGCTGTACAGGAAACTGACTTTCTCGGATTTTGGATGACTCCAGAAGCCGTGAAACCTTGGAAGAAAAAGATTGAAGCTATTCTGCGAATGGACAGACCCAAATCAATCACTCAAGTCAAGTCCTTTCTAGGTGCTGTTGGTTACTACAGAGATATGTGGCCGAGAAGATCACATGTCCTCTCTCCTTTATTTGACCTCACGGGAACTCCCAAGAAAACTGCCAATGGGCAGCCTAAAACAACAACAAAGTCGGCCTTCACATGGGGGCTGGCTCAGGAAAAAGCCTTTGAAGAAATGAAAGCCATGATAGCAAGTGACGCGCTGAACACATACCCGGATCTGAATCTACCATTTGATATCTACACAGATGCATCAGATCTACAACTTGGCGCAGCGATCCTACAAAAGGGAAAACCAATTGCTTATTGGTCCAAGAAGCTGAATGCAGCTCAGAAGAATTATACTACGACAGAAAAGGAACTCCTTGCAATAGTCTTGTGTTGCAAGGAATACAGGAAACTACTGTTAGGCTGTGAACTCAACATTTACACAGACCACAAGAATCTCACCTTCAAAACCCTCTCTCTGCAGCGAGTGCTCCGATGGAATCTCTTTCTACAAGAATACAACCTCAAGTGGAATTATGTGGAAGGACCCAAGAATGTCCTCGCGGATGCATTCTCAAGATTACCCAGGATGGATCCACCTACAGTGGGGGAGAAACAGAAGCAAGGCAAAGGAACTTTAATCGATTTTCTCAAGTTAGACGTCCCGGAACAAGCAGATGAAGAGCTTTTTCTACAAGAATTCCCAGAGGTATTCCCAAACCTATGCCATGACGCAGAGGATGAATTATATTCATGTCTACTGAACACTGAGTGTCTGGTCAACCTGCCAACACTCCAGGAGATGGAATGCCCAGTGAATTACACCAATATTGCTCAACATCAACAAAACGATGAGACGCTACCAGCCAAGCTACAATTACCAACCTTCTTCAAACAACAGCTTGGTAATCAGGAAATTCCATGCTACTCCAAAGCAGAAACCAGAGAAGAATGGAAAATCTACATTCCAACCTCCCTTGCTCCCCAACTACTCAAGTGGTACCATCTACTATTAGGGCACTGTGGATCCACCAGGCTCAATCAAACCATAACTGCCAGGTTCCACGTGGAACGGCTGGCCAAGCTGTGCCAAGAGTATATATGCCCGGATGATTGCATCAAGTACAAGAGCAGAAACGCAAGTTATGGATTGCTGGCGCCCAAGCAAGCGCCATTGGCACCATTCAGTGAAGTGCATGTGGATCTGATTGGACCAAGGAAGGTAACAGCCCAAGGAAAAGCCTACAACTTCAAGGCTCTCACGTGCATCGACCCGGTCACCAACCTGCTGGAAATCATTCGCATCCGAGATAAATCAAGTCAACATGTCTCCAACCAATTCACCAACTGCTGGTTATCCAGATATCCAAGACCAGTCAAGTGTGTCTATGACAATGGTGGAGAGTTCCTAGGCCATGAATTCCAAAATACACTGGCAGCCTATGGAATTGAAGGTGTGGTACCACAGTTTAAAATCCTCAGAGCAATGCTGTTTGCGAAAGAGCCCATCATACCATTGCAGACACCCTGCGCATATTGGTACATGTGAATCCGCCCCAAACCAACACACAGGCCACACAGCTCATGGACAATGCTTTAGCTACCTGCATGCACGCAACCAGGTGCGCAATCAATGCATCTATGGGCTCGTCTCCAGGAGCCTTGGTTTTCAACAGGGACATGCTACTGGATATCCCACTCACATCCAATCTCATTGCCCTACAACAAATTCGGCAGCAGGGCATCAACATGAATCTGCTCCGACAGAATGCCAAGCGCATCAAGCACGTCTTCAAGGTTGATGATAAGGTATGGATGAAAGAACCAGATCCAGACAAATTACAACCTCAAAAGAAAGGCCCATATCAAATTGTGCAAGTGCATACCAATGGGACAGTGAAACTGAGACTATCTCCGAATGTCACCGAAACAGTCAACATCCGAAAGCTGACCCCATACAAAGAACACCCAGCAAACGATGATCCAGCACAAGACGAACTGGCGAACAATGATCTAGACATGGAGGAAGTCTAGTAACAAAGCGATTCGGAGAATCCTCAAGTCAATCATTGGGGGACTCTGTAACGTACTGTTGTCATACATACCAAGGTACTTGCGTACATTGGTACCTACTACGAGTACGTACTGCAACCTACCGTACAAGTCGTACTATCCAAGATACCATCGAAGGATACGGATGATCGAATTAATGAGACTTGGGACCACTCTAAGAATCATTAAGTAGCGAGGCATTATCTGTATACAATGGTATGCCGATGCTAGACAGGCGCACGATTCGTATCGCTACTCTATATGAATATCCATGTGCGATCGAAGCCAGCAGGGCCCGATCGCTCATCATTTTATCTGTTAAGTTTCCATCCATTTTCGTAAAGTATTAATCCATTCATAATTATCACTCCTACTCAAATTCTACCCCTAGTGTGTTACAGAATGATACGATAATACGAGTCGAAGATACAAACGATCAAGTCATATGCACCTTCAGTGCTTGGAATAATGAGACTCGAAGGTTACCTCTTTCTATATGTGAGATTGGAGTACGATTGAACCAGAGGTGCAATCGTCATTCTGACTATAAAAAGTGTGTCGTAACAAGCAAACGCAATCGGTCTTACGGCCGATTGATTTAGTGAGTAGAAATAAGACCATTGTTACCGTTCGATCGTCTTTCCCGATTGTCGATCGGCAGGTTAATTACTTGTCGGAAATTACTCGTCGTATCGTGTAATTTCAAGCATACAAAACACATGTAATTCTTAAGACACAAAACACACGCAATCCATCTTTGATCGGTCTTTTACCGCATAATTCACCGTGATATTCTCTCTGAATATCACATGTGATTGTACCTTATTATGTAGAATTAGTACTAGGTTGTACGTAGGTTTTAGGGCATGATAGTGTTTTAAAGTTGTTAATTCTTCGAAGAGTGAGCTGATGGGAAAAACTCTCGCTAAGAGTCAATCCACATGAAGCGCCGACGGTCATTCACATAGGTAAGTAACCTTAAGGATAAGGTTATTTACCCTTATGACCTTTCGTATGATATGCCCGTAACTAGTACGAACACGCGTTACACGGTGAATTCTTTTCAGTCCCCTTCAGTCATAAATCGTCCAACCATTAAGCGGCTGGATTCTATGACTTAACCTATTCATTGTGAGTCATTTGTGTGTTGAATACCACGTTGTATCCATTCTACCATCAGAGGCCCTATCAAAAGAAATGGGGAGGCATTTTGCCATTCATTCTGGCTTGTACCAAGGCATTTTGCCCTGATCCTTGCCCGATTGATATATTGTTATCCATGGATCAAAATATCCATTTTCTTTCATTCCCTGATCGAACGCTTCAATCGAATGAAAACTTTACCACATGCATCGAGAACAGTGTTCCCGGAAAACAGCGCCACTCATTAGCTTAGTAAACAAATCAGCAATATTTGTTGAACCTGGTTCCTTTGCAACTCGGATAATCCCTGCTTCAATAGATTCTCGGGCCTTGTGGTATGCAATGCTGTTATGCTTTTTCTTACATGGGCTTTCAGGTCGTGTAACATTTGTGACAACAGAATCATTATCACAATACACATTGGTGCTCCCATCAATCGGAACACCCATTATTCTCAACTTGTACCTTAGACCTTCAACCAGTTCGATTGCAATTTTCAAAGCAATGATTTCAGATCCAAAAGTTGACGTTTCAACTGTTGTTTGTCTTTTGGAAAACCAAATGATCGGTGCATTATTAATGAAGATAATAACACCGGTATGAGACCTCCTTGTCGCCTTGCATCCGGCATGATCGGCATCAACAAAACAACTCATTGTCACGTGTTTCCCTAAAGCTTCAGGCATATCTGCCGGTATGACATCAGTGGCGCCAGGATCAAATTCAGACCAATCACATTTTTGGAATTTACTCTCATCGATGCTTGGTACTGTATCATCAAAAACCAATTTCGACCTGTTGTACTTTTTCAAATATGCAAATATATGAAACAACTGATTCAAGTGTCCTTTCCTTGCTTGTGCCAAATACCTTGACATCAGCGAGACTGGCATTACAATGTCAAGCCTTCCTAATTCACAAATCCACCTGAGGACTCCAATCAAACCTTGATAGTAATTTTGCAATTCAGGATTCAATTCTTCTGATATATCAATTTCCGGTCAATAATCATGTGACAGTGGACTGGATGCTGATTTTGGTAGATACTTGTACCCATATTTTTCAGTTCCTAACTCTTGTTCGACCGCTGCAACAGCTTTCGCCGTATACTTGGTGCTTGATAGTGACCATCTTGGTTTCGAGTCACCTTCAAAGTAGAACTTTCCAATATCTGCTCCCAAATACAGAGTTGGCTCTTCAATAGTATCATCCTTCAATTTGAACTTTCGTTCAATGTTTTCAAGCTGGAACCTTGGATCTTCACCAGAACATAAGATGCCGTCTACATAGGCAATCAGCATTGCGCAGTATCTGGATCCATCTTTCCTGGTTTCAATTCGTAAGTGCACATCTGGATCTGCTTTGCATGGTGAATATCCAAGATCTCTCAAATGCTGTGTGAGATATGACCTGAAAGATGCACCTGCAACCGGCAGTCCATACAATGCGCGAACTATCTTGCAAGGCCTTCCTGCAAGATGTGGTGGAAAACCATCTTCTTCTCTCGCTTTTAGAAAGTATTTCTCTTTAATCGGGGCTGTCAAATATGCATTTTGAATATCTGCTGAGAGAACCTTCAAATCATTCAGCGCTGCCAGCAGGAAGAATATTCTTACTGAGTCTGGACTGGGGACAGATGAGTAAGTATTTTCTTTGGCCACTGCAGGAACGTTATGACCATGCCCTACCAATCTAGCCTTCCTTGTTAGGGACCCAAGCTTGATGTCAAAAATCATGTGGGTTGTTATTTGCTTATGGCCAACTGGGATAACATCATCATCAGAAAATTCGAAAGCTGCCATGTTATTTGTCATTTCCTTATGAATTGCTCGTTCCCAGTGATCGGTGCCTGTTTTCTTATCAATAGCCAGCGCTTGTTTGATTGAATGTGGCAATTCAACACCATATTTGTGAGTCTTTAACCAATACTTTGCTGTCTTGGCTGCTTTAAGGATCCGATCCTTTCTTATCAAAATTTTGTGCACCCACCATCTGAATGCTGGTGACTTTTCAAGATTATTGTTGACAGCATATTCAGCTAATTGCACTGGAAATGATTCTTTCACATCGCTTAGCTTACACCATGATTCTGACCCGTCTTTCCAACTGGCGAGAATCCCCCAACCCCTAGTTGTCGGCTTATGGGTTTTCCTGCCATTTTTGGCTATAGTCGTGGCTTCCTCATCAGTTAGGGCAGTATTGTCGCATTCGTGATCAATGAGTTCATCTAGTAGAGTGAACATCCTTCCATCGTCATCAACAGAACTGTACAAACTCTCTGCGACAATATTTGCCGTGTATTCCTCAATGGTGCCATCAGGTAGTTGCAATTTGTACAGCCTCGTGTCTAGTATAGGATTCTCATTTCTGAGTCCAATTGGTCTGTTTTGCAAGTCTTGCACTCTATCCTTGACAATGCACCTGAGCCCTTCATCATTTCTTTCAATGATCACTTCATTCCCCAGATATTCGTCTGGTTCATCTATATCTTCCACTGATGCTTCTGGTTCAGCCATTTCAAGTTTCAGATCAGGTGATTCCACTGGTTGATCCTCAAATAGCTCCATTTGAGGCTCCGGGTAGTTTTCCTGGAAGAAGGACGCGCTATCTTTCACTTCATCACCAATCTCGGATTCAATTGATTTGTCGATTGCTTCCATTCTTCTGAGAATATCTCTATCCCGCCATTCAAATTCTTTGACAGGCCTTATTGAATTTGTAGATATTGGTATTCCTGATTCAGTCAGGAGCCAAAAACAATCACCTCCACCTACCTTACTGCCACAAGGACCCAACCATCGACCCAACCTTTCAACGCCTCGAGTAGAAGAATCACCTTTATCATAGTAAAACACAAAATCCTACCATTCTGATGAAGTGTATAGTGCAATATTGGGCCTATAGCCATGGACCAATTCAAATGGGGTTCTCCCCATTGAAGAAGGGTTGCTCGAGGCTGTTTGCTGCCTGATATTAGCACATAGCTCACCACAAAATGACCATAATCTCCTTGGTGATTTCTTCTTCGCTGACTTGGTTGTGATTGCACTCCCAAGATGTCCAATCGCTTGTTCTGCTCGATTTTGAAATGGGCAATGAGGTTGTATGAATGTCTGATGAATATGATTGCGCTTTACAATTGAATTCCAGTGCGTCTTGTAAGTTCTTGGCGATCCTTGTTCGGGAGCACCATCAGAAATCAAATGCTCTGGGATTCCAATTTCATGAATGAATATTTTCAATCCTTGATGCGCTTGTGATTTGTCCTGTATTGGTATAAATACTTCAAACCCATTTCCATTTGTGAAGATCTGGGCGCATTTTTCCTGTCTCATAATACTGGCAGTCCTGGCATGCCACGTATCAGTGTACCAGGTTCCTTGTGCAATTCTCTTGTTTCTGAAGCGCTGTGTAGGCAGCCTCTTCATCAATGGTAATTGCAAATTCCTGAGTGCCTTCTGGGTTGTGACCTTCAATGTCTGCTCAGCTTTCTTGAAACTAATATTCCAAGTTTTGGCTAGGCGTTCACCGTCAACTTTGTTTGGACCCTCAATAGTTATCACTGACGGCCCCCATTGATTTCTTCTATCAAGAGATCTCCTTTCAAGTGGGTTGTCAATTTCTTGCAAGCTAGGGGCTTGTTTTGATTCTTCTTCAGGAGCTTCCATAAAGTGAAATTCTGTATCATCAAACAAGAATTGGTCTACCCTTCGCGCGCTTGAAATATTGGTTACTGAAGAAATCCGATGAGCAATATTTCCATCTATTCCAATTTGGCATTCAGTTAGCATTCTCCTTGTTGATACCTGATGCACCCTCATCAATTTGCATTGCTGCATGACACTTGGATGCCTGTTCTCTAAGTTGCTCTTGGAGAGCCTATCTGTAACGTTACTTGTAGGTTCCGTTACAATCGAACTTGTATCCATGGCTTGATCCTCTTCTGTCGACATGGCTTGAAGGCTAAACTGGTCCCCTGAAATTGGATCTCCATTTTTAATTGCTAACTCGGCCATCCTGAATTTCAGTGAATGTGGATCCCAAGGTGTATCGTTTGTTGCAATCAGATGTTGACATTCATCAAGCTCCATCCTTGTTGGCTTTCTTTAATAATACCAAAGCTGTAAGACGGCGTTGGGTTAGTTTAGTTACTTTTAGTATTTTCTTTATTTTGCTCTTTTTACGGTGTTGGAAAGAGTTATTGATAAGATTATGATCGGATTGTTTCTGGACCATATTGTTCTCTCATTTACTGAATTGTCTCTCTCTTGTGTGGGAATACGTGTATCGAGAGTTCGTTACTCATAGATACTCGTATTGGGATTTCGCTACTCAGCGTTCGATACTCAGTGCTTTAAGTATCTCTTGATACTCACGTGAGCTTATGTATATTTTACTTATTGCGCTCTCCTCGTGATAAAAGATCTAGAACACTTTGGAATCGTACGGCTTCTTGGAATTGCTTTTACGGGAATTCCCTTGTATACGTAAATCGTACTTTTACGTATTATGTTTACGTATTATGTTTACGTATTATGTTTACGTATTACGTTTCACGTATACGTAAATTGTACGTTTACGTATTACGTATTTTTAGTAATTCAACACACCCTTGGATGGTCCTGGGACTATCGGGTTCATACAGATATATCGGACGTACCTTCTTATGGTGGCTCCCTGGATGGTGTTTGGTGGGGTAGTCAGCCAGATTATGTTTTCCCGGCTCCCAGAAAATATTGAATTGCCCTTGTTGCGCCCTGTCTTTTAACCAATAGAATCGCATATCAATGGCCTTGGACCGTTTTTGTTTGATCGTGCCGTTGAGTATGCCCTCCGCTGTATTATTGTCGGTTTTCAGTGGAGTGGCCGGTTGTGGGTGGCCGAGTTCAATCAGACATTGTCGTATGGGTAACGCTTCCCGTGCATTCAGGAATAACGATGCAACTTCAGCCTCGGCCGCTGACGCCATAACATTCTTGATTATCTTTGCCAATACTAGGATCGCGCCATTGAATGTGTGATCGGATGTGTCCCCCAGGTAATGATATCCCCCGGCTCGGCTCTTGGCCTCTGGGCATACTAGGTAGGCAGCATCGCTATCTACCCGGAGTATCATGTCACTTGCCCTGTAGATTATGGTCGCGCCGGGATTACATGCAGCATAGTTGAGAAAGTATTTCGTAGCCGCTAAGGTCGTTTTGTTATTCTTGGCAGAGGCTATATCGTTGAGTGCATGTAACATTGTGTGTGATCGACTGCTCGGGCATAAAACAGGAATTTTCCTGTGACTTGTTGGATGAACTTTATTTCTGCGTCCGATAGGGTGGTTGTGTCCTCGAGCTTTGCATATTGTATTTTTTCGCCGTAGGTAGGGACATCCGCGCGTGAAGGGCCCGCGAACGTGCGTGTCGGCCTCACGTGTTCGAATTCTTTCAATGCTTGTTCCACGTACCCGTCCATAGACAATTGTACTTCACGTTTGTCGTAGTCCCACCACAGATGAACTCCGACGTACTGCTTCTCCGACCAGTCCACTTTGAATGTATATTTGGTGCCGACGGCTGCGACTAAGTGATCTACATCCTCTTGTCGGGTGTATTTGATTCCAAAGTCATCCACCACGAGGGTAAAGTTAATGTCTCGTTCATCATGAAGGAACAGCCCCTCTGTGTGGGGTGCCTTTTTGTATCCATATTTCTGGAGGTGGTCAACTAGGTCGTCGTGGGCGATCTTTCCACTCTGGTTTAACCCATACCATGCCTTTTTGATTCGGGCATATACATACTCCCCCTGTTTGAGCCCGTCCAACTGGTAGGTTAATCTGATGCGGGGGGGAATCATGTCCCACCTGAACTTTACGAATTCGGGTTCCTCCAGTGTGGAGCATAAGTACATGTTAGAAATGTCGCCGGTACAGTATTTAGCCCCTGGGGAGGACACGACGCTGTTCCAATGGGTCTTGATGGTTTCCATGCTTGCTGTTCGGGTGGACACTTCTCCACTCCCTAACAACTATGGGGAGAGTCTTGATGGTCCTCCTACGACACACATCTTCAGCAAGACATCCGATGGCGTTCTCCTTACTGAAGATGATTTTGATCCACCGGAATTAGCATACTTTGATGTTAGTGACGTCACAACTCCACACACCAACCCCGCTACTCCTTCAGTAGACCCATCACAGGTAGTTGTTACCGACAAAGAAGGCAACGCACAATTTGACGATGATGGTAAACCTATTACCATTCCTACGATCCCGATTGCCGATCTACAAGGACGTTCCTTCCTTGTAACCAATCTCGATGGCACCCGGAAACGTCTCACCATTGTCGATGTTGAAGACAGTCTTGAACGCAATAAAGACTTCATCAAGTTCAAGTGCAAACACTCCGATGACGAACTCGATGATATCATTGCATACAATGACGTCATGAATTACATCCATCGTGATTCAACACAAGAAGACGGCAAACTCTGGTCGTTTCGCCGCATCCTAGGACACCAAGGTCCACTGGATAACAAGTACCCTCAATACAAAGGTTCCAAGTATAACCTCTGGATTGAATGGGAGAATATGGAACGCACATATGAACCTCTGGCCAATATTGCGGCTGATGACCCAGTCACCGTTGCAAAATATGGGAAAGACAACAACTTGCTTGACCTCCCAGGTTGGAAACGTCTCAGGAAAATCACCAACCTAGCCCGACGAACCAAGAAACTTGATCGACTCGTGCATCAAGCCAAACTACGTTCTTTCCGTACCACTCCGCAGTATCAATATGGATTCAAAGTGCCTCGTAACCACGAAGAAGCCCTCCGATTTGATCAAGCCAACGGGAACACCAAATGGGAAGATGCCACCACTCTGGAAATGGCACAACTCAATGAATACAATACATTCATTGATAAAGGCGTATACAAGACAAGCCCCATTCCCACGGGATTCCAACAGATCAAGGTACACGACGGAAGACACAAGGCTCGCCTCGTTGCTAACGGTAATCTCACTGAGGCCCCTATCCACAGTGTTTACGCAGGCGTCGTATCTCTTCGCGGCCTACGTATGTGCCTATTCCTAGCTGAACTCAACGATCTAGAAGCATGGGGTACCGACATAGGTAACGCCTACTTAGAAGCAGTCACCTGCGAGAAAGTATGCATCAAGGCAGGTCCCGAATTCGGATCGTTGGAGGGTCACCTGTTGGTCATTTACAAAGCCCTATATGGTCTCAGGTCTTCAGGCAAGTGTTTTGGAGACTTACTCGCGGCTTGTCTCATCGAACTCGGCTTCGAAAGATCCCGCGCAGAACCGGAAATATTCCTCAAACCCGGAACGAACAAGCATGGTGAACGTGTATATGAGCTCATATGCACATATGTCGATGACCTATGTCTCTGCATGGCAGATCCCAATTCCTTCTTGAAGATATTGCAATCGTCACCATATAACTTCAAATTGAAGGGATCCGGACCTATGAACTTTCATTTAGGATGTGGATTTGAGCGCGACGAACATGGTGTTTTGTGCATGAATCCCATAAAGTTCATCGAAAAGATGGAAGCATCTTACGAACAAATGTTCGGATGCAAACCTAGCACTAGGTTCCAATCGCCCATCGCGGAGAACGATCATCCTGTATTGGACTCCTCAGCATTTCTTGAAGAAACCGGTATACAGAAATACCAAAGTATGATCGGTTCACTGCAATGGATAATCGCTATTGGCCGTTTCGATGTACAAACAGCCGTGATGACGCTCTCAAGTTTCAGAGCTCAGCCACGAGATGGGCATCTCGAACGTGCTAAACGTATCTATGGATATATCTCCAAATTTAGACATTTTAAAATCAGATTCCGTGTGGAACCGCCCGATTTTATATTGACTAAACCCGACACCATCGACTGGTCCAATACCGTCTATGGGGAGCATTCTGAGGAGCTACCCGACGACGCTCCTGCACCGCTTGGAAAGACAGTAGTGTTATCACACTTCTATGATGCCAACCTCATGCATGATATTCTCAGTGGCAAGGCAGTTACCGGCATACTTCATTTCGCGAACAAGACTCCCATGATGTGGTTCTCGAAGAAGCAGTCCACTACGGAAACAGCCACCTTTGGAGCTGAATTTGTTGCAGGAAGAACTTGCATCGAACAGATTGTCGATCTACGCCACTCATTCCGATACCTCGGAACACGAGTCCATGATATCTCATACTCTTGGGGTGACAACGAAAAGATGATCCAGACGTCGACCTTTCCTTATGCAAGGTTGCATAAGCGTCATAACATTCTATCGTTTCACTACGTACGGAGCATGATAGCGAGAGGTTTCATTTTAATGATGCACATCCCAGGTAAGGATAACTGTGCAGACATTCTCACCAAGCATTGGAGTCACTCAGTTGTGTATCCACTGCTCAGGCCCATCTTCCACTTCTGTGGTAATACTGGCGACCTTCTCCAGGATGATGGAAGCATCATGTAGAGCGTGATGACCCTTCACAAGGAGACATGGGGAGTATTAAATTCCTTTCGTGACCAGAAGTATCAAAGCTACCAAAGGGTAGATTTCCTATGCGCATGAATCAATGAGTCCCGTATCCATCTAAGTAATCGATTCCCACGGGATATCGATTCCCACGGCGCACTGATTCCCATCGCGCGTAAACGGTGAGCAATCCCTGTCTTACGATATTGCCATTGTTCTTCGGTGAGCAAACTCTGATTTCATAAAATATCACACGAGCTACAGGAGCAATTCCTGACCTTAATGATAAACATTTCATGGAGTCTTCCTAACGGAACAAGAGAAGAAAACCGTTGGCATGTGATTCTCACACAATACATATACATGCATACAAATATATATGGTCAACAACTAATAATTGTACGGAAATAATCAGCGAGTAATCTCAGCACTACGCAACAGCAGTTGCAACGTATTCATCTCAATAAAAGAGATATCTTGCATTTCGGCAAGATTTCACTTTATCTCATACTTTTAACATTCAACTGATTTATATCCCAAAATTCACACTAGTTGCTACCAACTACTTGTAATCTACATACTAAGGTCTGTCTCGCTGCAATCTGAATAAGTCACAGCAAGAGGAGATCTGGCGTTTCCCTAGTCTCGCCTGTAGTCCGATTATCCGTTGTCGAAAGTATCCAAACACAATTGTCACGCGTAGAGTACAATCGTTCGTCTACTAACACACTAACACAGCGTTGCTGTCCATTAAAAGTCCTTGAATCAGACTCTCAACGAATCGGATTCAGAAGGAAAATAATAGATTAGCAGTTGCAACGTATTCATCTCAGTAAAAGAGATATCTTGCATTTCGGCAAGATTTCAGTTTATCTCATACTTTTAACATTCAACTGATTTATATCCCAAAATTCACACTAGTTGCTACCAACTACTTGTAATCTACATACTAAGGTCTGTCTCGCTGCAATCTGAATAAGTCACAGCAAGAGGAGATCTGGCGTTTCCCTAGTCTCGCCTGTAGTCCGATTATCCGTTGTCGAAAGTATCCAAACACAATTGTCACGCGTAGAGTACAATCGTTCGTCTACTAACACACTAACACAGCGTTGCTGTCCATTAAAAGTCCTTGAATCAGACTCTCAACGAATCGGATTCAGAAGGAAAATAATAGATTAACAGTCGCAAGCTCTAAGAAGGCTTGCACACAAGAAGGAACAGGAACGGAATTAAACATAATCCCTACGCTGGCATATGCACGTCACACATCGCACAAGAAGCAGTTCCCATTCTCAGTTACCACGCACTTCCTTCCAAGGCTCCGAACCACCACAGATGCCGAACATACCGGTACCGGTAATGGCCGTCAATGCACTTGGAGGCGAAGAGAAGAATGACGCCGAAGTCACCACTATCGAACGCTTTCCCAGCTTCGATGCTGATATGAGAAAGATACTCATATCATTACTCAACGTAACAAGTGAGATTACTAGCAAGTTGTGCCTAGCTCTCAAAGAAGGCGGATTATGCGAGTGGAAGTCGTTCCTCGACGCACTTATCGAACCGGATTTTGCACGCGAACTTACCTATATGGAGCGAGGATTGGCAACGCATATCCCTCGATCCATCCAAAGGAGCATAGAAGCACTTGCGGACTTCGCTATCGACCTACAAGAAGAAGGTGTCGACCTAGGAGAAGACGAGAAGGACTGGAAAGATGTAAAGTCATATACATACAAGGAATTCCAGGCATTCCGCGGAGAGCGTGCCCAACGCTTACGTAACGAATCTGTTCTGAACCCACCACCTCCTCCGGCGGGAAGTAACAAAAAGTCCCCTCAGCAGGTAAAGTACGAATCATGGTGCCGAAAAGCACGAGATGAAAAGTCCTTTACACCCCTCACGAATGACTCGAGATTCGAACACTGGCTCGTCGGTTTCAAAGCTAAACTTGAAGCATACGACATCGATACAGAGACATTCCTCGATGAAACTTGGCCTCCAGCCACGCTTGTGGGTTACACCCGTGATCTCTACATCAAACAATGTGCCTTCTTCTGGGTACTAATGTTGGAAGTCTTCAAGAGTGACCTTTCTGCATCATGTGTACACAGTCATTCTACCACTCGTGATGGACGCCAGGCCTACTTCGACTTCGTAAACCTTCATAGCCAATCAAAAGCAAAGGTATACGACAACTCGACACAGCTACAAGCGTTGCTCAAGTTGAACCTCAACAATTGGAAGGAATCCAAAGTGAAATTCATCACACATTGGTTTGACGAATTGAATCACCTCAACAAGCTCCGTCCTCCCAACAAACCCCTCGAGTATCACACTGTAAAATCAGCATTGTGTCAGGCATGTTATTCCAGCTTCCAGCTAAGCGAACAGTTTGCCAAAGTCAAGGATCCAGGTGGGACGAATAGCACCGTAACGGATGCAGTTGCCGAAGCCGCTGCTATCCACGATCTTAAAATCACGCTTTTACTCGAAGCAACTCGACTTGATTCCCAGTCTGCGATGTCTGCTCCTCGGTCGACCGTACGTTCACACGTTCATGATTTCTCTTCTGACTCGATCCAACACCATGATGACTATGCTCTTCCCATCGAATTTGAAGGAGACTATCAAGATTATGCTGTGTTCAAGGCTGGACGTACCCCTGACCCTACCACAAGGTTGCCTACAAACATATGGAAGGCCTTGTCACGCCAGGACATGAAGAGTTGGCTCAGTTTTTCTCCGGAAGGAAAGAAAATCGTGGTTGCCTCATTGCGACACGACTTACTTAACACTAACCAACCTGACCCCAACAGTGTCAAACCCATTACCCGAAAGGCATACCAACATGAACACTCGGTATCTTTTCAAGAAGACGATACTTCGACCAAGGATGAGCAAGCCAATTCCGCAGCAGACCTACATCCTGCTGTAGAGAATGATCGTAGAGGCGTTTTCCATGCATCTCTAGGTGTATACAAATCAACGACCTCCTCGTCTAAGGACCAGCGACCTCTCAAGTCTTCCGTGTCACCCGCGCATCCAGCTCGATTCCTTTCAAACAACCCTGACATTCAGTACAAAAAGGACGGTGACACCCAAATACCTGTCGGAACACCATCGTATTCCGCCAATTTTCACCAGTGGTATACTCCCGAGGATGATCTCACCTTTCCTAATGATGGCCCCGTAACGTCATACACATACCGCATACACAAAACTACGGTTACTAGCCCTGGTTTTGCCATGGTCGATCGCGGCGCAAATGGCTGCATCATCGGTAATGATGCATGTCTCATCTCCAAGGATATTCCACCACGATATGTTAACGTTACCGGCATTAACAATCATCAGGTACAAAACATTCCCATTGCTACATGCGGAGCATATTCCATGTCGAACAGAGGCCCCGTCATCCTTATTTTCAATGAATGTGCCTATACAGGACGACATCCTTCTATATTGTCATCCGGCCAGATGGAAGCATATTTTTCCACTGTAGACGACACGTCCATCAAAGCAGGCGGAGGACAGGTCATCACCACCTCCGATGGCTATGCACTGCCTCTTAGCATACGACACGGCTTACCATACCTTGCGATGCGGAAGTATACGACTGTCGAATTTGACACGTTACCACATGTTATCATGACGTCCGATAAACATTGGGACCCATCTGTTCTCGATACCACGATCAGTGCAAAGGATGAACAATTTCTCCAGAAATATCCTCCCCAACCACAGCAACTCCCTTATGCCGATTACGACGAATATGGGAACCCACGCTGCCTTGAAGGATTCAATATATCTGTTTCTCCCGGGTCCTCCACGGTCACATCCCTCAGCTCGTATTCCAGCCATTCCACCCGATCTCCCTTTCTTCCAATTGATGATCATAAGAACAACGATCGCTCATTTTGGCTTACTTCCACTGACTACGCCCATCACGAACGTCTCGCATGCTGCGCGCCAAACACAGTCTCTGGAACAGTCACTGCGTTTCCGACAGATTGTACAGCAAGTGACACTACACGCATTGCAGCTACGCCCCGTGAAAGATACCCAAATGAACATGACTACTTATCCCTGAAACCTTTCTTTTGTTGGGTTTCCACCGATCGCATCAAAGCTACTTTTGAAAACTCAACCCAATACGGTTCGTTAGCGGTTAGCCCTGATGGTAACATTTTCAAACGGTTTCATTCCCCTCAACCGGCCATGAACGTTCGCCCCTTCAATGACGATGTTATGTCCGATGCAGTCTATTCAGATGTCCCAGCAATTGATGGTGGATCCAAGATTGCTCAGATCTTCTTTGGCCGCAAATCGCATATTATTCACGTTGAAGAAATGCGTACCACTGGCGATTTTCCTACCCTGCTTTCAGAACTTTGTTCGAAAATGGGGCAGACCCATCCGCCTCCTTTGCGACCACGGTAACTATCAATCAAGCAAGAAAGTCATGGATTACCTCAAGATGTTATGGATTGGACTCTGGCAAAGTGAACCGTACCATCAACATCAGAATCAATTCGAACGACGATACCAAACGTTCAAACGCATTGTCAATCGCGTCATGGATCGTACCGGCACACCACCACACATGTGGTTACTGTGCATGACATACGTCGCGGGTCTCCTTAATGTTGTCTCTGACCCTACGCTGTCCGATAAACAACCGATCTTCATTGCCACGGGTACAATTGGCGACATCAGCGCATACACCAGTTTCTTCTGGTTTGAACCTGTGTATTTCAAGACCAATGACTCTCCTTTCGGTACCAAATCTACCGAACGCCTAGGTCATTTCGTCGGCATCGCCGAACATGTTGGCAATGGACTCTGCTTTCGAATCTGGGATCCAGTTACCAACAAGTTACTAGACCGGTCCGGTGTTCGATCTGCTCTTACACCTGAGTCACGTAACAAGCGCGCGGGCTTATTTACTGATGATGGTTTCATCAAATGGCGTAATGCAAAGGATTCCTTACCCCGTATATACGCCACTGGAGAAGCTCCAGCTTTCAAACATGGGGAGCATACCAATCAAAATAAACTCATTGACGAGTCCACTAAACCAAACAGCTCAGTTTCCCCTAACGGTTCACCTAATGATTGTGACACCGCCGATGACACCGTTCCATCTGCACCAACAGATACCACGCCCCACGCACCTGGCACTCAACCAATTCTTCAACCACCCACCCACCCCTCGTTACCGAGCTTTCTTTATAAGAAGGTCGATGACAGCCCAAGCTGGTCACCTTCTCCACTCCCTAACAACTATGGGGAGAGTTTTGATGGTCCTCCTACGACACACATCTTCAGCAAGACATCCGATGGCGTTCTCCTTACTGAAGATGATTTTGATCCACCGGAATTAGCATACTTTGATGTTAGTGACGTCACAACTCCACACACCAACCCCGCTACTCCTTCAGTAGACCCATCACAGGTAGTTGTTACCGACAAAGAAGGCAACGCACAATTTGACGATGATGGTAAACCTATTACCATTCCTACGATCCCGATTGCCGATCTACAAGGACGTTCCTTCCTTGTAACCAATCTCGATGGCACCCGGAAACGTCTCACCATTGTCGATGTTGAAGACAGTCTTGAACGCAATAAAGACTTCATCAAGTTCAAGTGCAAACACTCCGATGACGAACTCGATGATATCATTGCATACAATGACGTCATGAATTACATCCATCGTGATTCAACACAAGAAGACGGCAAACTCTGGTCGTTTCGCCGCATCCTAGGACACCAAGGTCCACTGGATAACAAGCACCCTCAATACAAAGGTTCCAAGTATAACCTCTGGATTGAATGGGAGAATATGGAACGCACATATGAACCTCTGGCCAATATTGCGGCTGATGACCCAGTCACCGTTGCAAAATATGGGAAAGACAACAACTTGCTTGACCTCCCAGGTTGGAAACGTCTCAGGAAAATCACCAACCTAGCCCGACGAACCAAGAAACTTGATCGACTCGTGCACCAAGCCAAACTACGTTCTTTCCGCACCACTCCGCAGTATCAATATGGATTCAAAGTGCCTCGTAACCACGAAGAAGCCCTCCGATTTGATCAAGCCAACGGGAACACCAAATGGGAAGATGCCACCACTCTGGAAATGGCACAACTCAATGAATACAATACATTCATTGATAAAGGCGTATACAAGACGAGCTCCATTCCCACGGGATTCCAACAGATCAAGGTACACATGATATACGCTGTCAAACACGACGGAAGACACAAGGCTCGCCTCGTTGCTAACGGTAATCTCACTGAGGCCCCTATCCACAGTGTTTACGCAGGCGTCGTATCTCTTCGCGGTCTACGTATGTGCCTATTCCTAGCTGAACTCAACGATCTAGAAGCATGGGGCACCGACATAGGTAACGCCTACTTAGAAGCAGTCACCTGCGAGAAAGTATGCATCAAGGCAGGTCCCGAATTCGGATCGTTGGAGGGTCACCTGTTGGTCATTTACAAAGCCCTATATGGTCTCAGGTCTTCAGGCAAGTGCTTTGGAGACTTACTCGCGGCTTGTCTCATCGAACTCGGCTTCGAAAGATCCCGCGCAGAACCGGAAATATTCCTCAAACCCGGAACGAACAAGCATGGTGAACGGGTATATGAGCTTATATGCACATATGTCGATGACCTATGTCTCTGCATGGCAGATCCCAATTCCTTCTTGAAGATATTGCAATCGTCACCATATAACTTCAAATTGAAGGGATCCGGACCTATGAACTTTCATTTAGGATGTGGATTTGAGCGCGACGAACATGGTGTTCTGTGCATGAATCCCATAAAGTTCATCGAAAAGATGGAAGCATCTTACGAACAAATGTTCGGGTGCAAACCTAACACTAGGTTCCGATCACCCATCGCGGAGAACGATCACCCTGAATTGGACTCCTCAGCCTTTCTTGAAGAAACCGGTATACAGAAATACCAAAGTATGATCGGTTCACTGCAATGGATAATCGCTATTGGCCGTTTCGATGTACAAACAGCCGTGATGACGCTCTCAAGTTTCAGAGCTCAGCCACGAGATGGGCATCTCGAACGTGCTAAACGTATCTATGGATATATCTCCAAATTTAGACATTTTAAAATCAGATTCCGTGTGGAACCGCCCGATTTTATATTGACTAAACCCGACACCATCGACTGGTCCAATACCGTCTATGGGGAGCATTCTGAGGAGCTACCCGACGACGCTCCTGCACCGCTTGGAAAGACAGTAGTGTTATCACACTTCTATGATGCCAACCTCATGCATGCTATTCTCAGTGGCAAGGCCGTTACCGGCATTCTTCATTTCGCGAACAAGACTCCCATGATGTGGTTCTCGAAGAAGCAGTCTACTACGGAAACAGCCACCTTTGGAGCTGAATTTGTTGCAGGAAGAACTTGCATCGAACAGATTGTCGACCTACGCCACTCATTCCGATATCTCGGAACACGAGTACATGATATCTCATACTCTTGGGGTGACAACGAAAAGATGATCCAGACGTCGACCTTTCCTTACGCAAGGTTGCATAAGCGTCATAACATTCTATCGTTTCACTACGTACGGAGCATGATAGCGAGAGGTTTCATTTTAATGATGCACATCCCAGGTAAGGATAACTGTGCAGACATTCTCACCAAGCATTGGAGTCACTCAGTTGTGTATCCACTGCTCAGGCCCATCTTCCACTTCTGTGGTAATACTGGTGACCTTCTCCAGGATGATGGAAGCATCATGTAGAGCGTGATGACCCTTCACAAGGAGACATGGGGAGTATTAAATTCCTTTCGTGACCAGAAGTACCAAAGCTACCAAAGGGTAGATTTCCTATGCGTATGAATCAATGAGTCCCATATCCATCTAAGTAATCGATTCCCACGGGATATCGATTCCCACGGCGCACTGATTCCCATCGCGCATAAACGGTGAGCAATCCCTGTCTTACGATATTGCCATTGTTCTTCGGTGAGCAAACTCTGATTTCATAAAATATCACACGAGCTACAGGAGCAATTCCTGACCTTAATGATAAACATTTCATGGAGTCTTCCTAACGGAACAAGAGAAGAAAACCGTTGGCATGTGATTCTCATACAATACATATACATGCATACAAATATATATGGTCAACGACTAATACATGTACGGAAATAATCAGCGAGTAATCTCAGCACTACGCAACAGCAGTTGCAACGTATTCATCTCAATAAAAGAGATATCTTGCATTTCGGCAAGATTTCACTTTATCTCATACTTTTAACATTCAACTGATTTATATCCCAAAATTTGTTGTCGGCGAAAAATACGGACTTTGTTGGCATCAAATTCGATTGGAAAAGCTGACAAAACGAAACGACGACCGAGGTGCGGAATACGAGATACGAGTACTCCAATGATTAAGCGGTAGAATCAAACGAACCTCTACTACTTGGAATCCTTAAGTGGTAAAAACGATATCACCTAAGGCTACAAACAAAAAGGGATAATCGGTTAGAAACAAGAAATATCCAAAGACCTGAACAGTAAGTAAACACTTGGAATCCATAAGTACATTCAAAAGAATATACTTGATATCCCGTGAGGAAATTACTTATTGCAATCAAGAAAATCAGTACCGATTCCAGATGGGCCTCATATCTAGCATATATACCACGAACAAGCATACGCCCCATCAAACAGATTACTTAACAACATAAATGACCAATACCATCAAATGACCGATACAGTAAGACCGACACGACGCTAATACAGCAACAGCAACAGAAGAATCGGTACGACGGTAAACCAAGCAGTAACAAATAACCGGGGAAGATCTCTACCACATAAAATACAGCAGAGAGCCCCGATACACAGTGAAAATACGTAGTAAAAATAAGAGCCTCTCTCTGAGCTCACATCTCTTTAAATTTCAATTATCCAATACCTTACCGGTCGATTTTTAGAGTAACAACAAAATTCACACTAGTTGCTACCAACTACTTGTAATCTACATACTAAGGTCTGTCTCGCTGCAATCTGAATAAGTCACAGCAAGAGGAGATCTGGCGTTTCCCTAGTCTCGCCTGTAGTCCGATTATCCGTTGTCGAAAGTATCCAAACACAATTGTCACGCGTAGAGTACAATCGTTCGTCTACTAACACACTAACACAGCGTTGCTGTTCGTCAGAAGTCCTTGAATCAGACTCTCAACGAATCGGATTCAGAAGGAAAATAATAGCTTATTGTTTGATTTTGCATTGGGCCCATGTTGCTTTTGTCGTGTACCCATATGTAACAGATCCCGTATACTCCGTAGGGCCTCATTCACTTGGGTCCCCTGTTCTATATATGGGATTGGTGGATGGGGCTTACTGGTAACTTCCTTTAGGTCTTGGAGGATCATGAGCAGCCGGTCCGTAGATGAGGTATGGGGCATATTGGTTTTGGAAAAAAACGCTACTGTGTTGCTGATTCGGTTAGCGCGGCTGGCCTTCCCGATGCACGTGTAATTCCTGTAGTGCTTCAAGGCCGGTCCAATGTAGAAACCCCTTGTACCATGGTCCTGCCATGCACCGCGTTCTTGTGCTCTGTCGTGTATGATTACCCGACAGCCCATAGGGGCGAGGGGGTGTTTGTTGTAGTCATAGACCCCGCGTCTGAGCTCATACGCTGATA
Source organism: Pseudo-nitzschia multiseries (assembly GCA_037355745.1). Taxonomy (NCBI): domain Eukaryota; phylum Bacillariophyta; class Bacillariophyceae; order Bacillariales; family Bacillariaceae; genus Pseudo-nitzschia; species Pseudo-nitzschia multiseries. The sequence goes on from CM074785.1 coordinate 27,431,532, forward strand.
GCTTCGGCTGGGTACGTGACGCCCGCAGTAGGTTGAGGGTAATGAGGGCCTGTGGTATCAGTAGGTCCCAATCGTCCACCGGGAACTGGTCATCCACCCCATTCAATCCCGCTATAAAGTGGTTCTTGAATGTTTGTATTGCCCTTTCTGCATGGTTGAGCCGGTGATCCCCGGGGGACGCCAGTTGGTAATCAAGGTTGTTCTTTGTGATGTACGCGATCAGTTTCTTGGAGGGTTCGTTGTCCATACGTACTATTTTTGCGTTCACGTTGTCCTCTTTCAATTGCGTGTAGCATGCTGTGAATCCCTGTAGGAGGTCTTCGCTTTTGCGTGACTGGATGGGTTCCACGTCAATGTAGTTGGAATCGTAGTCATACATGAGGAATACGTACTGGTGCCCTCGGCGTGACGTGACGGGGTATCTCCCCGGGAGATCCCACGCGATGAGTTCCTTTGGTCCGTCGTGGGTGCGTGGTTCTGTTTGGTTAGTTGGTTGCATCTCATTCGTGGATACTATGTCTACGCAGACGTTATGTATCTTCATTCGGGCGACGCGCGGTGGTTCTGTATCTGTCGTTGGCTTGTTCTCTGGTTTCTTCTTCGGCTACTTGTGTGTGCTTTGGATCCCTTGCCGTACCATCTGTAGGTGACCCATAGTTGTTTCTTCGGTGAGGGTGAGGTATCGGTTGACACGTTGTGCAGTGAGACCGGGCCATGTGGCAAATGAGCCGCGCTCGATTGCTCGTACCCACGTTTCCTTAGTGGGGTACCCTGTCGCTGCGTGGTAGAATCGGATCAGTTTGGGGATGGCTTGAATCTGGTATGCCCCTGCCCCCGTGTGTATTGGAAATTCGTTTTCTTTATTGTTATCGTTATCGTTTTGGTTGGCGCTGCTTGCGGCGGGCTCGGTTTTGTTTTGCGGGGGGGGGGGGGGGGGGGTCTGTGTCTGTCACCCTTGGAGATTCAGTCGTCCCCTTGTGTAGGTCGGACTGATGGAGGGGAACCATGTATAGATTCCTTAGGGGGTCGCGTTGACCGGTGAGTATCACTTGTTGGGTAGGGCCGATAACTGTCACATCGTCTTTAGAGAACTCTACGTGGCAGCCGGTACTGCATAGTTTGGGCACGGAGACCAAAGGGAGTTCCACTTCGTCAAACTTGTGGCATCCTCGGGCCTCGAGGGGGAGACGGGGTAGGTCTAATATGTCCGTTGCCGTCGATAGCATCCTGCTTCCATTTGCACATCCGACGGTTAGTGCCCCCGGCGTGTCTTGGTGTGCTCCCCCTTGGTATGTTGTTGGCACGAAATGGTCCGTTGCTGCTGAATCTAGGGCTCCATATCCCGGCGAGGCCCTGGTATGGAATGCGATGTCTGGGGTGAATGTAACTGTTTTCGGTGGACGAGGACGGGTTTCACTCGAGGGATCACGTAGGATACTGAGTAATTGATAATCATGATTACTATATTTATGTACGCTACTACTGTGCCCCCCCCCCACCGTCAGGATCTCAGAGGAGCATCCACTATCATGGTCCGGCCGTTGCCGTTAGGATTGGGACCATTCCACTTCAACCACCGGTCGGTGTTCCTGGTGGCCCCGCCCATCTGATTGTCGTAGGTGGCGCCTTCCTGGTGGTCGGTCTTGTTGCGGCGATTGTAGCAACTCCGGCCATCGTGGGTGAGATTTACGCCACACGAGTGGCAGTAGTATTTGTACTGCTTCCATGCCTGAAGAGCGGGCTGGCGTGTGTTGGACCCACTGTTGCGACTTGCGTCAGCGGACTTGAGTCGATTCACATCGGCTTGGAGGGCGGCCATTGCTGTCTCCTATTGGTTTGTCATGGTCATGGTCGACGCCGCTGTCGCGGTTTCAGCGACCTGAGAGTATATTTCTTGGCATACCTGTGCCAGCTCACGTTGTTATTTTTCGAGCTCGGTGACGTGTTGTGCTGCCTGTATGTCTGCTAGATTTGCTGTATTTGTTGTGTTGTGGTAGCTGCTGTACAGTTCCTTCAAGCGTTGTCCCCAGAACTTTTTGTATTGGGTGAATCCACCCGTGGTCAATGTATTCCGGTGCTTCTTCCAATCCTCGTCTACTCGGTGCAGTGTGGTGGGGTCGTGTTTGCTGCGTGCGAACGCCTCTCGCGAGTAATCGATCATCTGTGCGTCGGTCACATTTGCTGTCTCTGGGAGCAAGTTGATTTGATGTTGGTACTTAGTGAGTTGTCGAAAGTACTCCTTGGGTCCGATTCGGTTTGGCGTATATGTCAAGGTATTCATTTTCTTGGTGAGTTCGCGAGTGAGCTGATGCTGGGCGTCGGTCGTACAAAGGTCCTCTTCCATGGCTTGGAAGGCTGCGAACACCGTGGTTCCCCGGGGGAAGGCTTCCGACCCCGGGTCCTACATGTCCCCAAGCATGTTGGGGAACTTTCTGTCCGTGAGTAGTAGGGCCTCCCGGTCATATTTGTTCCATTCTACGTATAGTGCCCGGCTCCGTTTCCACAGCTTGTATGTGTCTGAAGTGAGCTCGATTGCGCTATCGAGTTCTTGTGGTTCTGTCGGCGCCTTGGGGAATGGCGCTTGGGGGTCCCTTGCTTGATATTGTGCTTCGGCCTCCAGTAGGAAGGCGTAACCTCCTCCCTGAATGTACTTGATGGAGGGTACTTCGGCTAATGCATTTGCTAGTGCCTTCTTGAACTCGTATACGTCTATACTCGACGGCAAGGATACCGGCTTCATTTGGGCCTCATCCAAGAAGTGGTCCTTGAGGGTTGTGTAGTCCTTTTTCTTGGTCATCTCGTCATCGGTATCACTATCCTGTTCACTGTCCTCGGTATAGTTGTATAGCAGCCTGTTCTGAGTCTGTAATTGTGAGTTCTGTTCCTCGGTGTACTCAAGTATATCCCAGCTGTACTGTTCGAGCTCTACCAGTTGGTCTCTCAGATTACGTATTTCGTTCGAGCCTATGTTCCTGGAATTGTCGATACTGGTGTCGGGGGTAACTCCTCTGGTTGGGGGACTGTGTGTTCCTTCGGTTTGTATTCTTTCTGGCATTGGAAGTGGTAATCTTATTGATAACTAATAATACCAAGGCTGTAAGACGGCGTTGGGTTAGTTTAGTTACTTTTAGTATTTTCTTTATTTTGCTCTTTTTACGGTGTTGGAAAGAGTTATTGATAAGATTATGATCGGATTGTTTCTGGACCATATTGTTCTCTCATTTACTGAATTGTCTTTCTCTTGTGTGGGAATACGTGTATCGAGAGTGCGTTACTCATAGATACTCGTATTGGGATTTCGCTACTCAGCGTTCGATACTCAGTGCTTTAAGTATCTCTTGATACTCACGTGAGCTTATGTATATTTTACTTATTGCGCTCTCCTTGTGATAAAAGATCTAGAACACTTTGGAATCGTACGGCTTCTTGGAATTGCTTTTACGGGAATTCCCTTGTATACGTAAATCGTACTTTTACGTATTATGTTTACGTATTATGTTTACGTATTACGTTTACGTATTACGTTTCACGTATACGTAAATTGTACGTTTACGTATTACGTATTTTTAGTAATTCAACATTCTTGTGGGAAAATATGAAATCACTTTTCTCATACTCAGTTTGATAAAAACTTTCTTCGGATCATCATCTTCCATTGGCGTTTGAATTGTAATTCCATGCTTGGATCTTGAATCAAACTGACGAGGTGTCTCTTCAACAGAGTTGAAATTGCAGTCCCTCACTTGATTTGGGCATATCAAGCTGTTCTTCAATTTGTTCCCAAAGTACAGCGCTTGATGGAACACTATGATATATACTTGGCCTGATGTTGGATTTGTCCAAGCGGTAGCACAACTTCCAATTGGGATCTTCTTGATTGGCTTGTATTCTTCAGAAAAAGGGGCCACATCAACGTGCGTTGTGATCTGATCAGGATTGAGCAATACCATATTGCTTCCTGCCGCAGTGGTGTCTGCATGTGAGTCTAACTCACAATATCCTTCTTCATTTTCACCATCATCAAAATCTAGGGGAATATTCATCCTGTATAATGACCGGCTCACCATTGTTAACAGTTTGTGTTCTAGTGCTAGTGTCTGGTTATTATGTCATTTCTTAGATTTTGATCCAAAACTGTCACCTGCGCCTTCAATCTCAGCTTCTTTCTTTTTGGTCTCAGCAGCCTTGAGATTTCTTTTCTTCTTAGCCTGTCTCATCTGGTAAAGCTCCTGGCGCTGTTCTTTTGACATTGTTTTATAATCACTTGTTGGATAGGGCTTGCATTCAACTTTTCCTGTGAACGTTCCAGTTGTTTTTTGCTTTTTGTTGCTGGTCGTGCCCACAGAATACAAACTTCTGGAACCTCTTTTATGCTTCCCATTTGCAAGCTTCTTCAATCCAAGCCGATTGGTGAATAGGATCAAACATTCATTGAAGTTGTCACAATAGTCTTTGCTCTCATCAATTGCATCTGCTTTTGCAGCATCAAGCCGCTCATCACTGATTGAGTTGATAAAATCCCAAACAAATCTTCTTTCATTGTGGTTCTTTTCAAATCTCAGAATTGTTCCATGAAAAGCAGTCCAGTTTCGCTTGTGCTTGTTCCAGTCATAATTCTTAGCATCGCCAGTGTAATGTGAATCTTTCATTTCCTGATAGGTTTTGTTCAGAACCATAGTGATATTGGTATCAGTGTAAGCATGTTGCATCAATGAAATGAAAGCATTTCTAGCATTACCTGAGCTCAGAGCAGTGTTTTGGAAATGTGCCACATATTCCCAACCAGGACCTTTCCTTGTTGCGTCACATAACAGCCTCCAGACGACGTTGTTATCTTCATCATACTGGTGACCTGACAAGACGCCACACCTTTCATTGTAGTCACTCCATGTTGGGTAGGTACCTGATGGACTTTGCCCGACTGTTCCAGACCTGGCTTCATCGGTAACTTCTTCCTTTTCTTGGGGTCTTATCACATACAAGATAGGGAAACCTTCAGAGTTGAATCTGTATCTCAAATTTTGTCGAAAGCCTTCCTCCCATTCCCTGAATTTCGTGAGATCCTTTAATTCAGGTGGGGTTGACTTCTCTTGTGATTTCACGCTCGACTCCATCATCTTGATTCTGAATTGCTGCAATTCCAGGTTGTTTGGGTTTGCTTTCCAGTCGATGGCCCTTGGCTTGACTCCAATCAATGGTTGATATCGAGCCCAACTTGCCCATGTGAGAAGCCTCGATGATAGTCTGTTACCATAGTGGATACTTTTTGGATTAGGACAGTCTGGACTGATTGATTTCAATCCATGCATGAATGATTTTATGCTTTCCTTGTTGAGGTCTGTAATTTCACGAATATTAGACATCCCTCCCCTCATAATTTCTTCAGCTGATTCATAGTTGATACCAAAATCCATTAGGCTGCTCCTGAAAGCAAGCTGTTCTGGGTTCAGAAATCTACCATTGTTGAATCCTCTGATTTTTATTCTGGGTTGGGACAACCTCCTTTCCAAGTTCGGCTCTTGCATCCTCGGTTTGGTCAGCGTTTTGGTTCTCATTTTCACTATCCTCATCATCCGGGCTCTCGCCCCTTCTTTCTGCATCTCTTATTGCTCTGATCCTTTTCTTTACTTCTTGGTCGATGATTCTCTTCATGGTTGAGTTCGTTTCTGGGTCACCTAGGGCCCTTTCCATTACTTGCATGATTCTTTCTTCAAATTCATCATCATCTTCCCTACCTCCTCTATTGTCTTCATCAGAATCTCGTGGATCGTCCACTTCCATTTTTTCTTCTTCACTGTTGTCGTTTGCTCTAGTTCGGACCATGGTGTATTCTAATGGTCGGATGGTCGCTTTGAAGAGAGTTTTGGAGTATTCGGAGGATGGATATTCGAATATTTAATCGAAAGGTGGTATGTGCATCAGAAGTGGTATGTGGAGAGAGAATGTAATCGAATCAAGGGGTTGGATGTGAGATATGGATATTAATCGTTGGTGACTGTTGAGTGTGTTTTGCTTATCTATTTGTATATCCGGATCGAATTCTCGTTCCGGTTTGTCTGTATTCGTGTGAGCTTTTGCCTTTTGTTGCAAATCAAGATTGTGAGCTTTCCTATCCTTTCTCGGGATTTGCTCATTCTGTATTTCTGTGGTGAAAGATTGAAAGATTGTTTCCTGAGAATTTAGTGTTCTCTTTTCCTTTTGGATCTTTCGATCTTCGAGATTTGGTGTTCTCATATCTTTGGATTTTCGTTTTTCGTGCCAGATGCTCTTTGCAATCTGTTCCTTCTTGCGGGCAGATGCTCTTTGCAACCTGTTCCTTCCAATCTGTTTCGCCACAGAATACTTCAGGCTCAACCTTCTGGCTCACTTCATTCTTGTTTTCAGTGAAAGATCAGTGTTCTCGAATATTGATTCCTTTCAACTGATGCCAACCTGGGCGATTCGTTCAGCTGAATCGCCCAGTGTCTTTTCCCTTGCTTGTTTGCTGGATCTTGAAACCCGGTGGAGCCACCACATTGGTTTGATTCTTTGGTCTCTTCTTTCAGGGAGACCTCCCTGGTGTTGGTCTATTCCAGGGCTCCACAGGCAACTGCCTCTTTTACATCCTTGAGGGTTGATGCCGGTAGCTGATCAGGCTAGTCCGGATGAGTCTTCGAGCTCAACTGCGTTTCTCGGTGGGAAACGCGGTCCTCAGCATTGTAGGATGCTGGGTCTGATAAACTATAAAAAGTGTGTCGTAACAAGCAAACGCAATCGGTCTTACGGCCGATTGATTTAGTGAGTAGAAATAAGATCATTGTTACCGTTCGAACGTCTTTCCCGATTGTCGATCGGCAGGTTAATTACTTGTCGGAAATTACTCGTCGTATCGTGTAATTTCAAGCATACAAAACACATGTAATTCTTAAGACACAAAACACACGCAATCCATCTTTGATCGGTCTTTTACAGTATAATTCACCGTGATATTCTCTCTGAATATCACATGTGATTGTACCTTATTATGTAGAATTAGTACTAGGTTGTACGTAGGTTTTAGGGCATGATAGTGTTTTAAAGTTGTTAATTCTTCGAAGAGTGAGCTGATGGGAAAAACTCTCGCTAAGAGTCAATCCACATGAAGCGCCGACGGTTATTCACTCAGGTAAGTAACCTTAAGGATAAGGTTATTTACCCTTATGACCTTTCGTATGATACGCCCGTAACTAGTACGAACACGCGTTACACGGTGAATTCTTTTCATGACACCCAAATTTGATACTTAGTGATCAAACGACAGTCATTCTCACAATCGAAGATTGATACTTAGTACTCAAAGAAAATTTCGGCACCCAGCGACTTTGTCCGACGTTCCGAATTTCCAGTACTTAAAACACGTAGACTTCTACGCAAAATCTCTTATACTATTTTCCCCCTCTATTCCATTCCCAATCCAGATAACAGGCCCCACACCTCCCTTCTGCGACTTTCTCCTGCTGTTGCTGCTATTGGTTGGCCGTCTGCTTGCTGGCTTCCTTTGGTTGGTTTGGCTGTTCTTCTAGAAAAAGTGTGTCGTAACAAACAAACGCAAACGATCTTACGATCTATTGATTTAGTGAGCAAGAGTAATCATTGTTACAGTTCATTCGGCCTTGTCGATGCCGATCGACAGGTTAATTAATCATCGTCAAATTACCGTCGTCATTGTGTAATTTCCATCGTACAAGCAACACATGTAATTCTTAAGACACAAAACACACGCAAACCATCTTTGATCGGTTTTTCTTTGTATCGTATTACCGTGTAATTCACCGTGATATTCTCATTGGAATATCACAGTATTTGTACCTTATTACGTAGAATTAGTACTAGGTTGTACATAGATTTTAGGGCTTGATAGTGTTTTAGAGTTGTTAATTCTTCGAAGAGTGAGCTGATGGGGAGAATTTCCCTAAGAGGCAATCCACATGGATAATCACCGACGATTATTCACTCAGGTTAAATAACCTTACGAATAGGGTTATTTGCCTTCGTGACTCTTCGTACGAACGAATATGCCTTTACACGGTGAATTCTTTTCAGTCCCCTTCAGTCGTAAATCCTCCAACCGTTAAGCGGCTGGATTCTATGACTTAACCTATTCATCGTGAGTCATTGTCGTGTTGAATACCAAACTGTATCCAGTCTACCATCAGAGGCCCTATCAAAAGAAAAATGGGGCGGCGTTTTGCCTTTCATTCTGGCTTGTATCATGGCATTTTGCTCTGATCCTTGCCAGTTTGATATATTGTATTCATGGATCAAATTATCCATTTCGAAATGCTCGTTGCAGATCGAACGTAAATCAACTTGTTGCTTCGGTCAAACGATTGATCGAACATTCCATCGAACGATTGATTTTTATTTTCTTACCACATGCATCGAGAACAATGTTCTCTGAAAACAGCGCCACTCATTAGCTTTGTAAACAAATCAGCAATATTTGTTGAACCTGGTTCCTTTGCAACTCGGATAATTCCTGCTGCAATAGATTCGCGTGCTTTGTGGTATGCAATGCTGTTGTGCTTCTTCTTACATGGGCTTTCAGGTCGTGTAACATTTGTGACAACCGAATCATTATCACAATACATATTCGTGCTCCCATCAATTGGAACACCCATCATTCTCAACTTGTACCTTAGACCTTCAACCAATTCGATTGCAATTTTCAAAGCAATGATTTCAGATCCAAAAGTTGATGTCTCAACTGTCGTTTGTCTTTTGGAAAACCAAATGATCGGTGCATTATTAATGAAGATAATAACACCAGTATGAGATCTCCTTGTTGCCTTGCATCCGGCATGATCAGCATCGACAAAACAGCTCATCGTCACATGTTTTCCCAAAGCTTCAGGCATATCTGTTGGTATGACTTCAGTGGCACCAGGATAAAATTCAGACCAGTCACATTTTTGAAATTTACTTTCATCAACACTTGGTACAGTATCATCAAAAACCAGTTTTGACCTGTTGTACTTTTTCAAATATGCAAATATATGAAACAACTGATTCAAATGCCCGATCCTTGCCTGTGCCAAATATCTTGACATCAGTGATACTGGCATTACTATGTCAAGTCTTCCTAGTTCACAAATCCACCTGAGAACCCCAATTAAACCTTGATAGTAATTTTGCAATTCAGGGTTCAATTCTTCTGATATATCAATTTCTGGTCGGTAATCATGTGACAGTGGACTAGATGCTGATTTTGGTAGATACTTGTAGCCATATTTTTCAGTTCCTAACTCTTGTTCGACTGCTGCAACAGCTTTCGCTGTGTACTTAGTGCTTGATAATGACCATCTTGGCTTTGAATCACCTTCAAAGTAGAATTTCCCAATATCAGCTCCCAAATATAGAGTTGGCTCTTCAATTGTATCATCCTTCAATTTGAACTTTCGTTCAATGTTTTCAAGCTGGAACTTTGGATCTTCGCCAGAACATAGGATATCATCTACATATGCAATGAGCATTGCCCAGTATCTGGATCCATCTTTCCTGGTTTCAATTCTTAAGTGCACATCCGGATCTGCCTTGCACGGTGAATATCCAAGATCTCTCAAATGCTGGGTGAGGTATGACCTGAAAGATGCACCAGCAACCGGCAGTCCGTACAATGCGCGGACAATCTTGCAAGGCCTTCCTGCAAGGTGAGGTGGAAAACCATCTTCTGCTCTCGCTTTTAGGAAGTATTTCTCTTTAATCGGGGCTGTCAAATATGCATTTTGAATATCAGCTGAGAGAACCTTCAAATCATTCAGCGCTGCCAGCAGAAAGAATATTCTTACTGAGTCTCGACTGGGAACCGATGAATAAGTATTTTCTTTTGCCACTGCAGGGACTTTGTGACCGTCCCCTACCAATCTGGCCTTCCTTGTTAGGGACCCAAGCTTGATGTCAAAAATCATGTGGGTTGTTATCTGTTTATGGCCAACTGGAATAACATCATCATCAGAAAATTCAAACGCTGCCATATTATTTGTCATTTCCTTATGAATTGCTCTTTCCCAGTGGTCAGTCCCTGTTTTCTTATCAATAGCCAGCGCTTGTTTGATTGAATGTGGCAATTCAACTCCATATTTGTGAGTCTTCAACCAATACTTTGCTGTTTTGACCGCTTTAAGGATTCGATCCTTCCTCCTCAAAATTTTGTGCACCCACCATCTGAAAGCTGGTGATTTTTCAAGGTTATTGTTAATAGCATATTCAGCCAATTGCACTGGAAATGACTCTTTCACATCACTTAGCTTACACCAAGATTCAGTGCCATCTTTCCAACTGGCTAAAATTCTCCAACCTCTAGTTGTAGGTTTATGGGTTTTCCTGCCATTTTTTGCTATGGTCGTGGCTTCATCATCAGTTAGTGCAGTGTTGTCGCATTCATGGTCAATGAGCTCATCTAGTAGAGTGAACATCCTCCCGTCATCATCAACAGAGCTGTATAGGCTTTCTGCAACAATATTTGCCGTGTATTCCTCCATGGTGCCATCAGGTAGTTGCAATTTATACAGCCTCGTGTCTAGTATGGGATTCTCATTTCTGATTCCTATTGGTCTGTTTTGCAAGTCGCGAACCCTGTCCTTGACAACGCACCTGAGTCTTTCATCACCTCTTTCAATGATCACTTCATTTCCCAGATATTCATCTGGTTCATCAACATCTTCTACCGATGCTTCTGGCTCAGCCATTTCAAGTTTCATATCCGGTGTTTCTACTGGTTGATTCTCAAATAGCTCTATTTGGGGCTCTGGGTAGTTTTCCTGGAAGAATGATGCGCTATCCTTTACTTCATCTCCAATCTTGGATTCAATTGATTTGTCAATTGCTTCCATTCTTCTGAGGATATCTCTGTCCCGCCATTCAAATTCCTTGACGGGTCTTATTGAATTTGTAGATATTGGTATTGCCGACTCGGGCAGTAGCCAAAAACAATCCCCCCCACCTACCCTATTCCCACAGGGGCCCAACCATCGCGCCAGCCTTTCAACACCTCGGGTGGAAGAATCACCTTTTTCATAATAAAACACAAAATCATACCATTCTGATGAAGTGTATAATGTAATATCGGGCCTATAGCCATGGACCAATTCAAATGGAGTTCGCCCCATTGAAGAAGGGTTGTTTGATGCTGTTCTCTGCCTGATATTAGCACATAGTTCACCACAAAATGACCATAATCTTCTCGGTGACTTCTTCTTTGCAGACTTGGTTGTGATTGCACTACCAAGATGGCCAATTGCTTGTTCTGCCCGATTTTGGAATGGGCAATGTGGCTGGATGAATGTCTGATGGATATGGTTGCGCTTTACAATTGAATTCCAGTGTGTTTTGTAGGTTCTTGGGGATCCTTGTTCTGGCGCACCATCAGAAATCAAATGCTCTGGAATTCCAATTTCATGAATAAATGTCTTCAGTCCTTGGTGGGCTTGTGATTTGTCCTGTATTGGTATAAATACTTCAAACCCATTTCCATTTGTAAAGATCTGTGCACATTTTTCTTGCCTCATAATACTCGTGGTTCTTGCATGCCATGTATCAGTGTACCAGGTTCCTTGTGCGACTCTCTTGTTCCTGAAGCGCTGAGTAGGAAGTCGCTTCATCAATGGTGATTGCAAATTCCTGAGTGCCTTCTGCGTCGTGACTTTCAGTGTCTGTTCAGCTTTCTTGAAACTAATGTTCCAAGTTTTGGCTAGGCGTTCACAGTCGACTTTGTTGGGACCTTCAATTGTTATCACTGATGGCCCCCATTGATTTCTTCTGTCAAGAGACCTCCTTTCTAGTGTATTGTCAATTTCTTGCAAGCTAGGGGCCTGTTTTGATTCTGCTTCAGGAGCTTCCATAAAGTCAAATTCTGTATCATCAAACAAAAATTGGTCTACCCTTCGCGCGCTTGAAATATTCCTTACTGAAGAAATCCGATGAGCAATATTTCCATCTGTTGCAATCTGGCATTCAGTTAGCATTCTCCTTGTGGATACTTGATGAACCCTTATCAGTTTGCATTGCTGCATGACACTTGGATGCCGTTCTGTTCCTAAGCTGGTCTTGGGAAGTTTATTTGTAACATTACTAGCAGGTTCTGTTACAACAGAACTTTCCTCCATTGCTTGGTCCTCTTCTGTTGACATAGCTTGAAGGCTGAATTGGTCCCCTGAAATTGGATCTCCATTGTCAATGGCTAGCTCGGCCATCCTGAACTTCAGTGAATGTGGATCCCAGGGGGTATCATTTGTTGCTATCAAATGTTGACATTCATCAAGTTCCATTCTTGTGGGCTTTCTTGTGGGGAAATATGAGATCACATTCCTCATACTCAGTTTGATAAAAACTTTCTTCGGATCATCATCCTCCAGTGGAGTTTGAATTGTAATTCCATGCTTGGATCTTGGATCAAATTGGCGAGGTGTCTCTTCAACAGAGTTGAAATTGCAGTCCCTCACTTGATTTGGGCATATCAAGCTGTTTTTCAATTTGTCCCCAAAGTACAGTGCTTGATGGAACACTATGATATATACTTGGCCTGATGTTGGATTCGTCCATGCAGTCGCACAGCTTCCAATGGGGATTTTCTTGATGGGCTTGTATTCTTCAGAAAAGGGTGCAACATCAACGTGTGTTGTGATTTGATCAGGATTCAGCAATACCATATTGCTTCCTGCTGCGGTAGTATCTGCATGTGAGTCTAACTCACAATATCCTTCTTCATTTTCCCCATCATCAAAACCTACAGGGACATTCATCTGGTATAATGACCGGCTCACCATTTTTAACAATTTGTGTTCTAGTGATAGTGTCCGGTTATTATGTCATTTCTTAGATTTTGATCCAAAACTGTCACCAGCGCCTTCATTTTCAGTTTCTTTCTTTTTAGTCTCAGCAGCCTTGAGATTTCGTTTCTTTTTAGCCTGTCTCATCTGGTAAAGCTCCTGGCGCTGTTCTTTTGACATTGTTTTATAAACACTTGTTGGGTAAGGCTTGCACTCAACTTTTCCTGTAAAAGTTCCAGTTGTCTTTTGCTTTTTGTTGCTGGTTGTGCCCATAGAATACAAACTTCTGGAACCTCTTTTACTCTTCCCTGTTGCAAGCTTTTTCAATCCAAGACGATTGGTGAATAGAATCAAACATTCATTGAAGTTGTCACGATAGTCTTTGCTCTCATCAATTGCATCTGCTTTTGCAGCATCAAGTCGCTCATCACTGATTGAATTGATAAAATCCCAGACAAATCTTCTTTCATTATGATTCTTTTCAAATCTCAGAATTGTTCCATGGAAAGCAGTCCAATTTCGTTTGTGCTTGTTCCAGTCATAATTCTTAGAATCTCCAGTGTAGTGTGAATCTTTCATTTCCTGGTATGTCTTGTTTAGAACCATAGTGATATTGGTATCAGTGTAAGCATGTTGCATCAGCGAAATGAAAGCGTTTCTTGCATTTCCTGAGTTCAGGGCGGTGTTTTGGAAATGTGCCACATATTCCCAACCAGGACCCTTTCTTGTTGCATCACACAGCAACCTCCAGACAACATTGTTATCTTCATCATACTGGGGACCTGACAGGACGCCACATCTTTCATTGTAATCACTCCAAGTTGGATAAGTATCTGTTGTACTTTGCCCGACTGTTCCAGCCCTGGCTTCATCAGTAACTTCTTCCTTTTCTTGGGGTCTTATGACATACAAGATTGGAAACCCCTCAGAGTTGAATCTGTACCTCAGGTTTTGTCGGAAGCCTTCCTCCCATTCCCTGAATTTTGTTAGATCCTTCAGCTCCGGTGGAGTTGCCTTTTCCTGAGATTTCACACTTGATTCCATCATCTTGATTCTGAATTGCTGCAGTTCCAGGTTGTTTGGGTTCGCGTTCCAGTCGATAGCCCTTGGCTCGACTCCAATCAGTGGTTGGTATCGAGCCCAACTTGCCCACGTGAGAAGCCTCGATGATAGTCTGTTACCATAGTGGATACTTTTTGGGTTAGGACATTCTGGACTGATAGCTTTCAACCCATGCATGAACGATTTAATGCTTTCCTTGTTGAGGTCTGTAATTTCACGAATATTAGACATCCCTCCCCTCATAATTTCTTCAGCTGATTCATAGTTGATACCAAAATCCATTAGGCTGCTCCTGAAAGCAAGCTGTTCTGGGTTCAGAAATCTACCATTGTTGAATCCCCTGATTTTTATCCTGGGTTGGGATGACCTTCTTCCCAGTCGTTCAGCCCTTAGGTCGACGTCTAGTTGGTTCTCATCTTCATCGCTGCTATCACTATCACTCTGATTAACGTCATCTGGATTTCTGTGTTGCTTCACCGCATCCTGTATGGCTCTGATCCTTCTCTTTACCTCCTTGTCGATGACTCTTTTCCAGGTTGAGTTCATTTCTGGATCGGTCATAGCCTTTTCCATTACGCGCATGATTGTTTTCTCATTCAATCTGCCTTCATCCATACTTTCGTCATCACTCTTACCATCCATGGTGATTCCTGGTAGATCTTGGTCCACTTCCATCTTTGTTTCCTCCTCGCTACTGCTGGAGTCATATTTGTCATCGTCCTTTGGCTTTGCTTTCGATCTCGTTTGTCTTCTTGCTGTAGCCATGTTGTAGACAAGATTTCAAACGATTGTTTCGAAATAATTCGGAGGATAGTAGTTTCGATGACGCAATCGATTATTTAATCGAAGGTGGTATGTGGTGGGAGAGTGTAATCGAATCGAGGGATTAGATGTGAGATATGGATATCAATCGTTGGTGACTGTCGTTCTGTATTTATCCGGATCGAATTTTCGTTCCGGTTTTCTTTATACTTTCTGACTATTCAGATCGGGTTTTCGTTCCGGTTATCTGTATTTGTGTGAGCTTTTTCTTTTGTTGCAAATCAAGATTGTGAGCTTTCCTATCCTTTCTTGGGATTTTGCTCATTTTGTATTTCTGTGGTGAAAGGTTGAAAGATTGTTTCCTGAGAATTTAGTGTTCTCTTTTTCGTATTGGATCTTTGCGATCTTCCGATCTTCGATATTTGGTGTTCTCGATTCTCTTGCGAGCAGATGTTTCTTGCGCAATCTGTTCCTTCGCAAGCAGATGTTCTTCGCAATCCGTTTCACCGCAGAATACTTCAGGCTCAATCTTCTGGCTCACGTCATTCTATTTTCAGTGAAAGATCAGTGTTCTCGAATTTGGATATTGATTCCTTTCAACTGATGCCAACCTGGGCGATTCGTTCAGCTGAATCGTCCAGTGTCTTTTCCCTTGCTTGTTTTGCTGGATCTCGTATCCCGGTGGAGCCACCACCTTGGTTCGAGTCTTAGGCCTCTTCTTTCAAGGGAGGCCGCCCTGGTGTTGGTCTATTCCAGGGCTCCACAAGCAACTGCCCCTTTTACATCCTTGAGGGTTGATGCCGGTAGCTGATCAGGCTAATCCGGATTCTTTGTCTTCGAGCTCAACTGCGTTTCTCCGTGGAAACGCCATTCGTCCTCCACAGCTCGTAGAGTGCTGTGGGTCTGATAAACTAGAAAAAGTGTGTCGTAACAAACAAACGCAAACGATCTTACGATCTATTGATTTAGTGAGCAAGAGTAATCATTGTTACAGTTCATTCGGCCTTGTCGATGCCGATCGACAGGTTAATTAATCATCGTCAAATTACCGTCGTCATTGTGTAATTTCCATCGTACAAGCAACACATGTAATTCTTAAGACACAAAACACACGCAAACCATCTTTGATCGGTTTTTCTTTGTATCGTATTACCGTGTAATTCACCGTGATATTCTCATTGGAATATCACAGTATTTGTACCTTATTACGTAGAATTAGTACTAGGTTGTACATAGATTTTAGGGCTTGATAGTGTTTTAGAGTTGTTAATTCTTCGAAGAGTGAGCTGATGGGGAGAATTTCCCTAAGAGGCAATCCACATGGATAATCACCGACGATTATTCACTCAGGTTAAATAACCTTACGAATAGGGTTATTTGCCTTCGTGACTCTTCGTACGAACGAATATGCCTTTACACGGTGAATTCTTTTCACTTCGTCGGCATTTCGGTCCGACACATAATTTTCGTTCCGACACATAATTTTCTACGCTGGCCCCAGTACAGTTTCTACGTAGCGTAACCGGCTCATCCTCCATCCTCCACACGACGACACGACGCGATTGGAATCGCTCGACACGCCGCCAATCTTATCCTCCAACACGACGACTTATCCTCCGACACGAGACAATTGCACTAACGACAGCGTTACGGTGTTCCCTTGGCTTCACGATCCTTGACTCCGTGATACAGACAGCCAAGCGCCGTCGAAGCAAGCGTCGTCGTTGAGCGTCGCCGCCATTCTACTTTCTCCCGTCGGCTTACCACCCAACGCCAGCGCTACCCACCCAACGCCAGCGCTCCAACCGATCCATCCCCATTCCGATTCCCAGCATGCCTACCCCCACCACTCCTACCAAGCCCACTGAGGGCCGCTCCTCCGCTTCTTCCCCCAAGAAATGGCTCCAATCTACGCCCTCTCTATCTTCTTCATCTGCCCGCTCTGCATCTGGCTCTCAAGAAGGCCTCCCCCCCTACCCCAGCTCCTACCCAGGCCCCTCCTTCTCCATCCTCTCTTCGCCCCCGGAAGGATGCATCCTTGTCTGCTTGTTCCTCTTCCTCGGCCAGCCAATCCTCTGTTACCTCCATGTCCGTCTCTTCCTCTGATTCCTCTGTGGCCTCTTCTACTTAGTCTGCCAAGAAACCTGCTACTCGTCAGGATTCTAAGAAGCCAGCCCTTAAGTCCCCCCCCCCCCCCCCCCCCCCCCCCTTCAGCCTCCCGCTCTCAAGCAGCTTGTCCTTACTCCCCCAGCTCTTCAGCAGCCAGCCCCATCTGCCGCGCGTCCCGCCCCTGCTACAGCTCTTAAACAGTCTCTCCTCCCGCAGTCCCCTTCCTTGACTCCCTCCCCCAGCTTGGATCGTCAAGCACTTCGTCAACAGGCTCTGGCCGCTGCCAATCAGGCCCACTCTGCTTCCTTCCTGTGGCGTTTCTATGGTGATGGCCGTTTCCCTACCCCATCTTTCATCCACCGTCTCCGGAAGTCTCCAGCGCAGACCCGGGTTTGGAATGCCTCTCCCAGTCCTACCCACTTCTTCAGCAAGAAGGATGGCCGTGACAAGAAATCCATTCATGATGTGTGCCGTCTCTCTGTCGCCCCGGTGTATGCCCTGGTCAATCCCGCTGATTCCGATTGGAGGACTGCTACTGTGGAGTCTCTGGTCTCCCTGGCTTCGGCTTGCTTCCAAGGCTCTGCCGCGTGGACCAAGTCCCCTCCCGGCCAAGCCCTTCGGAAATGTCTCATTGGTCTTGCAAAAATGTCTCCCGAATGCTTTGATGCCCTGTACTGTGAAGGCAACCTTCTGCCTAGCACTGAAGGGCTGGTGTGGCTGTCTGCCAACCGGGTTCTCGGCTCTCATTGGTTTTTCAAGACTAAGCCCCCTGCCCCTGCTCCGTCAGCTGCCTCTGCATCTTCCAGCCCGGCGCCGGGTTCTCGGTCTGTCTCCTTTTTTCCTTCTGTTGGAGCTGCTTCTGTCCTTTCTTCTTCTGTCGGCCACTTTCTTCAACGGCGTGGGGTTTGCTCCAGTGATTCCAGGGCTCCGGTTGATGTCACTGAAGGTACCAAGTGCTCCTACAGCTCCTACTTCACTCTGTCTCTCCCTCGGCTGATGTCACCCCGCCCTAGTGATTTGTACGACAAAATGCTGGAGTCCCTGACTGATGCACTCAGCTTGCTCTGGTCGGTGGATCGGAAGCTGGTCCTCTATGTCTTCCCTTCCCGCGCCAGCATTAACCCCAAGGCTAAGCCCGTTCCCAAACTCTGGTCTACCCTGCCTGACAGGCGCACTCTTGAGCTCTTCGTTGCTTCCCTCTGGCTCCGGGTTCGCGCAGCACCCCACCTTCGGTTCTATATCGGACACAGTGTCCCAGTGGATGCTCTCTTGTCTGACACTCTCCTTCAGCGCCTCCAGGACCGTGAAATGGACTTCAAGTACGATCATATTCAAGCCTCCACTACTGTCACCTGTGGTTTCCTGCTCGGTTCCTATATGCAGAGTTTTGATCTTAATCATTACAATGCACTGCTCCAGACCCATCCTCGGTTTCAAGCCTTCCCCATCGCTGTCATCTGGAAGAACATTCGGCTCGACAATTCACGAACCCCTGACCCCTCTCCTGTCCCAGCCGCTCACATCTTGTGTGATTCTACCAAGCGTTCTCAGACTGTCAAGCTATTGAAGGCTCAGTTCAATCGCTGCTCTGCGTCTGATATAGCCTCCCTTCCTGATGGTAAATTCTATAAGTTCATTGAGACTGCTACCAATCCCTCTGACCGATGCCTTTCCCCTTCCAAGCTGAAGACCCTTCGTCAAGCTAAGCACCGGCAAGCCAAGTTCATCCAGACCCATGAAACTGCTCCTGTTCTAGGTGTGGTTGACCTGGATCTTCCTGTAGACTTGGGTCAGGGACTGGGTGCTACCACCTTGCGCAGTCTCCTGAGTTCCAGATCAACAACAAGATGATCGGTAAACGCATTTTCGCTTATGCTGAACAGGCCAACGCGGTGGCAGTTGACCAACATGGCAGCCGGAAGCATCACAAAGCCATCAACACTTGTCTCAACAAGAAGCTTATTTGTGATGTCCTCCGCCAGAAGCGCCGCTTGGGGGCGGTTGCAATGAATGATGCCAAGGGCTGCTATGACCGAATCTCCCATCCCATTGCCAGTCTCACCCTCCAAAGCTTTGGGATTCCGGCTCATGTTTGCGAGGTTCTACTCTCCACTCTCCAGCGTGCTACCCATCACATTAAAACTGGATTTGGCCGGTCCGGTCCTATGTATGGTGATGAATCTATTCCTCTCAGTGGGATTGGGCAAGGCAACGGTCTTGGCCCAACTCTGTGGGCTCTGGTGTCTACCATCCTTTTCCGGATGATGCAGAATGCAGGCCATGGGGTTCATCTCCTCACCTCCCTATCCCTTCAGCTGGTCTCCTTGGTTGGTTTTGCTTTTGTGGATGATACTGATCTTTTTTGTGCCGGTTCCTCCTCTACTACCTCTGGTGAGGCTTTGGCTGTTGACTTTCAGGCTGCTTTAGACCGCTGGGCTGGTGGTCTCATTGCTACTGGTGGCGCTATTGAACCTGCTAAATCCTTCTGCTACTTGATAGATTTCAAGTGGACTGGCTCTGGTTGGGACTATCGTTCTGTTGATGAAATGCCCGGTGTTTTCACCATCACTGACAAATCTGGTGCCCAATCACCTCTTGACCGTTTTGAGGTTGATCACGCGGACAAGACTCTGGGTGTCTACATTTCTATGGACGGCAATGAGGAAGCTCAAGTTGATCACCTGCAGACCCAGTCCCAGTCCTTTGGATCTCAAATGAGGTCCTCCAAGTGCGAGAAGAACACCTCCCTCTACACCTTCAAGTACTCATTTATGAAGTCTTTTGAATACCCCATGCCCGTCACTCAGCTCAGCGCTTCTACCTGGAACCGAATTCTCCACCCAACTCTGGTCCCCGTACTCAACAAGGCAGGCATGTCTCGCAACTTTCCTCGCACGGTCTTCTATGGTCCATCTTTGTATCAGGGCTTTGGTTTTGTTCACCCTTTCCTTTTCCAGGAATTCAGTCACATTGCTACCCTGCTTCAGGAATCTGTACGTGGTTCCCAGACAGGCCATATTCTTAGGCTTACAGCTGAAGCCTTTCGGCTTGAACTGGGGATCCCTTTTCATCTCGGTATTACCCCCTATCAGCCATATGCCTCTTATATCACTCCTTGCTGGTATAAGCATGTGTGGCATTTCTTTTCTATGCACCCTGTGAGTATGGTGGAAGACTTTCCTACACTTCCTCTGCTTCGAGTTAATGACTGCTACCTCATGCAAGCTTTTGTCACTGCTGGCTTTCAGGGCGCCGACCTGTCTCTTCTGAATCTCATCAGGATGTCTCTCCAGGCTATCTCCCTTGCTGATATCTGCACTGCAGATGGCACACGGCTTTCTCCTATGGCCTTCCAGCTGCAGTCCTCTAACCATCTTCGCGCTCACCTTGACTGGCCTCGTTGCCCCCCTCCGTGGCATCTTCCCGCCCTTCAGCTCTGGCAACGTGCCCTTCAGAAATCCTTCTTACCCCCGTTGGCCTTGCCTTCTGATAGAGCTTTCCACCCCTCCTTTCACCTGGGGCATTGGCTGTCATCCGACTCTTCCTCTGTGTGGCCCTGGTTTTTGTGTCGTTCTACTGACCGGATCTTCTCCAAATGCCCCACTGGGTGGAAGGTCGGATCTTCGCAAGGTCGAGGACGTTATAGCTTTAACACTACCACCCTTTGTGCTAAACCTACCAGTGCAGACACTCTTGTATCCCTCCTTTCCAGTGGGAATGTGTTCCGGATTGTCGGTCAATCCTCCTTTATCTCTCATCCACCCGACGAGGACCCCTTGACCTATGATCCTTTTCAGTGTCTTCCTGCCACCCCAGAGGATGCATTTGATGCTCTCTACGGTTCTCCCCGAGTCCTTCTCCATCAGTACTCCCTTCCCCAGGATGGATGTCACGCTCTTGCCGATGCCATTCTGCGTGGCTCTGCCAGTGCTGTCTGTGATGGCTCTTATGATCCCGTTCTCCTCCGCGGTACATCTTCCTTCATCCTCTCCCCCAACACCTACACCAAGTCTCCCACGGCGTTCCTCACTGGATCTAACCTTGTCAGTGGCTCCCCTGAAGATCAGTCTTCCTACCGCAGTGAATTGGCTGGCATCATTGGTGTCCTCACCTGCTGTATGGCTCTGGTGGACATCTATGATGTACCCTCCGGCTCACTCACCATTGCCCTTGATGAGGATACGGCTCTTCAACAGGCTCAGGGCACCTGGCCCTTGTCTATCTCTCAGAAATCTTTTGACTATGTCTATGTCATTCGCAATATGCTCTCGGCTCTTCCAATCACTGTCACCTTCAAGTGGGTTCAGGGTCATCAAGAGGGTCTTTCTCTTGACTGGTGGGCGCTTCGCAATCATCAAGTTGATGGCATGGCCAAGGCATTTCTATCCATGAATTGTTCTTCTCCTTACCACTATCCCCGACTTGTGTTTGAGCCCTGGGCTCTCTCACAGAAGGGTCTCAAATGCTCTCGATTTGACAGAGATGCCTTGCACATTCTTATTTCAGGTCCCCCACTTCTTCACTATTGGCAAACTTACCACGACATCTCCATTCCACCACAAGTCTCTGATTCTATCCATTGGTGTGCCCATCACTCTGCTTTCAAGCGCCTCCCTCCTGGTATGCAGCGGTGGTTTGTCAAATTTGCTTCGGGTTGTATTGGTGTTGGCAATCAGCTACTTCATTACCAGCACCAGGATCACTCCCGATGCCCTCTGTGTGCCCAAGATGAGGAAAAGGTTTCCCATGTTCTTTCATGTGCCGACCCCGGGGCTGTCCAGCACTGCTTGTCTTCCTTTCAGGGCCCTTTGCAACAGCGCCTTACTTCTGAGCTTACAGACCCTTCACTGGCTCTCGCCATTGTGGATGTTACCACTAGGGTTCGTCAAGGTAGGCGTATCCACCCTTCCTCATACTCCCCTGATATTGCATCCGCTATAAGGGCTCAGCGTCGGATTGGCTGGCACAACTGGTTCCTTGGGAGGTGGACACCCCTCTGGCATCAGATTCAGGCTGACTATTATTCTTCAATTGGTAGCAAGCGATCTCCTCGTCGATGGGCCACTGCAGTGATTCATCAATTTTTCCTCACCTGTTGGGATCTCTGGACGTACCGAAACCAACGGCTCCATGGCACTGGAGGGTTGCTTGAGTCAGAACAACACCAATCTCTCAATGATTCCATCTCATCTGAATTGGCCATTGGCATAGCTGGTGCTCTGCCTCAATCTCACTCCCTCCTCCAGATTCCACTCCAAGTGCTCCGTGGTTACACTCTTACTGCCAAGCGTCAATGGCTTGCGACCATCAAGCTTGCCAGGAGACACTATGCAGTCCCTCTCCCTTCCCAGCAGCCGTATCGCCAGGAGGCTCCCTTGATGAGGGCTTGGCTGAATGGATCCTAACGGATGGGCCACACTTTTCACCCAGCGCTTTCCCCAGCGATTTTCGTAGTGTCTCCACCAGTTGCTCCACCCGGTGACCTTCCTAGTTCTTCCCCCAGTTACCCACCTCTGCACCCTGTGCTGCTCCCAATATTTCACCCTTCCTCCTACCTGTTTGTCGGATTCTGCTACTGATATCCTTCCACAGTTTTCACTTGTACTCTCCCTGCTTGCTTTCAGGATTCGTTTGACAAATTTGTCGTTCTACAACTTGGGGCTTAAACTCTCTTTGATTGAGGCGACGTTAAAGTCTGGATACAGACTGAGTAGTTTAGATCCACCTTTGGTGGTTAAAGTTACTTAAATACGTATATTAATTAATTGATACTTAGTACTCAAAGGAAGAACACACACTAGACGTCCGAGAACTGTTTCTCGACCCCCCGCGGGCTATCATGCGGTATTTTTACAATTCTCGACCCTATTTTTTAAATTTCCTATCTTTTTAGGTCGCGTGTCTACTAAAATACCTCGCGCGTCGCACACCTTTACTTTTGAGACAATATCTCGTCACTCCTCAAATAAAATAACTATTTTAGGGTTAAGGAAATCATATTCGTTTCGTGACAAGCACTATTTTGTGTACAACTTGTGCACGAATGACTTATTTCATTTTCTCTACATGTTTCCACCATACCGGTATAATGGGCTCCGACCCAAATTCTCCAACTCCAACTCCATGTCAACTCCAAGTCGAATCCACCCCAGGCGGGCTATTGCACTCAAGGGTTTTGTTCCTGTTTAACGGCAGGAAGATCCGCTGTATTTTCAGAAGCTACACCGTCGGAATCGCCACTCAAATCTTGTTCGCTCTCAAATAACCCGCTTGGTGGATAGATGCTGCTGGTTACATTCGGAACGACTTGATGATTGCTAGTAGGATCGACGCTTTCAATTTTAACATTTTGATTATTGCTTTTTCCTGCACGAATCTTACGAATCATTTTTTGGTGTCGAGCAATCTCTTTCTTGTGATAAACAATCATTTTCCAGTGTTCTTGTTCGAGATTGGCTGGGTGTTCCTGAACCACCTTTTGTAGTTTGTAAATTCCCTCCATGGTTGGTTCGACTGTCGATTGGATGATTAGTATTAGTAGTATCAGTAGAGTAGATTATCTATTCGAAGATTAGGTAGTAGTAACACCTAACACGTTGGTATTTGTTTTCCTCGTCGGAAAGATAATGAAATAATCAATTATAATGATGAAGTACTAGTGAAAATAATGTATTGCTAGTATCTACTAGTAATAACTCATGCAAAATAGCGTACTAGTTGGTTTTACCGGTACATGAAAGTCGGAATCAACTCGATCGTAATCAACAAAACAATTGTCCACGATTTCCATTTGGATAATCAACAACGCAATTGTCCACGATTTCCATTTCTATTAAGTACTAGTGAAAATAATGTACTAGTATCTACTAGTAATAACTCATGCAAAATAGCGTACTAGTTGGTTTTACGGTTACATGAAAGTCGGAATCAACACGATGGTAATCAACAACACAATTGTCAACGAATTCCATTTCGATAATCAACAACGCAATTGTCCACAATTTCCATTTTGATTCACATTTCCGTGCACCTTATGGAATAACTGACGCGCCTGCCAACGAATTTTTGGAAGAACTGATTGACACGTCCGGCGCTGTGCATTAACCCTCTTAATGAGTTGATTGTACGTACTGTTCACTACTAAACATATTGTACGAGGAATGTTGCAATCATCACTAAGTAGTAATTACTTTACGGACCATTTTTGCAATCGAAGTATGGTAGTAAGGAAATCTACCGTACAAGAAAACACATCACACACAAAATAACACATGTAATTTTTTCCTTTCAATGATTCATCTTTTCGACCTCCGTCCTTTCGACCCATTCTACTGATATTTTCCTTCAAACAACTCCGCAACATCATGCCTCCTGTTATGAAAACCCCTCTTCTATTCTACTGCCGTTGTTGCGCGCTGAATGGCAAAAACTCCAAGTTTTTAGGATATAAATCCACGGCAAACAAGCAGGGTACTTTGAAATACGTCTCTGTTGGCCTAAGAAGACATCTTTATTGTCTTGATGAGTGCCGTCATTTTTACCATAGTCAGGGTCTAATTAAACGAAAGATCTATAACCTCTCCACCTCTATCAAAGTGCAGCCTACCCTGCCGTCTGTTCAACATTCTCTGTCTGATTTTGGGATGACTATGACACAAAACGGTCCATCTGTTCCCCCTTCCCATCTCTCCCAGCAACACACTGTCACAAGTCAGTCAGCGACGGGTCTTCATTCTGTTCTAAACCAACAGATTGTACATGATGTCTTTTTACCGCCAATGGATCGGAACGCCATTGAATCTTACATGGCTGTTTCTGCTGTTCAAGATGAAGATGCATTCCCGCTGAATAATGATATCGACAATTCCGATGACGAGGATGACAATGACGATGATGTAAATGAAAATAACGACAACAATTCTACCAACAACATTGATTGTGGAGACAACAAAGAAGATCACACTAATCGTTCTGATGTTAACGTCGCTACTGCTCAGCCAGCCCCTCCACCACCATCTTTTCATGAAAGCATTAATTTGAACAAAAGAGAGGATGCATTTCAAAGCCACACAAAACTACCGCCGCCCCATCATCTTCTTGCAGAATTGGAACTCATGAATTTAATGGGCAGACATAAATTGCCACTGAACACATTCAAATCCATTTTCCAGTGGGCAAAGAAAAGTCAAATGAGACCGGGTTTTGATTTTTGCGATGCCAAAATTAGATCTCGGCAAAGCAATTTTTGACAATCTCCAATCCAATCTTGGTCTCTCCGATATGAAATTTCATCCTCATATACTGAATTGGTTACCTGATAATAAGCCCACTCAGGTGTATGTCCGTTCTTTTAAGGATGCCATTTATTCTCTTCTTTCTGACCAGCAGCTAATGATAGAAGAACACCTCTCCTTTCCCAACTATTCCACCCCTCTATCTCCCGACAATAATCCTGAGTTGAATCCTCATTCTGTAATCTCAGAATTGCATCACGGCTCGTGGTGGAAATCTTCTTGGAAAGAAATTTGCAATCCCAATTCGCAAGAAATTCTTGTTCCTATTATATTTTACATGGACGGCATATCTTTGGATGCGCACAGACGACCTACATTAACACCATTGAACATGACACTCGGTATTTTTAATGTGGAGACCCGTTCTCGACCTGAAGCATGGACAACTATTTACTTCCATCCCGACCCTGAATGGGAGTCAACCAGACACTCTCGTCCTGCCAATTCGAAGGAAAAAATTCAGAATCTTCACAATGGTTTGGAAGTAGCGTTTCGTTCCTTCAAAGCCGCGTGCAACAAAGACAGTGGTATCGAATGGAATTATCTTCCGTACGCAAATCAACAGTGGAAGGTAAAAATGAAATTTGCCATTGCCTATGTTATTGGCGACACAGAACTTCACAATAAATTGTGTGGAAAATACGGCTCCTTCAATAAGGGTGTCATGCGGATGTGCCATCACTGCAACTGTTATTCTCCGAACATAAACATTCCTTCTGTTCAACCTGCAACAAAGAAGTGGTCACCTGTTGATTTTCATTGTTTTCCTGGCACAGATCTAAACGATATCAATAAGAACTTCAAAAACAACTCTCATCACAATATCAGGAATGTATTTCATGATTTATGCTTTGGTACGAATCAGAACAATATTCATTTTGCAACTCCCGGTGAATGTTTGCACATGCACCAGCTTGGTACTGCCAAACGGGCCATCGAGTCAATTGAATTGTTGCTCCGCGGAAGTGTTCCATGTGTTTATGCCCCCAATTTGAAGCACGGTGTGGCTGTTGCTAACAGTATTGGCCATTTAGCACAACGGTACGGTGGTTTGTTATCACGCCAGTCTGATAGAGATTTTCCTCGCACCAAATTTGGGACTCAGCTATTATCAACCACGAAGAAAGAAGGGCATGATTTCTCTGGAATGCTTATTTCTCTTCTGATCGCTATGGTTTCCAAACCTGGATCTGACATTATTGGTGACCATTGTTTTGTAAAGAAACAGATAGAGGTAATTCAGCTAATTCTATCAATGGAAGAATTTCTTAAACACGGTCGAATGAAATATGGTTCCTTAAAGAATCTCCCAAAAACAATTGTTCACTTTATTAATTGTATAAACTCAACATGTCACAGGAAAGGGATGGGAACAAAACTAATCAAGAATCACCTGTACTTTCACCTACCAGATTATATCTCTTTATGGGGGAGCCCCGCAGGCTGGGATAGTGCTCCGAATGAATCTCACCATAAAACTGAGATTAAAGCTCCTTCCAAGAACACGCAAGGTAATGCTGCATCACTAATCGGTCAAACGGCGAAGCGAAAGTCCAAGAAAATGATGCTAAGCCAGGCAACATATCACTTCAACTTGCATCCGCCTGATCCTCCTCCAATTGAACGACCTGATGGTGGCGGTTCTCATTTTCATATAATGAGAACCGAAAATGGGGAATCAACAATGAAGTGGCTTCGTTCTACGAACAAAAGCAAACCATTTTTTCCTTCTGACATACTCGACTTTGTTTGTGATTCTGTGCTACCTTTATTGGAGAATCCTTCGCACATTTGTGGAGTTACAGAGCACAATCGTTTCGATGTTGCTTGTGGTTCTAATTTTATATTTCGCTCGCATCCTTCATATAGATCGGACAGTTCTCTGCTCAACTCCGTATGGATGGATTGGTGTTTGATGAAATTGGACTTTGATTTAAATAACAATCCCAAGCTCATACCGTGCCATCTGGTATGCTTCTTAACTGTACAGAATTTGAAGCAGCCATTCAGTAGTATTGGTGGCTATCCAATTGATACAAACGGAATGTATGCTGTGGCTCGTCGGTTTCAAGATGAGCCAAAGAAAACAGCTTCTGAGTTTGTCCAACGTGGTCGCCTGATGAATTCACTGTACCTATTTCATGTCGACACTATCCATTCCGAGCTGGCAGTTGTTCCAGAGCAAGGCCTTGATGGCTCCATAACCAATTGCGATTGGCTAGTGATATCAAATCGGATCTCATGGCTAAATTTTTTTGAAAGCAAAAATGCTGCTACACCACCGTCTTACGAATCTTTGTACAACGCATGCACACTACAGGACGACATCCAGTTGGAACCGTTTGAGATGGCATTGAATGATAACGAATCCAGTGATTCTCTATTCAGTTCAGAGAGCGAAACCTCGGACAGCAGTTCCGATTGAGTAGCAAGGGTGAATGTACCGGCTAACTTTAAACTATTGTTTAATATTACTATAGAGGGCTAGCTCTAAGCACAGTTTTGCGAGATACATAGGCGCTCATAATATAACACCCTTCGAATTTGGGATTCGAACAGCTATGTAATACTAATGGATTGAACAATAGAGTATCTCCCGACCTCAATGGAACTTTCACTCCATATGTGGGGGAGACAAAATAATAAATCACCTCGTCAGCAGACACTTCCGCCGGAGCAATGGCTGTCAAACGAGTGTAGTACATGTCATCGTCCACATGGCATCTAGAATGGTAGTTGCGACCGATCGGAAATGCTAAGGCCTGCTGCCCAATTGCATTTAGCTTCGTACAAGACAGAATCTGAGACAACACATCCATTTACTTTGCAACAAATGGTTCCACGTCAATTAAACTATGATGCATATGCTTCACAATTTCAACTGTTTTCTCTTCTAGCTCTAGTTTCATGCTTGGATCGACATGACTTTTGAAAACATACTCACCATTATTTGAATCCAATCTTTCTGGTCGAATTCCAATGATAGCATAATCATCATTGATACTTCCCCGCTTCACTCCTCTTCCAACGGTGGGTTTTGCTCCAACAATAGCCGGAGCGAATTCTCTCAACAAGTTGATATTATTCTTGGAAGCCAGGTGTCGTTCTGCTAAACCTCTTGAAACTTTGGCGAAAATTCGCAACGATGGTTTATAATCGTCAACTGCAAGAATATGCTCGTCTTTCGTACTATCCAACGTCTCGGAATTGTCGATAGACAATGCCAGTTCCGGTTCATACTTCTTCTTTCCCCCTATTTTGCCACCACACCAATTGTTTTCCATGTATTTACCTGCCACCACAGTTGATTGGTATTTGTTTTTCAGCGCTATTGTCTTGACAGGTTTGTCAATGGGCTTATTTACCCTCTTCCTCTCCGGTTTTATCTGCGACAATTGTTTATAAGTCTCATGGCTCTTCAACACTGGTGCTGCAATGGTCAGAAAATTTGAAGACTTTCTCTATTTATGTCTTCTCTCATGTTTCCTGTTTGCTTTTTGCCTACTTCCTCGTGCTGACGATTGCTTTCCATTCGTTGTGGTTGGTTTCATTGTTGCCAAAACGAATTGCCGTTGGAGGATGACGAGGACGAATCGATTTGCCGATGGAGTGGAAGTTCAAGAAGGAGCGTTTCGATGCCAACGATTCGTTGCTGCTTGCCGGTGGAGGAGGAGGAGGAGCGAGGTTGGTGGATCGCCGGTGGTGGAGGAGGAGCGATTCGATGCCAACGATTCGTTGCCACTTGCCGGTGGAGGAGGAGCGTTTCGCTGATTCGTTGACGCTTGCCGGTGGAGGAGGAGCGTTTCGCTAACTCGTTGCCGCTTGCCGGTGGAGGAGGAGCGTTTCCGTGATTCGCTGCCGAGCGCCGGTGGAGGAGGAGCGTTTCCGTGATTCGCTGACGAGCGCCGGTGGAGGAGGAGCGTTCCCGTGATTCGCTGCCGAGCGCCAGTGGAGGAGGAGCGATTCGATGCCAACGATTCGTTGCCGCTTGCCGGTGGAGGAGGAGCGTTTCGCTGATTCGTTGCCGCTTGTCGGTGGAGGAGGAGCGTTTCGCTAATTCGTTGCCGCTTGCCGGTGGAGGAGGAGCGTTTCCGTGATTCGCTGCCAAGCGCCGGTGGAGGAGGAGCGTTTCCGTGATTCGCTGCCAAGCGCCGGTGGAGGAGGAGCGTTTCCATGATTCGCTGACGAGCGCCGGTGGAGGAGGAGCGTTTCCGTTATTGGATGACGAGCGCCAGTGGAGGAGGAGCGTTTCGCTGATTCGTTGCCGCTTGCCGGTTGAGGAGGAGGAGGAGCGTTTCCGTGATTCGCTGACGAGCGCCGGTGGAGGACGAGGAGCGTTTCCGTGATTCGCTGCCGAGCGCCGGTGGAGGAGGAGCGTTTCGCTAATTCGTTGCCGCTTGCCGGTGGAGGAGGAGCGTTTCCGTGATTCGCTGCCGAGCGCCAGTGGAGGAGGAGCTTTTCTGTGATTCGTTGCCGCTTGCCGGTGGAGGACGAGGAGCGTTTCGCTGATTCGTTGCCGCTTGCCAATGGAGGAGGAGTAGGAGCGTTTCCGTGATTCGCTGCCGCTTGCCGGTGGAGGACGAGGAGCGTTTCGCTGATTCGTTGCCGCTTGCCAATGGAGGAGGAGTAGGAGCGTTTCCGTGATTCGCTGCCGCTTGCCGGTGGAGGACGAGGAG
The DNA here is from genome assembly GCA_037355745.1 of Pseudo-nitzschia multiseries. Classification (NCBI taxonomy): domain Eukaryota; phylum Bacillariophyta; class Bacillariophyceae; order Bacillariales; family Bacillariaceae; genus Pseudo-nitzschia; species Pseudo-nitzschia multiseries. The sequence goes on from CM074785.1 coordinate 27,461,220, forward strand.
CGTTTCGCTGATTCGTTGCCGCTTGCCGGTGGAGGAGGAGCGTTTCGCTGATTCGTTGCCGCTTGCCAGTGGAGGAGGAGCGTTTCTGTGATTCGCTGCCGAGCGCCAGTGGAGTAGGAGCGTTTCCCTGATTCGTTGCCGCTTGCCGGTGGAGGACGAGGAGCGTTTCGCTGATTCGTTGCCGCTTGCCGGTGGAGGAGGAGGAGGAGCGTTTCCCTGATTCGTTGCCGCTTTCCGGTGGAGGAGGAGCGTTTCGCTGATTCGTTGCCGCTTGCCGGTGGAGGAGGAGGACCGATTCAATGCCGAAGATTTGGTGTTTGATTGATTGGTGTTGGATCGATTGGTGATGGATCGATTGGTGTTGCAGATCGATTCGTGCTGTGGATCGAGTGGTGTTGCAGATCGACGAATCGTTTTGGCCAGATCGATTTGTGTTGCGGATCGATTGGTGTTTCGATGATTCGTTGCAGAGCGCCGCTCCTGCCGCTTGCTGCTGTTGCTCTCGCTGCTGCCGCTTGCTGCGATTGCTCTCGCTGCTGCTTTCGGCTGTTGCTCTCGCCGCCGCTTGCTGCTGTTGCTCTCGCTGCCGCTTTCCGCTGTTGCTCTCGCTGCTGCCGCTTGCTGCTATTGCTCTCGCTGCTGCTTTCGGCTGTTGCTCTCGCTGCCGCTTGCTGCTATTGCTCTCGCTGCTGCTTTCCGCTGTCGCTCTAGCCGCCGCTTGCTGCTGTTGCTCTCGCTGCCGCTTGCTGCTGTTGCTCTTGCTGCCGCTTGCTGTCAAATCGACGAGTCGTTGCCGTTCTTGTTGCCGACGATCCTATTCGAATACATGATAATTGAACAAAATGGGTGAGTATCTATTGATGTACTACATAGAATAAATAATAACAACAGAATAATATGATAATGTACATGCCGGCCGATTCGTAATTATCACCAACCAGGAAAATTCCCCGCACCTACAGGGAAGAAGACTAAAGATTTGCCAACGGATCCTCCGACGATCGTTGTTGATTCAGATCCGTTGATTCCGATTTGATGTTCCAATCCGGTCCTATGAAAATGAGAACAAACACAGAAGGGAGGAAATACATTGAGTATCAGCAACGCCGGAGGCAGTATAATCATTGTCTATCTCTCTCATTCTTACCTTTGCTTGTTCCGACGTCCCGACGTCCCGACGTTCCGACAACCGTCCCAATGAAATTGTAGTTGCTGCTAAAGAAAGTGTGCCATAACAAACAGCAATCAGTCTTATGACCGATTGATTTAGTGAGTGATCATTGTTACAGTTCATTCGGCCTATTCGATGTCGATAGGTTAATTAATCGTCGTCATATTACTTGTCGTATCGTCGTGTCGATTTACGGCATATTACACGTAAAGCACACATAAATAATACACAAAACACACGCAAACCATCTTCGATCGGTCTTTCTTTGTACCGTATTACCGTGTAATTCACCGTGATATTCTCATTGGAATTAGTACTAGGTTGTACATAGATTTTAGGGCATGATAGTGTTTTAGAGTTGTTAATTCTTCGAAGAGTGAGCTGACGGGAAGAATTTCCCTAAGAGACAATCCACATGGATTAATCACCGACGATTATTCACTCAGGTTAAATAACCTTACGAATAAGGTTATTTGCCTTTGTGACTCTTCGTACGTGCGATACGCGTTACACGGTGAATTCTTTTCAGTCCCCTTCAGTCGTAAATCCTCCAACCGTTAAGCGGCTGGATTCTATGACTTAACCTATTCATCGTGAGTCGTTGTCGTGTTGAATACCAAACTGTATCCAGTCTACCATCAGAGGCCCTATCAAAAGAAAAATGGGGAAGGCATTTTGCCATTCATTCTGGCTCGCATCATGGCATTTTGCCCTGATCCTTGCCAGTTTGATATATTGTATTCATGGATCAAATTATCCATTTTCGAAATGGTCATTGCAGATCGGTTTATTCCATGATCGAACAAATCAACTTGTTACTTCAATCGAACGATCGACCGAACATTCCATCGAACGATTGATTTTTTATTTTTTCTTACCACATGCAACGAGAACAATGTTCTCTGAAAACAGCACCACTCATTAGCTTTGTAAACAAATCAGCAATATTTGTCGAACCTGGTTCCTTTGGAACTCGGATAATCCCTGCTGCAATAGATTCTCGGGCTTTGTGGTATGCAATTGAAAAGAATTCACCGTGTAAAGGCGTATCCATACGTCTTTTGCGGGCATATCGTACGAAAAGTCATAAAGAAGGAAATAACCTTATTCGTAAGGTTATTAACCTGATGAGTGAATAATCGTCGGTGCTTTTATGTGGATTCCCTCTTAGCGGGAATTTTTCCCAACAGCTCACTCTTCGAAGAATTAACAACTCTAAAACACTATCATGCCCTAAAATCTATGTACAACCTAGTACTAATTCTACGTAATAAGGTACAAATACGGTGATATTCCAATGGGAATATCACGGTGAATTACACGGTAATACGATACCAAGAAAGACCGATCGAAGATGGTTTTTCGTGTGCTTTGTGTCTTATTTTACGTGTGTTTTGTATGCTAAGAATTACACGGTAATATGCCGTAAAACCGACGATAATCGACACGACGATATGATGGGTAATTAACCTGTCGACAACGACAAGGTCGAATGAACAGTAACAACAATATTCTACTCACTAAATCAATCGATCGTAAGATCGATTGCGTTTTGTTTTATTACTGTTACGACGCACTTTTTATAGTTTATCAGACCCAAAGAAAAGGAAGAAGTTACCGATGAAGCTAGGGCTGGAACAGTCGGACAAAGTACGACAGATACTTATCCAACTTGGAGTGATTACAATGAAAGATGTGGCATCCTATCAGGTCACCAGTACAATGAGGACAACAATGTTGTCTGGAGGTTGCTATGTGACGCAACAAGAAAGGGTCCCGGCTGGGAATATGTTGCGCATTTTCAAAACACTGCACTGAATTCTGGTAATGCCAGAAATGCTTTCATTTCTCTCATGCAACATGCTTACACTGATACCAATATCACTATGGTTCTGAATAAGACATATCAGGATATGAAAGATTCACATTACACTGGAGATTCCAAGGGTTATGACTGGAACAAGCACAAGCGCAACTGGACTGCTTTTCATGGAACAATTCTGAGATTTGAAAAGAATCATAATGAAAGGAGATTTGTTTGGGATTTTATCAATTCAATCAGTGATGAGCGACTTGATGCTGCAAAAGCAGATGCAATTGATGAGAGCAAAGACTATCGTGACAACTTAATTAATGTTTGATTCTATTCACCAATCGTCTTGGATTGAAAAAGCTTGCAACCGGGAAGAGTAAAAGAGGTTCCAGAAGTTTGTATTCTATGGGCACAACCAGCAACAAAAGGCAAAAGACAACTGGAACCTTTACAGGAAAAGTTGAGTGCAAGCCTTACCCAACAAGTGTTTATAAAACAATGTCAAAAGAACAGCGCCAGGAGCTTTACCAGATGAGACAGGCTAAAAAGAAAAGAAATCTCAAGGCTGCTGAGACTAAAAAGAAAGAAACTGAAAATGAAGGCGCGGGTGACAGTTTTGGATCAAAATCTAAGAAATGACATAATAACCGGACACTATCACTAGAACACAAATTGTTAAAAATGGTGAGCCGGTCATTATACCAGATGAATGTTCCTGTAGGTTTCGATGATGGGGAAAATGAAGAAGGATATTGTGAGTTAGACTCACATGCAGATACTACCGCAGCAGGAAGCAATATGGTATTGCTGAATCCTGATCAAATCACAACACACGTTGATGTTGCACCTTTTTCTGAAGAATACAAGCCCATCAAGAAAATCCCCATTGGAAGCTGTGCGACTGCATGGACGAATCCAACATCAGGCCAAGTATATATCATAGTGTTCCATCAAGCACTGTACTTTGGTGACAAATTGAAAAACAGCTTGATATGCCCAAATCAAGTGAGGGACTGCAATTTCAACTCTGTTGAAGAGACACCTCGCCAATTTGATTCAAGATCCAAGCATGGAATTACAATTCAAACTCCACTGGAGGATGATGATCCGAAGAAAGTTTTTATAAAACTGAGTATGAGAAACGTAATCTCATATTTCCCCACAAGAAAGCCCACAAGAATGGAACTTGATGAATGTCAACATTTGATAGCAACAAATGATACCCCCTGGGATCCGCATTCACTGAAGTTCAGGATGGCAGAGCTAGCCATTGACAATGGAGATCCAATTTCAGGGGACCAATTCAGCCTTTAAGCTATGTCGACCGAAGAGGACCAAGCAATGGACGAAAGTTCTGTTGTAACAGAACCTGCTAGTAATGTTACAGATAACCTCTCCAAGACCAGCTTAGGACAAGAACGGCATCCAAGTGTCATGCAGCAATGCAAACTGATGAGGGTCCATCAGGTATCCACAAGGAGAATGTTAACTGAATGCCAGATTGCAACAGATGGGAATATTGCTCATCGGATTTCGTCAGTAAGGAATATTTCAAGCGCGCAAAGGGTAGACCAATTTTTGTTTGATAATACAGAATTTGACTTTATGGAAGCTCCTGAAGAAGAATCAAAACAAGCCCCTAGCTTGCAAGAAATTGACAATACACTTGAAAGAAGGTCTCTTGACAGAAGAAATCAATGGGGGCCATCAGTGATAACGATTGAAGGTCCAAACAAAGTTGACTGTGAACGCCTAGCCAAAACTTGGAATATTAGTTTCAAGAAAGCTGAGCAGACATTGAAAGTCACGACGCAGAAGGCACTCAGGAATTTGCAATCACCATTGATGAAGCGGCTGCCTACTCAGCGCTTCAGGAACAAGAGAGTCGCAAAAGGAACCTGGTACACTGATACCTGGCATGCAAGAACCATGAGTATTATGAGGCAAGAAAAATGCGCACAGATCTTTACAAATGGAAATGGGTTTGAAGTATTTATACCAATACAGGACAAATCACAAGCCCACCAAGGACTGAAGACATTCATTCATGAAATTGGAATTCCAGAGCATTTGATTTCTGATGGTGCGCCAGAACAAGGATCCCCCAGAACCTACAAAACACACTGGAATTCAATTGTAAAGCGCAACCATATCCATCAGACATTCATCCAGCCACATTGCTCATTCCAAAATCGGGCAGAACAAGCAATTGGCCATCTTGGTAGTGCAATCACAACCAAGTCTGCAAAGAAGAAGTCACCGAGAAGATTATGGTCATTTTGTGGTGAACTATGTGCTAATATCAGGCAGCGAACAGCCTCGAACAACCCTTCTTCAATGGGGAGAACCCCATTTGAATTGGTCCATGGCTATAGACCGGATATTACATTATACACTTCATCAGAATGGTATGATTTTGTGTTTTATTATGAAAAAGGTGATTCTTCCACCCGAGGTGTTGAAAGGCTGGCGCGATGGTTGGGCCCCTGTGGAAATAGGGTAGGTGGGGGGGATTGTTTTTGGCTCCTGCCTGAGTCGGCAATACCAATATCTACAAATTCAATAAGACCCGTCAAGGAATTTGAATGGCGGGACAGAGATATCCTCAGAAGAATGGAAGCAATTGACAAATCAATTGAATCCAAGATTGGAGATGAAGTAAAGGATAGCGCATCATTCTTCCAGGAAAACTACCCAGAGCCCCAAATAGAGCTATTTGAGAATCAACCAGTAGAAACACCGGATATGAAACTTGAAATGGCTGAGCCAGAAGCATCGGTAGAAGATGTTGATGAACCAGATGAATATCTGGGAAATGAAGTAATCATTGAAAGAGGTGATGAAAGACTCAGGTGCGTTGTCAAGGACAGGGTTCGCGACTTGCAAAACAGACCGATAGGAATCAGAAATGAGAATCCCATACTAGACACGAGGCTGTATAAATTGCAACTACCTGATGGTACAATGGAGGAATACACGGCAAATATTGTGGCAGAAAGTCTGTATAGTTTTGTTGATGATGACGGACGGATGTTCACTTTACTGGATGAGCTCATTGACCATGAAAAAGACAACACTGCTTTAAGTGATGAGGAAGCGACAACTATAGCAAAAAATGGCAGGAAAACCCATAAACCTACAACTAGGGGTTGGAGGATTTTAGCCAGTTGGAAAGATGGCACTGAATCTTGGTGTAAGCTAAGTGATGTGAAAGAGTCATTTCCAGTGCAATTGGCTGAATATGCTATCAACAATAATCTTGAAAAAACACCAGCTTTCCGGTGGTGGGTGCACAAAATTTTGAGGAGGAAGGATCGAATCCTTAAAGCGGCCAAAACAGCAAAGTATTGGTTGAAGACTCACAAATATGGAGTTGAATTGCCACATTCAATCAAACAAGCGCTGGCTATTGATAAGAAAACAGGGACCGACCACTGGGAAAGAGCAATTCATAAGGAAATGACAAATAATATGGCAGCGTTTGAATTTTCTGATGATGATGTTATTCCAGTTGGCCATAAGCAGATAACAACCCACATGATTTTTGACATCAAGCTTGGATCCCTAACAAGGAAGGCCAGGTTGGTAGGGGACGGTCACAAAGTCCCTGCAGTGGCCAAAGAAAATACTTATTCATCGGTTCCCAGTCGAGACTCAGTAAGAATATTCTTCCTGCTGGCAGCGCTGAATGATTTGAAGGTTCTATCAGCTGATATTCAAAATGCATATTTGACAGCCCCAATTAAAGAGAAATACTTTCTAAAAGCGAGAGCAGAAGATGGTTTTCCACCTCACCTTGCAGGAAGGCCTTGCAAGATTGTCCGCGCATTGTATGGACTGCCGGTTGCTGGTGCATCTTTCAGGTCATACCTCACCCAGCATTTGAGAGATCTTGGATATTCACCTTGCAAGGCAGATCCGGATGTGCACTTAAGAATTGAAACCAGGAAAGATGGATCCAGATACTGGGCAATGCTCATTGCATACGTAGACGACATCTTATGTTCTGGTGAAGATCCAAAGTTCCAGCTTGAAAACATTGAACGAAAGTTCAAATTGAAGGATGATACGATTGAAGAGCCAACTCTGTATTTGGGAGCTGATATTGGGAAATTCTACTTTGAAGGTGATTCAAAGCCAAGATGGTCATTATCAAGCACTAAGTATACAGCGAAAGCTGTTGCAGCAGTCGAACAAGAGTTAGGAACTGAAAAATATGGCTACAAGTATCTACCAAAATCAGCATCCAGTCCACTGTCACATGATTACCGACCGGAAATTGATATATCAGAAGAATTGAACCCTGAATTGCAAAATTACTATCAAGGTTTAATTGGAGTTCTCAGGTGGATTTGTGAATTAGGAAGGCTTGACATTGTAATGCCAGTCTCACTGATGTCAAGGTATTTGGCTCAAGCGAGAAAGGGACATCTGAACCAGTTATTTCATATATTTGCGTACTTAAAAAAGTACAACAGGTCGAAATTGGTTTTCGATGATACAGTACCAAGCATTGATGAGAGTAAATTTCAAAAATGTGACTGGTCTGAATTTTATCCTGGTGCTGCTGAAGTCATACCAGCAGATATGCCTGAAGCCTTGGGAAAGCATGTAACAATGAGCTGTTTTGTTGACGCCGACCATGCCGGATGCAAGGCGACGAGAAGGTCTCAACTGGTGTTATTATCTTCATTAATAATGCACCGATCATTTGGTTTTCCAAAAGACAAACAACAGTTGAAACATCAACTTTTGGATCTGAGATCATTGCTTTGAAAATTGCAATCGAATTGGTTGAAGGTCTAAGGTACAAGTTGAGAATGATGGGTGTTCCTGTTGATGGGAGCACCAATGTGTATTGTGAAAATGATTCGGTTGTCACAAATGTTACACGACCTGAAAGCCCATGTAAGAAGAAGCACAACAGCATTGCATACCACAAAGCGCGTGAATCTATTGCAGCAGGAATTATCAGAGTTGCAAAGGAACCAGGTTCAACAAATATTGCTGATTTGTTTACAAAGCTAATGAGTGGCGCTGTTTTCCGGGAACATTGTTCTCGGTGCATGTGGTAAAGAATCAATCATTCAATGGAATGTTCGATCGATCGTTCGATCGAAGTAACAAGTTGATTTATGTTCGATCATTGAAACGAATCGATCTGCAATGAGCATTTCGAAAAATGGATAATTTGATCCATGAATACAATATATCAAACCGGCAAGGATCAGGGCAAAATGCCATGATACAAGCCAGAATGAAAGGCAAAATGCCGCCCCATTTCTTTTGATAGGGCCTCTGATGGTAGACTGGATACAGTTTGGTATTCAAGGCGACAACGACTCACGATGAATAGATTAAGTCATAGAATCCAGCCGCTTAACGGTTGGAGGATTTACGACTGAAGGGAACTGAAAAGAATTCACCGTGTAAAGGCGTATCCATACGTCTTTTGCGGGCATATCGTACGAAAAGTCATAAAGAAGGAAATAACCTTATTCGTAAGGTTATTAACCTGATGAGTGAATAATCGTCGGTGCTTTTATGTGGATTCCCTCTTAGCGGGAATTTTTCCCAACAGCTCACTCTTCGAAGAATTAACAACTCTAAAACACTATCATGCCCTAAAATCTATGTACAACCTAGTACTAATTCTACGTAATAAGGTACAAATACGGTGATATTCCAATGGGAATATCACGGTGAATTACACGGTAATACGATACCAAGAAAGACCGATCGAAGATGGTTTTTCGTGTGCTTTGTGTCTTATTTTACGTGTGTTTTGTATGCTAAGAATTACACGGTAATATGCCGTAAAACCGACGATAATCGACACGACGATATGATGGGTAATTAACCTGTCGACAACAACAAGGTCGAATGAACAGTAACAACAATATTCTACTCACTAAATCAATCGATCGTAAGATCGATTGCGTTTTGTTTTATTACTGTTACGACGCACTTTTTATACAATGCTGTTGTGCTTTTTCTTACATGGGCTTTCAGGCCTGTGTAACATTCGTGACAACAGAATCATTATCACAATACACATTTGTGCTTCCATCAATTGGAACACCCATCATTCTCAACTTGTACCTTAGACCTTCAACCAATTCTATTGCAATTTTCAAAGCAATGATTTCAGATCCAAAAGTTGATGTTTCAACTGTTGTTTGCCTTTTGGAAAACCAAATGATCGGTGCATTATTAATGAAGATAATAACACCAGTATGAGATCTCCGTGTTGCCTTGCATCCTGCATGGTCAGCATCAACAAAACAACTCATTGTTACATGTTTCCCCAAAGCTTCAGGCATATCTGCTGGTATGACTTCAGCGGCACCAGGGTAAAATTCAGACCAGTCACATTTTTGAAATTTACTCTCGTCAACATTTGGTACAGTATCATCAAAAACCAATTTCGACCTGTTGTACTTTTTCAAATATGCAAATATATGAAACAACTGATTCAAATGCCCGATCCTTGCCTGTGCCAAATACCTTGACATCAGCGAGACTGGCATTACAATGTCCAGCCTTCCTAATTCACAAATCCACCTGAGAACTCCAATTAATCCTTGGTAGTAATTTTGCAATTCAGGGTTCAGTTCTTCTGATATATCAATTACCGGTCTGTAATCATGTGACAGTGGACTGGACGCTGATTTTGGTAGATACTTGTAACCATATTTTTCAGTTCCTAACTCTTGTTCGACTGCTGCAACAGCTTTCGCTGTATACTTAGTGCTTGATAATGACCATCTTGGCTTTGAATCACCTTCAAAGTAGAATTTTCCAATATCTGCTCCCAGATACAGGGTTGGTTCTTCAATGGTATCATCCTTCAATTTGAACTTGCGCTCAATATTCTCAAGCTGGAACTTTGGATCTTCACCAGAACATAAGATGTCGTCTACATAGGCAATGAGAATTGCCCAGTACCTGGATCCATCTTGTTGTCACTCTAAAAATCGACCAAAAGGTATATGATGTTAAAATTTAAAGAGATGTGAGCTCAGAGAGAGGCTCTTAATTTTTACTACAAATATTCACTGTATCGGGGCTCTCTGCTGTATTTTACATGGTAGAGATCTTCCCCGGTTATTTGTTACCATTCTCGTACCGATACTGTCATTGCTGTTGCTGTTGCTGTATTAGTGTCGTGTCGGTCTTACTGTATCGGTCATTTGGCGGTATCGGTCATTCATGTTGTTAAGTAATCTGTTTGATGGGGCGTATGCTTGTTCGTGGTATATATGCTAGATATGAGGCCCATCTGGAATCGGCATTGATTTTCTTGATTGCAATAAGTAATTTCCTCACGGGATATCAAGTATATTCTTTTGAATGTACTTATGGATTCCAAGTGTTCACTTATTGGTCAGGTCTTTGGATATGTCTTGTTTCTAACCGATTACTGTCTTTTGTTTGTAGTCCTAAGTGATATTGTTTTTACCACTTAGGGATTTCCAAGTAGTGGAGGTGCGTTTGATTCTAACGCTTGATCGTTCTCGTATTCCGCACCTCAGTCGTCGTTTCGTTCGTGTTGTTGGCTTTTTGGATCGAATTTGATGCCGACAACGTCCGTATTTTTCGCCGACAACACACCCCTTGATCCAATACTTTACTTACATGGTATTGGATTACTGTCGGAGTATATCATCTTGAGGTCTATCAATTGATAGATCGAATCGTATTGAGAGACAAATCGAACGTTCGGATCAAGTGAAATTAAAGAATCGAATGGAATGATTTAACCTGGGTAGTGTTCCATGATGTATCTTGCATGAGGAATGGATCAGTTTGACGCTTTATCGATTGATAGATCGAACGTTCAGATCGAACCATAACGCGCAAGTAATTTAACTTGGGTAGTGTCCCATGATAAATCTTGCGTGTCGGGCGTGCAAGATCCATCCCAATGGTTTGGTTAGATCATCAGCAGGGTTGATGACTCCAGGAATATGGATCATGTTGATCTCACCATTTTCTTTCCATGCTTGAATGGCAAAGAACCGGATTTCAATATGCCTGGTTCTTTCAGTTGGCTTCTGGGCATTTATGATTTCAATTGCCGATGCATTGTCTTCATAGATAGGGGTTGGACCAGCTTGAGCAAATCCTAATTCTTTGAGTACGGATCTGAGGTATCTGGCTGTTTTGGCCGCTGTGACTGCAGCGATGAATTCTGCTTCTGTAGAACTCTGTGCGGTAAGGGACTGAGCTTTGGATCTGTAAACAATTGCTCCACCAGCATAAGTGAAGACGTAGCCTGTGGTGGACCTTCGGTGTTTTGGATCATTTCCATATGCTGCGTCCACAAAACACATCAGTCTGGCTTGCTTGATGTCTTCCGGGAATTTAGGGAGTGATGCATCTTGGACTACGTCGGTGTAGGGTTCTCCTGGTGGTAGAGATGGCTCAGCATTTGGCCTGTAGAATCTGATACCCCAAGATCTGGTGGTTCTGAGATAGCGGGCTATATTCTTCAGGCTGGAATAGTGGAAAGCAGTGGGATTGGAACTGTACTTTGACATCAGAGTCACTGCATAGCCTATGTCTGGCCGGCAACTAACATATGCGAACATCATTTCACCTAAAAGCGTCCTGTAGGAGAAACCAGATGTGGATTGTAATTCAGCATGTTCCTTGGTGCCTTCTAATGGGCCATCAGTATGTGATTGCAGTTGGCTCAGTACTTCAGTTGATAACGGCGCTGTTGGCTTGGAGTGGGGTTTCATCTTAGAATCAGTCTCCCAACCATGGGATGTCATGATCCGGTCAATGTAATTGGCGCAGGACAGTTCAATGTAGTCAGCTGTCTGTTTGACATCAATTCCATTGAAGTCTTCAAGCAATCCCATTTTGGTGAAGGGGATAGCATCTTCTCTAGGGAGCTTCAGCTTTGCGCCAATTATGTCATAGATCTTGTCGGATATGGATTCTGATGTGCAAGCCAGTGCAAAATCATCAACTTGTCTCAGCATGTAGACCGTTTCACCTTCGAAAACTGTCGTGTAGATCGTCCTGTCATGTGTGGTGGTTTTGAAGTTGAGATCAGGGCTTTTCAATATTTTGTTGATGTGGGTTTCCCAGAGTCTTCCAGATTCTGGGTGGCCTTGAAGTGCTCGAAGGACTGGAAGCACCAATCGTCTGTCTATGTCCTTGCCATGCTTGTGTCTGTACCATTCTGCATATGCATTATCAATAGTCATGTATGTAGAAATGTTAGGTCCAGGACTATGCGCGTAGGCGTCTGCAGCATCACCCCCGTACACTTTGAGATTGAGGCTTGCAGCAATAGCAAAGAATAACCTTTGAATGGGATGTTCAACACATGATGAGTATGACATTGCTATGGCATGCAGGGTTGGGGCTGCATATTTGCTTCCATTGCAACATTGCCGGGCTCTTCTGACACCATTTCTTTTCACACTGTATTGCCAGTGAGGTCTGAGAATGATAGCGTCGGGGTCCTTAGGGTATTGAATTGGTGATCCAAACATTGCCAAATCTTCAAACTGGTCAAGCTGTTTTCGCTCCCCAGCTTGCCATTCAGGCCATGTAGATAAAGGCTTGAGATTCCTCCGAGTGAAGTGCCCTAGTGCTTGTTCTTCAGGTGTAGTTGCCTTGGAGTTAATGGCCTTGATGAAAAGTTCAATTTCTTCAGTGGACAGTGAATCAGCATCTAGTGGTAATGCTTGATTTCCTGATTTATGAAGTTTGGTGATAGCTCTGAGGGATGCAATATCAATAGTAGGAATGACAACATCCATGTCGTCTTCAATTGGTGCCAAGTGTTTTTGGATGGAGGCATGGAGTGTTTCAGTGCTATCAACCTGGTTGATTCTTGATTGTACCAGCTGCTTGTATTTTGTACCAATGCGCTGGATAGCTTTGATGGATGAAATCCGGTCCAAGAATGGTGGATCTTCTTCAGCAGTGGGTTCCTTCCAGGAGGTATTGGGAGCAAATAAACCATATTCATTTGAGTGTTTCCTGACCTCCTTCATAGACAATTTCTCTTCAAGTGCAAAGGTGATTGGTGTATCTATTGAAGAATCCCGCACCCCTCGATCGTGAGTTTCCTGTAAGGCTGTAGTAACATCAGCAGCAGTAAAGACACGATTGTGATTGATAGAGACAATATAAGCGCCGCGGAGCTTGGAGAGAGTCTTCTTGTGGGAGGTGAAAAGCTTGGAGGCAGGACTTTTGGGAATGATGTCAGTGATGTAGGCTCTACCAATCAGTGAGTCATTGGCATAGCGAAGGCCAAACTTTGGATCAGCACAAGATGGAGAGACAGTGAGTCGAAGATTGGTGAGGTCTGCAAAGGGGGAAATTGAGAATTGGAAATCACTGGATGTGGCCTCATGGGTTTCTACAGGAAGTGGAGTGTTGTCATCAGTCCGGAGCAGGTGCTTGACATTGGTTGGAAGATCTGCAAGAGGTAAGTCATTCATCCCTTCATCAAATCTGACATGAGTGGCGATCTTGACTCGGTGCGTTTCAGTGTCATACCAAAGAATGTTTCTTGTAGTGTATGGGACGAAACCCAGGAAGATGCCTTTGCGTGCATTGGGTTTGAGTTTAATAGATCTTTTGCCTGGAGGTCTAACCCAAACTCTACAACCAAAGGTTTGGAAATCAGTAAGGTTTTCCTTACGGCCAGTTGCCAATTCCAATGGTGAATGTAGTTGGTTGCCTTCAGGGAATGCATTGGACAACCGAAGTGCATGGTAGAAAGCAAATGGCCAGAACTTGATGGGCAAATTAGCACCAGACAGCATTGTCCTCATGGAGTTAGCGAGAGTTCGGTGAGCTCTTTCAACTGTACCATTCTGGTGTGAAGCATCCGCACCGGTTGGAAAGATTGAATATCCAAATGCAGAGAAGAGGTTTCTGATGTCAGGATTGTGATAGAGTTCTCCACCTTGATCAACTGAAACATACTTGTTGGCACAAGTTGGGTTGTGCTGGGCGAAGAAATGCTCTAACCAGTGTAGTGGCGCTGCTTTAGAGATTCGCGTGTCCCCATATTTCATACCAGTATAGTGGTCTGTGATGAGAATCCAAGCAGTTTCGCCATGAATGCCTTCATAATCGCGCTTGCATTTGCTGTTGGAGGATTTGGTACCTGAGAATGCAAAATCAATAGATAAACCTTGAAACGGTTGTGTGGCCTTTCGTGTGGAATGTGGGCCAGCAGGTGCTTTGGTTTGCTTACATTGTATGCAAGTTGGACATTGGTCAAGAATACTGGTTTGCGTTTGAACTTTGGGACTCCAATGATGTGCTTATGAGCTTGATATAGAAAATCATCGCATGGGTGTCCCAACCTTTGGTGCCACAGGAGTTTCAATGTCTTGGTTTTGATGGCTTGGATTGGGATATTTTTGTCCACAATCTTGGTGAAAAACAGTTTGGCATCAAACCTTGGCATGTCACTGGTATCAGACTGAGCTTGAGCTGCTTCAGTGCATTTCTGCAGATTGACAAGATTTGTGTATATATCATACCTGTAGTTGCGAATGGCTTCTTTGGAGGCCAGTTCACAAGCTTCCTTGAACTGCATGTCAGTCGCTAAGGCATAGGCGGACGATGTTGCACAATTGGCATATGGAGAGGCAATATCAATGTCTGGGATCAGTACTGGGTGTGTATAGCATTGACCATCAATGATGCTCCCATGGAGGACAATGCTGCAGGCAGTGTTCTGCTTGTGATGACAAATAATGGTGAGGTTGCCATTTTGTGGAGCAGATGAGTCAAGGTTGTCAGTGAATGATTTATGGATGGATTGTCCACTGAACTGACATCGCATACGAGATGTCATTCCACAGAGATCATTCTCACTCAGTAATGTCGTTGACAGGGAGGGAGAATAGTAGAAGAAGACTTTGATATATCCAATGTGATTCGGTGCTGGGATATGCAAATATCCTGAGCCTTCAGGGATGCAGGTAGCTGCTGTTCCTCCTATTGCTGCTGTAAGCCTGACAGGACATTTTCTTATCCTGGTGTAAGGTTTGTAACCGTGCAGGATGTGTTTGAGGTTTGTGCAGGAAACCTTTGCACCGGTGTCAATCTGAGCCCTGACACCCTGTTGGAAGTAGGCTGTAGCTGCAATAGGGTCCGGTGGGACTAGGGATTGCACATTGTATGTATCAACTGGCGTAGGGTTGTCCCTATCGAAATTGGGGTCCTCATTGGTCTTCAGTTGTGATTCCAATGTAGGGGTCGTAGCCCCGAATGATTCCATATCACAGTAGACATCAATGGGGATTGATGACTGGAGGCTGTCCTTGGGAAGGAGATTGACGGCACCAATTATGACAGATTCGTGGGAGCTGACACTGCTGGAGTCCAAGGAGGGGCATAAACTGTTCACTTGGGGTGCTGTGACGTTGTCAAATCCTTGAGGATCATCTTGAGGTGATGTCATAGTATGGCTCCAAGAAAGACTTTCTATTCTTGGCCATTGCAAAAATTTTGGTTTTCTACTGTAGCATCAGGTGAAACCTCATCTTGATATTCATTGCCAATGTTGATCTGAGAGATTTGTTGAGTGGAATCTAAGAGTTGTTGGGTCTGTTTATTGGATTTGTTCAGAAAAACAGCCGCAGCAATCCTATGTTTCTTCAGGGACTCAATATCTTGCAATGCAGGACAATTATCAAAATTGTGACCGGTCATGTGACAAACAATACATTTTCTGGATGTGTCAAAAAGACTAGGTTGCTTATCGAATGCCGTGATAGCATTGCAGTATGCTTGGTGGAGGAAGGGATTGTCAGATTCTTCGTCCATTTCCGGGTACCCAAGTGATTCAATCAGGCTGATTGAGTGAGAGGTCAGAGTAGAAGGTGTTCTAACAGTGCTGTTGCTAGCGCGCTTTTGAAATTTATCATTGCGCCGGTGACCTGGTCTGGTACCTGAGACAGGCAATTGCTTGGGCTGGATTGATCTGGAGGTGTTCCTCTTGTACTTTTGCTCAGCCTTGATCTCTTGTTCATAGGTTTGAAGGGTTTGTAGAAGCCTACCTGCCTTGTATTTGTCTCTTTTGAATTGATCATCAGAGTCGCGTTCATCTTCTGTCTTTTTGAAGAGCTCTTCTGAGAGGGTGGTTCCTGCAATTAGGTTGCTGACTTCTTCTGTTGAACTGATAGTGCTGGGTTGGTTTTGGAGGAACACTCTAAGTCTCAGATAATCCTTGTACCGGAAGTAGTATTCTTCAAGGGATTCATTTGGATCTTGGTTGGGAGGGTTTCTGACCATTCTGCTGGCGTTGGATGGCCTTTTGGAGATGGGATGTGTTTGAGCAATAACTGTGTATAGCGCTTCATATCCCTGTCCGCCTTCAAAGCTCTGAATAGTGGCCTTCATACTTGCACATGAGTCAGGGATGATTTTATCAGTTCTTAGTGCAGTGTAAATGAGATTTCCCCATTCATTGATAGCCAATTCATATCTTGAAGGTAGGTCGTGCGGAAGGTCATCACCAATTGTGAATCCTCTGAGGTGGTCAGCTTCACGTCTGAATAGATAGTATGGGTGCACATAAATATGATGTTGCTGGGAATGAGCTGTGATTTCTCGGTACCATTTTCTGACCTGGGGGTCCGTTGCGTCCTTTAGTTGTGGGAATCCTGAGAGGAACAGTTTGTCTCTAGCAGCTTCCTTGGACTTGTCGGAGGCTCTGGTCAAATCAAAACAGTCACCACTTCTAGTGATCAGACATTGGTCGTTTCTACCACTGCCTAGGTTGTGTAGGTAGTAGTTTTGCCTGATGACCGTTTCATTTCCGGATGAGTCGGTGTAGGTGATTGGGAAGTCCTTCATATCATCTCTGGTGAGGAATTCATCTCTCTTGTAGTATCGGTCCTTGACAGGTGGTGGTAAGGTTGCTGGATTCCATGGTAAGTCGAGTGACGCTTGGTGGTTGGCGCCGGCATTGTTGTTGTTGTTGTTATTGGCGTTGTTGTTGTCGACCAGTTGCTGGAGTAGGGTGGTCAATTGCTGCATGTCTGTGCCTGTTGTCGCTGGTGCTGGTGCTTGGAGTGTCGGTGTTTCATCATTCAGTTCAGGGAAATTGTAGATATTGGCGTCATAAACCTCATCAAAGTGTAATGGATCCCAATCTGGTTTAAAGCCCCAGTGAGTTACTCTGATTTCTATGAGGAACGTGTCCTGTCCATTTGAGATAGCTTGTTCTCCTGCCCTATCCATTGCATTCTTGTTCCTGAGTCGTCTTGCTGATTGAGTCGTATCTACATGCCAGAAGGTGGCATCAGCAAAGAGAGTGGATATGTGTCCCTTGTTAATTTCTGTTTGTTCTCGGGCGGGGATGATATCCATGATTGCATTGACAATGGTTTCCTTCAACATGGTTGCCGGGTCGGGAGCCAATGTCTTGGGTCCTTCGGCATCCTCGTCTGTGATGAATAGGCCATCTGTGTCCTCTAGATAGTGGGAGAATGATTTGTTGAGTTCGACGTGTTTGTCTGCATTCCCCTTGGTATGGAAGGATCCAAATTGGATTCTAATGTCCCGGATCTGATTCCAGTCAAATGGAGCTGGCGGCATGATGAATTATCGTATCGGTGTTTCGTCGTTGTCGTCGTCGTCGTCATTAATCGTAGGTGGCGATTAATAGAGGTGTCGGCGTTGTCGAAACGACGATGTGATAATGGCGTTTTCGAACAATCGTGGAAACGTAAATATCGTTCGATTCGAATGTCGGCCTTTCGTTGACGTTAGAACGGCGATGTCGGTGTTTTCGTCCAATAATTTGCTAGCCGTCCGATGGATGCGGAAGCGTTTGATCGCGATCGTCGGCCTTGAATGTGTATTACAGAAGGAGATTCTTGGTAGAATGTTCTGTAGATACACCCCTTGATACGTATGCTTGGTCGTGTATTACAGAAGAAGATTCTTGGTAGAAGGATCTGTATACACCCCTTGATACGCGAGTAAGGAGGAGAAAGAAAGAAAAGAAGAGAGGCGGGGGGGGGGGGTCTATTGATACAGCCCGTCGCCGAGTCCCGTACCAAGTATACTCTGGCTGTAACCGACAGTGGAGGTGCTGTACGGGGAGGAGATAGGTAGCTTAAGGTATCCACTTGTTAGTGGAAGGTACGTCCGAGAACTGTTTCGCGGGGTTCGAATTTACTTCTCGCGCACAAATTTTGTGCGTGATTTTAACACGGCAATATTTCTGGTCACCCTGAAATTCCCACCCCCAGTTATTGCCTTAAAATAATACAAAAAACAATTCTGTGCGCGTGATGCACCGTCCGACATTACTCTACTCTCAAATAAAAATAATTTATTTCAGTCTTTATTATTCTGTACAAACAACACTTACTTCTATTCACGAATAAAAAAGAAATCTTGAGTCAGTATTAATTCCAAAATATTAATCTACCAAACAACAATTCGATTCTGCTCCCCTAGTTGTGAATTCTATTTCTTGACTACAATATTCCCTTTTTAAAATGTAGATTCTATTATGCTTGATTTATTCCTATTGCGACGTATTACGAATCCTCCATTATTTCTAATATTCTCAAAATTAAGTTCAAGATTAGTAGTAGTTTTGTATTATGTATGTACTGTTATTTTCTACATTAGTTCACCCATAGATAAACTTTCATTCATCAATGCTGTTATTGCCGGATCAATATAGACGTTTCTTTTCTTTTTCTTTTTTGGTCCACTACAATTAGTGGAGCTGCTACTAGTAATATTTGCATCGCCATGTGTATTGTTGGTGTAATTTGTCGAACTTTCGTTCCTAAATCTGTCCCTCATCATTTCTTCCAATTTCCTTCCTGTTTCTGGGTGTTTTCGCATCTCGCCAATTTTGTCGCACAAGTCACTGAACAACTCGCGACCTTCCTCCATCCATCCATTTCTGCTTCCACTGTCTGAATCGCAGAATTTTTTTTTGTCGCGGAATTGTGGCATCACCCTTTCGCCGCTGCTGGTTCACCCATACATGATGCTCATTGTAGATCAGTACCAATGCAAATGCTTCATCTGCTATAGTAAATATATCACTCAGCAAGTGCCTCTCCTTCCGTTGTTTGAAATTGGAATTTGTCGGATTGATTGCCGACATGATTCTTGTAACAAAATAAAAAAAATCATCATCTTCCGCGTCTTTGTATGTTCTGTATTGAGGGTTTAAAATACCTGTGTTTTCATATTCTGTGTCTTGAATAACTGCAACAGTACCAGGGAATGTGATAGGGACTCGACCTTTTCTGTAATCGTCTGTACGGAAGTATCATCAGTATCAACGGGCAGCATGTTAGTGTTGTCGGACCAAAAATAGATTCCAAAATTCCTAATTTCAGCAACCAATTCTCCCACCTGTACTTACCTATCCAGTTTTTTCTCGCTAATGTTTGTGAGTTGTGCCTCAATGCAGTCAGTACTGTCCCTACTCGTTTCCTGTAAAAGGAACAGAATGACGCAAGTGGAATATTTGGTGGCTTCATAACCGCACTTGCTCCAACAGCTTTTTTTATTACAAGCGCCGTTACCTTGTCATTGATAGGGAACTTCATGTTGGGGTACCAATGTTTTTTGACGTAATCCCTTAGCTGCTTGTCCACTGTTTCAGTCATATCACTCAAAGCCTTAAGCATATTGTTGTCTGTTATAAGCCCATATTCGTCTGTAATTGTACTTACTGCTCGTTCTCTTGTGTCGCCGGCATTATCAGTCCCCTCTCCCTGCATGGTTGCCTCCGTTTGTTTAGGTACCATTACTACCTTTCCCACCCCTATATGTGGTTCCCTCTCTTGTTTCCGTAAGTGTTTTGCCACTTCCTCTGCCAATTTGTCATATTGGATATTTTTCATGACAAGTTCGGCAACATCCTCTAAATTGTAGCATTCTCCGTTAGATGTTTTCTCTACCACATTGGTTTTTGTTCCTTCTTTCTGTTGGTTCGTTACTGTAGTGGTGGTTGTGTTGGTAATGGTCAGTGCTGTTTCGTTACTCTGGTTGATGGTGTTTTGTTCTTCCGTGTTTGTAGTAGTAGCAATTGTGTTGTCGGAACCATTTTTTTTACTGTTGCCCTTTGATGCGTTCATAGTTGTGGTATTACTGTTACACACTTTGTTAGTAATTGCGGTGTTTGTTTTCACTCTTTTTTTCTTACCGTTGTTGTCCCCTGTATTTTGATGATCACCGGGCCGGATGGTTTTGTTGTTTCGAAGGGTCTTCCCCTCGGATTTTTTGCTTCGTCGTGTCTTTCCGATAGCATTCATATTTTATTTTTTTATTTTCTGAATACGGTGTTGATCAAGAATCATGTGTTTCTTGTTGTGTGGTTATGTGTGTGTACTAATAATTTGTCGGGTTGTGTACGGTGTTTTGTGTTGTGTGTGTTGTGTGTGTCGTGTGTGTGTGTGTGTGTACGGTGTTTCGTGTAGTATGTGTACGATGTTTTGTGTGTAGAGTTTTTCCGTGGGTTCTGTACTATGTTGTTTGCCCGAACATCTTCTGTGTGTTGTCTGGTTTTGGGCGCGCTGTTTTATTTGTAGAAGTAGATCACGTACCTGTGCCAGCCACCCCTCCCGCGCCATAATTTTTTCAGAAGGGAAACTTTTGATCACACTAAGGTTATGTATTTCAATCCTCTAGTCACATGTAGAATCTCGTAGACTGCTGCACCTAACATACCTTACTGTCTTGTGTGCCATTTGTATCTACAAACCACAACATTGTCTGTACTGTGTGTGGCAAAGTTGTTCCCAATATGCATTTAAAAGTTGTTCCCAACATGCATTTCGTAAGTCATGTGATATGCATTCATGGCCAGGTACAAAAACTTTGGTAGTCATTACCAAATGAGACTGTTTGTGCCCTGGAATTGCACCAAAAATACCCTCATCATGTTTGCCATTTCGAGAGTCAAACCACAACATTTTGGGCATTCTGAGTGGCAAAGTTGTTCCCAATATGCATTTGATGAGTCATGATAAATGTATTCATAGTTTTGACCGGATACTTTTGGAGTCATTACCCAATCAGTTAGTTTGTGCCCTAGAATTGCACCAAAAATACCCTCATGTTTGCCATTTCGAGAGTCAAACCACAACATTTACAGCATTCTGTGTGACAAAGTTGTTCCCAATATGTATTTGATGAGTCATGAGGAATGTATTCATTGCTTGGACCAGATACTTTTTGAGTCATTACCCAATAAGTTAGTTTGTGCCCTGGAATTGCACCAAAAATATCCTCATGTTTGTCAGTTGGAGAGTCAAACCTTAAGATTTTGGGCATTCTATGTGACAAAGTTGTTGTTCCCAATATTCATTTAATGAGTCATGATGAATGTATTCATGGCTTGGGCCAGATACTTTTTGAGTCCTTACCCAATAAGTTACTTTGTGCCCTGGAATTGCACCAAAAAAAAAACCCATGTTTGCCATTTGTAGAGTCAAACCTTAAGATTTTGGGCATTCTATGTGACAAAGTTGTTTCCAATATGCATTGGATGAGTCATGATGAATGTATTCATGGCTTGGACCCGATACTATTTGAGTCATTACCCAATAAGTTAGTTTGTGCCCTAGAATTGCACCAAAATATCCCCATGATTGCCATTTGTCGAGTCAAACCACAACATTTAGGGCATTCTGTGTGACAAAGTTGTTCCCAATATGCATTTGATGAGTCATGATGAATGCATTCATGGCTTTTACCAGATACTTTATGAGTCATTAGCCAATAAGTAAGTTTGTGTCCTGGAATTGCATAAAAAATACCCCCATGATTGCCATTTGTAGAGTCAAACCACAACATTTAGGGCATTCTGTGTGACAAAGTTGTTCCCAATATGCATTGGATGAGTCATGATGAATGTATTCATGGCTTGTACCCGATACTTTTTGAGTCATTACCCCATAACTCAGTTTGTGCCCTAGAATTGCACCAAAAATACCCCCATGATTGCCATTTGTAGAATCAAACCTTAAGATTTTGGGCATTCTATGTGACAAAGTTGTTTCCAATATGCATTTGATGAGTCATGATGAATGTATTGATGGCTTGGACCAGATACTTTTTGAGTCATTACCCAATAAGTTAGTTTGTGCCCTGGAATTGCACCAAAAATACCCCTATGATTGCCATTTGTAGAGTCAAACCACAACATTGAGGGCATTGTATGTGAAAAAGTAGTTCCCAATATGCATTTGATGAGTCATGAGGAACGTATTCATGGCTTTGACCCGATACTTTTTGAGTCCTTACCCAATAAGTGAGTTTGTGCCCGTAGTAATTGCACCAAAAATACCCCCATGTTTTGCCATTTGTAGAGTCCAACCACAACATTTTGGGCACTGTATGTGAAAAAGTTGTTTCCAATCTGCATTTGATGAGTCATGAGGAATGTATTCATGGCTTGTACCAGATACTTTTTGAGTCATTACCCAATAAGTTAGTTTGTGCCCTGGAATTGCACCAAAAATACCCCCATGATTGCCATTTGTAGAGTCAAACCACAACATTTAGGGCATTGTATGTGAAAAAGTAGTTCCCAATATGCATTTGATGAGTCATGAGGAATGTATTCATGGCTTTGACCCGATACTTTTTGAGTCCTTACCCACCAATAAGTTAGTTTGTGCCCTGTAATTGCACCAAAAATACCCCCATGTTTAGCCATTTGTAGAGTCAAACCACAACATTTAGGGCATTGTATGTGACAAAGTAGTTCCCAATATGCATTTGATGAGTCATGATGAATTTATTCATGGCTTGGACCATATACTTTTTGAGTCCTTACCCAATAAGTGAGTTTGTGCCGTGTAATTGCACCAAAAATACCCCCATGTTTAGCCATTTGTAGAGTCAAACCACAACATTTTGGGCATTGTATGTGAAAAAGTAGTTCCCAATCTGCATTTGATGAGTCATGATGAATGTATTCATGGCTTTGACCAGATACTTTTTGAGTCCTTACCCAATAAGTTAGTTTGTGCCCTGTAATTGCACCCAAAATAAAAACACATGTTTAGCCATTGGGAGAGTCAAACCACAACATTTTGGGCATTCTGTGTGACAAAGTTGTTCCCATTATGCATTTGATGAGTCATGATGAATGTATTCATGGCTTGGATCCGATACTTTTTGAGTCCTTACCCAATAAGTGAGTTTGTGCCCTAGAATTGCACCAAAAATACCCCCATGTTTAGCCATTTGTAGAGTCAAACCACAACATTTTGGGCATTGTATGTGGAAAAGTTGTTTCCAATATGGATAGGGTTACATCCTTTTCGAAAATTACGACGTACCGAACAAGATTCTTTTTCGAACGACGTACGTACGAGATCCTTTGAGATTCTTTTTGGAACGTCGTACCCGGTACGTACGGTACGACATCCTTTGAGATTCTTTTTCGGACGTCGTACGTACGAGATTCTTTGAGATTCTTTTTCGAACGTACTGTTTTTTCGTACGTACAAAATATCTAATAAAAAAAACATGTAGAATTCTACAGGAGATTGGTTTTTTTTTCGAATGTACGTACAACGTGTAGAATTCTGAAAAGAATTCACCGTGTAACGCGTATTCATACGTACGAAAAGTCACGAAGGAAAATAAACCTTATTCGTAAGGTTATTTAACCTGAGTGAATAATCGTCGGTGATTATCCATGTGGATTGTCTCTTAGCGGGAATTTTCCCAACAGCTCACTCTTCGAAGAATTAACAACTCTAAAACACTATCATGCCCTAAAATCTATGTACAACCTAGTACTAATTCTACGTAATAAGGTACAAATACTGTGATATTCCAATGAGAATATCACGGTGAATTACACGGTAATACGATACTAAGAAAGACCAATCGAAGATGGTTTGCGTGTGTTTTGTGTCTTAAGAATTACATGTGTTTTGTATGCTTGAAATTACACGATACGACGAGTAATTTGACGACGATTAATTAACCTGTCAATCGTCATCGACAAGGTCGAATGAACTGTAACATCGATTGTTCTACTCACTAAATCAATCGGTCATAAGACTGATTGCATTTGTTGTTCGTTACGACACACTTTCTTTAGTTTATCAGACCCACAGCGTCTACGGGCTGTGGCCAGCATCCTACAATGCTGAGGACCGATTGGCGTTTCCCACCGAGAAACGCAGTTTGAGCTCGAAGACTAATCCGGAATAGCCTGATCAGCTACCGGCATCAACCCTCAAGGATGTAAAAGAGGCAGTTGCCTGTGGAGCCCTGGAACAGACCAACACCAGGGCGGTCTCCCTGAAAGAAGAGACCAAAGAATCGAACCAAGGTGGTGGCTCCACCGGGTTTCGAGATCCAGCAAAACAAGCAAGGGAAAAGATGCTGGACGGCTCAGTCGAAAGAGCCGCCCAGGTTGGCATCAGTTGAAAGGAATCAATATTCGAGAACACTGATCTTTCACTGAAAACAAAAAATGACGTGAGCCAGAAGATTGAGCCAGAAGTATTCTGTGGTGAAACGGATTGCGAAGAACATCTGCTTGCAAGAAGGAACAGATTGCGAAGAGCATCTGCCCGCACGAAAACAGAAAACGAAAATCCAAAGATATGAGAACACCAATCCTCGAAGAGCGGAAAGATCCGGAACAAAAAGAGAACACTAAATTCTCAGGAAACAATTTCACCACAGAAATACAGAATGAGCAAAAATCCCAAGAAAGGATAGGAAAGCTCACAATCTTGATTTGCAACAAAAGCGAAAGCTCACACAAATACAGACAACCGGAACGAAAACTCGATCCGAACAAAAGTAAACTAACCGGAACGAAAACTCGATCCGAATAGTCAGAAAGTATAAAGAAAACCGGAACGAAAATTCGATCCGGATAAATACAATACAAATCACTCGGCAGTCACAAACGATTAATACCCATCTCTCACATCCAACCCTCGATTCTTACACTCTTCCACCACATACCACCATCGATTGAATATTCAATATTCCATCGAATATCATCTATCGAATACTCCGAATAATCCGAAAACTCTCTTCAAAGTGACCATCCGACCATTAGAATACACAATTCACCACCATGGTACGAACTAGAGCGGACGGCGACATGGAAGAAACAAAAACGGAAGTGGATGACGATGACGATTCACAGAATTCTAATGAAAACAATGGAAGAGGTATGCAAGAAAAGGAAGATCTGGAAGATAAAATCATGGAAGTCATGGAAAGGGCCTTTGGGGACCCAGAAACAAACTCAACCATGAAGAGAATCATCGACCAAGAAATAAAGAAGAGAGTCAGGGCAATGAGAGATGCAGAAAGAAGGGGTGTGAATCCAGATGACGCGGATAGTGAAAATGATGAGGATGGACGAAATGATGCTGACCAAAATGCAGAGAACGCAAGAGCTGAACGACTGGGAAGAAGGTCGTCCCAACCCAGGATAAAAATCAGGGGATTCAACAATGGTAGATTCCTGAACCCAGAACAGCTTGCTTTCAGGAGCAGCCTAATGGATTTTGGTATCAACTATGAATCAGCTGAAGAAATTATGAGGGGAGGGATGTCCAATATTCGTGAAATTACAGACCTCAACAAGGAAAGCATTAAATCATTCATGCATGGATTGAAATCTATCAGTCCGGACTGTCCTAATCCAAAAAGTATCCACTATGGCAACAGGCTATCATCGAGGCTCCTAACTTGGGCAAATTGGGCCCGGTATCAACCATTGATTGGAGTCAAGCCAAGGGCTATCGACTGGAATGCAAACCCAAACAACCTGGAACTGCAGCAATTCAGAATCAAGATGATGGAATCAAGTGTGAAATCACAGGAAAAAGCAACGCCACCCGAGCTAAAGGATCTAACAAAATTCAGGGAATGGGAGGAAGGCTTCCGACAAAACCTGAGATACAGATTCAACTCTGAGGGATTCCCAATCTTGTATGTCATAAGACCCCAAGAAAAGGAAGAAGTTACTGACGAAGCCAGGGCTGGAACAGTTGGACAAAGTACAACAGATACTTATCCAACTTGGAGTGATTACAATGAAAGATGTGGCGTCCTGTCAGGTCACCAGTACGACGAGGACAACAACGTCGTCTGGAGGTTGCTGTGTGATGCAACAAGAAAAGGTCCTGGTTGGGAATATGTGGCACATTTCCAAAACACTGCACTGAATTCTGGTAATGCCAGAAATGCTTTCATTTCTCTCATGCAACATGCTTACACTGATACCAATATCACTATGGTTCTGAATAAGACATATCAGGATATGAAAGATTCACACTACACTGGAGATTCCAAGGGTTATGACTGGAACAAGCACAAGCGCAACTGGACTGCTTTTCATGGAACAATTCTGAGATTTGAAAAGAATCATAACGAAAGAAGATTTGTTTGGGATTTTATCAATTCAATCAGTGATGAGCGACTCGATGCTGCAAAAGCAGATGCAATTGATGAGAGCAAAGACTATCGTGACAACTTCAATGAATGTTTGATTCTATTCACCAATCGTCTTGGATTGAAAAAGCTTGCAACCGGGAAGAGCAGAAGAGGTTCCAGAAGTTTGTATTCTATGGGCACAACCAGCAACAAAAAGCAAAAGACAACTGGAACTTTTACAGGAAAAGTTGAGTGCAAGCCTTACCCAACAAGTGTTTATAAAACAATGTCAAAAGAACAGCGCCAGGAGCTTTACCAGATGAGACAGGCTAAAAAGAAAAGAAATCTCAAGGCTGCTGAGACTAAAAAGAAAGAAACTGAAAATGAAGGCGCGGGTGACAGTTTTGGATCAAAATCTAAGAAATGACATAATAACCGGACACTATCACTAGAACACAAATTGTTAAAAATGGTGAGCCGGTCATTATACCAGATGAATGTCCCTGTAGGTTTTGATGATGGGGAAAATGAAGAAGGGTATTGTGAGTTAGACTCACATGCAGATACTACCGCAGCAGGAAGCAATATGGTATTGATGAATCCTGATCAAATCACAACACACGTTGATGTTGCACCTTTTTCTGAAGAATACAAGCCCATCAAGAAAATCCCCATTGGAAGCTGTGCGACTGCATGGACGAATCCAACATCAGGCCAAGTATATATCATAGTGTTCCATCAAGCACTGTACTTTGGGGACAAATTGAAAAACAGCTTGATATGCCCAAATCAAGTGAGGGACTGCAATTTCAACTCTGTTGAAGAGACACCTCGCCAATTTGATCCAAGATCCAAGCATGGAATTACAATTCAAACTCCACTGGAGGATGATGATCCGAAGAAAGTTTTTATCAAACTGAGTATGAGAAACGTGATCTCATATTTCCCCACAAGAAAGCCCACAAGAATTGAACTTGACGAATGTCAACATTTGATAGCAACAAATGATACCCCCTGGGATCCACATTCACTGAAGTTCAGGATGGCCGAGCTAGCCATTGATAATGGAGATCCAATTTCAGGGGACCAATTCAGCCTTCAAGCTATGTCAACCGAAGAGGACCAAGCAATGGAGGAAAGTTCTGTTGTAACAGAACCTGCTAGTAATGTCACAAATAAACTTCCCAAGACCAGCTTAGGAAAAGAACGGCATTCAAGTGTCATGCAGCAATGCAAACTGATGAGGGTTCATCAAGTATCCACAAGGAGAATGCTAACTGAATGCCAGATTGCAACAGATGGAAATATTGCTCATCGGATTTCTTCAGTAAGGAATATTTCAAGCGCGCGAAGGGTAGACCAATTTTTGTTTGATGATACAGAATTTGACTTTATGGAAGCTCCTGAAGCAGAATCAAAACAGGCCCCTAGCTTGCAAGAAATTGACAATACACTAGAAAGGAGGTCTCTTGACAGAAGAAATCAATGGGGGCCATCAGTGATAACAATTGAAGGTCCAAACAAAGTTGACTGTGAACGCCTAGCCAAAACTTGGAACATTAGTTTTAAGAAAGCTGAGCAGACATTGAAAGTCACAACGCAGAAGGCACTCAGGAATTTGCAATCACCATTGATGAAGCGGCTGCCTACTCAGCGCTTCAGGAACAAGAGAGTCGCACAAGGAACCTGGTACACTGATACCTGGCATGCAAGAACCACGAGTATTATGAGGCAAGAAAAATGCGCACAGATCTTTACAAATGGAAATGGGTTTGAAGTATTTATACCAATACAGGACAAATCACAAGCGCATCAAGGATTGAAAATATTCATTCATGAAATTGGAATTCCAGAGCATTTGATTTCTGATGGTGCTCCCGAACAAGGATCGCCAAGAACTTACAAGACGCACTGGAATTCAATTGTAAAGCGCAATCATATTCATCAGACATTTATCCAGCCACATTGCCCATTCCAAAATCGAGCAGAACAAACAATTGGTCATCTTGGTAGTGCAATCACAACCAAGTCTGCAAAGAAGAAGTCACCGAGAATATTATGGTCATTTTGTGGTGAACTATGTGCAAACATAAGGCAGAGAACAGCATCAAACAACCCTTCTTCAATGGGGCGAACTCCATTTGAATTGGTCCATGGCTATAGGCCCGATATTACATTATACACTTCATCAGAATGGTATGATTTTGTGTTTTATTATGAAAAAGGTGATTCTTCCACCCGAGGTGTTGAAAGGCTGGCGCGATGGTTGGGCCCCTGTGGGAATAGGGTAGGTGGGGGGGATTGTTTTTGGCTCCTGCCTGAGTCGGCAATACCAATATCTACAAATTCAATAAGACCCGTCAAGGAATTTGAATGGCGGGACAGAGATATCCTCAGAAGAATGGAAGCCATTGACAAATCAATTGAATCCAAGATTGGAGATGAAGTCAAGGACAGCGCATCATTCTTCCAGGAAAACTACCCAGAGCCCCAAATAGAGCTATTTGAGAATCAACCAGTAGAAAACACCGGATATGAAACTTGAAATGGCTGAGCCAGAAGCATCGGTAGAAGATGTTGATGAACCAGATGAATATCTGGGAAATGAAGTGATCATTGAAAGAGGTGATGAAAGACTCAGGTGCGTTGTCAAGGACAGGGTTCGCGACTTGCAAAACAGACCAATAGGAATCAGAAATGAGAATCCCATACTAGACACGAGGCTGTATAAATTGCAACTACCCGATGGTACAATGGAGGAATACACGGCAAATATTGTGGCAGAAAGTCTGTATAGTTCTGTTGATGATGACGGACGGATGTTCACTTTACTGGATGAGCTCATTGACCATGAAAAAGACAACACTGCTTTAAGTGACGAGGAAGCAACAACTATAGCCAAAAATGGCAGGAAAACCCATAAACCTACAACTAGGGGTTGGAGAATTTTAGCCAGTTGGAAAGATGGCACTGAATCTTGGTGTAAGCTAAGTGATGTGAAAGAGTCATTTCCAGTGCAATTGGCTGAATATGCTATCAACAATAATCTTGAAAAAACGCCAGCTTTCAGATGGTGGGTGCACAAAATTTTGAGGAGGAAGGATCGAATCCTTAAAGCGGCCAAAACAGCAAAGTATTGGTTGAAGACTCACAAATATGGAGTTGAATTGCCACATTCAATCAAACAAGCGCTGGCTATTGATAAGAAAACAGGGACCGACCACTGGGAAAGAGCAATTCATAAGGAAATGACAAATAATATGGCAGCGTTTGAATTTTCTGATGATGATGTTATTCCAGTTGGCCATAAGCAGATAACAACTCATATGATATTTGATATCAAGCTTGGATCCCTAACAAGGAAGGCCAGGTTGGTAGGGGACGGTCACAAAGTCCCTGCAGTGGCCAAAGAAAATACTTATTCATCGGTTCCCAGTCGAGACTCAGTAAGAATATTCTTTCTACTGGCAGCGCTGAATGATCTGAAGGTTCTATCAGCTGATATTCAAAATGCATATTTGACAGCCCCAATTAAAGAGAAATACTTTCTAAAAGCGAGAGCAGAAGATGGTTTTCCACCTCACCTTGCAGGAAGGCCTTGCAAGATTGTCCGCGCATTGTACGGACTGCCGGTTGCTGGTGCATCTTTCAGGTCATACCTCACCCAGCATTTGAGAGATCTTGGATATTCACCTTGCAAGGCAGATCCGGATGTGCACTTAAGAATTGAAACCAGGAAAGATGGATCCAGATACTGGGCAATGCTCATTGCATACGTAGACGATATCTTATGTTCTGGCGAAGATCCAAAGTTCCAGCTTGAAAACATTGAACGAAAGTTCAAATTGAAGGATGATACGATTGAAGAGCCAACTCTGTATTTGGGAGCTGATATTGGGAAATTCTACTTTGAAGGTGATTCAAAGCCAAGATGGTCATTATCAAGCACTAAGTATACAGCGAAAGCTGTTGCAGCAGTCGAACAAGAGTTAGGAACAGAAAAATATGGCTACAAGTATCTACCAAAATCAGCATCCAGTCCACTGTCACATGATTACCGACCGGAAATTGATATATCAGAAGAATTGAACCCTGAATTGCAAAATTACTATCAAGGTTTAATTGGAGTTCTCAGGTGGATTTGTGAACTAGGAAGACTTGACATAGTAATGCCAGTCTCACTGATGTCAAGGTACTTGGCACAGGCAAGGATCGGGCATTTGAATCAGTTGTTTCATATATTTGCATATTTGAAAAAGTACAACAGGTCAAAACTGGTTTTTGATGATACTGTACCAAGTGTTGATGAAAGTAAATTTCAAAAATGTGACTGGTCTGAATTTTATCCTGATGCCGCTGAAGCCATACCAACAGATATGCCTGAAGCTTTGGGAAAACATGTGACGATGAGCTGTTTTGTCGATGCTGACCATGCTGGATGCAAGGCAACAAGGAGATCTCATACTGGTGTTATTATCTTCATTAATAATGCACCGATCATTTGGTTTTCCAAAAGACAAACAACAGTTGAGACATCAACTTTTGGATCTGAAATCATTGCTTTGAAAATTGCAATCGAATTGGTTGAAGGTCTAAGGTACAAGTTGAGAATGATGGGTGTTCCAATTGATGGGAGCACAAATGTGTATTGTGATAATGATTCAGTTGTCACAAATGTTACACGACCTGAAAGCCCATGTAAGAAGAAGCACAACAGCATTGCATACCACAAAGCGCGTGAATCTATTGCAGCAGGAATTATCAGAGTTGCAAAGGAACCAGGTTCAACAAATATTGCTGATTTGTTTACAAAGCTAATGAGTGGCGCTGTTTTCAGAGAACATTGTTCTCGTTGCATGTGGTAAAGTAAAAATCAATCGTTCAATGGAACGTTCGATCAATCGTTCGACCGAAGCAACAAGTTGATTTAAGTTCGATCATGGAAACAAATCGATCTGCAATGAGCATTTCGAAAATGGATAATTTGATCCATGAATACAATATATCAAACTGGCAAGGATCAGGGCAAAATGCCATGATGCGAGCCAGAATGAAAGGCAAAACGCCGCCCCATTTCTTTTGATAGGGCCTCTGATGGTAGACTGGATACAGTTTGGTATTCAACATACAAATGACTCACGATGAATAGATTAAGCCATAGAATCCAGCCGCTTAACGGTTGGAGGATTTATGACTGAAGGGGACTGAAAAGAATTCACCGTGTAACGCGTATTCATACGTACGAAAAGTCACGAAGGAAAATAAACCTTATTCGTAAGGTTATTTAACCTGAGTGAATAATCGTCGGTGATTATCCATGTGGATTGTCTCTTAGCGGGAATTTTCCCAACAGCTCACTCTTCAAAGAATTAACAACTCTAAAACACTATCATGCCCTAAAATCTATGTACAACCTAGTACTAATTGAAAAGAATTCACCGTGTAACGCGTACTGTACGAAAAGTCATAAGGGCAAATAACCTTATTCGTAAGGTTATTTAACCTGAGTGAATAATCGTCGGCGATTATCCATGTGGATTGCCTCTTAGCGAAATTCTCCCCATCAGCTCACTCTTCGAAGAATTAACAACTCTAAAACACTATCATGCCCTAAAAAATCTACGTACAACCTAGTACTAATTCTA
Organism: Pseudo-nitzschia multiseries; assembly: GCA_037355745.1. Taxonomy (NCBI): domain Eukaryota; phylum Bacillariophyta; class Bacillariophyceae; order Bacillariales; family Bacillariaceae; genus Pseudo-nitzschia; species Pseudo-nitzschia multiseries. The sequence goes on from CM074785.1 coordinate 27,493,252, forward strand.
CATGATAAGGTACAATAACATGTGATATTTACTGAGAATATCACGGTGAATTACGGTAACAGAAAGACCGATCGAAGATGGTTTTGCGTGTGTTTTGTGTCTTAAGATTGCATGTGTTTTGTATGGTAAAATTACACGATGACGACGAGTAATTTGACGACGAGTAATTAACCTGTCGATCAACAATCGACGAGGACGATTGAACTGTAACAACAGTTGTTCTACTCACTAAGTCAATCGATCGTAAGATCGATTGCGTTTGCTGTTTGTTACGACACACTTTCTCTAGTTTATCAGACCCAGCATCCTACAATGCTGAGGATCGAATGGCGTTTCCCACCGAGAAACGCAGTTTGAGCTCGAAGACCAGACTAATCCGGACTAGCCTGATCAGCTACCGGCATCAACCCTCAAGGATGTAAAAGAGGCAGTTGCCTGTGGAGCCCTGGAACAGACCAACACCAGGGCGGTCTCCCTGAAAGAAGAGACCAAAGAACCGAACCAAGGTGGTGGCTCCACCGGGTTTCGGGATCCAGCAAAACAAGCAAGGGAAAAGACACTGGACGATTCAGCTGAACGAATCGCCCAGGTTGGCATCAGTTGAAAGGAATCAATATCCGAGAACACTGATCTTTCACTGAAAACAAGAATGACGTGAGCCAGAAGATTGAGCCTCAAGTATTCTGTGGTGAAACAGATTGGAAGGAACAGATTACAAAGAGAATCTGCCCGCACGAAAACGAAAATCCAAAGATATGAGAACACCAATCCCGAAGATCGGAAAGATCCAAAAACTAAAAGGAGAACACTAAATTCTCAGGAAACAATCTTTCAATCTTTCACTACAGAAATACAGAATGAGCAAAATCCCAAGAAAGGATAGGAAAGCTCACAATCTTGATTTGCAACAAAAGCAAAAGCTCAAACAATACAAAACTAAACGGAACGAAAATTCGATCCGAATAGTCGAAAAGTATAGTCAGAAAGTATAAACAAAACCGGAACGAAAATTCGATCCGGATATACAAATACAAACAGATAAACAAATCACACTCGGCAGTCACAAACGATTAATACCCATCCCTCACATCCAATCCTTCGATTCGATTACACTCTCCCACCACATACCACCATCGATTGAATATTCAATATCCCATCGAATATCATCCATACTCCTCCAAAATAATTCGAAACTCCGTTACAATTCATCACCATGGTACGAACTAGAGCGGACGACGACATGGAAGAAACAAAAATGGAATTGGATGACGATGACGATGATGATTCAGACGATGAAGATTTGGAAGAGAAATTGGAAGATAAAATCATGGAAGTCATGGAAAGGGCCTTAGAGGACCCAGAATCAAACTCAACCATGAAGAGAATCATCGACCAAGAAATAAAGAAAAGAGTCAGGGCAATGAGAGATGCAGAAAGAAAGGGTGTGAATCCAGATGACGCGGATAGCGAAAATGAGGATGAAGGAATCGATGCTGACCAAAATGCAGAGAACGCAAGAGCTGAACGGCTAGGAAGGAGGTCATCCCAACCCAGGATAAAAATCAGGGGATTCAACAATGGTAGATTTCTGAACCCAGAACAGCTTGCTTTCAGGAGCAGCCTAATGGATTTTGGTATAAACTATGAATCAGCTGAAGAAATAATGAAAGAAGATTTGTCTGGGATTTTATCAATTCAATCAGTGACGAGCGACTTGATGCTGCAAAAGCAGATGCAATTGATGAGAGCAAAGACTATCGTGACAACTTCAATGAATGTTTGATTCTATTCACCAATCGACTTGGATTGAAAAAGCTTGCAACAGGGAAGCATAAACGAGGTTCCAGAAGCGTGTATTCTGTGGGCACAACCAGCAACAAGAAGCAGAAAACAACTGGAACGTTTACAGGAAAAGTTGAATGTAAGCCCTATCCAACAAGTGTTTATAAAACAATGTCAAAAGAACAGCGCCAGGAGCTTTACCAGATGAGACAGGCTAAAAAGAAACGAAATCTCAAGGCTGCTGAGACTAAAAAGAAAGAAACTGAAAATGAAGGTGCTGGTGACAGTTTTGGATCAAAATCTAAGAAATGACATAATAACCGGACACTATCACTAGAACACAAATTGTTAAAAATGGTGAGCCGGTCATTATACCAGATGAATGTCCCTGTAGGTTTTGATGATGGGGAAAATGAAGAAGGATATTGTGAGTTAGACTCACATGCAGATACTACTGCAGCAGGAAGCAATATGGTATTGCTGAATCCTGATCAAATCACAACACACGTTGATGTTGCACCTTTTTCTGAAGAATACAAGCCCATCAAGAAAATCCCCATTGGAAGCTGTGCGACTGCATGGACAAATCCAACATCAGGCCAAGTATATATCATAGTGTTTCATCAAGCACTGTACTTTGGGGACAAATTGAAAAACAGCTTGATATGCCCAAATCAAGTGAGGGACTGCAATTTCAACTCTGTTGAAGAAACACCTCGCCAATTTGATCCACGATCCAAGCATGGAATTACAATTCAAACTCCACTGGAGGATGATGATCCGAAGAAAGTTTTTATCAAACTGAGTATGAGAAATGTGATATCATATTTTCCCACAAGAAAGCCCACAAGAATGGAAATTGATGAATGTCAACATTTGATAGCAACAAATGATACTCCCTGGGATCCACATTCACTGAAGTTCAGGATGGCCGAGCTAGCCATTGACAATGGAGATCCAATTTCAGGGGACCAATTCAGCCTTCAAGCTATGTCGACCGAAGAGGACCAAGCAATGGAGGAAAGTTCTGTTGTAACAGAACCTGCTAGTAATGTTACAAATACACTTCCCAAGACCAGCTTAGGAAAAGAACGGCATCCAAGTGTCATGCAGCAATGCAAACTGATGAGGGTCCATCAAGTGTCCACAAGGAGAATGCTCACAGAATGCCAGATTGCAACAGATGGAAATATAGCTCATCGGATTTCTTCAGTAAGGAATATCTCAAGCGCGCGAAGGGTAGACCAATTTTTGTTTGATGATACAGAATTTGACTTTATGGAAGCTCCTGAAGCAGAATCAAAACAGGCCCCTAGCTTGCAAGAAATTGACAATACACTTGAGAGAAGGTCTCTTGACAGAAGAAATCAATGGGGGCCATCAGTGATAACAATTGAAGGTCCAAACAAAGTTGACTGTGAACGCCTAGCCAAAACTTGGAACATCAGTTTCAAGAAAGCTGAACAGACGCTGAAAGTCACGACGCAGAAGGCACTCAGGAATTTGCAATCACCATTGATGAAGCGACTTCCTACTCAGCGCTTCAGGAACAAAAGAGTCGCACAAGGAACCTGGTACACTGATACTTGGCATGCCAGGACTACCAGTATTATGAGGCAAGAAAAATGTGCACAGATCTTTACAAATGGAAATGGGTTTGAAGTATTTATACCAATACAGGACAAGTCCCAGGCGCATCAAGGATTGAAAACATTCATTCACGAAATTGGAATCCCAGAGCATTTGATTTCTGATGGTGCACCAGAACAAGGATCTCCAAGAACCTACAAGACACACTGGAATTCAATTGTAAAGCGCAACCATATCCATCAGACGTTCATCCAACCACATTGCCCATTCCAAAATCGGGCAGAACAAGCAATTGGCCATCTTGGTAGCGCAATCACAACCAAGTCTGCAAAGAAGAAGTCACCGAGGCGATTATGGTCATTTTGTGGTGAGCTATGTGCTAATATCAGGCAGCGAACGGCCTCCAACAACCCTTCTTCAATGGGGAGAACCCCATTTGAATTGGTCCATGGCTATAGACCCGATATTACATTATATACTTCATCAGAATGGTATGATTTTGTGTTTTATTATGAAAAAGGTGATTCTTCCACCCGAGGTGCTGAAAGGCTGGCGCGATGGTTGGGTCCCTGTGGGAATAGGGTAGGTGGGGGAGATTGTTTTTGGCTACTGCCCGAGTCGGCAATACCAATATCTACAAATTCAATAAGGCCTGTCAAGGAATATGAATGGAGGGATAGAGACGTCCTAAGAAGAATGGAAGCGATCGACAAATCAATTGAATCCAAGATTGGAGATGAAGTGAAGGACAGCGCATCCTTCTTCCAGGAAAACTACCCAGAGCCCCAAATAGAGCTATTTGAGAATCAACCAGTAAAAACACCGGATATGAAACTCGAAATGGCTGAGCCAGAAGCATCTGTAGAAGATGTTGATGAACCAGATGAATATCTGGGAAATGAAGTGATCATTGAAAGAGGTGATGAAAGACTCAGGTGCATTGTCAAGGACAGGGTTCGCGACTTGCAAAACAGACCAATAGGAATCAGAAATGAGAATCCCATACTAGACACAAGACTGTATAAATTGCAACTACCTGATGGTACCATGGAGGAATACACGGCAAATATTGTTGCAGAAAGCCTATACAGCTCTGTTGATGATGACGGGAGGATGTTCACTCTACTAGATGAGCTCATTGACCATGAAAAAGACAACACTGCTTTAGGTGACGAGGAAGCAACAACTATAGCAAAAAATGGCAGGAAAACTCATAAACCTACAACTAGGGGTTGGAGGATTTTAGCCAGTTGGAAAGATGGCACTGAATCTTGGTGTAAGCTAAGTGATGTGAAGGAGTCATTTCCAGTGCAATTAGCCGAGTACGCAGTTAACAATAATCTTGAAAAATCACCAGCTTTCAGATGGTGGGTGCACAAAATTTTGAGAAGGAAGGATAGAATCCTTAAAGCGGCCAAAACAGCAAAGTATTGGTTGAAGACTCACAAATATGGAGTTGAATTGCCACATTCAATCAAACAAGCGCTGGCTATTGATAAGAAAACAGGCACTGACCACTGGGAAAGAGCAATTCATAAGGAAATGACAAATAATATGGCAGCGTTTGAATTTTCTGATGATGATGTTATTCCAGTTGGCCATAAACAGATAACAACCCACATGATTTTTGACATCAAGCTTGGGTCCCTAACAAGGAAGGCCAGGTTGGTAGGGGACGGCCACAAAGTCCCTGCAGTGGCCAAAGAAAATACTTATTCATCGGTTCCCAGCCGAGACTCAGTAAGAATATTCTTTCTACTGGCAGCGCTGAATGATTTGAAGGTTCTCTCAGCTGATATTCAAAATGCATATTTGACAGCCCCGATTAAAGAGAAATACTTCCTAAAAGCGAGAGAAGAAGATGGTTTTCCACCTCACCTTGCAGGAAGACCTTGTAAGATTGTCCGGGCATTGTATGGACTGCCGGTTGCTGGTGCATCTTTCAGGTCATACCTCACCCAGCATTTGAGAGATCTTGGGTATTCACCGTGCAAGGCAGATCCGGATGTGCACTTAAGAATTGAAACCAGGAAAGATGGATCCAGATACTGGGCAATGCTCATTGCATATGTAGATGATATCCTATGTTCTGGTGAAGATCCAAAGTTCCAGCTTGAAAACATTGAACGAAAGTTCAAATTGAAGGATGATACGATTGAAGAGCCAACTCTATATTTGGGAGCTGATATTGGGAAATTCTACTTTGAAGGCGATTCAAAGCCAAGATGGTCATTATCAAGCACTAAGTACACAGCGAAAGCTGTTGCAGCAGTCGAACAAGAGTTAGGAACTGAAAAATATGGCTACAAGTATCTACCAAAATCAGCATCTAGTCCACTATCACATGATTACCGACCGGAAATTGATATATCAGAAGAATTGAATCCTGAATTGCAAAATTACTATCAAGGTTTAATTGGAGTTCTCAGGTGGATTTGCGAATTAGGAAGACTTGACATAGTAATGCCAGTGTCACTGATGTCAAGGTATTTGGCACAGGCAAGGATCGGGCATTTGAATCAGTTGTTCCACATATTTGCATATTTGAAAAAGTACAACAGGTCAAAACTGGTTTTTGATGATTCTGTACCAAGTGTTGATGAAAGTAAATTTCAGAAATGTGACTGGTCTGAATTTTATCCTGGTGCCGCTGAAGTCATACCAACAGATATGCCTGAAGCTTTGGGAAAACATGTGACGATGAGCTGTTTTGTCGATGCTGATCATGCCGGATGCAAGGCAACAAGGAGATCTCATACTGGTGTTATTATCTTCATTAATAATGCACCGATCATTTGGTTTTCCAAAAGACAAACAACAGTTGAGACATCAACTTTTGGATCTGAAATCATTGCTTTGAAAATTGCAATCGAATTGGTTGAAGGTCTAAGGTACAAGTTGAGAATGATGGGTGTTCCAATTGATGGAAGCACAAATGTGTATTGTGATAATGATTCTGTTGTCACGAATGTTACACGACCTGAAAGCCCATGTAAGAAGAAGCACAACAGCATTGCATATCACAAAGCGCGTGAATCTATTGCAGCAGGAATTATCAGAGTTGCAAAGGAACCAGGTTCAACAAATATTGCTGATTTGTTTACAAAGCTAATGAGTGGCGCTGTCTTTCGAGAACATTGTTCACGATGTATGTGGTAGGCTTGTTTTTTTGTTTTGCATGCGGTGAGTAAGTAAAGAAATAAAAATCAATCGTTCGATGGAATGTTCGATCGATCGTTCGATCGAAGCAACAAGTTGATTTACGTTCGGTCTGCAATGAGCATTTCGAAAAATTGGATAATTTGATCCATGAATACAATATATCAAACTGGCAAGGATCAGGGCAAAATGCCATGATGCGAGCCAGAATGAAAGGCAAAACGCCACCCCATTTCTTTTTGATAGGGCCTCTGATGGTAGACTGGATACAGTTTGGTATTCAAATCACGATGAACATATTAAGCCATAGAATCCAGCCGCTTAACGGTTGGAGGATTTATGACTGAAGGGGACTGAAAAGAATTCACCGTGTAACGCGTACTGTACGAAAAGTCATAAGGGCAAATAACCTTATTCGTAAGGTTATTTAACCTGAGTGAATAATCGTCGGCGATTATCCATGTGGATTGCCTCTTAGCGAAATTCTCCCCATCAGCTCACTCTTCGAAGAATTAACAACTCTAAAACACTATCATGCCCTAAAAAATCTACGTACAACCTAGTACTAATTCTACATGATAAGGTACAATAACATGTGATATTTACTGAGAATATCACGGTGAATTACGGTAACAGAAAGACCGATCGAAGATGGTTTTGCGTGTGTTTTGTGTCTTAAGATTGCATGTGTTTTGTATGGTAAAATTACACGATGACGACGAGTAATTTGACGACGAGTAATTAACCTGTCGATCAACAATCGACGAGGACGATTGAACTGTAACAACAGTTGTTCTACTCACTAAGTCAATCGATCGTAAGATCGATTGCGTTTGCTGTTTGTTACGACACACTTTCTCTATAATTCTACGTAATAAGGTACAAATACTGTGATATTCCAATGAGAATATCACGGTGAATTACACGGTAATACGATACTAAGAAAGACCAATCGAAGATGGTTTGCGTGTGTTTTGTGTCTTAAGAATTACATGTGTTTTGTATGCTTGAAATTACACGATACGACGAGTAATTTGACGACGATTAATTAACCTGTCGATCGTCATCGACAAGGTCGAATGAACTGTAACATCGATTGTTCTACTCACTAAATCAATCGGTCATAAGACTGATTGCATTTGTTGTTCGTTACGACACACTTTCTTTAATTCTACAGGAGTTGCAGTATCCTTTTTTTTTTCTACCTCGCAAAAAAAAATCTCTCTCACACAAACACACAGTAATGTTATTCTCTACCTCGCGACAAAAAAAATCACTTTTTCTACCTAGCAACAAAAAAAACAATCTACCTCGCAACAAAAAATAAATTCACTTCATAATCGCTCTGCCTTCTTACATCCGACTTATTTGAGTAGAGTGTTGGTTCTTGCAATCAACACTCCGTCCGAGAACGTGGGATCCGACCCTCTTCACCGAGCACAACGATCCGTTCTCATTTATTTTAGTCCGAAATAACAGCCTTGTACTGGAAAAGAAGTAGTTAGCATTTGACGAGAAGGGGATTTGCTGGATAGATATTGTTTGGACTGCAGCCTTACATATACGTCTTGAAATCAATGAACTGGATTTGTCCCTTGCAATTATATCAACAGGAACAAGGTACTGTTTTTCGTGACATGGAGTAAGAAGTAATCTACGGCAGCAACTACAATTTCATTGGGACGGTTGTCGGAACGTCAGGACGTCGGGACGTCGGAACAAGCAAAGGTAAGAATGAGAGAGATAGACAATGATTATACTGCCTCTGGCATTGCTGATACTCAATGTATTTCCTCCCTTCTGGTTTCTTCTCATTTTCATAGGACCAGATCGTAACAAAGGATTGGAACGGATCAACGGATAGGTGCGGGGAACAACAACGATCGTCGGAAGATCGAGGTGCGGGGAACAACGATTGTCGGAACAACGATTGAGTGCAGATCGATGTGCGGCAAATTTAATATATTACTCTGGTGTTATTATTTACTCTATGCACTACATCAATAGATACTCACCCATTTTGTTCAATTATCATATATTTGAATAGGATCGTCGGCAAAGGCAACACGACGCGCCACAATCGGGAACGATCGAATCAATCGGGAACGATCGAAGCAAGCGGGAACGATCGAAGCAACCGGGAACCAGAAGCAAGCGGGAACAATCGACGCAACCGGGAACCATCCAATAGAAGCAAATCAAAGCGTGAACGATCGAACTCCTCCACCGGGCAAGCGGCAGCAATAGCAACAGCGAGAGCAACAGCGGCAAGCGACAGCGAGAGCAACAGGGGCAAGCGGCAGCGACACCAATCGATCCAACACGAATCGATCTGCAACACCAATCGATCCAACACCAATCGATCCGCAACACGAACCAATCAATCCAGAAGCAAGCGGGAACCATCGAACCAAGCGGGCTTGCTCCTCCACCGGCACTCCACCCGAATCGACCCTCCACTGGCGCTCCACACGAATTACTCCTCCTCCGTCACCGGCGCAACCCCTAGTAGTAGAAGGCAACAACAGCAACGAATCGGCCTCCAATCAGTTAGCAGATTCTAAGATACCAACTTCTCCGATAGTCCGCACCTCCAACAAGCGTCCAGTCGACTCGTTTTGGTCCCCACATATCCGCACCTCCTTGCACCTCCAGTCGCTCTCCCTAATCCGCGCCTCCAATCAGTTTGCAGATTCTACCTAAGATACCAACTTCTCCGATAGTCCGCACCTCCAACGTGTCGAACCACAAAGCAAGAGCAAGAGCAGCTGCCGCCGGGAACGATCGAACCGCAAAGCGTGAGCAACAGCGAGAGCAACAGCAGCAGCCACCGGGAACGATCTAACCGCAGCGAGATCAACATCGAGAGCCACCGGGAACGATTGACATCTGGAACGATCTAACCTCAATCGGCATCGGCATCGGCATCGGCATCGGCATCGGCATCGGCATCGGCATCGGCATCGGCATCGGCATCGGCATCGGCATCGGCATCGGCATCGGCATCGGCATCGGCAACGGCAACGGCAACGGCAACGGCAACGGCAACGGCAACGGCAACGGCAACGGCAACGGCAACGGCAACGGCAACGGCAACGGCAACGGCAACGGCAACGGCAACGGCAACGGCAACGGCAACGGCAACGGCAACGGCAACGGCAACGGCAACGGCAACGGCAACGGCAACGGCAACGGCAATTGATTGGTCTTCCACTCCATCAGCATCGGCATCGGCATCGCGATCCACAAACTTCGCTCCTCTTCCACCGGCAAGCGGCAACGAATCGTTTGCATCAAATCGCTCCTCCTCCTAGCAACAACAACGGCAATTGGTGATCTACTCCAACGCCAAATCTACCGGCGCATACGATTTGACACATCGATTCGTCTATCCTTGCTTGGCATCGATATCGGAACCAACACGTTGATTTGACAGCAAGCAACAGCAATAGCAACAGCAGCAGCAATTCGCAACAGCGAGAGCACCGACACGTCCATTTGACAGCAAGCAACAGCGATAGCAACAGCAGCGGCAACAGCAACGTCGCTCGTCCTCCTCCTCCTCCAGGATCGATCCAACACGAATCGATCTGCAAAACGAATCAATCCAACACAAATCGATCCAATTGATCCAACACGAATTGATCTGCAAAACGAATCAATCCAACACCAATTAATCCAACCGGGAACGATCCAATAGAATCGATCCAACACAAATCGATCCGATTGATCCAACACCAATGGATCTGCAACACCAATCAATCCAACACCAATCGATCCAACACGATTCGATCCAACACCAATTGATCCAATCAATCCAACACATCCGATAGCCCGCACCTCCAAGCGTCAACTGGAGAACAATCCAACAGAAGCAACCGGGAACGATCGAACCGCTCCTAACTCCCACTCCATCGGCCAATCGATTAGTCGTCATCCTCCTCCAACGGCAATTCGTCTCGGCAACAATGAATCCAACCACAACGAATGGAAAGCAATTGTCAGCACGAGGAAGGAGGCAAAAAGCAAAAAGGAAACATGAGAAAAGAAGTCAACAGAAAATGTCTTCAAATTTTCTGAAGGTTGCTGCACCGGTTTCAACTAGCCACGAAACTTATACGAACTTGTCTCTGATAAAACCGATGAAGAAAGAAAGGAATAGGCGTTCAACTGGCAAAGATGGCGTCCGTAAAATAGCGCTGAAAAACAAATCCAGTACCGCTGCCGTGGCAGGTAAATACATGGAGACAGATTGGGGTGGCAAGACAGGCAGAAAGAAGAAGTATCAACCGGAACAGGCTTTGTCAATCGAAAACTACAATACATTGGATAGTACCAATGATGAGCATATTCTAGCGTTTGATCATTCTAAACCATCATTGCGAATTTTTGCCAAAGTTTCACCCCATTTTGCGGAACGACACCTCGCTTCGAAGAATAATATCGAATTGTTGAGACAGTTTGCTCCTGCCATTGTTGGAGCAAAACCAACCGTTGGAAGAGGGGTTAAGCGCGGCAGTATCAATGATGATTATGCTATCATTGGAATTCGACCAGAAAGATTGGATTCAAATATTGGTGAGTATGTTTTCAAAAGTCATGTCGATCCCAGCATCAAACTAGAGCTAGAAGAGACAACAGTTGAAATTGTGAAGCATATGCATCATAGTTTAATTGACGTGGAACCGTTTGTTGAAGAGGAAATGGATGTGTTGTCTCAGATTCTGTCTCGTACAAAGCTAAATGCAATTGGGCAGCAGGCATTAGCATTTTCAATCGGTCGCAACTACCATTCTAGATGCCATGTGGACGATGACATGTACTACACTCGTTTGACAGTCATTGCTCCGGCGGAAGTGTCTGCTGACGAGGTGATTTATTATTTTGTCTTCCCAATGTACCATATCAAAGTGCCGTTGCGTTCTGGAGATACTCTATTGTTCAACCCATTAGTATTACATAGCTGTTTGAATCCAAAATTCGAAGGGTGTTATATTATGAGTGCATACGTATCTCGCAAAACTGTGCTTAGAGCTAACCCTCTATAGTAATATTAAACAATACTTTAAAGTTAGCCGTTACATTAACCCTTGCTACTCAATCGGAACTGCTGTCCGAGCTTTCGCTCTCTGAACTGGATAGCGAATCACTGGATTCGTTATCATTCAATGCTATCTCAAATGGTTCCAACTGTATGTCGTCCTGTAGTGTACATGCGTTGTACAAAGATTCGTAAGACGGTGGTGTAGCAGCATTTTTGCTTTCAAAAAATTCGAGCCATGAGATCCGATTCGATATCACTAGCCAATCGCAATTGGTTATGCACCCATCAAGGCCTTGCTCTGGAACAACTGCCAGCTCGGAATGGATAGTGTCGACATGAAATAGGTACAGTGAATTCATCAGGCGACCACGTTGGACAAATTCAGAAGCTGTTTTCTTAGGCACATCTTGAAACCGACGAGCCACAGCATACATTCCGTTTGTATCAATTGGATAGCCACCAATACTACTGTATGGCTGCTTCAAATTCTGTACAGTTAAAAAGCATACCAGATGGCACGGTATGAGCTTGGGATTGTTATTTAAATCAAAGTCCAATTTCATCAAACACCAATCCATCCATACGGAGTTGAGCAGAGAACTATCCGATCTATATGAAGGATGCGAGCGAAATATAAAATTAGACCCACAAGCACCATCGAAACGATTGTGCTCTGTAACTCCACAAATGTGCAAAGGATTCTCCAATAAAGGTAGCACAGAACCAGAAACAAAGTCAAGTATGTCAGAAGGAAAAAATGGTTTGCTTTTGTTCGTAAAACGAAGCCACTTCATTGTTGATTCCCCATTTTCGGTTCTCATTATTTGAAAATGAGAACCGCCACCATCAGGGCGTTCAATTGGAGGAGGGTCAGGCGGATTCAAGTTGTAGTGATATGTTGCCTGGCTTAGCATCATTTTCTCGGACTTTCTATTGGCAGTTTGATTGATTAGTGATGCAGCATTACATTGCGTGTTCTTGGAAGGAGCTTTAATCTCAGTTTTGTGGTGAGATTCATTGGGAGCACTATCCCAGCCTGCGGGGCTTCCCCATAAAGAGATATAATCTGGTAGGTGAAAGTACAGGTGATTCTTGATTAGTTTTGTTCCCATCCCTTTCCTGTGACAAGTTGAGTTTATACAATTGATAAAGTGAACAATTGATTTTGGGAGATTCTTTAAGGAACCGTATTTCATCCGACCGTGTTTAAGAAATTCTTCCATTGATAGAATGAGCTGAATTACCTCTATCTGTTTCTTTACAAAACGATGGTCACCAATAATGTCAGATCCAGGTTTGGAAACAATAGCGATCAGAAGAGAAATAAGCATTCCAGAGAAATCATGCCCTTCTTTCTTCGTGGTTGATAAAAGCTGAGTCCCAAATTTGGTGCGAGGAAAATCTCTATCAGACTGGCGTGATAACAAACCACCGTACCGTTGTGCTAAATGGCCAATACTGTTAGCAACAGCCACGCCGTGATTCAAATTGGGGGCATAAACACATGGAACACTTCCGCGGAGCAACAATTCAATTGACTCGACAGCCCGTTTGGCAGTACCAAGCTGGTGCATGTGCAAACATTCACCGGGAGTTGCAAAATGAATATTGTTCTGATTAGTACCAAAGCATAAATCATGAAATACATTCCTGATATTGTGATGAGAGTTGTTTTTGAAGTTCTTATTGATATCGTTTAGATCTGTGCCGGGAAAACAATGGAAATCAACAGGTGACCACTTCTTTGTTGCAGGTTGAACAGAAGGAATGTTTATGTTCAAAGAATAACAGTTGCAGTGACGGCACATCCGCATGACACCCTTATTGAAGGAGCCATATTTTCCACACAATTTATCGTGAAGTTCTGTGTCGCCAATAACATAGGCAATGGCAAATTTCATTTTTACCTTCCACTGTTGGTTGGCATATGGAAGATAATTCCATTCGATACCACTGTCTTCGTTACACGCGGCTTTGAAGGAACAAAGCGCAAGTTCCAAACCATTATGGAGATTCTGAATTTTATCTTTGAAGTGGCAGGGTGAAAAGAATTCACCGTGTAACGCGTACTGTACGAAAAGTCATAAGGGCAAATAACCTTATTCGTAAGGTTATTTAACTTGAGTGAATAATCGTCGGCGTTTCCATGTGGTTTGTCTCTTTACCAAATTTCCCCATCAGCTCACTCTTCGAAGAATTAACAACTCTAAAACACTATCATGCCCTAAAATCTATGTACAACCTAGTACTAATTCTACGTAATAAGGTACAAATACGGTGATATTTCAATGAGAATATCACGGTGAATTATACGGTAAAAAGACCGATCAAAGATGGTTTGCGTGTGTTTTGTGTGCTAAGAATTACACGGTAATATGCCGTATAATCGACACGATGATTCGGCGATACGATGAGTAATTAACCTGTCGTCCGCTAAGGCCGAATGAACTGTAACAATGATCTTACTCACTAAATCAATCGATCGTAAGACCGATTGCATTTGCGTTTGTTTGTTACGACACACTTTTTCTAGTTTATCAGACCCACAGCATCTACGGGCTGTGGCCAGCATCCTACAATGCTGAGGACGGCGTTTCACCGAGAAACGCAGTTGAGCTCGAAGACCAGACTAATCCGGATTAGCCTGATCAGCTACCGGCATCAACCCTCAAGGATGTAAAAGGGGCAGTTGCTTGTGGAGCCCTGGAATAGACCAACGCCAGGGCGGTCTCCCTGGAAGAAGAGACCAAAGAATCGAACCAAGGTGGTGGCTCCACCGGGTTTCGAGATCCAGCAAAACAAGCAAGGGAAAAGAAACTGGACGATTCAGCTGAACGAGTCGCCCAGGTTGGCATCAGTTGAAAGGAATCAATATCCGAGAACACTGATCTTTCACTGAAAACAAGAATGACGCGAGCTAGAAGATTGAGCCAGAAGTATTCTGCGGTGAAACGGATTGAGAAGAACATCTGCTTGCAAGAAGGAACAGATCGCAAAGAGCATCTGCCCGCATGAAAACAGAAAACGAAAAATCCAAAGATATGAGAACACCAAATCCCGAAGATCGAAAGATCCAATACGAAAAAGAGAACACTAAATTCTCAGGAAACAATCTTTCAACCTTTCACCACAGAAATGCAGAATGAGCAAAATCCCGAGAAAGGATAGGAAAGCTCACAATCTTGATTTGCGACAAAAGCAAAAGCTCACACAAAGACGGAGACCGGAACGAAAACTCGATCCGAATAGTCAGAAAGTATACAAACCGGAACGAAAATTCGATCCGGATAAATACAAAACAGATAAGCAAATCACACTCAACAGTCACCAACTATTGACCATCCACCTCTCACATCCAATCCTCGATTTGATTACACTCTTCCACCCAATACCAACTTCCATCGGATACCACACTACGAATCGCCCATCCATACTCCATCACGAAATATAATTCGAAACTTCGTTTGAAATTCTCCACCATGGTACGAACTAGAGCGGACGGCGACATGGAAGAAACAAAAATGGAAGTGGATGACGATGACGATTCACAGAATTCTAATGAAAACAATGGAAGAGGTATGCAAGAAAAGGAAGATTTGGAAGATAAAATCATGGAAGTCATGGAAAGGGCCTTTGGGGACCCAGAAACAAACTCAACCATGAAGAGAATCATCGACCAAGAAATAAAGAAGAGAGTCAGGGCAATGAGAGATGCAGAAAGAAGGGGTGTGAATCCAGATGACGCGGATAGTGAAAATGATGAGGACGGACGAAATGATGCTGACCAAAATGCAGAGAACGCAAGAGCTGAACGACTGGGAAGAAGGTCGTCCCAACCCAGGATAAAAATCAGGGGATTCAACAATGGTAGATTCCTGAACCCAGAACAGCTTGCTTTCAGGAGCAGCCTAATGGATTTTGGTATCAACTATGAATCAGCTGAAGAAATTATGAGGGGAGGGATGTCCAACATTCGTGAAATTACAGACCTCAACAAGGAAAGCATTAAATCGTTCATGCATGGATTGAAATCTATCAGTCCGGACTGTCCTAATCCAAAAAGTATCCACTATGGTAACAGGCTATCATCGAGGCTCCTCACTTGGGCAAATTGGGCCCGGTACCAACCATTGATTGGAGTCAAGCCAAGGGCTATCGACTGGAACGCAAACCCAAACAACCTGGAACTGCAGCAATTCAGAATCAAGATGATGGAATCAAGTGTGAAATCACAGGAAAAGGCAACTCCACCCGAGTTAAAGGATCTCACAAAATTCAGGGAATGGGAGGAAGGCTTCCGACAAAACCTGAGATACAGATTCAACTCCGAGGGATTCCCAATCTTGTATGTCATAAGACCCCAAGAAAAGGAAGAAGTTACTGACGAAGCCAGGGCTGGAACAGTAGGGCAAAGTACAACAGATACTTATCCAACTTGGAGTGATTACAATGAAAGATGTGGCGTTCTGTCGGGTCACTAGTACGATGAGGACAACAACGTCGTCTGGAGGTTGCTGTGTGATGCAACAAGAAAAGGTCCTGGTTGGGAATATGTGGCACATTTCCAAAACACTGCACTGAATTCTGGTAATGCCAGAAATGCTTTCATTTCTCTCATGCAACATGCTTACACTGATACCAATATCACTATGGTTCTGAATAAGACATATCAGGATATGAAAGATTCACACTACACTGGAGATTCTAAGAATTATGACTGGAACAAGCACAAGCGCAACTGGACTGCTTTTCATGGAACAATTCTGAGATTTGAAAAGAATCATAACGAAAGAAGATTTGTTTGGGATTTTATCAATTCAATCAGTGATGAGCGACTTGATGCTGCAAAAGCAGATGCAATTGATGAGAGCAAAGACTATCGTGACAACTTCAATGAATGTTTGATTCTATTCACCAATCGTCTTGGATTGAAAAAGCTTGCAACCGGGAAGAGTAAAAGAGGTTCCAGAAGTTTGTATTCTATGGGCACATCAAGCAACAAAAAGCAAAAGACAACTGGAACCTTTACAGGAAAAGTTGAGTGCAAGCCTTACCCAACAAGTGTTTATAAAACAATGTCAAAAGAACAGCGCCAGGAGCTTTACCAGATGAGACAGGCTAAAAAGAAAAGAAATCTCAAGGCTGCTGAGACTAAAAAGAAAGAAACTGAAAATGAAGGCGCGGGTGACAGTTTTGGATCAAAATCTAAGAAATGACATAATAACCGGACACTATCACTAGAACACAAATTGTTAAAAATGGTGAGCCGGTCATTATACCAGATGAATGTTCCTGTAGGTTTTGATGATGGGGAAAATGAAGAAGGGTATTGTGAGTTAGACTCACATGCAGATACTACCGCAGCTGGAAGCAATATGGTATTGATGAATCCTGATCAAATCACAACACACGTTGACGTTGCACCTTTTTCTGAAGAATACAAGCCCATCAAGAAAATCCCCATTGGAAGCTGTGCGACTGCATGGACGAATCCAACATCAGGCCAAGTATATATCATCATAGTGTTCCATCAAGCACTGTACTTTGGGGACAAATTGAAAAACAGCTTGATATGCCCAAATCAAGTGAGGGACTGCAATTTCAACTCTGTTGAAGAAACACCTCGCCAATTTGATTCAAGATCCAAGCATGGAATTACAATTCAAACTCCACTGGAGGATGATGATCCAAAGAAAGTTTTTATAAAACTGAGCATGAGAAACGTGATCTCATATTTCCCCACAAGAAAGCCCACAAGAATGGAACTTGATGAATGTCAACATTTGATAGCAACAAATGATACCCCCTGGGATCCACATTCACTGAAGTTCAGGATGGCCGAGCTAGCAATCGACAATGGAGATCCAATTTCAGGGGACCAATTCAGCCTTCAAGCTATGTCGACCGAAGAGGACCAAGCAATGGAGGAAAGTTCTGTTGTAACAGAACCTGCTAGTAATGTCACAAATAAACTTCCCAAGACCAGCTTAGGAGAAGAACCGCATTCAAGTGTCATGCAGCAATGCAAACTGATGAGGGTCCATCAAGTATCCACAAGGAGAATGCTAACTGAATGCCAGATTGCAACAGATGGAAATATTGCTCATCGGATTTCTTCAGTAAGGAATATTTCAAGCGCGCGAAGGGTAGACCAATTTTTGTTTGATGATACAGAATTTGACTTTATGGAAGCTCCTGAAGCAGAATCAAAACAGGCCCCTAGCTTGCAAGAAATTGACAATACACTAGAAAGAAGGTCTCTTGACAGAAGAAATCAATGGGGGCCATCAGTGATAACGATTGAAGGTCCAAACAAAGTTGACTGTGAACGCCTAGCCAAAACTTGGAACATTAGTTTTAAGAAAGCTGAGCAGACATTGAAAGTCACGACGCAGAAGGCACTCAGGAATTTGCAATCACCATTGATGAAGCGGCTGCCTACTCAGCGCTTCAGGAACAAGAGAGTCGCACAAGGAACCTGGTACACTGATACATGGCATGCAAGAACCACGAGTATTATGAGGCAAGAAAAATGTGCACAGATCTTTACAAATGGAAATGGGTTTGAAGTATTTATACCAATACAGGACAAATCACAAGCCCACCAAGGACTGAAGACATTCATTCATGAAATTGGAATTCCAGAGCATTTGATTTCTGATGGTGCGCCAGAACAAGGATCCCCAAGACCCTACAAAACACACTGGAATTCAATTGTAAAGCGCAACCATATCCATCAGACATTCATCCAGCCGCATTGCCCATTCCAAAATCGGGCAGAACAAGCAATTGGCCATCTTGGTAGTGCAATCACAACCAAGTCTGCAAAGAAGAAGTCACCGAGAAGATTATGGTCATTTTGTGGTGAACTATGTGCTAATATCAGGCAGCGAACAGCCTCGAACAACCCTTCTTCAATGGGGAGAACCCCATTTGAATTGGTCCATGGCTATAGACCGGATATTACATTATATACTTCATCAGAATGGTATGATTTTGTGTTTTATTATGAAAAAGGTGATTCTTCCACCCGAGGTGTTGAAAGGCTGGCGCGATGGTTGGGTCCCTGTGCAAATAGGGTAGGTGGTGTTGTTACTCTAAAAATCGACCGGATAGGTATAACGAATTGTTTAAATTTAAAGAGATGTGAGCTCAAAGAGAGGCTCTTATTTTTACTGGGTATTTTCACTGTATCGGGGCTCTCTGCTGTATTTTACATGGTAGAGATCTTGCCCGGTTATTTGTTACCATTCCCGTACCGATACTGTCGTTGCTGTTTCTGTATTAGCGTCGTGTCGGTCTTACTGTATTGGTCATTTGGCGGTATCGGTCATTCATGTTGTTAAGTAATCTGTTCGATGGGGCGTATGCTTGTTCGTGGTATATATGCTAGATATGAGGCCCATCTGGAATCGGTATTGATTTTCTTGATTGCAATAAGTAATTTCCTCACGGGATATCAAGTATATTCTTTTGAATGTACTTATGGATTCCAAGTGTTCACTTATTGGTCAGGTCTTTGGATATGTCTTGTTTCTAACCGATTACTGTCTTTTGTTTGTAGTCCTAAGTGATATCGTTTTTACCACTTAGGGATTTCCAAGTAGTGGAGGTGCATTTGATTCTAACGCTTGATTGTTCTCGTATTCCGCACCTCGGTCGTCGTTTCGTTCGTTTTGTCGGTGTTTTCGATCGAATTTGATGCCGACAAAGTCCGTATTTTTTCGCCGACAACACACCCTTTGATCCAACATGTATTTTCATTCAATGCTGGATTACTGTCGGAGTATATTAGAGTCGGTTATGTAGCCAGGAATTATATCGACGTGTTATTGATTGATAGATCAAACATTTTGATCGGATCGGATCGGATCGAATCGTCGTCCTATCCATTGATCGATCGGACGTTTAAGCTGAATCGGTTGGGTGACTGATTTAACCTGGGTAGTGTCCCATGATGTATCTTGCATGACGGGCGTGCAAGATCCATCCCAATGGTTTGGTTAGGTCATCAGCCGGGTTGATAACTCCAGGAATATGAATCATATTGATTTCACCATTTTCTTTCCATGCTTGAATGGCAAAGAACCTGATTTCAATATGCCTGGTCCTTTCAGTTGGCTTCTGGGCATTGATGATTTCAATTGCTGATGCATTGTCTTCATAGATCGGAGTTGGGCCAACTTGGATGAATCCTAATTCCCTGAGTATGGATCTGAGATATCTGGCTGTTTTGGCTGCTGTCACTGCAGCAATGAACTCGGCTTCGGTAGAACTCTGTGCAGTAAGTGACTGAGCTTTGGATCTGTAAACAATTGCTCCACCAGCATAAGTGAAGACGTATCCTGTGGTGGACCTCCGGTGTTTTGGATCATTTCCATATGCGGCGTCCACAAAACACATCAGTTTGGCTTGCTTGATGTCTTCCGGGAATGTTGGGAGTGATGGATCTTGGACTGCATCGTTGTATGGTTCCCCTGGTGACAAAGTTGGCTCGGCATTTGGTCTGTAGAATCTAATACCCCAGGACCTGGTTGTTCTGAGATATCGAGCGATGTTCTTCAGACTTGAATAGTGGAAGGCGGTGGGATTGGAACTGTATTTTGACATTAGAGTCACTGCGTAGCCAATGTCTGGCCGGCAACTCACATATGCAAACATCATTTCACCTAAGAGTGTCCTGTAGGAGAAGCCAGATGTGGATTGCAATTCAGCATGTTCCTTGGTGCCTTCTAATGGTCCATTCGTGTGTGATTGAAGTTGACTCAATACTTCCGTTGATAATGGTGCTGAAGGCTTGGAGTGAGGTTTCATTTTAGAGTCAGTCTCCCAACCATGGGATGTCATGATTCTGTCAATGTAGTTCGCACAGGACAGTTCAATGTAGTCAGCTGTCTGTTTGACATCAATTCCATTGAAGTCTTCAAGCAATCCCATTTTGGTGAAGGGGACAGTATCTTCTCTAGGAAGCTTCAGCTTTGCGCCAATTATGTCATAGATCTTGTCAGATATGGATTCTGATGTGCAAGCCAGTGCAAAATCGTCAACTTGTCTCAGCATGTAAACCGTTTCACCTTCAAAAACTGTCGTGTAGATCGTCCTGTCATGTGTGGTGGTTTTGAAGTTGAGATCGGGACCTTTCAAGATCTTGTTGATGTGGGTTTCCCAGAGTCTTCCAGATTCTGGGTGGCCTTGAAGTGCTCGAAGGACTGGAAGCACCAATCGTCTGTCTATGTCCTTGTCATGCTTGTGTCTGTACCATTCTGCATAAGCATCGTCAATAGTCATGTATGTAGGGATGTTGGGCCCTGGAGAATGGGCATATGCGTCAGCCGCATCCCCCCCATATACTTTGAGATTGAGACTTGCTGCAATGGCAAAGAACAGTCTTTGGATGGGGTGTTCAACACATGATGAGTATGACATGGCTATGGCATGCAGAGTTGGAGCTGCATACTTGCTTCCATTGCAACATTGTCTGGCTCTTCTGACACCATTCCTTTTGACACTGTATTGCCAATGGGGTCTGAGAATAATCGCGTCTGGGTCCTTAGGGTATTGAATTGGTGATCCAAACATTTCCAAATCTTCAAACTGATCAAGCTGTTTTCGCTCCCCAGCTTGCCATTCAGGCCATGTAGATAAAGGCTTGAGATTCCTTCGAGTGAAGTGCCCTAGTGCTTGTTCTTCAGGTGTAGTTGCCTTGGAATTGATGGCCTTGATGAAAAGTTCAATTTCTTCAGTGGACAGTGAATCTGCATCTAGTGGTAATGCTTGATTTCCTGGTTTATGAAGCTTGGTGATAGCTCTGAGAGATGCAATATCAATAGTAGGAATGACAACATCCATGTCGTCTTCAGTTGGCGCCAAGTGTTTTTGGATGGAGGCATGGAGTGCTTCAGTGCTATCGACCTGGTTGATTCTTGATTGTATCAGCTGCTTGTATTTTGTACCAATGCGCTGGATAGCTTTGATGGAGGAAATCCGGTCCAAGAATGGTGGATCTTCTTCAGCAGTGGGTTCCTTCCAGGAGGTATTGGGAGCAAATAAACCATATTCATTTGAGTGTTTCCTGACCTCCTTCATAGACAATTTCTCTTCAAGTGCAAAGGTAATTGGTGTATCTATTGAAGAATCCCTCACCCCTCGATCGTGGCAGGCCTGTAAAGCTGTAGTTACATCAGCAGCAGTAAAGACACGATTGTGATTGATAGAGACAATATAAGCACCTCGTAGCTTGGAGAGAGATTTCTTGTGTGAGGAGAAAAGCTTTGAGGCAGGACTGTTTGGGATGATATCTGTGATGTAAGCTCTGCCAAGCAGTGAATCATTGGCATACCGGAGGCCAAATGTTTGATCAGTACAAGATGGGGAGACAGTGAGCCTGAGATTTGTGAGATTGGCAAAGGGGGAGATAGAGAATTGAAAATCACTGGATGACACCTCAGTGGGTTCTGCAGGAAGTGGAATGTTGTCATCTGTCCTGAGCAGGTGTTTGACATTAGTGGGGAGGTCTGCAAGTGGGAGATCATTCATGCCTTCATCAAACCTGACATGTGTGGCTATCTTGACTCTGTGTGTCTCAGTATCATACCACAGAATGTTTCTGGTAGTGTAGGGTACAAAACCTAGAAATATGCCTTTTCTTGCATTGGGTTTGAGCTTGATTGATCTCTTGCCTGGAGGTCTAACCCAAACTCTGCAACCAAAGGTTCGGAAATCAGCAAGGTTTTCCTTACGGCCAGTTGCCAATTCCAATGGTGAATGTAGTTGGGTGCCTTCAGGGAATGCATTGGACAACCGGAGTGCATGGTAGAAAGCAAAGGGCCAGAACTTGATGGGCAAATTAGCACCAGACAGCATTGTCCTCATGGAGTTAGCAAGAGTTCGGTGTGCTCTTTCAACTGTGCCATTCTGGTGTGAAGCGTCCGCGCCAGTGGGGAAAATTGAATATCCAAACGCAGAGAATAGGTTTCGGATGTCAGGATTGTGATAGAGTTCTCCACCTTGATCAACTGAAACATACTTGTCGGCACAAGTTGGGTTGTGCTGGGCGAAGAAATGCTCTAACCAGTGTAGTGGCGCTGCTTTAGAGATTCGCGTGTCTCCATATTTCATACCAGTATAGTGATCTGTGATGAGAATCCAAGCAGTTTCTCCATGAATGCCTTCATAATCGCGCTTGCGGTTGCTGTTGGAGGATTTGGTACCTGAGAATGCAAAATCAATAGATAAACCCTGAAAGGGTTGTGTGGCCTTGCGTGTGGAATGTGAGCCAGCAGGTGTTTTGGTGTGCTTACATTGTATGCAAGTTGGACATTGGTCAAGAATACTGGTTTGCCGTTTGAACTTTGGGACTCCAATGATGTGCTTATGAGCTTGATACAGAAAATCATCGCATGGGTGTCCCAACCTTTGGTGCCACAGGAGTTTCGATGTCTTGGTTTTGATGGCTTGGATAGGGATATTTTTGTCCACAATTTTGGTGAAAAATAGTTTGGCATCAAACCTTGGTATGACACTGGTATCAGACTGAGCTTTCGCTGCTTCAGTACATGTCTGCAGATTGACAAGGTTTGTGTATATATCATACCTGTAGTTGCTAATTGCTTCTTTGGAGGCCAGTTCACAAGCTTCCTTGAACTGCATATCAGTCGCTAAGGCATAGGCGGACGATGTTGCACAATTTGCATATGGAGAGGCAATATCAACATCTGGGATCAGTACTGGGTGTGTATAGCATTGACCATCAATGATGCTCCCATGGAGGACAATGCTGCAGGCAGTGTTCTGCTTGTGATGACAAATAATGGTGAGGTTGCCATTTTGTGGAGCAGATGAGTCAAGGTTCTCAGTGAATGATTTATGGATGGACTGTCCACTGAACTGACATCGCATACGGGATGTCATTCCACAGAGATCGTTCTCACTCAGTAATGTTGTTGACAGGGAGGGAGAATAGTAGAAGAAAACTTTGATATATCCAATGTGATTCGGTGCTGGGATATGCAAATATCCTGAGCCTTCAGGGATGCAGGTGGCTGCTGTGCCTCCTATTGCTGCTGTAAGCCTGACGGGACATTTTCTGATCTTGGTGTAAGGTTTGTAACCGTGCAGGATGTGTTTGAGGTTTGTGCAGGAAACCTTTGCACCGGTGTCAATCTGAGCCCGGACACCCTGTTGGAAGTAGGCTGTAGCTGCAATAGGGTCCGGTGGGACGAGGGATTGCACATTGTATGTATCAACTGGCGTAGGGTTGTCCCTATCGAAATTGGGATCCTCATTGGTCTTCAGGTGTGATTCCAATGTAGGGGATGTAGCCCTGAGTGATTCCATGTCACAGTAGACATCAATTGGTATAGATGACTGGAGGCTGTCTTTTGGAAGGAGGTCGACGGCACCAATTATGACAGATTCATAGGAGCTGACACTGCTGGAGTCCAAGGAGGGGCATAAGCTGTTCACTTGGGACGCTGTGATGTTGTCAAATCCTTGAGGATCATCTTGAGGTGATGTCATAGTATGGCTCCAAGAAAGACTTTCTATTCTTGGCCATTGCAAAAAATTTTGGTTTTCTACTGTAGCATCAGGTGAAACCTCATCTTGATCTTCATCGCCAATGTTGATCTGAGAGATTTGTTGGGTGGAATCTAAGAGTTGTTGGGTCTGTTTATTGGATTTGTTCAGAAAAACAGCCGCAGCAATCCTATGTTTCTTCAGGGACTCAATATCTTGCAATGCAGGACAATTATCAAAATTGTGACCAGACATGTGGCAAACAATACATTTTCTGGATGTGTCAAAAAGACTAGGTTGTTTATCGAATGCCGTGATGGCATTGCAATATGCTTGGTGGAGGAAGGGATCGTCAGATTCTTCATCCATCTCCGGGTAGCCAAGTGATTCAATCAGGCTGATTGAGTGAGATGTCAAAGTAGAAGGTGTTCTAACAGTACTGTTGCTAGCACGCTTTTGAAACCGATCGTTCCGACGGGGACCTGGTCTGGTTCCTGAGACGTTCAATTGCTTGGGCTGGATTGGTTTGGAGTTGTTCCTCTTGTACTTTTGCTCAGCCTTGATCTCTTGTTCATATGTTTGGAGGGTTTGTAGGAGCCTACCTGCCTTGTATTTGTCTCGCTTGAATTGGTCATCAGAGTCGCGTTCATCTTCTGTTTTTTTGAAGAGCTCTTCTGAGAGGGTGGTTCCTGCAATAAGGTTGCTAACTTCTTCTGTTGAACCGATAGTGCCAGGTTGGTTTTGGAGGAACACTCTAAGTCTCAAATAATCCTTGTACCGGAAGTAGTATTCTTCAAGAGATTCATTTGGATCTTGGTTGGGAGGGTTTCTGACCATTCTGCTGGCATTGGATGGCCTTTTTGAGTTGGGATGTGTCTGAGAAATAACTGTGTATAGCGCTTCATAACCTTGTCCTCCTTCAAAGCTCTGGATGGTTGCCTTCATGCTTGCACATGAATCAGGGATGATTTTGTCGCTTCTGAGTGCGGTGTAAATCAGATATCCCCATTCATTGATGGCCAATTCATATCTTAAAGGTAAATCATGTGGAAAGTTATCGCCAATGGTGAATCCTCTTAGGTGATCAGCTTCGCGCCTGAAGAGATAGTATGGGTGGACATAAATATGGTGTTGCTGTGAGTGAGCTGTGATTTCTCTGTACCATTTCCTAACCTGAGGGTCCGTTGCATCCTGTAGTTGTGGAAAGCCTGAGAGGAATAGTTTGTCTCTAGCAGCTTCCTTGGACTTGTCATAGGCTCTGGTGAGATCAAAACAGTCACCACTCCTGGTGATCAGGCGCTGGTCATTTCTGCCACTGCCTAGATTGTGTAGGTAGTAGTTTTGCCTGACAATTGTTTCATTTCCCGATGAGTCGGTGTAGGTGATTGGGAAGTCCTTCATATCATCTTTGGTGAGGAATTCATCTCGCCTGTAATATCGCTCTTTCACGGGTGGTGGTAAGGTGGCCGGATTCCATGGGAGGTCAAGTGTCGCTTGATGGTTGGCACCAGCATTGTTGTTGTTGTTGTTGTTATTGGTGTTGCTGTTGTCGACCAGTTGCTGGAGTAGAGTGGTCAATTGCTGCATGTCCGCGCCAGTTGTCGCTGGTGCTGGTGCTGGTGCTGGGAGTGTAGGCGTTTCATCGTTCAGTTCAGGGAAATTGTAGATATTGGCGTCATAAACCTCATCAAAGTGTAATGGATCCCAATCTGGTTTAAAGCCCCAGTGAGTTACTCTGATTTCTATGAGGAACGTGTCCTGTCCATTTGAGATAGCTTGTTCTCCTGCCCTATCCATTGCATTCTTGTTCCTGAGTCGTCTTGCTGATTGAGTCGTATCTACATGCCAGAAGGTGGCATCAGCAAAGAGAGTGGATATGTGTCCCTTGTTAATTTCTGTTTGTTCTCGGGCGGGGATGATATCCATGATTGCGTTGACAATGATTTCCTTGAGCATGGTTGCCGGGTCTGGAGCCAATGTCTTGGGTCCTTCGGCATCCTCGTCTGTGATGAATAGGCCATCGGTGTCCTCTAGATAGTGAGAGAATGATTTGTTGAGTTCGACGTGTTTGGCTGCATTCCCCTTGGTATGGAAAGATCCAAATTGGATTCTAATGTCCCGGATCTGATTCCAGTCAAATGGAGCTGGCGGCATGATGAATTATCGTATCGGTGTTTCGTCGTTGTCGAACGATCGTTGGTGTAAACGTCGGCGGTTAATCGACGAGTTAATCGTAATCGTAATCGATCGTCGTCCTTAGATGTGTTCGTCCAATAATTTGCTAGCCGTCCGATGGATGCGGAAGCGTTTGATCGCGATCGTCGGCCTTGAATGTGTATTACAGAAGGAGATTCTTGGTAGAATGTTCTGTAGATACACCCCTTGATACGTATGCTTGGTCGTGTATTACAGAAGAAGATTCTTGGTAGAATGATCTGTATACACCCCTTGATACGCGAGTAAGGAGGAGAAAGAAAGAAAGAAAAGAAGAGAGGCGGGGGGAGGTCTATTGATACAGCCCGTCGCCGAGTCCCGTACCAAGTATACTCTGGCTGTAACCGACAGTGGAGGTGCTGTACGGGGCGGAGATAGGTAGCTTAAGGTATCCACTTGTTAGTGGAAGGTATAAGGGCTCTATAACCTGTTGTTACTCTAAAAATCGACCGGATAGGTATAACGAATTGTTTAAATTTAAAGAGATGTGAGCTCAAAGAGAGGCTCTTATTTTTACTGGGTATTTTCACTGTATCGGGGCTCTCTGCTGTATTTTACATGGTAGAGATCTTGCCCGGTTATTTGTTACCATTCCCGTACCGATACTGTCGTTGCTGTTTCTGTATTAGCGTCGTGTCGGTCTTACTGTATTGGTCATTTGGCGGTATCGGTCATTCATGTTGTTAAGTAATCTGTTCGATGGGGCGTATGCTTGTTCGTGGTATATATGCTAGATATGAGGCCCATCTGGAATCGGTATTGATTTTCTTGATTGCAATAAGTAATTTCCTCACGGGATATCAAGTATATTCTTTTGAATGTACTTATGGATTCCAAGTGTTCACTTATTGGTCAGGTCTTTGGATATGTCTTGTTTCTAACCGATTACTGTCTTTTGTTTGTAGTCCTAAGTGATATCGTTTTTACCACTTAGGGATTTCCAAGTAGTGGAGGTGCATTTGATTCTAACGCTTGATTGTTCTCGTATTCCGCACCTCGGTCGTCGTTTCGTTCGTTTTGTCGGTGTTTTCGATCGAATTTGATGCCGACAAAGTCCGTATTTTTTCGCCGACAACAGGTGGGGGGGATTGTTTTTGGCTACTGCCCGAGTCGGCAATACCAATATCTACAAATTCAATAAGACCCGTCAAGGAATTTGAATGGCGGGACAGAGATATTCTCAGAAGAATGGAAGCCATTGACAAATCAATTGAATCCAAGATTGGAGATGAAGTAAAGGATAGCGCATCATTCTTCCAGGAAAACTACCCAGAGCCCCAAATAGAGCTATTTGAGAATCAACCAGTAGAAACACCGGATATGAAACTTGAAATGGCTGAGCCAGAAGCATCGGTAGAAGATGTTGATGAACCAGATGAATATCTGGGAAATGAAGTAATCATTGAAAGAGGTGATGAAAATGCTCATTGCATACGTAGATGATATCCTATGTTCTGGCGAAGATCCAAAGTTCCAGCTTGAAAACATTGAACGAAAGTTCAAATTGAAGGATGATACAATTGAAGAGCCAACTCTGTATTTGGGAGCTGATATTGGGAAATTCTACTTTGAAGGTGATTCAAAGCCAAGATGGTCATTATCAAGCACTAAGTATACAGCGAAAGCTGTTGCAGCAGTCGAACAAGAGTTAGGAACTGAAAAATATGGCTACAAGTATCTACCAAAATCAGCATCCAGTCCACTGTCACATGATTACCGACCGGAAATTGATATATCAGAAGAATTGAACCCTGAATTGCAAAATTACTATCAAGGTTTAATTGGAGTTCTCAGGTGGATTTGTGAACTAGGAAGACTTGACATAGTAATGCCAGTCTCACTGATGTCAAGGTATTTGGCACAGGCGTTGATCGGGCATTTGAATCAGTTGTTTCACATATTTGCATATTTGAAAAAGTACAACAGGTCAAAACTGGTTTTTGATGATACTGTACCAAGTGTTGATGAAAGTAAATTTCAAAAATGTGACTGGTCTGAATTTTATCCTGGTGCCGCTGAAGTCATACCAACAGATATGCCTGAAGCCTTGGGAAAGCATGTAACTATGAGCTGTTTTGTTGACGCCGACCATGCCGGATGCAAGGCGACGAGAAGGTCTCATACCGGTGTTATTATCTTCATTAATAATGCACCGATCATTTGGTTTTCCAAAAGACAAACAAAAGACAAACAACAGTTGAAACATCAACTTTTGGATCTGAAATCATTGCTTTGAAAATTGCAATCGAATTGGTTGAAGGTCTAAGGTACAAGTTGAGAATGATGGGTGTTCCAATTGATGGGAGCACAAATGTGTATTGTGATAATGATTCAGTTGTCACAAATGTTACACGACCTGAAAGCCCATGTAAGAAGAAGCACAACAGCATTGCATACCACAAAGCGCGCGAATCTATTGCAGCAGGAATTATCAGAGTTGCAAAGGAACTAGGTTCAACAAATATTGCTGATTTGTTTACAAAGCTAATGAGCGGTGCTGTTTTCCGGGAACATTGTTCTCGTTGCATGTGGTAAAGTAAAGAATCAATCATTCGGTGGAATGTTCGATCGATTGTTCGATTGAAGTAACAAGTTGATTTTATGTTCGATCTGCAATGAGCATTTCGAAGATGGATAATTTGATCCATGAATACAATATATCAAACTGACAAGGATCAGGGCAAAATGCCATGATACAAGCCAGAATGAAAGGCAAAACGCCGCCCCATTTCTTTTTGATAGGGCCTCTGATGGTAGACTGGATACAGTTTGGTATTCAACTCACGATGAACATATTAAGCCATAGAATCCAGCCGCTTAACGGTTGGAGGATTTATGACTGAAGGGGACTGAAAAGAATTCACCGTGTAACGCGTACTGTACGAAAAGTCATAAGGGCAAATAACCTTATTCGTAAGGTTATTTAACTTGAGTGAATAATCGTCGGCGTTTCCATGTGGTTTGTCTCTTTACCAAATTTCCCCATCAGCTCACTCTTCGAAGAATTAACAACTCTAAAACACTATCATGCCCTAAAATCTATGTACAACCTAGTACTAATTCTACACAATAAGGTACAAATACTGTGATATTCCAATGAGAATATCACGGTGAATTATACGGTAAAAAGACCGATCAAAGATGGTTTGCGTGTGTTTTGTGTGCTAAGAATTACACGGTAATATGCCGTATAATCGACACGATGATTCGGCGATACGATGAGTAATTAACCTGTCGTCCGCTAAGGCCGAATGAACTGTAACAATGATCTTACTCACTAAATCAATCGATCGTAAGACCGATTGCATTTGCGTTTGTTTGTTACGACACACTTTTTCTAAGGGCGAGAGTGTCTGGTTGACTCCCATTCAGGGTTGGGATGGAAGTAAATAGTTGTCCATGCTTCAGGTCGAGAACGGGTCTCCACATTAAAAATACCGAGTGTCATGTTCAATGGTGTTAACGTAAGTCGTCCGTGCGCATCCAAAGAGATGCCATCCATGTAAAATATAATAGGAACAAGAATTTCTTGCGAATTGGGATTGCAAATTTCTTTCCAAGAAGATCACAATCTATGTTGTTGGTAAAATTGTTGTCGTTATTTTCATTTACGTCATCGTCATTGTCATCCTCGTCATCGGAATTGTCAATATCATTATTCAGCGGGAATGCATCTTCATCTTGAACAGCGGAAACAGCCATGTAAGATTCAATGGCGTTCCGATCCATTGGCGGTAAAAAGACATCATGGACAATCTGTTGGTTTAGAACGGAATGAAGACCCGTGGCTGATTGACTTGTGACGGTGTGGTGCTGGGAGAGATGGGAAGGGGGAACAGATGGACCGTTTGTGTCATAGTCATCCCAAAATCTGACGGGGAATGTTGAACAGACGGCAAGGTAAGCTGCACTTTGACAGAGGTGGAGAAGTTAGAGATCTTGCGTTTAATTAGACCATCACTTTTGTATAAGTTGTAGCATTGAATATTGTAGTTGAGATGTTTTCTTAGGCCGTACGAGACATATTTCAAGGTATTGCACTCTGTTGACCCAGATTTGTATCCTTTAAAACTCTTGGATTTTTTCACTTTCTTATACCAGCAACCACGGCAGTAGAATAGAAGAGGGGTTTTCATAACAGGAGGCATGATGTTGCGGAGTTGCTTGAAGGAAAATATCAGTAGAATGGGTCGAGAGGACGGAGGTCGAAAAGATGAATCGTTGAAAGGAAAAAATTAAATAAGCGTATTATTTTGTGGGTGATGTGTTTTCTTGTACGGTAGATTTCCTTACTACCATACTTCGATTGCAAAAATGGTCCGTAAAGTAAATGCATTACTACTTAGTGATGATTGCAACATTCCTCGTAAAATATGTTTAGTAGTGAACAGTACGTACAGTCAACTCCTTAAGAGGGTTAATACACAGCGCCAGACGGGTCAATCCCATCAGTTCTTCCAAACATTCGTTGGCAGGCGCGTCAGTTCTTCCATAAGGTGCACGGAAATGTGAATCGAAATGGAAATCGTGGACAATTGCATTGTTGATTATCGAAATGGAAATCGTGGAGAATTGTTTTGTTGATTGCGATCGAGTTGATTCCGACTTTCATGTAACCGTAAAACCAACTAGTACGCTATTTTGCATGAGTTATTACTAGTAGATACTAGTAGGAAATCGTGGACGATTGCGTTGTTGATTATCGAAATGGAAATTGTGGACAATTGTTTTGTTGATTACGATCGAGTTGATTCCGACTTTCGTGTACCGGTAAAACCAACTAGTACGCTATTTTGCATGAGTTATTACTAGTAGATACTAGCAATACATTATTTTCACTAGTACTTCATCATTATAATTGATTATTTCATTATCTTTCCGACGAGGAAAACAAATACCAACGTGTTAGGTGTTACTACTACCTAATCTTCGAATAGATAATCTACTCTACTGATACTACTAATACTAATCATCCAATCGACAGTCGAACCAACCATGGAGGGAATTTACAAACTACAAAAGGTGGTTCAGGAACACCCAGCCAATCTCGAACAAGAACTCCAGAAAATGATTGTTAATCGCAAGAAAGAGATCGCTGGACTCCAAAAAATGATTCGTAAGATTCGTGCAGGAAAAAGCAATCATCCAAATGTTAAAAATGAAAGCGTCGATCCTACTAGCAATCATCAAGTCGTTCCAAATGTAACCAGCAGCATCAATCCACCAACCGGGTTATTGAAGAGCGAACCAGATTTTGATGGCGATTCCGACAGTGTAGCTTCTGAAAATACAGCGGATCTTCCTGCGATTAAACAGGAACCAAACCCTTGAGTGCAATAGCCCGCCTGGGGTGGATTCGACTTGGAGTTGGAGTTGGAGGATTTGGGTCGGAGCCCATTATACCGGTATGGTGGAAACATGTTGAGAAAATGAAATAAGTCATTCGTGCACAAGTTGTACACAAAATAGTGCTTGTCACGAAACGAATATGATATCCTTAACTCTAAAATAGTTATTTTATTTGAGGAGTGACGAGATATTGTCTCAAAAGTAAAGGTGTGCGACGCGCGAGGTATTTTAGTAGACACGCGACCTAAAAAGGTAGGAAATTTAGAAAATAGGGTCGAGAATTGTAAAAATACCGCGCGATAGCCCGCGGGGGGTCGAGAAACAGTTCTCGGACGTATAAGGGCTCTATAACCTGTTGTCACTCTAAAAATCGACCAAAAGGTATATGATGTTAAAATTTAAAGAGATGTGAGCTCAGAGAGAGGCTCTTAATTTTTACTACAAATATTCACTGTATCGGGGCTCTCTGCTGTATTTTACATGGTAGAGATCTTCCCCGGTTATTTGTTACCATTCTCGTACCGATACTGTCATTGCTGTTGCTGTTGCTGTATTAGTGTCGTGTCGGTCTTACTGTATCGGTCATTTGGCGGTATCGGTCATTCATGTTGTTAAGTAATCTGTTTGATGGGGCGTATGCTTGTTCGTGGTATATATGCTAGATATGAGGCCCATCTGGAATCGGCATTGATTTTCTTGATTGCAATAAGTAATTTCCTCACGGGATATCAAGTATATTCTTTTGAATGTACTTATGGATTCCAAGTGTTCACTTATTGGTCAGGTCTTTGGATATGTCTTGTTTCTAACCGATTACTGTCTTTTGTTTGTAGTCCTAAGTGATATCGTTTTTACCACTTAGGGATTTCCAAGTAGTGGAGGTGCGTTTGATTCTAACGCTTGATCGTTCTCGTATTCCGCACCTCGGTTGTCGTTTCGTTCGTGTTGTCGGCTTTTTTGATCGAATTTGATGCCGACAACGTCCGTATTTTTCGCCGACAACACATCTTTCCTGGTTTCAATTCGTAAGTGCACATCCGGATCTGCTTTGCAAGGTGAATATCCAAGATCTCTCAAATGCTGTGTGAGGTATGACCTGAAAGATGCACCTGCAACCGGCAGTCCATACAATGCGCGGACCATCTTGCAAGGCCTTCGTGCAAGATGAGGTGGAAAACCATCTTCAGCTCTCGCTTTTAGAAAGTATTTCTCTTTAATTGGGGCTGTCAAATATGCATTTTGAATATCTGCTGAAAGAACTTTCAAATCATTCAGCGCTGCCAGCAGGAAGAATATTCTTACTGAGTCTCGACTGGGAACGGATGAATAAGTATTTTCTTTTGCCACTGCAGGGACTTTATGACCGTCCCCTACCAACCTAGCCTTCCTTGTTAGGGATCCAAGCTTGATGTCAAAGATCATGTGGGTTGTTATTTGCTTATGGCCAACTGGAATAACATCATCATCGGAAAATTCGAACGCTGCCATATTGTTCGTCCGAGAACTGTTTCGCGGGGTTCCAATTTACTTCTCGCGCACAAATTTTGTGCGTGATTTTAACACGGCAATATTTCTGGACACCCTGAAATTCGCGACGATCGTATAAGGGTATATGTAAACTCAGCACTATTTCTGTGCGCGTGATGCACATTACTCTACTCTCAAATAAAAATAATTTATTTCAGTCTCTAGCAGAACCGAATTATTATTCTGTACGAACAACACTTACTTCTATTCACGAATAAAAAAGAAATCTTGAGTCAGTATTAATTCCAAAATATTAATCTACCAAACAACAATTCGATTCTGCTCCCCTAGTTGTGAATTCTATTTCTTGACTACAATATTCCCTTTTTAAAATGTAGATTCTATTATGCTTGATTTATTCCTATTGCGACGTATTACGAATCCTCCATTATTTCTAATATTCTCAAAATTAAGTTCAAGATTAGTAGTAGTTTTGTATTATGTATGTACTGTTATTTTCTACATTAGTTCACCCATAGATAAACTTTCATTCATCAATGCTGTTATTGCCAGATCAATATACACGTTTCTTTTCTTTTTCTTTTTTGGTCCACTACAATTAGTGGAGCTGCTACTAGTAATATTTGCATCGCCCTGCTTATTGTTGGTGTAATTTGTCGAACTTTCGTTCGTAAATCTGTCCCTCATCATTTCTTCCAATTTCCTTCCTGTTTCTGGGTGTTTTCGCATCTCGCCAATTTTGTCGCACAAGTCACTGAACAACTCGCGACCTTCCTCCATCCATCCATTTCTGCTTCCACTGTCTGAATCGCAGAATTTTTTTTTTTGTCGCGGAATCGTGGCATCACCCTTTCGCCGCTGCTGGTTCACCCATACATGATGCTCATTGTAGATTAGTACCAATGCAAATGCTTCATCTGCTATAGTAAATATATCACTCAGCAAGTGCCTCTCCTTCCGTTGTTTGAAATTGGAATTTGTCGGATTGATTGCCGACATGATTCTTGTAACAAAATAAAAAAAATCATCATCTTCCGCGTCTTTGTATGTTCTGTATTGAGGGTTTAAAATACCTGTGTTTTCATATTCTGTGTCTTGAATAACTGCAACAGTACCAGGGAATGTGATAGGGACTCGACCTTTTCTGTAATCGTCTGTACGGAAGTATCATAAGTATCAACGGGCAGCATGTTAGTGTTGTCGGACCAAAAATAGATTCTCAAAATCCTAATTTCAACAACCAATTCTCCCACCTGTATTTACCTATCCAGTTTTTTCTCGCTAATGTTTGTGAGTTGTGCCTCAATGCAGTCAGTACTGTCCCTACTCGTTTCCTGTAAAAGGAACAGAATGCCGCAAGTGGAATATTTGGTGGCTTCATAACCGCACTTTCTCCAACAGCTTTTTTATTACAAGCGCCGTTACCTTGTCATTGATAGGGAACTTCATGTTGGGGTACCAATGTTTTTTGACGTAATCCCTTAGCTGCTTCTCCACTCTTTCAGTCATATCACTCAAAGCCTTAAGCATATCGTTGTCTATTATAAGTCCATATTCGTCTGTAATTGTACTTACTGCTCGTTCTCTTGTGTCGCCGGCATTGTAACTCCCCTCTCCCTGCATGGTTGCCTCCGTTTGTTTAGGTACCATTACTACCTTTCCCACCCCTATATGTGGTTCCCTCTCTTGTTTCCGTAAGTGTTTTGCCACTTCCTCTGCCAATTTGTCATATTGGATATTTTTCATGACATGTTCGGCAACATCCTCTAAATTGTAGCATTCTCCGTTAGATGTTTTCTCTACCACATTGGTTTTTGTTCCTTCTTTCTGTTGGTTCGTTACTGTAGTGGTGGTTGTGTTGGTAATGGTCAGCGCTGGTTCGTTACTCTGGTTGATGGTGTTTTGTTCTTCCGTGTTTGTAGTAGTAGAAATTGTGTTGTCGGAACCATTTTTTTTACTGTTGCCCTTTGATGCGTTCATAGTTGTGGTATTACTGTTACACACTTTGTTAGTAATTGCGGTGTTTGTTTTCACTCTTTTTTTCTTACCGTTGTTGTCCCCTGTATTTTGATGATCACCGGGCCGGATGGTTTTGTTGTTTCGAAGGGTCTTCCCCTCGGATTTTTTGCTTCGTCGTGTCTTTCCGATAGCATTCATATTTTTTTATTTTATTTTCTGAATACGGTGTCGATCAAGAATCATGTGTTTCTTTTTGTGTGGTTTTGTGTGTGTACTAATAATTTGTCGGGTTGTGTACGGTGTTTTGTGTTGTGTGTGTTGTGTGTGTCGTGTGTGTGTGTGTGTGTGTACGGTGTTTCGTGTAGTATGTGTACGATGTTTTGTGTGTAGAATTTTTCCGTGGGTTCTGTACTATGTTGTTTGCCCGAACATCTTCTGTGTGTTGTCTGGTTTTGGGCGCGCTGTTTTATTTGTAGAAGTAGATCACGTACCTGTGCCAGCCACCCCTCCCGCGCCATAATTTTTTCAGAAGGGAAACATTTGATCACACTAAGGTTATGTATTTCAATCCTCTAGTCACATGTAGAATCTCGTAGACTGCTGCACCTAACATACCGTACTGTCTTGTGTGCCATTTGTATCTACAAACCACATCATTGTCTGTACTGTGTGTGTCAAAGTTGTTCCCAATATGCATTTAAAAGTTGTTCCCAACATGCATTTCGTAAGTCATGTGATATGCATTCATGGCCTGGTAAAAAAACTTTGGTAGTCATTACCAAATGAGACTGTTTGTGCCCTGGAATTGCACCAAAAATATCCTCATCATGTTTGCCATTTTGAGAGTCAAACCACAACATTTTGGGCATTCTGAGTGGCAAAGTTGTTCCCAATATGCATTTGATGAGTCATGATAAATGTATTCATAGTTTTGACCGGATACTTTTGGAGTCAGTGAATGTATTCATGGCTTGGACCCGATACTTTTTGAGTCATTACCCAATAAGTTAGTTTGTGCCCTGGAATTGCACCAAAAATACCCTCATAGTTGTCAGTTGGAGAGTGAAACCTTAAGATTTTGGGCATTCTATGTGTCATAGTTGTTTCCAATATGCATTGGATGAGTCATGATGAATGCATTCATGGCTTGGACCCGATACTATTTGAGTCATTACCCAATCAGTTAGTTTTTGCCCTAGAATTGCACCAAAAATACCCCCATGTTTGCCATTTGGAGAGTCAAACCACAACATTTTGGGCATTCTATGTGACAAAGTTGTTTCCAATATGCATTGGATGAGTCATGATGAATGCATTCATGGGTTGGACCCGATACTATTTGAGTCATTACCCAATAAGTTAGTTTGTGCCCTGGAATTGCACCAAAAATACCCCCATGTTTGCCATTTGTAGAGTCAAACCTTAAGATTTTGGTCATTCTATGTGCCACAGTTGTTCCCAATATGCATTGGATGAGTCATGATGAATGTATTCATGGCTTGGACCAGATACTTTTTGAGTCATTACCGAATAAGTTAGTTTGTGCCCTGGAATTGCACCAAAAATACACCCATGTTTGCCATTTGGAGAGTCAAACCACAACATTTACAGCATTCTGTGTGACAAAGTTGTTCCCAATATGTATTTGATGAGTCATGAGGAATGTATTCATTGCTTGGACCGGATACTTTTTGAGTCATTACCCAATAAGTTAGTTTGTGCCCTGGAATTGCACCAAAAATACCCTCATGTTTGTCAGTTGGAGAGTCAAACCTTAAAATTTTGGTCATTCTATGTGACAAAGTTGTTCGCACTATGCATTTGATGAGTCATGATGAATAAATTCATGGCTTGGACCAGATACTTTTTGAGTCATTACCCAATAAGTTAGTTTGTGCCCTGGAATTGCACCAAAAATACCCACATGTTTGCCATTTGGAGACTCAAACCTTAAGATTTTGGGCATTGTATGTGACAAAGTTGTTTCCAATATGCACTGGATAAGTCATGATGAATATATTCATGGCTTGGACCAGATACTTTTTGAGTCATTACCCAATAAGTTAGTTTGTGCCCTGGAATTGCACCAAAAATACCCCCGTGTTTGCCATTTGTAGAGTCAAACCACATCATTTTGGGCATTCTATGTAACAAAGTTGTTTCCAATATGCATTGGATGAGTCATGATGAATGTATTCATGGCTTGGACCCAATACTTTTTGAGTCATTACCCAAGTAGTTAGTTTGTGCCCTGGAATTGCACCAAAAATACCCCCATGATTGCCATTTGTAGAGTCAAACCACAACATTTTGGGCATTTTGTGTGACAAAGTTATTCCCAATATGCATTTGATGAGTCATGATGAATGTATTCATTGCTTGGACCGGATACTTTTGGAGTCATTACTATCCAATAAGTTAGTTTGTGCCCTGGAATTGCACCAAAAATACCCCCATGATTGCCATTTGGAGAGTCAAACCACAACATTTTGGGCATTCTATGTGACAAAGTTGTTCTCAATATGCATTTGATGAGTCATGATGAATGTATTCATGGCTTGGACCGGATACTTTTTGAGTCATTACCCAATAAGTTAGTTTGTGCCCTGGAATTGCACCAAAAATACCCCCGTGTTTGCCATTTGTAGAGTCAAACCACAACATTTTGGGCATTCTATGTAACAAAGTTGTTTCCAACATGCATTGGAAGAGTCATGATGAATGTATTCATGGCTTGGACCAGATACTTTTTGAGTCCTTACCCAATAAGTTAGTTTGTGCCCTGGAATTGCACCAAAAATACCCCCATGATTGCCATTTGGAGAGTCAAACCTTAAGATTTTGGGCATTGTATGTGACAAAGTTGTTCTCAATATGCATTTGATGAGTCATGATGAATGTATTCATGGCTTGGACCGGATACGTTTTGAGTCATTACCCAATAAGTTAGTTTGTGCCCTGGAATTGCACCAAAAATACCCCCGTGTTTGCCATTTGTAGAGTCAAACCACAACATTTTGGGCATTCTATGTGACAAAGTTGTTTCGAATATGCATTTGATGAGTCATGATGAATGTATTCATGGCTTGGACCAGATACTTTTTGAGTCATTACCCAATAAGAAGTTAGTTTGTGCCCTGGAATTGCACCAAAAATACCCACATGTTTGCCATTTGGAGACTCAAACCTTAAGATTTTGGGCATTGTATGTGACAAAGTTGTTTCCAATATGCATTGGATGAGTCATGATGAATATATTCATGGCTTGGACCAGATACTTTTTGAGTCATTACCGAATAAGTTAGTTTGTGCCCTGGAATTGCACCAAAAATACCCCCGTGTTTGCCTTTTGTAGAGTCAAACCACAACATTTTGGGCATTCTATGTAACAAAGTTGTTTCCAATATGCATTGGATGAGTCATGATGAATGTATTCATGGCTTGGACCCGATACTTTTTGAGTCATTACCCAATAAGAAGTTAGTTTGTGCCCTGGAATTGCACCAAAAATACCCTCATGTTTGTCAGTTGGAGAGTCAAACCTTAAGATTTTGGGCATTCTATGTGACAAAGTTGTTCGCACTATGCATTTGATGAGTCATGATGAATGTATTCATGGCTTGGACCAGATAATTTTTGAGTCATTACCCAATAAGTTAGTTTGTGCCCTGGAATTGCACCAAAAATACCCCCATGATTGCCATTTGGAGAGTCAAACCACAACATTTTGGGCATTCTATGTGACAAAGTTGTTCTCAATATGCATTTGATGAGTCATGATGAATGTATTCATGGCTTGGACCAGATAATTTTTGAGTCATTACCGAATAAGTTTGTTTGTGCCCTGGAATTGCACACAAAATACCCCCGTGTTTGCCATTTGTAGAGTCAAACCACAACATTTTGGGCATTCTATGTGACAAAGTTGTTTCGAATATGCATTTGATGAGTCATGATGAATGTATTCATGGCTTGGACCCGATACTTTTTGAGTCATTACCCAATAAGAAGTTAGTTTGTGCCCTGGAATTGCACCAAAAATACCCCCATGTTTGCCATTTGTATATTCAAACCACAACATTTTGGGCATTTTGTGTGACAAAGTTATTCCCAATATGCATTTGATGAGTCATGATGAATGTATTCATTGCTTGGACCGGATACTTTTGGAGTCATTACTATCCAATAAGTTAGTTTGTGCCCGGGAAGTGCACCAAAAATACCCCCATGCTTGCCCTTTGGAGAGTCAAACCACATCATTTTTGGCATTCTGTGTGGCAAAGTTGTTCCCAATATGGTTAGGGTTACATCCTGTTCGCAAATTCAGTAATTATTTGTTCGTATATGTGGACTTCTCGCAAGTTATTTACCCCCCTATACCATGTACGTACATTCAGTACTAGCATGCAGATTCAGTACTAATAAGAAAATTCCAACCTTCAACCGTTCAAAAAATTCAAACGGATCACATTTGGAATTCGAACGTTCGAACGTTCGTAACGTTCAAAAAATTCAAACGGATCACATACAGCACAGTACTAGCTAGCATGTAGATTCAGTACTAATTCCAAATTAATTCTAACGTTCGAACTTTAAAAAAGTTCCAACGTTCGACCGTTCAAAAAATTCAAATGGATCACAGTACTACTAAACACGTGTAGGATTCTACACTTGTACCAAATCATGTAGAATTCTACATGATCTACAAGGAAAAAGATAATCGTATGCGAAAAAAAAAAAAAAAAACTCTCTCACACAAACACACAGTAATTTTATTTTCTACCTCGCGACAAAAAAATCATTTTTTCTACCTCGCAACAAAAAAAAACAATCTACCTCGCAACAAAAAATAAATACACTTCATAATCTGCCTTCTTACATCCGACTTATTTGAGTAGAGTGTTGGTTCTTGCAATCAACACTCCGTCCGAGAACGTGGGATCCGACCCTCTTTGAGCACAACGATCCGTTCTCATTTATTTTAGTCCGAAATAACAGCCTTGTACTGCATGACAATAGAAAGCATTGGACGAGAGGGAAATTGATGGATAGATATTGTTTGGACTGCAGCCTTACATATACGTCTTGAAATCAATGAACCTGCATCCCTTGCCTCTATATCAACTGGAACAAGATACTGTTTTTCGTGACATGGAGTAAGAAGTATTCTACGGCAGCAACTACAATTTCATCGGGTCGATTTTTGGAACGTCGGAAGGTCGGAACAAGCAAAGGTAAAAATGAGAGAGATAGGCATGGCAACGACAAGGGCAATTGATTGCTCTTCCACTCCACGGCATTACTGATAATGTATTTCCTCTCCGTTTTTCTTCTTATTTTCATAGGACCGGATCAGAAGCAACGAATCAAATCGGAATCGGAAGCAACCATCGAATCGGAAGCAACGAATCGAATTGGAATCGGAAGCAACCATCGAATTGGAAGCAACCAAATCGGATCCGGAAGGAACTTATCTTCCCCTGTAGGTGCGCTGAATTTTCCCTGTAGGTGCAAGCATCGAATTGATTGGACGAATCAAAGGCAACAACAAAAGGAGGAGGCGTCGGCGTCAGCGTCAGCATCGAATCGATTGGACGCCAACAGTCTTGGTTTGTGGCATGTAGATTATATTATTCTGTTGTTAGTATTTACTCTACTACATCAATAGATACTCACCCATTTTGTTCAATTTCACCGGCGCAACCCCTAGTAGGAGTGAACAACGGCAACGAATCGTCGGCAACGAATCTTTGGCATCGAATTGCTCCTCCACCGGCGCTCCACCAACGTCGTTCTGCCAACGTCGCTTCTCCTCCTCATCCACCGGCGCTCCACCCAAATCGAACTCCTCATCCACAGGCGCTCCACCAACAATCGAAGCAAGCGGGACTGATAGAATAGAAGCAACCGGGACCCATCGAATAGAAGCGGGAACGATCAAAGCAACGGCAATTGGTCTTCCCTCCACCGGCGCTCGGCACCAGCGAATCACGGAAATGCTCCTCCTCCACCGGCGCTCGGCAGCGAATCACGGAAACGCTCCTTCTCCAGTGCCAACGGCAATTGGTCTTCCACTCCAACGCCAAATCGATTCGTTGTCGTCCTCCAAATTGGCAACGGCAACGACAATTGGTCTTCCACTCCACTGCCAAAACGATTCGTCGTCGTCCTCCAAATTGATTAGTCGTCGTCCTCCAAATCTGCAACGTCAACGGCAACACCAACGGCAATTGGTCTTCCCATCGACATCGGCAAAACCAACAAACAGATCCAATCGATCCAACACCAATCGATCTGCAAAACGAATCGATCCAACACCAATCGATCCAACACGAATCGATCTGCAACACCAATCGATCCAATCGATCCAACACAAATCGTTCTGCAAAACGAATCAATCCAACACGAATCGATCCACCAATCGATCCAACACGAATCGTTTTGCAAAACGAATAGAAACGCACCTCCTCCATTGGCCATCCGGCATCGAATCGATCCTACTCCTACTACTCCACCGGCGCTTGGCATCGAATCGCTCTTCCTTTTGATTGGTCTTCCACTCCATCGGCAACGGCTATTGGTGGGTCTTCCACTCCATCAGCATCCGCAACACCAATCGCTCCAACACCAATCGATCTGCAACAGCAATCGATCTGCATTGCCGAGCAACTGTGGTGGAAGGTAAATACATGGAGACAGATTGGGGTGGCAAGATAGGAGGAAAGAAGAAGTATCAACCGGAACAGGCTTTGTCAATTGAAAACTACAATACATTGGATAGTACGAAGGATGAGCATATTCTAGCGTTTGATCATTCTAAACAATCATTGCGAATTTTTGCCAAAGTTTCACGCCATTTTGCGGAACGACACCTCGCTTCGAAGAATAATATCAAATTGTTGAGACAGTTTGCTCCTGCCATTGTTGGAGCAAAACCAACCGTTGGAAGAGGGGTTAAGCGCGGCAGTATCAATGATGATTATGCTATCATTGGAATTTGACCAGAAAGATTGGATTCAAATATTGGTGAGTATGTTTTCAAAAGTCATGTCGATCCCAGCATCAAACTAGAGCTAGAAGAGACAACAGTTGAAATTGTGAAGCATATGCATCATAGTTTAATTGACGTCGAACCATTTGTTGCGGAGGAAATGGATGTGTTGTCTCAGATTCTGTCTCGTACAAAGCTAAATGCAATTGGGCAGCAGGCCTTAGCATTTTCGATCGGTCGCAACTACCATTCTAGATGCCATGTGGACGATGACATGTACTACACTCGTTTGACAGTAATTGCTCCGGCGGAAGTGTCTGCTGACGAGGTGATTTATTATTTTGTCTTCCCCACGTATGGAGTGAAAGTTCCATTGAGGTCAGGAGATACTCTATTGTTCAATCCATTAGTATTACATAGCTGTTCGAATCCCAAATTCGAAGGGTGTTATATTATGAGCGCCTATGTATCTCGCAAAACTGTGCTTAGAGCTAACCCTCTATAGTAATATTAAAAAATAGTTTAAAGTTAGCCGGTACATTCACCCTTGGTACTCAATCGGAACTGCTGTCCGAGCTTTCGCTCTCTGAACTGGATAGAGAATCACTGGATTCGTTATCATTCAATGCCATCTCAAACGGTTCCAACTGGATGTCGTCCTGTAGTGTGCATGCGTTGTACAAAGATTCGTAAGACGGTGGTGTAGCAGCATTTTTGCTTTCAAAATAATTTAGCCAGGAGATCCGATTCGATATCACTAGCCAATCGCAATTGGTTATGGACCCATCAAGGCCTTGCTCTGGAACAACTGCCAGCTCGGAATGGATAGTGTCGACATGAAATAGGTACAGTGAATTCATCAGGCGACCACGTTGGACAAATTCAGAAGCTGTTTTCTTAGGCACATCTTGAAACCGACGAGCCACAGCATACATTCCGTTTGTATCAATTGGATAGCCACCAATACTACTGTATGGCTGCTTCAAACTCTGTACAGTTAAGAAGCATACCAGATGGCACGGTATGAGCTTGGGATTGTTATTTAAATCAAAGTCCAATTTCATCAAACACCAATCCATCCAGACGGAGTTGAGCAGAGAACTGTCCGATCTATATGAAGGATGCGAGCGAAATATAAAATTAGACCCACAAGCA
This sequence comes from Pseudo-nitzschia multiseries, assembly GCA_037355745.1. Taxonomy (NCBI): domain Eukaryota; phylum Bacillariophyta; class Bacillariophyceae; order Bacillariales; family Bacillariaceae; genus Pseudo-nitzschia; species Pseudo-nitzschia multiseries. The sequence continues at coordinate 27,536,499 of CM074785.1, forward strand.
ACATCGAAACGATTGTGCTCTGTAACTCCACAAATGTGTGAAGGATTCTCCAATAAAGGTAGCACAGAATCACAAACAAAGTCGAGTATGTCAGAAGGAAAAAATGGTTTGCTTTTGTTCGTAGAACGAAGCCACTTCATTGTTGATTCCCCATTTTCGGTTCTCATTATATGAAAATGAGAACCGCCACCATCAGGTCGTTCAATTGGAGGAGGATCAGGCGGATGCAAGTTGAAGTGATATGTTGCCTGGCTTAGCATCATTTTCTCGGACTTTCGCTTCGCCATTTGACCGATTAGTGATGCAGCATTACCTTGCGTGTTCTTGGAAGGAGCTTTAATCTCAGTTTTATGGTGAGACTCATTCGGAGCACTATCCCAGCCTGCGGGGCTCCCCCATAAAGAGATATAATCTGGTAGGTGAAAGTACAGGTGATTCTTGATTAGTTTTGTTCCCATCCCTTTCCTGTTACATGTTGAGTTTATACAATTAATAAAGTGAACAATTGTTTTTGGGAGATTCTTTAAGGAACCATATTTCATTCGACCGTGTTTAAGAAATTCTTCCATTGATAGAATTAGCTGAATTACCTCTATCTGTTTCTTTACAAAACGATGGTCACCAATAATGTCAGATCCATGTTTGGAAACCATAGCGATCAGAAGAGAAATAAGCATTCCAGAGAAATCATGCCCTTCTTTCTTCGTAGTTGATAATAGCTGAGTCCCAAATTTGGTGCGAGGAAAATCTCTATCAGACTGGCGTGATAACAAACCACCGTACCGTTGTGCTAAATGGCCAATACTGTTAGCAACAGCCACACCGTGCTTCAAATTGGGGGCATAAACACATGGAACACTTCCGCGGAGCAACAATTCAATTGACTCGATGGCCCGTTTGGCAGTACCAAGCTGGTGCATGTGCAAACATTCACCGGGAGTTGCAAAATGAATGTTGTTCTGATTAGTACCAAAGCATAAATCATGAAATACATTCCTTATGTTGTGATGAGAGTTGTTTTTGAAGTTCTTATTGATATCGTTTAGATCTGTGCCGGGAAAACAATGGAAATCAACAGGTGACCACTTCTTTGTTGCAGGTTGAACAGAAGGAATGTTTATGTTTGGAGAATAACAGTTGCAGTGACGGCACATCCGCATGACACCCTTATTGAAGGAGCCGTATTTTCCACACAATTTATCGTGAAGTTCTGTGTCGCCAATAACATAGGCAATGGCAAATTTCATTTTTACCCTCCACTGTTGATTTGCGTACGGAAGATAATTCCATTCGATACCACTGTCTTCGTTACACGCGGCTTTGAAGGAACGAAACGCTACTTCCAAACCATTGTGAAGATTCTGAATTTTTTCCTTTGAAGTGGCAGGACGAGAGTGTCTGGTTGACTCCCATTCGGGGTCGGGATGGAAGTAAATAGTTGTCCATGCTTCAGGTCGAGAACGAGTCTCCACATTAAAAATACCAAGTGTCATGTTCAATGGTGTTAACGTAAGTCGTCCGTGCGCATCCAAAGATATGCCGTCCATGTAAAATATAATAGGAACAAGAATTTCTTGCGAATTGGGATTGCAAATTTCTTTCCAAGAAGATTTCCACCACGAGCCGTGATGCAATTCTGAGATTACAGAATTAGGATTCAACTCAGGATTATTGTCGGGAGACAGAGGGGTGGAATAGTCGGGAAAGGAGAGGTTTTCTTCTATCATTAGCTGCTGGTCAGAAAGAAGAGAATAAATGGCATCCTTAAAAGAACGGACATACACCTGAGTGGGCTTATTATCAGGTAACCAATTCAGTATATGAGGATGAAATTTCATATCGGAGAGACCAAGATTGGATTGGAGATTGTCAAAAATTGCTTGCCGAGATCTAATTTTGGCATCGCAAAAATCAAAACCCGGTCTCATTTGACTTTTCTTTGCCCACTGGAAAATGGATTTGAATGTGTTCAGTGGCAATTTATGTCTGGCCATTAAATTCATGAGTTCCAATTCAGCAAGAAGATGAGGGGGCGGCGGTAGTTTTGTGTGGCTTTGAAATGCATCCTCTCTTTCGTTCAAATTAATGCTTTCATGAAAAGATGGTGGTGGAGGGGCGGGCTGAGCAGTAACGACATTAACAGCAGAACCATTAGTGTTATCTTCTTCGTTGTCTCCACAATCAATGTTGTTGGTAGAATTGTTGTCGTTATTTTCATTTACGTCATCGTCATTGTCATCCTCGTCATCGGAATTGTCGATATCATTATTCAGCGGGAATGCATCTTCATCTTGAACAGCAGAAACAGCCATGTAAGATTCAATGGCGTTCCGATCCATTGGCGGTAAAAAGACATCATGTACAATCTGTTGGTTTAGAACAGAATGAAGACCCGTCGCTGACTGACTTGTGACAGTGTGTTGCTGGGAGAGATGGGAAGGGGGAACAGATGGACCGTTTTGTGTCATAGTCATCCCAAAATCAGACGGAGAATGTTGAACAGACGGCAGGGTAGGCTGCACTTTGATAGAGGTGGAGAGGTTATAGATCTTTCGTTTAATTAGACCCTGACTATGGTAGAAATCCCGGCACTCATCAAGACAATAAAGATGTCTTCTTAGGCCAACGGAGACGTATTTCAAAGTACCCTGCTTGTTTGCCGTGGATTTATATCCTAAAAACTTGGAGTTTTTGCCATTCAGCGCGCAACAACGGCAGTAGAATAGAAGAGGGGTTTTCATAACAGGAGGCATTATGTTGCGGAGTTGTTTGAAGGAAAATATCAGTAGATGGGGTCGAAACGAAGGAGATCACAAAGATGAATCGTTGAAAGGAAAAAATTACATGTGTTACTTTGTGTGTGATGTGTTTTCTTGTACGGTAGATTTCCTTAAAGTAATTACTACTTAGTGATGATTGCAACATTCCTCGTACAATATGTTTAGTAGTGAACAGTACGTACAGTCAACTCCTTAAGAGGGTTAATACACAGCGCCGGACGGGTCAATCCCATCAGTTATTCCAAACATTTGTTGGCAGGCGCGTCAGTTCTTCCATAAGGTGCACGGAAATGTGAATCGAAATGGAAATCGTGGACAATTGCGTTGTTGATTATCGAAATGGAAATCGTGGAGAATTGTTTTGTTGATTGCGATCAAGTTGATTCCGACTTTCATGTACCCGTAAAACCAACTAGTACGCTATTTTTGCATGAGTTATTACTAGTAGATACTAGTAGGAAATCGTGGACAATTGCGTTGTTGATTATCGAAATGGAAATCGTGGACAATTGTTTTGTTGATTACGATCGAGTTGATTCCGACTTTCATGTACCGGTAAAACCAACTAGTATGCTATTTTGCATGAGCTATTACTAGTAGATACTAGTAATACATTATTTTCGCTAGTACTTCATCATTATAATTGATTATTTCATTATCTTTCCGACGAGGAAAACAAATACCAACGTGTTAGGTGTTACTACTACCTAATCTTCGAATAGATAATCTACTCTACTGATACTACTAATACTAATCATCCAATCGACAGTCGAACCAACCATGGAGGGAATTTACAAACTACAAAAGGTGGTTCAGGAACACCCAGCCAATCTCGAACAAGAACTCCGGAAAATGCTTGTTTATCACAAGAAAGAGACTGCTCGAATCCAAAAAATGATTCGTAAGATTCGTGCAGAAAAAAGAAATGATCCAAACGTTAAAATTGAAAGCGTCGATCCTACTAGCAATGATCAAGTCGATCCGAATGTAACCAGCAGCATCTATCCACAAAGCGGGTTATTTGAGAGGAGCGAACAACATTGGAGTGGCGATTCCGACGGTGTAGCTTCTGAAAATACAGTGGATCTTCCTGGCGTTAAACACGAACAAAACCCTTGAGTGCAATAGCCCGCCTGGGGTGAATTCGACTTGGAGTTGACATGGAGTTGGAGCTGGGATTTGAGTTGGAGTTGGAGGATTTGGGTCGGAGCCCATTATACCGGTATGGTGGAAACATGTTGAGAAAATGAAATAAGTCATTCGTGCACAAGTTGTACACAAAATAGTGCTTGTCACGAAACGAATATGATATCCTTAACCCTAAAATAGTTATTTTATTTGAGGAGTGACGAGATATTTGTCTCAAAAGTAAAGGTGTGCGACGCGCGAGGTATTTTAGTAGACACGCGACCTAAAAAGGTAGGAAATTTAAAAAATAGGGTCGAGAATTGTAAAAATACCGCGCGATAGCCCGCGGGGGGTCGAGAAACAGTTCTCGGACGTTGGTCATTTCTTTGTGAATTGCCCTTTCCCAGTGGTCAGTGCCTGTTTTCTTATCAATAGCCAGCGCTTGTTTGATTGAATGTGGCAACTCAGCTCCATATTTGTGAGTCTTCAACCAATACTTTGCTGTTTTGGCTGCTTTAAGGATTCGATCCTTCCTTCTCAAAATTTTGTGCACCCACCATCGGAATGCTGGTGTCTTTTCAAGATTATTGTTGACAGCATACTCAGCTAATTGCACTGGAAATGACTCTTTCACATCACTTAGCTTACACCAAGATTCAGTGCCATCTTTCCAACTGGCTAAAATCCTCCAACCCCTAGTTGTCGGTTTATGGGTTTTTCTGCCATTTTTGGCTATAGTTGTCGCTTCCTCATCACTTAAAGCGTTGTTGTCTTTTTCATGGTCAATGAGTTCATCCAGTAGGGTGAACATGCGTCCGTCATCATCAACAGAACTATACAGACTTTCTGCAACTATATTTGCCGTGTATTCCTCCATTGTACCATCGGGTAGTTGCAATTTATACAGCCTCGTGTCTAGTATGGGATTCTCATTTCTGAGTCCTATCGGTCTGTTTTGCAAGTCGCGAACCCTGTCCTTGACAACGCACCTGAGTCTTTCATCACCTCTTTCAATGATCACCTCATTCCCCAGATATTCATCTGGTTCATCAATATCTTCTACTGATGCTTCTGGTTCAGCCATTTCAAGTTTCAAATCAGGTGATTCTACTGGTCGATTCTCAAACAGCTCCATTTGGGGCTCCGGGTAGTTTTCCTGGAAGAAGGATGCACTATCCTTCACTTCATCACCAATCTTCGATTCAATCGATTTGTCAATTGCTTTTATTCTTCTGAGGATATCTCTATCTCTCCATTCGAATTCTTTGACAGGCCTTATTGAATTTGTAGATATTGGTATTGCCGACTCGGGCAGTAGCCAAAAACAATCCCCCCCACCTACCTTATTGCCACAGGGACCCAACCATCGCGCCAGCCTTTCAACACCTCAGGTGGAAGAATCACCTTTTTCATAATAAAACACAAAGTCATACCATTCTGATGAGGTGTATAGTGTAATATCCGGTCTATAGCCATGGACCAATTCGAATGGGGTTCTCCCCATTGAAGAAGGGTTGTTCGAGGCTGTTCGCTGCCTGATATTAGCACATAGTTCACCACAAAATGACCATAATCTTCTCGGCAACTTTTTCTTTGCAGACTTGGTTGTGATTGCACTACCAAGATGACCAATTGCTTGTTCTGCTTGATTTTGGAATGGGCAATGTGGTTGGATGAATGTCTGATGGATATGGTTGCGCTTTACAATTGAATTCCAGTGTGTCTTGTAGGTTCTTGGAGATCCTTGTTCTGGTGCACCATCAGAAATCAAATGCTCTGGGATTCCAATTTCGTGAATGAATGTTTTCAATCCTTGATGCGCCTGGGACTTGTCCTGTATTGGTATAAATACTTCAAACCCATTTCCATTCGTGAAGATCTGTGCACATTTTTCTTGCCTCATAATACTGGTTGTTCTTGCATGCCAAGTATCAGTGTACCAGGTTCCTTGTGCAACTCTCTTGTTCCTGAAGCGCTGAGTAGGCAGCCGCTTCATCAATGGTGATTGCAAATTCCTGAGTGCCTTCTGCGTCGTGACTTTCAATGTCTGCTCAGCTTTCTTGAAACTAATATTCCAAGTTTTGGCTAGGCGTTCACAGTCAACTTTGTTCGGACCTTCAATTGTTATGGCTGATGGCCCCCATTGATTTCTTCTGTCAAGAGACCTTCTCTCAAGTGTATTGTCAATTTCTTGCAAGCTAGGGGCCTGTTTTGATTCGCCTTTAGGAGCTTCCATAAAGTCAAATTCTGTATCATCAAACAAAAATTGGTCTACCCTTCGCGCGCTTGAAATATTCCTTACTGAAGAAATCCGATGAGCTATATTTCCATCTGTTGCAATCTGGCATTCAGTTAGCATTCTTCTTGTGGATACCTGATGGACCCTCATCAGTTTGCATTGCTGCATGACACTTGGATGCCGTTCTTGTCCTAAGCTGGTCTTGGGGAGGTTATCTGTAACATTACTAGCAGGTTCTGTTACAACCGAACTTGTATCCATTGCTTGGTCCTCTTCGGTCGACATAGCTTGAAGGCTGAATTGGTCCCCTGAAATTGGATCTCCATTGTCGATTGCTAACTCAGCCATTCTGAACTTCAGTGAATGTGGATCCCACGGGGTATCATTTGTTGCAATCAAATGTTGGCATTCATCAAGTTCCATTCTTGTGGGCTTTCTTGTGGGGAAATATGAGATCACGTTTCTCATACTCAGTTTGATAAAAACTTTCTTCGGATCATCATCCTCCAGTGGAGTTTGAATTGTAATTCCATGCTTGGATCTTGAATCAAATTGGCGAGGTGTCTCTTCAACAGAGTTGAAATTGCAGTCCCTCACTTGATTTGGGCATATCAAGCTGTTTTTCAATTTGTCCCCAGAGTACAGTGCTTGATGGAACACTATGATGTACACTGTGCCTGATGTTGGGTTTGTCCACGCCGTAGGACAGCTTCCTATCGGGATTTTCTTGATGGGCTTGTATTCTTCAGAAAAAGGTGCAACATCAACATGGGTTGTGATTTGATCAGGATTCAGCAATACCATATTGCTTCCTGCTGCGGTAGTATCTGCATGTGAGTCTAACTCACAATAGCCTTCTTCACTTTCCCCATCATCAAAATCTACAGGAACATTCATCTTGTATAATGACCGGCTCACCATTTTTAACAATTTGTGTTCTAGTGATAGTGTCCGGTTATTATGTCATTTCTTAGATTTTGAGCCAAAACTGTCACCCGCGCCTTCATTTTCAGTTTCTTTCTTTTTAGTCTCAGCAGCCTTGAGATTTCTTTTCTTCTTAGCCTGTCTCATCTGGTAAAGCTCCTGGCGCTGTTCTTTTGACATTGTTTTATAAACACTTGTCGGATAAGGCTTGCACTCAACTTTTCCTGTAAACGTTCCAGTTGTCTTTTGCTTTTTGTTGCTTGATGTGCCCATAGAATACACACTTCTGGAACCTCTTTTATGCTTCCCGTTTGCAAGCTTTTTCAATCCAAGCCGATTGGTGAATAGATTCAAGCATTCGTTGAAATTGTCCCGGTAATCTTTGCTCTCGTCAATTGCATCAGCTTTAGCAGCATCAAGTCGCTCATCGCTGATTGAATTGATAAAGTCCCAGACAAATCTCCTTTCATTATGATTCTTTTCAAATCTCAGAATTGTTCCATGAAAAGCAGTCCAGTTTCGCTTGTGCTTGTTCCAGTCATAATTCTTAGAATCTCCAGTGTAGTGTGAATCTTTCATTTCCTGATATGTCTTATTCAGAACCATAGTGATATTGGTATCGGTGTAAGCATGTTGCATCAATGAAATGAAAGCGTTTCTTGCATTTCCTGAGTTCAGCGCAGTGTTTTGGAAATGGGCCACATATTCCCAACCAGGACCTTTTCTTGTTGCATCACACAGCAACCTCCAGACGACGTTGTTGTCCTCATCATACTGGTGACCTGACAGGACGCCACATCTTTCATTGTAATCACTCCAAGTTGGATAAGTATCTGTTGTACTTTGCCCGACTGTTCCAGCCCTGGCTTCATCAGTAACTTCTTCCTTTTCTTGGGGTCTTATGACATACAAGATTGGGAATCCCTCAGAGTTGAATCTGTACCTCAGGTTTTGTCGAAAGCCTTCCTCCCATTCTCTGAACTTCGTAAGGTCCTTTAATTCTGGTGGGGTTGACTTTTCCTGTGATTTCACACTTGATTCCATCATCTTGATTCTGAATTGCTGCAGTTCCAGGTTGTTTGGGTTTGCGTTCCAGTCGATAGCCCTTAGCTTGACTCCAATCAATGGTTGATACCGGGCCCAATTTGCCCAAGTTAGGAGCCTCGATGATAGCCTGTTACCATAGTGGATACTTTTTGGATTAGGACAGTCTGGACTGATAGATTTCAATCCATGCATGAATGATTTAATGCTTTCCTTGTTGAGGTCTGTAATTTCGCGAATATTAGACATCCCTCCCCTCATAATTTCTTCAGCTGATTCATAGTTGATACCAAAATCCATTAGGCTGCTCCTGAAAGCAAGCTGTTCTGGGTTCAGAAATCTACCATTGTTGAATCCCCTGATTTTTATCCTGGGTTGGGATGATCTTCTACCCAGTCGTTCAGCTCTTGCATCCTCGGCATTTTGGTTGGCATCATTTCCCTCATCGTTGTCGCTATCCGCGTCACCTGGGTTCTCACCCCTTCTTTCTGCATCTCTCATTGCCCTGACTCTCTTCTTTATTTCTTGGTCGATGATTCTCTTCATGGTTGAGTTTGTTTCTGGGTCCCCAAGGGCCCTTTCCATGACTTCCATGATTTTATCTTCCAAATCTTCCTCTTCTTGCATACCTCTTCCATTGTTTTCATTAGAATCCTGTGGATCGTCCTCATCCACTTCCATTTTTGTTTCTTCTATGTCGCCGTCTGCTCTAGTTCGTACCATGATGGAGAATTTCAAACAAAGTTTCGAATTATTTTTGATGAAGTATGGATGGGCGATTTGTAGTGTGGTATTCGATGGAAGTTGGTATTGGGTGGAAGAGTGTAATCAAATCGAGGATTGGATGTGAGAGATGGGTATTAATTTTGTGACTGTCGGGTGGTTTGCTTATCTGTTTTGTATTTATCCGGATCAAATTTTCGTTCCGGTTTGGTTATACTTTTGTGTGAGCTTTTGCTTTTGTTGCAAATCAAGATTGTGATCTTTCCTATCCTTTCTCGGGATTTTGCTCATTCTGTATTTCTGTGGTGAAAGATTGAAAGATTGTTTCCTGAGAATTTAGTGTTCTCTTTTTTTCGTTTTGGATCTTTCGATCGGTTTCGTGTTCTCGATTCTCGATTTTGCGTTTTCGCTCGTAGCAGATGCTCTTTCGTTTTCGCTCGTAGCAGATGCTCTTTGCAATCTGTTCCTTCTTGCAAGCAGATGTTCGCAATCCGTTTCTTCCATTCTGTTTCACCACAGAATACTTCTGGCTCAATCTTTTCGCTCGCGTCATTCTTGTTTTCAGTGAAAGATCAGTGTTCTCGGATTGGATATTGATTCCTTTCAACTGATGCCAACCTGGGCGGCCCTTTCGACTGAGCCGTCCAGCTTCTTTTCCCTTGCTTGTTTTTTGCTGGATCCCAAAACCCGGTGGAGCCACCACCTTGGTTCGGTTCTTTGGTCTCTTCTTTCAGGGAGACCGCCCTGGTGTTGGTCTATTCCAGGGCTCCACAGGCAACTGCCTCTTTTACATCCTTGAGGGTTGATGCCGGTAGCTGATCAGGCTAGTCCGGATTAGTCTGGTCTTCGAGCTCAAACTGCGTTTCTTGCGGAAACGCCGTCCTCCACAGCTTGTAGAGTGCTGTGGGTCTGATAAACTAAAGAAAGTGTGTCGTAACAAACAGCAATCAGTCTTATGACCGATTGATTTAGTGAGTGATCATTGTTACAGTTCATTCGGCCTATTCGATGTCGATAGGTTAATTAATCGTCGTCATATTACTCGTCGTATCGTCGTGTCGATTTACGGCATATTACACGTAAAGCACACATAAATAATACACAAAACACACGCAAACCATCTTCGATCGGTCTTTCTTTGTACCGTATTACCGTGTAATTCACCGTGATATTCTCATTGGAATATCACAGTATTTGTACCTTATTATGTAGAATTAGTACTAGGTTGTACATAGATTTTAGGGCATGATAGTGTTTTAGAGTTGTTAATTCTTCGAAGAGTGAGCTGATGGGAAGAATTTCCCTAAGAGACAATCCACATGGATTAATCACCGACGATTATTCACTCAGGTTAAATAACCTTACGAATAAGGTTATTTGCCTTTGTGACTCTTCGTACGTGCGATACGCGTTACACGGTGAATTCTTTTCACTGCCGTAGAATACTTCTTACTCCATGTCACGAAAAATAGTACCTTGTTCCTGTTGATATAATTGCAAGGGACAAAGCCAGTTCATTGATTTCAAGACGTATATGTAAGGCTGCAGTCCAAACAATATCTATCCAGAAAATCCCCTTCTCGTCAACTGCTAACTACTTCTTTTGCAGTACAAGGCTGTTATTTCGGACTAAAATATCTGACAACAGATCCTCCGGCTCAAAAGAGGTTTTGGATCAAACGTTCTTGGACGGAGTGTTGATTACAAGAACCAACACCCTAGTCAAATAAGTCGGATGTAAGGAGGCAGATTATGAAGTGATTTTTTTTTGTTGCAAGGTAGATTGTTTTTTTTGTTGCGAGGTAGAAAAAGTGTTTTTTTTGTCGCGAGGTAGAAAAAGTGATTTTTTTTGTCGCGAGGTACAAAATAAAATTACTGTGTGTTTGTGTGAGAGAGTTTTTTTTTTTTTCGCGTACGATTTTTGAACGAGGTAGAAAAAAATAAGGATACTTCAACTCCTGTAGAATTCTACACGTTTTTTGTACTACGTACGTACGAAAAAAAAATCAATCTCGTACGCTCGTACGTACGTACGTTCGAAAAAGAATCTTTTTTGTACGTACAACGTTCGAAAAAGAATCTCGTACGTACGACGTTCGAAAAAGAATCTCGTACGTACAGTTGGGGTTAGGGATTAGGGATAGGTTTAGGGTTAGGGTGTAGGATTGATTCAACGCGAGATGATTAATACGCGCTTGTTGTACAATAGAAACAGTAGTAGTGTATCAACATGGTACAGGGGGGTAAAGAACTCGAGAGAAGTCCACATATGAGAACTAATAATTACTGAATTTGCGAACCGGTTGTAACCCTAACCATATTGGGAAAAACTTTGCCACACAGAATGCCCAAAATGATGTGGTTTGACTCTCCAAATGGCAAACATTAGGGTATTTTGACTCAAAAAGTATCCGGTCCAAGCAATGAATACATTCATCATGACTCATCAAATGCAGATTGGAAACAACTTTGTCACATATAATGCCCAAAATGTTGTGGTTTGACTCTACAAATGGCAAACATGGGGATATTTTTGGTGCAATTACAGGGCACAAACTAACTTATTGGGTAATGACTCAAAAAGTATCCGGTCCAAGCAATGAATACATTCATCATGACTCATCAAATGCAGATTGGAAACAACTTTGTCACACAGAATGCCCAAAATGTTGTGGTTTGACTCTACAAATGGCAATCATGGGGGTATTTTTGGTGCAATTCCAGGGCACAAACTAACTTATTGGGTAATGACTCAAAAAGTATCTGGTCCAAGCCATGAATACATTCATCATGACTCATCAAATGCAGATTGGAAACAACTTTTTCACATACAATGCCCAAAATGTTGTGGTTTGACTCTACAAATGGCAAACATGGGGGTATTTTTGGTGCAATTACAGGGCACAAACTAACTTATTGGGTAATGACTCAAAAAGTATCTGGTCCCATCCATGAATACATTCATCATGACTCATCAAATGCAGATTGGGAACAACATTGTCACACAGAATGCCCAAAATCTTAAGGTTTGACTCTACAAATGGCAATCATGGGGATATTTTTGGTGCAATTCCAGGGCACAAACTAACTTATTGGGTAATGACTCAAAAAATATCGGGTCCAAGCAATGAATACATTCATCATGACTCATCAAATGCAGATTGGAAACAACTTTGTCACATATAATGCCCAAAATGTTGTGGTTTGACTCTACAAATGGCAAATATGAGGGTATTTTTGGTGCAATTCCAGGGCACAAACTAACTTATTGGGTAAGGACTCAAAAAGTATCTGGTCCAAGCCATGAATACATTCATCATGACTCATCAAATGCAGATTGGAAACAACTTTTTCACATACAATGCCCAAAATGTTGTGGTTTGACTCTACAAATGGCAAACATGGGGGTATTTTTGGTGCAATTACAGGGCACAAACTAACTTATTGGGTAATGACTCAAAAAGTATCTGGTCCCATCCATGAATACATTCATCATGACTCATCAAATGCATATTGGGAACAACATTGTCACACAGAATGCCCAAAATCTTAAGGTTTGACTCTACAAATGGCAAACATGGGGGTATTTTTGGTGCAATTCCAGGGCAGCACAAACTAATAAGACCAAAGTCGTAAGCGTTGTTCGGTTAGTCGTTCGGTTAGTTAGTTAGTTAGTTAGTTATTTCTGTTTTACTTTACGGTGTTGGAAAGAGTTATCGATAAGATTATGATCGGATTGTTTCTGGACCATATTGTTCTCTCAATTACTAATGTGTCTTTGCTTTGTGTGGGGGGCGTGTGGATACTCATATCGTGTGTTTGTATTCAGTGCTCTAAGTATCCCCCGACTCTCACTTGCGCTTATGTATAATTTACTTATTGCGCTCCTCCAGTGATAGTTCTTGGAATCATACGTCTCGCGGGGTATTTACTTATTTCCGCACGTATACGTATTTACGTATACGTAAATACGTATCACGTATACGTAAATACGTATCGCGTATACGTAAATCCCTTTCACGTTTACGTAGATTCTACGTTTTACGTACTTATCGTTCGTTCACGTATCACGTATCTTTTAGTAGTTCAACACACCCTTGGATGGTCCTCGGGCTATCCTGTTCATAGAGATATATTGGACGTACCTTTTTATGGTGGCTGCCTTGATGGTGCTTAGTGGGGTAGTCCGCCAAATTATGCTTTCCCGGTTCCCAGAAAATATCGAATTGGCCTTGTTGTGCCCTATCTTATAACCAATAGAATCCCATATCAATAGCCTTGGACCGCTTCTGTTTGATCGTGCCGTTGAGAATACCTTCTGCTGTATTATTGTCGGTTTTCATTGGAGTGGCCGGTTGCGGGTGGCCTAATTCGACCAGACATTGGCGGATGGGCAAAGCTTCCCGTGCATTCAGGAACAACGACGCCACTTCGGCTTCGGCTGCTGATGCCATCACATTTTTGATGATCTTGGCTAACACTAGGACCGGTCCATTGAAGGTGTTTCCCTCGGTATCTCCAAGGAAATGGTATCCGCCCGCCCGGCTCTTGGCCCCCGGACAAACTAAGTAGGCCGCGTCACTGTCGACCCGGAGAATCATATCACTGGCACGGTAAATGGCGGTGGCGTCGGGGTTACATGCTGCGTAGTTGAGGAAGTACTTCGTGGCAGCTAATGCGGTTTGGTTGTTCTTGGCTGACGCTATATCGTTGAGTGCATGTAACATTGTGCTGTCGATTGCCCGTGCGTAGAATAGGAATTTTCCGATAACTTGTTGTATGAATTTGATCTCTTCGTCTGATAAATTAGTCGTGTCCTCCATTTTTGCGTATTGTATTTTTTCGCCGTACGCCGGTACGTCAGCGCGCGATGGCCCTGCGTATGTGCGTGAGGGCCGTACGTGTTCGAATTCCTTCAATGCTTGTTCCACGTAACCCTCCATGGACAATTTGACTTCACGTCTGTCGTAGTCCCAACGCAGGTGGACCCCCACGTATTGCTTCCCTGACCAGTCAACCTTGAAGGTGTATTTGGCCCCGACTGCGTTGACTAGATGATCCACGTCGGCTTGGTTGATGTATTTGATCCCAAAGTCATCCACGACTAGGGTGAAGCTTATGTCCCTGTCGTCGTGTAGGAAGAGTCCCTCGGTGTGGGGTGCCTTTCTGTACCCATGTGTACGTAGGTGCGCCACTAAGTCATCATGCGCAATTTTCCCGCTTTGTTTGAGCCCGTACCATGCCTTTTTGATTCTGGCATAAACATACTCGCCCCTCTTGAGGCCATCTAGGCTGTAGGCTGTTCTAATGCGGGGGGGGAATCATGTCCCATCAAAATTTGACGTATTCGGGCTCGTCTAGCGTGGAGCATAAGTACATGTTAGAAATGTCGCCGGTACAATACCTGGCCCCTGGGGTAGACACGACACTGTTCCAATGAGTCTTAATGGTTTCCATGCTTGCGGTTCTGGTAGATACGTCACCTAGGTACTCCAGCTGATCGCCCCCTGCCGTGATGCGTGTCCTGTATGGATCGACTTTCTCGGGGCGTATGGCTACGGTGTATCCTGGGTATGTGACCTTCTTATGTATGGGTACTGCGAGCCTATCTATCCACTCCAACACATCCATCCCCTCCACTCCGTTGGGTTGGAATCCTTGGAATAGTCGACCGAACTCATCTTCTCCCGATCTGAGCCATAATTCCTGTACCTGTGTCTTGGGGTGTTTGATCAGATCGCGGTATGCCGCCCACTTGTTCAACTCATCATCCCATATGGAACCCCCGCATGCAAATTGGGGCCGGTGCGTTAACTGGGTGGTCGATAGGGCCTGTTTCTGTTGTCGGCGAAAAATACGGACCATTGTCGGTGTCAAATTTTGATCGAAAAGCCGATAAAACGAAACGACGACTGAGGTGCGGAATACAAGAACGATCGAGCGTTAGAACCAAACGCACCTCCACTACCTGGAATCCTTAAGTGGTAAAAACGATATCACCTAAGGCTACAAACAAAAAGGAATAACCGGTTAGAAACAAGAAATATCCAAAGACCTGAACAGTAAGTAAACACTTGGAACCCATAAGTACATTCAGAAGAATATACTTGATATCCCGTGAGGAAATTACTTATTGCAATCAAGAAAAGCAATACCGATTCCAGATGGGCCTACCTATATCCAGCACATATACCACGAATAAGCATACGCCCCATCGAACAGAATATTTAACCCCACAATGACCAATACCATTGAATGACCGATACAGTAAGACCGACACGACGCTAATACAGCAACAGCAACAGAAGAATCGGTACGATGGTAAAGAAGACAGTAACAAATAACCGGGGAAGATCTCTACCATGTACAATACAGAGAGCCCCGATACAGTGAAATACATAGTAAAATAAGAGCGTCTCTCTGAGCTCACATCTCTTTAAATTTCAATTATACCTTTCGGTCGATTTTTAGAGTAACAACAGGTTATAGAGCCCTTATACCTTCCACTAACAAGTGGATACCTTAAGCTACCTATCTCCGCCCCGTACAGCACCTCCACTGTCGGTTACAGCCAGAGTATACTTGGTACGGGACTCGCACGCCGGGCTGTATCACTAGACCTCCCCCCCGCCTCTCTTTCTTTCCTTCTTCTCCTCCTTACTCGCGTATGAAGGGGTGTATACAGATCCTTCTACCAAGAATCTTCTTCTGTAATACACGACCAAGCATACGTATCAAGGGGTGTATCTACAGAACATTCTACCAAGAATCTCCTTCTGAAATACCCATCTAAGGACGACGATCGATCGATTACGATTACGATTACGATTACGATCACACCTCCTTCATCCCAGAATTCCACCAACGATCGATTGTTTCTCCCACGAACGTTCCACGGTAAATTCGTTCCTACCCACAACAATTGTTCTACCGACGATTGTCCTACAAGAATCTCCTCTTACTTGCCACGACTTTTGACTATTTCGGCGACGACGATTCGCTGACATCGACATTAATAACCCCGACAACGTCGTTCCAAAGGTTAATTAATTCGCTTTGTTTCTACTACGATTGAACGGTTACTTACATCAAACGGCCATCGAATCATCGCACGATCACGATTACGATTACATCGATCGATCAAACGATTCTAATCCACAGCTGGAACGACGACGACGCCAATCCCTAAATCATGCCGCCTGCACCTCCATTTGACTGGAATCAAATCCAGGACATTGCAATCCGATTTGGGACATTCAACACCAAAGGCAATGCCCACAAACATGAGGCCCTCAACGCCTCATTCTACCATGCTCTAGAAGACACTGCTGGCTTATTCCTCACAGATGATGCTGACAGCGAAGGACCCAAGACGCTTGCTCCAGATCCAGTAACCATGCTCAAGGAAATTATTGTAAACGCAATCATGGATATCATCCCCCCCAAGGAACAAACTGAGATCAATAAGGGACACATATCCACCCTTTTTGCAGACGCTTGTCTATGGTATGTTGCTCCAGACAAAACACCGAAGCGAATCCGAAACAAACACTCAATGGACAAGGCAGGAACACTAGCCGTTGCGCAAGGACAAGAAACTCTCCTCATAGAGATCAGAGCAACCCACTGGGGCTTCAAATCAAACTGGGATGCAGTACATTTTGATGAAGTCTACGACACAAAAATCTACACCTTCCCTGAAGGAGACGACAACGATGAAAATGCCACAGCTCCAACTCCAGCACCGGCAGCAGGCACCGACATGCAGCAATTGACCAATCTACTCCAGCAACTGGTCGACAACAGCACCACCAATAACAACAACAACAACACCAATACTGGTGCCAACCACCAAGCGTCACTTGACCTCCCATGGAATCCGGCGACCTTACCACCACCAGTGAAGGACCGTTACTACAGAAAAGATGAATTCCTCACCAGAGATGACATGAAAGACTTCCCAATCACCTACACCGACTCATCGGGAAATGAAACCATTGTCCGACAAAACTACTACCTACACAATCTAGGCAGTGGCAGAAATGACCAGCGCCTGATCACCAGAAGTGGTGACTGTTTTGATCTGACCAGAGCCTCTGACAAGTCCAAAGAAGCAGCTAGAGACAAACTGTTCCTCTCAGGATTCCCACAACTAAAGGATGCAACAGACCCTCAGGTTAGGAAATGGTACAGAGAGATCACAGCTCATTCCCAGCAACACCACATTTATGTGCACCCATACTATCTATTCAGACGTGAAGCTGATCACCTCAGAGGATTCACAATTGGTGATGACTTTCCACACGACCTACCTTCAAGATATGAATTGGCTATCAATGAATGGGGAAATCTCATTTACACAGCACTGAGAACTGATAAAATCATCCCTGATTCATGTGCAAGTATGAAGGCCACTATTCAGAGCTTTGAAGGCGGACAGGGATATGAAGCGCTCTACACGATTATTGCTCAAACACATCCCAACTCAAAAAGGCCATCCAATGCCAGCAGAATGGTCAGAAACCCTCCCAACCAAGATGCAAATGAATCTCTTGAAGAATACTACTTCCGGTACAAGGATTATCTGAGACTTAGAGTGTTCCTCCAAAACCAACCCAGCACTATCAGTTCAACAGAAGAAGTCAGCAATCTTATTGCAGGAACCACCCTCTCAGAAGAGCTCTTCAAAAAAACAGAAGATGAACGCGACTCTGATGACCAATTCAAGCGAGACAAATACAAGGCAGGTAGGCTCCTACAAACCCTCCAAACATATGAACAAGAGATCAAGGCTGAGCAAAAGTACAAGAGGAACAACTCCAAACCAATCCAGCCCAAGCAATTGAACGTCTCAGGAACCAGACCAGGTCCCCGCCGGAATGATCGGTTTCAAAAGCGCGCTAGCAACAGTACTGTTAGAACACCTTCTACTTTGACATCTCACTCAATCAGCCTGATTGAATCGCTTGGCTACCCGGAGATGGATGAAGAATCTGACGATCCCTTCCTCCACCAAGCATACTGCAATGCCATCACGGCATTCGATAAGCAACCTAGTCTTTTTGACACATCCAGAAAATGTATCGTTTGCCACATGTCCGGTCACAATTTTGATAATTGTCCTGCGTTGCAAGATATTGAGTCCCTGAAGAAACATAGGATTGCTGCGGCTGTTTTTCTGAACAAATCCAATAAGCAGACCCAACAACTCTTGGATTCCACCCAGCAAATCTCTCAGATCAACATTGGCAATGAAGATCAAGATGAGGTTTCACCTGATGCTACAGTAGAAAACCAAATTTTTTGCAATGGCCAAGAATAGAAAGTCTTTCTTGGAGCCATACTATGACATCACCTCAAGATGATCCCCAAGGATTTGACAACATCACAGCGTCCCAAGTGAACAGCTTATGCCCCTCCTTGGACTCCAGCAGTGTCAGCTCCTATGAATCTGTCATAATTGGTGCCGTCGACCTCCTTCCAAAAGACAGCCTCCAGTCATCTATACCAATTGATGTCTACTGTGACATGGAATCACTCAGGGCTACATCCCCTACATTGGAATCACACCTGAAGACCAATGAGGATCCCAATTTCGATAGGGACAACCCTACGCCAGTTGATACATACAATGTGCAATCCCTCGTCCCACCGGACCCTATTGCAGCTACAGCGTACTTCCAACAGGGTGTCCGGGCTCAGATTGACACCGGTGCAAAGGTTTCCTGCACAAACCTCAAACACATCCTGCACGGTTACAAACCTTACACCAAGATAAGAAAATGTCCTGTCAGGCTTACAGCAGCAATAGGAGGCACAGCCGCTACCTGCATCCCTGAAGGATCAGGATATTTGCATATCCCAGCACCGAATCACATTGGGTATATCAAAGTTTTCTTCTACTATTCTCCCTCCCTGTCAACAACATTACTGAGTGAGAACGATCTCTGTGGAATGACATCCCGTATGCGATGTCAGTTCAGTGGACAGTCCATCCATAAATCATTCACTGAGAACCTTGACTCATCTGCTCCACAAAATGGCAACCTCACCATTATTTGTCATCACAAGCAGAACACTGCCTGCAGCATTGTCCTCCATGGGAGCATCATTGATGGTCAATGCTATACACACCCAGTACTGATCCCAGATGTTGATATTACCTCTCCATATGCAAATTGTGCAACATCGTCCGCCTATGCCTTAGCGACTGACATGCAGTTCAAGGAAGCTTGTGAACTGGCCTCCAAAGAAGCAATTAGCAACTACAGGTATGATATATACACCAACCTTGTCAATCTGCAGACATGCACTGAAGCAGCAAAATCTCAGTCTGATACCAGTGTCATACCAAGGTTCGATGCCAAACGGTTTTTCACCAAAATTGTGGATAAAAATATCCCAATCCAAGCCATCAAAACCAAGACATCAAAACTCCTGTGGCACCAAAGGTTGGGACACCCATGCGATGATTTTCTGTATCAAGCTCATAAGCACATCATTGGAGTCCCAAAGTTCAAACGGCAAACCAGTATTCTTGACCAATGTCCAACTTGCATACAATGTAAGCAAACCAAAACACCTGCTGGCTCACATTCCACACGCAAGGCCACACAACCGTTTCAGGGTTTATCTATTGATTTTGCATTCTCAGGTACCAAATCCTCCAACAGCAACCGCAAGCGCGATTATGAAGGCATTCATGGCGAAACTGCTTGGATTCTCATCACAGATCACTATACTGGTATGAAATATGGAGACACGCGAATCTCTAAAGCAGCACCACTACACTGGTTAGAGCATTTCTTCGCCCAGCACAACCCAACTTGTGCCGACAAGTATGTTTCAGTTGATCAAGGTGGAGAACTCTATCACAATCCTGACATCAGAAACCTATTCTCTGCGTTTGGATATTCCATTTTTCCCACTGGCGCGGACGCTTCCCACCAGAATGGTACAGTTGAAAGAGCACACCGAACTCTTGCTAACTCCATGAGGACAATGCTGTCTGGTGCTAATTTGCCCATCAAGTTCTGGCCCTTTGCTTTCTACCATGCACTCCGGTTGTCCAATGCATTCCCTGAAGGCACCCAACTACATTCGCCATTGGAATTGGCAACTAGCCGTAAGGAAAACCTTGCTGATTTCCGAACCTTTGGTTGCAGAGTTTGGGTTAGACCTCCAGGCAAGAGATCAATCAAGCTCAAACCCAACGCAAGAAAAGGCATATTTCTAGGTTTTGTACCCTACACTACCAGAAACATTCTGTGGTATGATACTGAGACACACAGAGTCAAGATAGCCACACATGTCAGGTTCGATGAAGGCATGAATGATCTCCCACTTGCAGACCTCCCCACTAATGTCAAACACCTGCTCAGGACAGATGACAACATTTCATTTCCTGCGGAACCCACTGAGGTGTCATCCAGTGATTTTCAATTCTCTATCTCCCCCTTTGCCGATCTCACAAATCTCAGGCTCACTGTTTCCCCATCTTGTACTGATCCAACATTTGGCCTCCGGTATGCCAATGATTCACTGCTTGGCAGAGCTTACATCACAGCTATCCTCCCAAATAGCCCTGCCTCAAAACTTTTCTCCTCACACAAGAAATCTCTCTCCAAGCTACGAGGTGCTTATATTGTATCTATCAATCACAATCGTGTCTTTACTGCTGATGATGTTACTACAGCTTTACAGGCCTGCCACGATCGAGGGGTGAGGGATTCTTCAATAGATACACCAATTACCTTTGCACTTGAAGAAAAATTGTCTATGAAGGAAGTCAGGAAACACTCAAATGAATATGGTTTATTTGCTCCCAATACCTCCTGGAAGGAACCCACAGTTGAAGAAGATCCACCATTCTTGGACCGGATTTCCTCCATCAAAGCTCTCCAGCGCATTGGTACAAAATACAAGCAGCTGATACAATCAAGAATCAACCAGGTCGATAGCACTGAAGCACTCCATGCCTCCATCATAAAAAAACACTTGGCACCAACTGAAGACGACATGGATGTTGTCATTCCTACTATTGATATTGCATCACTTCGAGCCATCACCAAGCTTCATAAACCAGGAAATCAAGCATTACCACTAGATGCAGCTTCACTACCAACTGAAGAAATTGAACTCTTAATCAAGGCCATCAATTCCAAGGCAACTACACCTGAAGAACAAGCACTAGGGCACTTCACTCGAAGAAATCTCAAGCCTTTATCTACATGGCCTGAATGGCAAGCTGGGGAGCGAAAACAGCTTGATCAGTTTGAGGATTTGGAAATGTTTGGATCACCAATTCAATATCCTAAGGACCCCGATGCTATCATCCTCAGACCTCACTGGCAATACAGTGTGAAAAGAAATGGCGTCAGAAGAGCCAGACAATGTTGCAATGGAAGCAAATATGCAGCGCCAACCCTGCATGCCATAGCAATGTCATACTCATCATGTGTTGAACATCCCATTCAAAGGTTATTCTTTGCTATTGCTGCAAGCCTCAATCTCAAAGTTTATGGGGGGGACGCGGCTGACGCATATGCCCATTCTCCAGGGCCCAACATTCCTACCTACATGACTATTGATGATGCATATGCAGAATGGTACCGGCACAAGCATGGCAAAGACATAGACAGAAGATTGGTGCTTCCTGTTCTTCGAGCACTCCAAGGCCATCCAGAATCAGGTAGACTCTGGGAAACCCACATCAACAAAATATTGAAAGGCCCTGATCTCAACTTCAAAACCACCACGCATGACAGGACGATCTACACGACAGTTTTTGAAGGAGAAACGGTTTACATGCTGAGACAAGTTGACGATTTTGCACTGGCTTGCACATCGGAATCCATATCTGACAAGATCTATGACATTATAGGTGCAAGGCTGAATCTCCCTAGAGAAGATGCTGTCCCCTTCACCAAATTTGTTTTTGGTTGAAGACTTCAATGGAATTGATGTCAAACAGACAGCTGACTACATTGAACTGTCCTGCGCCAATTACATTGACCGGATCATGACATCCCATGGTTGGGAGACTGATTCTAAGATGAAACCCCACTCCAAACCATCAGCGCCGTTATCAACTGAAGTACTGAGCCAACTGCAATCACATACGAATGGACCATTGGAAGGCACCAAGGAACACGCTGCATTACAATCCACATCTGGGTTCTCCTACAGAACACTCTTAGGTGAAATGATGTTTGCATATGTGAGCTGCCGGCCAGACATTGGCTATGCAGTGACCCTGATGTCAAAGTACAGCTCCAATCCCACTGCATTCCACTATTCCAGTCTGAAGAACATCGCTCGGTATCTCAGAACAACCAGATCCTGGGGTATTAGGTTCTATAAACCGAATGCAGAACCATCTCTTCCATCAGGAGAACCATATAATGATGTAGTCCAAGATGGATCACTCCCAGAATACCCTGCAGATATCAAGCATAGCAAGTTGATGTGTTTTGTTGATGCAGCATATGGAAATGATCCAAAACATCGCAGGTCCACCACAGGATATGTGTTCACTTATGCGGGTGGAGCAATTGTTTACAGATCCAAAGCGCAATCACTCACTGCACAGAGTTCTACAGAAGCAGAATTCATTGCTGCAGTCACAGCGGCCAAAACAGCCAGATACCTCAGATTCGTACTCAAAGAATTAGGATTTGCCCAAGCTGGTCCAACCCCTATCTATGAAGACAATGCATCGGCAATTGAGATCATCAATGCTCAGAAGCCAACTGAACGAACCAGACATATTGAAATCAGGTTCTTTGCCATACAAACATGGAAGGAAAACGGTGAGATCAAGATGATTCATATTCCTGGAGTTATCAACCCGGCTGATGACCTAACCAAACCATTGGGATGGATCTTGCACGCCCGACATGCAAGATATATCATGGGACACTACCCAGGTTAAATCGTTTGATTGCTGTGATCACTCTACGGCCGCGTCCGAATTGCTAGAACGATTTCATATTACAATCACGTTGATATGATTCGATCAATCGATCCATCGAACACAGCCTCATTATGACCAAGGTTAAATATACTCCGACAGTAATCCAATACCATGCGAGTAGAGTATTGGATCAAGGGGTGTGTTGTCGGCGAAAAATACGGACCATTGTCGGTGTCAAATTTTGATCGAAAAGCCGATAAAACGAAACGACGACTGAGGTGCGGAATACAAGAACGATCGAGCGTTAGAACCAAACGCACCTCCACTACCTGGAATCCTTAAGTGGTAAAAACGATATCACCTAAGGCTACAAACAAAAAGGAATAACCGGTTAGAAACAAGAAATATCCAAAGACCTGAACAGTAAGTAAACACTTGGAACCCATAAGTACATTCAGAAGAATATACTTGATATCCCGTGAGGAAATTACTTATTGCAATCAAGAAAAGCAATACCGATTCCAGATGGGCCTACCTATATCCAGCACATATACCACGAATAAGCATACGCCCCATCGAACAGAATATTTAACCCCACAATGACCAATACCATTGAATGACCGATACAGTAAGACCGACACGACGCTAATACAGCAACAGCAACAGAAGAATCGGTACGATGGTAAAGAAGACAGTAACAAATAACCGGGGAAGATCTCTACCATGTAAAATACAGAGAGCCCCGATACAGTGAAATACATAGTAAAATAAGAGCGTCTCTCTGAGCTCACATCTCTTTAAATTTCAATTATACCTTTCGGTCGATTTTTAGAGTAACAACAGTTTCGGTACGGGAAAACGAATTGGGTCGCGCGGGTAAATCCCCATTAGTCCTTTGGGCTTAATCTTGGGTTTGGAGTAGTATTGGTCGGATTTGTAATATCGTGACACTTCACCATGCGTGTAGTCAGCAGTGTCCCCATCTGTGAATCTTACTCGGTAGTATTGGTTTGTCTGATCATAGCTTACAATTTCGCCTTCATACCACCCTGAGTTGAACTTCTTTCTAATGATTGTGCCCGTGGCCCAGGGGTGTCCCCGTCGCGCGCTGCGTTGTTGTGTGGGCCGCACCCTTGGAGGTTTGCGTGCTTTCCCTGTTTTGTTAAGTGATTTTGCATTGTTACGCGTGGTGTTGGGCCCATCGCGTTTTTGTCGTGTACTTATATGCAAAAGGTCCTGTATACTCCGAAGGGCCTCGTTCACTTGGGTTCCCTGTTCTATATAAGGGATCGGTGGATGGGGTTTGCTAGTAGCCTCTTTTAGGTCTTGTAACAACCGGCAAATTGTGTTGTTAAGTAAAAACAAGATATAACCGTTACGTGCGGTTAAATATGAACGAATAAGAAAGCAGATTGACGCGCGCGCACATACGTAAATGAGATGCGCGGCGAAATACCAACTAATTACGAAGCTACGAGAAATACAATGAATGCAATGAGGAGTGAGGCGAAATTACTGATGGATCGATACTTGGGCATATGAAGACCAACAAGGCAATATAGCCAATATAGGATGTCGATCACAGAAAACAAAAGAATGACTCACGACCAAAGGAATTGATCATTGATAAAAGAATCGGACACAGCAAAGTATCACCGGAAAGTGGTACGCGAAAATTTAGAGGCATAGGATCCAATACTAAGTATGTCAATGATATACATGTGAATATCAATGAAATATGGGAAATATCAATGATATACAAAATGGATACGCGAAGCCCAATTATGTTAGAAACAAGCAAATGAGACATGTTTCTCCGACGAATTTACCGATGAAATATTAGTTAATCTACAATACGGGAATGCACGTGCAGTCTCATGATGGAGGATTGCTTTAACACGGGATTGCATGTGAAATCCGATTGAGTATTCGAAAAAACAGAAAATAGATTAATTAACTCATAATCCGGAATTACAGTTGTTGATTAACAGTCGCAGATTCATACGAAGTCTATCTAACAAACATACCTACGAGTTACAATCCATTCCGGAGCACCAAACAGACCTACGAGTCAGGAAGTACGGAGTATTTTCTTACGAGAAATTTCCTACTAACGAAAATTGATCTTAGAATTTATCGATCGCGAACTTGAAGAAAATTCTAGACGTATTTGTACCATTGAAATCTAATACCCCTGTACGAAAATACTGGAATAAGCCATTATCTTGAACAAAATATATCAGATACTACTGAGAATTGGCTAGAACAACAAAGAAGAATATCAAAAATAAAAATAAAAAATACATAACAAGAAACAAAAATAAAAATACGTAACAACCGAAAAGAAAATACCCGACAACATGCCAACCTTTACTAACAGATTCTTTCAAACTCTGGGAGCCGTCACCTATCCGGCCTTCTACATGATGAGAAACAATGATTGGTGGAAACAGAATGAAGTACCGGATGGACCACAGAATACAAGCGAGGATGATGATACCCAGCAGACTCCACCGACGACTCGACGCAAACGCCGTTCAAGACGGGCCAACTACGCATCATCGTCGTCTTCGTCTTCGTCTTCACCATCTTCTTCACCATCTTCTTCGTCATCAGAAAGTGACGACGATAATAGCGGTTCAAGACCTGGCGGACGATATGAGGGCAGACGCAGAGATGCAGAGCTGGTTAACCTCAGAAGACAAACTGCAGAAGCCAAACGCCAAATGGAAGAAATCAATGCACTAAAGGAAGAAATGAGAGCTGCAAGAGCACGAGGACGAGAAAAAGAAAGAAAATATGAAGCGGAAATGAACACTCTGAGACAAACAATTCAAGAATCACACAACAGGGATGACGAGATGGAAGCGCTTAGACAAGAAGTGAGATCGGCCAAGGAAAAAGCAACGGGTCAGCAGCTACTCAAGGCAAAACCAATCCATGATTTCGACGGCCAACAGGAAAACTGGACAAAGTGGAAATCAGATGCGATAGCTACTTTTGCGGCCACAGGACATGAGGAGATTATGAATGATGCAGAGGCGGCCCGGAATTCACCGAGCAAAAACAAGGCACTTTGGGGAACATTGTTGTCGGCGTGCAGTGGCGGTAGTGCTCATTCAAAAATCATCAAGCATGAAGATACATTTGATGGTCATGCGGCATGGCAAGAACTATTGGGCTGGTATGATTCTGACAACCGGCGAGAATCTTATGCTGAGACACTAAAGCTTCGTCTACGATACAACCTGTTGCACCCAAATGGCAATATTTCCGAGTATATTAACACATTTGAATTGACCTACCATAAACTCCGGAAAATTCCACCATACCATATGACTGAATGGGATGCAAAAAGTATTTTTGCTCGCAATATTCGAGACCCAAATCTGGAGAGATTCAAAGAAGAATTGCTGGAACACAAAACTGACAGGACCCTAGAAGAGATGATTATTAAGCTTCGCATCCATGATGAAGAACTTGCCCGCACCGCATATGATAGCAACAGAGGAGGCCACAAACGAGTCCGCCGTACCCCTGATGGTCCTAACAAGAGACAACGTATGGGCTCCTACGGCACTGGCACTCTTACCGGGACTATTCATCCCAACCTCAAAGGTATCATCAGAATCCCTCCAGACACATGGCAAGACCTTTCTCAACTGTATCGTGATTGGGTCCTCAAATACAACCAAGCTATCCGCCACAGTGATACTCCACCTCCCACTCCAGAGGGGGTTATTGTTGGGTCTCCACAAGATGATGGACTGAATCACTTTATTCCCAAATCCGGTCGCCAACGTCGGGTTCGACGTGTAATGGTACCCACCGGAACGACCTTACCGGTCTCACAACCACTGTCGCTACCGGAATCGCCGCCCGCCGGATCACACACATCAGCAGACACACCTGCGTCACAACCTCCGGATGTCAATAGTGATCAGGATAGCATTGGAACAATCGATGAAACTGAATTATTCCCTCCAGGTTCCACGGCTCTCAAAACGGTTCGATTTCATCTACATTCTGGGGGGGATGGTGAGGATCAGGCAACGCAGAATGCAGTGAATTCAACACCACGACGAAACGCATCGTCTTATTTTTACACAACAAGAAGAAATAAGGTAGAAATAAAATCTAATGAAAATGAGAACAAGGATAGTAATGGAGAGGACGATGGAGAGGACGTACCAGATCTTGTTGCAAGAATGGATCCTGATTCGGACGATGAAAATGAGAACAACAATAATGATAACAAGCGGGGCCAACGAAAATCAAGGAAAACTGACCAGGGACCTGTACCAGCTCGACGACAAGAAAGAAGACCTAGAAGAACAACACGAACTAATTCAGCAAGCACCGCCAACATACATCGATACAGAGAAGTTCAACAAAATGACAATATTGCAGTTATTGATAGTGGTGGAGGAAGAAGACCAACGGTTACGGAACAAGCATGGCTTCGAATTGGAGGAGAAACTGGAATGACATCTGCAATGAGGCCGTACATGAGTAATGATACAAATGCCTATGTGGAGCATCCGGTTTGCAGTGCTGTAACGAAGGCTTTTATTCCAGGAAGAGAAGATCCCGTACTTCTAATGGTCCACTATGCAACTTTTGTGACCAAGGATAAAGACCAAACTGATGGTGAATCACTATTGACAACAATTGATATGGGTGATCATGGGGTGCTGGTGAATGGAGTGCAACCACAGTTGAGCAAATGTGGCATTACAATTGGAACGACATTCCTACCATTTTCATATGACGATGAAAAAGTTTATTTTCATATTACCAAACCAACAGAAGGAGAAGTTGATACATTGGAAAAATTTGAACTGAACAGTCCTGCACCTCCAGACATGCGCAAATATCCAATGTTGAGAAGAAAGAGAACAAGAGAAACATTCAAATTTGCAAAACTTCCAATGCTGGAACTACGAAAACGGTTTGCTATGCTACCAGAATTGACGGTTTTGAAAACATTGGAGAATACAACACAACACTATGAAGAAATAGAAGAAGAAAATCGAGAAGTCCCCAGGAAACATTGCAGGAAAAGATTCAAGGCATTCCATTACAGAAGACAAAATGAAACAGTGAGCATGGATTACACATATTTTTCGAAGAAGACATCTCAAGGACACAACGGGGGACAATTTTTTAGTGGCACCAAGACAAAGCTTTGGTCTTTTCATCCTCTGAAAACAGAATCACAATGTACAAATGCCCTACAGGATTATCTTCGCAAACATGGAGCACCGGATACTATTCTCAGTGATAATGCAAGATCTGAAACAGGGGTAAAGTGGACTCAAATTCTTCGAGAGAATATGATTAAAACAAGAACAAGTGAACCACACCACAGCCATCAGAATCTGTGTGAAGCGGAATGGGGAAGATTGTCCAAGATGGTACAAAATAGTCTACGTATGTTTCAGGCGCCAATCAGTTTAGCGCATTGGTGTGCAAAATGGTGTGTGTCAGTTAACAATTTGGCAGCGAGAAAATCGCTAAATTGGAAAGTACCCCTCGAATTGCACCAAGGCTGGACACCTGATATCTCCCACCTGAGATTTCATTTCTATGAACCAGTGTGGTATTTTGAGCCAAGATTCAAGAGCCCCAAAAACAACATGTTGAAAGGGAGATTCCTGGGTTTTGCGGAATCAACGGGTGATGCAATGACTTATTATATTCTGACTGAACCAGATACACCAAAACAGAAAAGACAAGTGTTGATGAGATCGGTAGTTAGAACAAGACGCAAGGAAATTGGCACCAAAGATGAATATGTGAATGACAACCCGGAGGCAGAGCAGTTTATTCTTTCCTTGTCAGAACACCAGCAGAACATGGAAGATATCAAGAGTACTGACGAAGTCCCATTGTTATCTTCAGGGGAGAAATTTGTCGCGAGCTCTGAAGGAATGGAAAATTCTACTAGCACCAATCCAATGGAAGCCCGTGATGAAAATGACAATGCAAATTCAGGCGAGCTTGATGTTGATGAAGAGGAAAACACGTTGGACATGGAAGAAGAGATGTTACCAAGTGATATAGATGGATGCAACAATGCTGAAACACATCAGGATATCTTGGAAAGCACAGAAGTAAATTTGGATATGGATTTCCGGAAGATTTTGGACCATTTCTGGGAAAATGGGATTTTGGTATTTAAGGCGCAATACATCGATGAGCTGCAAGGCAATACAGTATTGAATACTCCATTCCCACAATTGAAGAAAGATCAACCACTGGCATGCGCAAAGTATATCAAGGAGTACATTGTTGAAAGCAGGAGAGGAAATAACAGACCATTGAATGTATGGGCAGAGCAAGTCATAAAACAACAATCTGGCATTGTCAGAAGAATACGATTTATGAAGTCCTTGATACACAAGAGTGTTCAACGCGCAGTCAACAAGAAGAAACCATCCAGGAATCAAAGAATGGCAAAGAAGAAGAATCGTGAAAAGTTTGGACAGAAGATTCCAAATACCTATGAAGAATGTATGCAATTCGATGCGGAAGCTGGCAATACAAAATGGAAAGATTCAATTCAGAAAGAGATGGATAATTTGGAACGACTAAAATGTTTCAAATATCACTCAGCAGAAAAAGAATTTCCAAAAGAAGAAGGTTGGCAACAAGCAAGATTGCAGATGATTTGGGACATCAAGAGCGAGGACGGCAGGTACAAGAGCCGATTAGTAGCAGGTGGTCACAGGATTGACTCAAGTGAATACAACACATACTCCAGTCAGATCAACAGTTTATCTGTGTACTTACTATTTCTAATCGCCCAACACCAACAACTGGATTTGATGACAGCAGATGTGGGCAATGCGTTCCCAACTGCACCGGTTCAGGAAAAAGTATGGGTGTGGGCTGGAGACGAATTTGGTGAAAAGAAAGGATGCAAAGTAGAAATACAAAGAGCACTGTATGGACTGGCGGGCAGCGGTAGAGCTTTCATGGACTTTCTGGCTGATACACTCATGAATTTGGGTTTTCGACCGTCAAGAGCAGATCCAGATTTATGGTTACAGAAAGAAGGAGAAAGCTACACATATATTGGTACGCATGTTGATGACCTTATGGTAATAGGAAAGAAACCACAAGATTGGATCGCCAGAATTGAACAAGAATTTGCGCTGAGAAATGTTGAATCAGAACCTCAGTATTACCTTGGTACAAGTCTTACAAGAATCAAAGATGGACGATTGTTGATGAACTCTACAAAATATATCAGTGAGGTGATTCGGAAATATCAAGAGAAATATTCAGTGACCCTCAAGAAAGAAAATCTGCCAATGAAAACTGATTGCCACCCTGAACTGGATGATTCGCCATTACTGTCAGTATCTGAACATAAGGAATTCCAACATATTATTGGTCTAGGACAGTGGTTGGTGTTGTCTGGAAGAATTGATATTGCATTTGCAGTATCATCTCTCTCAAGATTTGCAGCCGGACCGCGAGAAGGTCATTTGCAGATGGCTAGGCACATCCTGGGATATTTGAAGAAGTACAAAAAGAACGGAATTCTAGTGGATTCAAGGTCTCCAAGGATCAGTTCAAATGGTGATGTCAAGCTCAAATACGAAGAATTTACACATCACTACAAATATTACAAGGAAGAATTGGATCCAATGTTCCCTGTGCCTCTAATTCCTGAAATGGATTTGAACATATTCTGTGATAGTGACCATGCACATGACTTGGTTACTGGAAGGAGTATCACTGGATTGATTGCATTCGTTGGGTGTATGCCAGTCTACTGGAAGTCTAAGAGACAGACATCAGTTCACACGAGTACATTTGGAGCTGAATTTACTGCCCTGAAAGACGCGGTTGCATTGGCCATCATGCTCAGATACCACCTTAGATCGATGGGAGTTGTAATCACCAAACCAGCAGAGATCTATGTGGATAACAAAAGTGTAGTAATCAATTCCACCAACCCTGCAAGTTCACTCAACAAGAAATCAATCGCACTGGCCTACCATTTCGTCAGACAACACCAAGCTGGAAAAGTCGTATCTATCAGTCATATTAACTCACAGGACAACTATGCCGACATTCTGACCAAGCCGCTAAACAGTAATGCATTCAGGAATCTCCTAAATGAATTCATGACAATGTAAAAACAAAGTTAAGTACCACAATTCAGTAATAAAACAACCACACTAAAAATCCATGTCTAAAAAACTATGTTGTATGCTTCCCTCTAAAAATCCGATAGGAATCTAAACCAAGCAAGATCATGGATTTAGGGGAAAACAACCGGCAAATCGTGTTGTTATGTAAAAACAAGATATAACCGTTACGTGCGGTTAAATATGAACGAATAAGAAAGCAGATTGACGCGCGCGCACATACGTAAATGAGATGCGCGGCGAAATACCAACTAATTACGAAGCTACGAGAAATACAATGAATGCAATGAGGAGTGAGGCGAAATTACTGATGGATCGATACTTGGGCATATGAAGACCAACAAGGCAATATAGCCAATATAGGATGTCGATCACAGAAAACAAAAGAATGACTCACGACCAAAGGAATTGATCATTGATAAAAGAATCGGACACAGCAAAGTATCACCGGAAAGTGGTACGCGAAAATTTAGAGGCATAGGATCCAATACTAAGTATGTCAATGATATACATGTGAATATCAATGAAATATGGGAAATATCAATGATATACAAAATGGATACGCGAAGCCCAATTATGTTAGAAACAAGCAAATGAGACATGTTTCTCCGACGAATTTACCGATGAAATATTAGTTAATCTACAATACGGGAATGCACGTGCAGTCTCATGATGGAGGATTGCTTTAACACGGGATTGCATGTGAAATCCGATTGAGTATTCGAAAAAACAGAAAATAGATTAATTAACTCATAATCCGGAATTACAGTTGTTATCTTGGAGGATCATGAGGAGCCGGTCAGTAGAAGAGGTTCGCGGCATCTCAGTCTTGGGGAAAAAGGCCACTGTGTTGCTAATTCTGTTTGCGCGGCTGTCAGCACCGACGCAGGTGTAATTCCTGTAGTGTTTCAAGGCCGGGCCAATGTAATAACCCCTTGTCCCATGGTCCTGCCACGCGCCTCGTTCCTGTGCGCGGTCATGAATGATCACCCGGCAGCCCATCGGGGCGAGGGGGTGTTTGTTATAGTCATAGATCCCGCGTCTGATTTCATACGCTGAGAGTTTGGGTTGGGTACGGGATGCGCGTAACAAGTTGAGCGTAATGATGGCTTGAGGGATCAGTAGGTCCCAATCGTCCACCGGGAATTCGTCATCCACCCCATTCAACCCAGCTATAAAGTGGTTCTTAAATGTCTGTATTGCCCGCTCTGCGTGGTTGAGTCGATGGTCACCGGGTGAAGCTAGTTGGTAATCGAGGTTGTTCCTTGTGATGTACGCTATTAGTTTCTTGGAGGTTTCATCGTCCATTCGGACTATTTTTGCCTTCACGTTGTCCTCTTTCATCCTTGCGTAGCACGCTGTGAACCCACGTAGGAGGTCTTCGCTCTTACGTGACTGGATGGGCTCCACGTCAATATAGTTGGAATCGTAGTCGTACATGAGGAATACGTACTGGTGTCCACGGCGCGACGTGACTGGGTATCTCCCTGGTAGGTCCCACGCTATGAGTTCCCGTGGTTCGTCTCCTGCCTGATGGGTAGGTTGCATCTCATTCGTGGATACTATGTCCACGCAGACGTTATGTATCTTCTTTCGCTCAACGCGGGGTGGCTCAATATCTCCGGTTGGTCCGTTCTCTTGGCTAACGTGGGGTGGCCCTTCGTCGGCGGCCGGTAGGTGTTTTGCTCTCTTTGGCTTTTGTGTGCTTTGTATACCTTGTCAGACCATTTGTAGGTGTCCCATTGTAGTTTCTTCTGTGAGTGGGAGGTGTCAGTTGACACGTTGTACAGTGAGACCCGGCCACGTGGCGAATGACCCACGTTTGATGGCGCGGACCCATGTTTCTTTCGTGGGGTACCCTGCTGCTGCGTGGTAGAATCTTATTAGCTTGGGGATGGCTTGAATCTGGTATGCCCCTGCCCCTGTGTGTATTGGATATTCGTTTGGGTTGTTATTTGGGTTGGCGCTGGTTGCGCTGCTTTCGTTTTTGTTTTCGTATTTCGGGATGGCGCTGGTTGCGTCGTTTTCGTTTTCGTTGTGTGTGGGGGGGGGGGGACTTTCACCCTTGGAGATTTAAGCGTCTCTGGCTCGGCTGGCTGATGTAGTGGAACCATATATAGATTCCTAAGGGGGTCACGTGGGCCGGTGAGTATGATTTGTTTGGTGGGGCCAAAAACAGCCACGTGGTTCTTAGAGAACTCCACTTCGCAACCGTTATTGCATAGTTTGGGCACGGAGACCAATGGCAGCTCCACTTCTTCAAACTTGTGACAACCGCGTGCCTCGAGGGGGAGTCGGGGTAAATTTAACAGGTCGGTTGCAGTGGATAGCATAGTGCTCCCATTAGCACAACCTACGGTTAGCGCTCCCGGTGTGTCTTGATGGGCCCCCCCTTGGTACGCCGCCGGGACAAAATGGTCTGTTGCTGCTGAATCCAGGGCCCCATATCCGGGTGTGGCACCGACATGGGCCGCAACGTCTTGTGCGAAGGTCACGGAACGCGGTGGCCGGGGTAATTTGTCACGCGAGGGGTCACGTAGGATACTGAGTAATTGTGAATCGTGATTACTAGATTTATGTATGCTACTACTGTGGTCCCTCCCACACCGTCAGGACCGGAGGGGGGCCTCATATATCCCTCGTCCGTTGCCGTTGGGATTGGGTCCATTCCACTTCATCCACCTGTCGTTGTTCCTGGTGGATCCTCCCATTTGGTTGTCGTATGTGGCTCCTTCCTGGTGGTTGGACTTGTTCCTACGGTGGAAGCAATCTCGCCCGTTATGCGACAGGTTGATGCCGCAGGAGTGGCAGTAATATTCGTATTGTTTCCACTTGTGGGCTAGTGGCCGACCTGTCTCGGCCTGCCTGTGGCGACTGGTGTCGGCTGCCTTGAGTCGATTGACGTCAGCCTGTAGCGAGGCCATGGCCGTTTCCCATTGGTGCGACATTGTCATTGTAGACGCTGCTGTCGCGGTTGACGCCGTGGTTTCGGATACGCGCGAGTAGATCTCACGGCACGCGTTGGCCAGTTCAAGTTGTTGGGCTTCGAGGTCTGTGAACCGCCGGTCGTTATGAATGTCCACCATGTTGGCCTTTGCGGATTTACTGTGGTATGCGCTGTACAACTCCTTCAGTCGTTGTCCCCAGAATTTTTTGTAGTGTATGAACTCATCCTTCGGGGCTATCGACGTCCTGTGCTGTTTCCAGTCCTCATTGACTCTGTGGAGGGTAATTGGGTCATGGCCGCTGCGCATGAATGCGTCCCGAGCATAATCGATCATTTGTGCTGAGGATACTCCTGCAGTTTCCGGAAGTAGGTTGATCTGCCATTGATACTTGGTTAGTTGCCTAAAGTACTCCTTGGGCCCGATTGGGCTCGGTGAATACGATAGGGCATTCATTTTCTTCGAGAGCTCGCGAGTGAGTTGGTGTTGGGCATCCATTGTACAGAGGTCAGCTTCCATGGCTTGGAACGCGGCCAGTACCGTGGTTCCTCTGGGGAATGCCTCTGAGCCCGGGTCTTTTAGATCATCCAGCATGGTGGGAAACTTTTTGTCGGTAATGAGCAGGGCTTCTCTATCATATTTGTTCCACTCCACGTATAGGGCGCGTCGGCGTTTCCATAATTTGTACGCGTCTGAGGTGAGCTCTATTGTGCTATCGAGTTCTTGGGGCTCAGTCGGTGCTGTGGGATATTCAGCTCCGGCGTCTCTTGCGTTGTATTGTTCCTTACTTTCCAATAGGAATGCGTACCCACTCCCTTGTAGGAATTTGATGGATACTACTTCGGCCAATGCGTTGGCTAGGGTCTTCTTGAACTCGTATACGTCCACACTCGTCGGGACCGCTATGGGTTTCAATTGGATCTCGTCCAGGTGGTCTTTAACCCCAGCGTAATCCTTCTTTTTTGCCATCTCGTCGTCGGTGTCACTATCTTCACTGTCTTCGGTATAGTCGTATAGCAACCTGTTCTGTGTTTGTAACTGTGTGTTTTGTTCTTCTGTGTATTCGAATATATCCCTGTTGTAATGTTCGAGCTCTACCAGTTGGTCTCTCAGATCCCGAATTCAGGTGGAGCCTACGTTTCTGGAATCGTCGATGCTGGTGTCTGGGGTAACTCCTCTCGTTGTAGTATAAAAAGTGTGTCGTAACAAACAAACAAATGCAATCGGTCTTACGATCGATTGATTTAGTGAGCAAGATCATTACGGTTCGATCGTCTTTGCCGACCGACAGGTTAATTACTCGTCGTCATCGTGTAATTTTACCATACAAAACACATGTAATCTTAAGACACGAAACACACGAAAATCATCTTCGATTGGTCTTTCTTTGTATCGTTACCGTGTAATTCACCGTGATATTTCTCATTGAAATATCACCGTATTTGTACCTTATTACGTAGAATTAGTACTAGGTTGTACATAGGTTTTAGGGCATGATAGTGTTTTAGAGTTGTTAATTCTTCGAAGAGTGAGCTGATGGGGAAATTTGGTAAAGAGACAAACCACATGGAAACGCCGACGATTATTCACTCAAGTTAAATAACCTTACGAATAAGGTTATTTGCCCTTATGACTTTTCGTACAGTACGCGTTACACGGTGAATTCTTTTCAGTCCCCTTCAGTCATAAATCCTCCAACCGTTAAGCGGCTGGATCCTATGGCTTAATATGTTCATCGTGAGTTGAATACCAAACTGTATCCAGTCTACCATCAGAGGCCCTATCAAAAAGAAATGGGGCGGCGTTTTGCCTTTCATTCTGGCTTATATCATGGCATTTTGCCCTGATCCTTGCCAGTTTGATATATTGTATTCATGGATCAAATTATCCATCTTCGAAATGCTCATTGCAGATCGAACATAAAATCAACTTGTTACTTCAATCGAACAATCGATCGAACATTCCATCGAATGATTGATTCTTTACTTTACCACATGCAATGAGAACAATGTTCCCGGAAAACAGCGCCGCTCATTAGCTTTGTAAACAAATCAGCAATATTTGTTGAACCTGGTTCCTTTGCAACTCTGATAATTCCTGCTGCAATAGATTCACGCGCTTTGTGGTATGCAATGCTGTTGTGCTTCTTCTTACATGGGCTTTCAGGTCGTGTAACATTTGTGACAACTGAATCATTATCACAATACACATTTGTGCTCCCATCAATTGGAACACCCATCATTCTCAACTTGTACCTTAGACCTTCAACCAATTCGATTGCAATTTTCAAAGCAATGATTTCAGATCCAAAAGTTGATGTCTCAACTGTTGTCTGTCTTTTGGAAAACCAAATGATCGGTGCATTATTAATGAAGATAATAACACCAGTATGAGACCTTCTCGTCGCCTTGCATCCGGCATGGTCGGCGTCAACAAAACAGCTCATTGTTACATGCTTTCCCAAGGCTTCAGGCATATCTGTTGGTATGACTTCAGCGGCACCAGGATAAAATTCAGACCAGTCACATTTTTGAAATTTACTCTCGTCAACTTTTGGTACAGTATCATCAAAAACCAATTTTGACCTGTTGTACTTTTTTAAATATGCAAATATATGAAATAATTGATTCAAATGCCCGATCCTTGCCTGTGCCAAATATCTTGACATCAGTGAGACTGGCATTACTATGTCAAGTCTTCCTAATTCACAAATCCACCTGAGAACCCCAATTAAACCTTGATAGTAATTTTGCAATTCAGGATTCAATTCTTCTGATATATCAATTTCCGGTCGATAATCATGTGACAGTGGACTGGATGCTGATTTTGGTAGATACTTGTAGCCATATTTTTCAGTTCCTAACTCTTGTTCGACTGCTGCAACAGCTTTCGCTGTGTACTTAGTGCTTGATAATGACCATCTTGGCTTTGAATCACCTTCAAAGTAGAATTTCCCAATATCAGCTCCCAAATACAGAGTTGGCTCTTCAATTGTATCATCCTTCAATTTGAACTTTCGTTCAATGTTTTCAAGCTGGAACTTTGGATCTTCGCCAGAACATAGGATATCATCTACGTATGCAATGAGCATTGCCCAGTATCTGGATCCATCTTTCCTGGTTTCAATCCTTAAGTGCACATCCGGATCTGCCTTGCAAGGTGAATATCCAAGATCTCTCAAATGCTGGGTGAGGTATGACCTGAAAGATGCACCAGCAACCGGCAGTCCATACAATGCGCGGACAATCTTGCAAGGTCTTCCTGCAAGGTGAGGTGGAAAACCATCTTCTTCTCTCGCTTTTAGGAAGTATTTCTCTTTAATCGGGGCTGTCAAATATGCATTTTGAATGTCAGCTGATAGAACCTTCAAATCATTCAGCGCTGCCAGCAGAAAGAATATTCTTACTGAGTCTCGACTGGGAACCGATGAATAAGTATTTTCTTTGGCCACTGCAGGGACTTTGTGTCCGTCCCCTACCAACCTGGCCTTCCTTGTTAGGGATCCAAGCTTGATGTCAAAAATCATGTGGGTTGTTATCTGTTTATGGCCAACTGGAATAACATCATCATCAGAAAATTCAAACGCTGCCATATTATTTGTCATTTCCTTATGAATTGCTCTTTCCCAGTGGTCAGTGCCTGTTTTCTTATCAATAGCCAGCGCTTGTTTGATTGAATGTGGCAATTCAACTCCATATTTGTGAGTCTTCAACCAATACTTTGCTGTTTTGGCCGCTTTAAGGATCCGATCCTTCCTCCTCAAAATTTTGTGCACCCACCATCTGAAAGCTGGTGTTTTTTCAAGATTATTGTTAACTGCATACTCGGCTAATTGCACTGGAAATGATTCTTTCACATCACTTAACTTACACCATGATTCAGTGCCATCCTTCCAACTGGCAAGAATTCTCCAACCCCTAGTTGTCGGCTTATGGGTTTTCCTGCCATTTTTTGCTATGGTCGTGGCTTCATCATCAGTTAGTGCAGTGTTGTCGCATTCGTGGTCAATGAGCTCATCTAGTAGAGTGAACATCCTTCCGTCATCATCAACAGAGCTGTATAGGCTTTCTGCAACAATATTTGCCGTGTATTCCTCCATGGTGCCATCAGGTAGTTGCAATTTATACAGCCTCGTGTCTAGTATGGGATTCTCATTTCTGATTCCTATTGGTCTGTTTTGCAAGTCGCGAACCCTGTCCTTGACAACGCACCTGAGTCTTTCATCACCTCTTTCAATGATCACTTCATTTCCCAGATATTCATCTGGTTCATCAACATCTTCTACAGATGCTTCTGGCTCAGCCATTTCAAGTTTCATATCCGGTGTTTTTACTGGTTGATTCTCAAATAGCTCTATTTGGGGCTCTGGGTAGTTTTCCTGGAAGAATGATGCGCTGTCCTTGACTTCATCTCCAATCTTGGATTCAATTGATTTGTCAATGGCTTCCATTCTTCTGAGGATATTTCTGTCCCGCCATTCAAATTCCTTGACGGGTCTTATTGAATTTGTAGATATTGGTATTGCCGACTCGGGCAGTAGCCAAAAACAATCCCCCCCACCTACCCTATTTCCACAGGGACCCAACCATCGCGCCAGCCTTTCAACACCTCGGGTGGAAGAATCACCTTTTTCATAATAAAACACAAAATCATACCATTCTGATGAAGTATATAATGTAATATCCGGTCTATAGCCATGGACCAATTCAAATGGGGTTCTCCCCATTGAAGAAGGGTTGTTGGAGGCTGTTCGCTGCCTGATATTAGCACATAGTTCACCACAAAATGACCATAATCTTCTCGGTGACTTCTTCTTTGCAGACTTGGTTGTGATTGCACTACCAAGATGGCCAATCGCTTGTTCTGCTCGATTTTGGAATGGGCAATGTGGCTGGATAAATGTCTGATGGATATGGTTGCGCTTTACAATTGAATTCCAGTGTGTTTTGTAGGTTCTTGGGGATCCTTGTTCTGGCGCACCATCAGAAATCAAATGCTCTGGAATTCCAATTTCATGAATAAATGTCTTCAGTCCTTGGTGGGCTTGTGATTTGTCCTGTATTGGTATAAATACTTCAAACCCATTTCCATTTGTAAAGATCTGTGCACATTTTTCTTGCCTCATAATACTCGTGGTTCTTGCATGCCATGTATCAGTGTACCAGGTTCCTTGTGCGACTCTCTTGTTCCTGAAGCGCTGAGTAGGCAGCCGCTTCATCAATGGTGATTGCAAATTCCTGAGTGCCTTCTGTGTTGTGACTTTCAATGTCTGCTCAGCTTTCTTAAAACTAATGTTCCAAGTTTTGGCTAAGCGTTCACAGTCAACCTTGTTTGGACCTTCAATTGTTATCACTGATGGCCCCCATTGATTTCTTCTGTCAAGAGACCTCCTTTCTAGTGTATTGTCCATTTCTTGCAAGCTAGGGGCCTGTTTTGATTCTGCTTCAGGAGCTTCCATAAAGTCAAATTCTGTATCATCAAACAAAAATTGGTCTACCCTTCGCGCGCTTGAAATATTCCTTACTGAAGAAATCCGATGAGCAATATTTCCATCTGTTGCAATCTGGCATTCAGTTAGCATTCTCCTTGTGGATACTTGATGAACCCTCATCAGTTTGCATTGCTGCATGACACTTGGATGCCGTTCTTTTCCTAAGCTGGTCTTGGGAAGTTTATTTGTAACATTACTAGCAGGTTCTGTTACAACAGAACTTTCCTCCATTGCTTGGTCCTCTTCGGTTGACATAGCTTGAAGGCTGAATTGGTCCCCTGAAATTGGATCTCCATTGTCAATGGCTAGCTCGGCCATCCTGAACTTCAGTGAATGTGGATCCCAGGGGGTATCATTTGTTGCTATCAAATGTTGACATTCGTCAAGTTCAATTCTTGTGGGCTTTCTTGTGGGGAAATATGAGATCACGTTTCTCATACTCAGTTTGATAAAAACTTTCTTCGGATCATCATCCTCCAGTGGAGTTCGAATTGTAATTCCATGCTTGGATCTTGGATCAAATTGGCGAGGTGTCTCTTCAACAGAGTTGAAATTGCAGTCCCTCACTTGATTTGGGCATATCAAGCTGTTTTTCAATTTGTCCCCAAAGTACAGTGCTTGATGGAACACTATGATATATACTTGGCCTGATGTTGGATTCGTCCATGCAGTCGCACAGCTTCCAATGGGGATTTTCTTGATGGGCTTGTATTCTTCAGAAAAAGGTGCAACATCAACGTGTGTTGTGATTTGGTCAGGATTCAGCAATACCATATTGCTTCCTGCTGCGGTAGTATCTGCATGTGAGTCTAACTCACAATATCCTTCTTCATTTTCCCCATCATCAAAACCTACAGGGACATTCATCTGGTATAATGACCGGCTCACCATTTTTAACAATTTGTGTTCTAGTGATAGTGTCCGGTTATTATGTCATTTCTTAGATTTTGATCCAAAACTGTCACCCGCGCCTTCATTTTCAGTTTCTTTCTTTTTAGTCTCAGCAGTCTTGAGATTTCTTTTCTTTTTAGCCTGTCTCATCTGGTAAAGCTCCTGGCGCTGTTCTTTTGACATTGTTTTATAAACACTTGTTGGGTAAGGCTTGCACTCAACTTTTCCTGTAAAAGTTCCAGTTGTCTTTTGCTTTTTGTTGCTGGTTGTGCCCATAGAATACAAACTTCTGGAACCTCTTTTACTCTTCCCGGTTGCAAGCTTTTTCAATCCAAGACGATTGGTGAATAGAATCAAACATTCATTGAAGTTGTCACGATAGTCTTTGCTCTCATCAATTGCATCTGCTTTTGCAGCATCAAGTCGCTCATCACTGATTGAATTGATAAAATCCCAAACAAATCTTCTTTCGTTATGATTCTTTTCAAATCTCAGAATTGTTCCATGAAAAGCAGTCCAATTTCGCTTGTGCTTGTTCCAGTCATAACCCTTGGAATCTCCAGTGTAGTGTGAATCTTTCATATCCTGGTATGTCTTATTCAGAACCATAGTAATATTGGTATCAGTGTAAGCATGTTGCATGAGAGAAATGAAAGCGTTTCTGGCATTACCAGAATTCAGTGCAGTGTTTTGGAAATGTGCCACATAAACCCAACCAGGACCTTTTCTTGTTGCATCACACAGCAACCTCCAGACGACGTTGTTGTCCTCGTCGTACTGGTGACCTGACAGGACGCCACATCTTTCATTGTAATCACTCCAAGTTGGATAAGTATCTGTTGTACTTTGCCCAACTGTTCCAGCCCTGGCTTCATCAGTAACTTCTTCCTTTTCTTGGGGTCTTATGACATACAAGATTGGGAATCCCTCAGAATTGAATCTGTATCTCAGGTTTTGTCGGAAGCCTTCCTCCCATTCCCTGAATTTTGTGAGATCCTTTAACTCGGGTGGAGTTGCCAGCAATACCATATTGCTTCCTGCTGCGGTAGTATCTGCATGTGAGTCTAACTCACAATATCCTTCTTCATTTTCCCCATCATCAAAACCTACAGGAACATTCATCTTGTATAATGACCGGCTCACCATTGTTAACAATTTGTGTTCTAGTGATAGTGTCCGGTTATTATGTCATTTCTTAGATTTTGAGCCAAAACTGTCACCCGCGCCTTCATTCTCAGCTTCTTTCTTTTTAGTCTCAGCAGCCTTGAGATTTCTTTTCTTCTTTGTTTGTCTCATCTGGTAAAGCTCCTGTCGCTGTTCTTTTGACATTGTTTTATAGACACTTGTTGGATAGGGCTTGCATTCAACTTTCCCTGTAAACGTTCCAGTCGTTTTCTGCTTCTTGTTGCTGGTTGTTCCCACAGAATACACGCTTCTGGAACCTCTTTTATGCTTCCCATTTGCAAGCTTCTTCAATCCAAGTCGATTGGTGAATAGAATCAAACATTCATTGAAGTTGTCGCGATAGTCTTTGCTCTCATCAATTGCATCTGCTTTTGCAGCATCAAGCCGCTCATCACTGATTGAATTGATAAAATCCCAAACAAATCTCCTTTCGTTGTGGTTCTTTTCAAATCTCAGAATTGTTCCATGGAAAGCTGTCCAGTTTCGCTTGTGCTTGTTCCAGTCATAATTCTTAGCATCGCCAGTGTAATGTGAATCTTTCATTTCCTGATAGGTTTTGTTCAGAACCATAGTGATATTGGTATCAGTGTAAGCATGTTGCATCAGTGAAATGAAAGCATTTCTGGCATTACCAGAGTTCAGAGCAGTGTTTTGGAAATGTGCCACATATTCCCAACCAGGACCTTTTCTTGTTGCATCACACAACAGCCTCCAGACGACGTTGTTATCTTCATCATACTGGTGACCTGACAAGACGCCACACCTTTCATTGTAGTCACTCCAAGTTGGATAAGTATCTGTTGGACTTTGCCCGACTGTTCCAGACCTGGCTTCATCAGTAACAACTTCCTTCTCTTGGGGTCTTATGACATACAAGATTGGGAATCCCTCAGAGTTGAATCTGTATCTCAAGTTTTGTTGAAAGCCTTCCTCTCATTCTCTGAACTTCGTAAGGTGCTTTAGCTCAGGTGGAGTTGACTTTTCCTGTGATTTCACACTCGATTCCATCATCTTGATTCTGAATTGCTGCAGTTCCAGGTTGTTTGGGTTTGCTTTCCAGTCGATAGCCCTTGGCTTGACTCCAATCAATGGTTGATACCGGGCCCAATTTGCCCAAGTTAGGAGCCTCGATGATAGCCTGTTACCATAGTGGATACTTTTTGGATTAGGACAGTCCGGACTGATAGATTTCAATCCATGCATGAACGATTTAATGCTTTCCTTGTTGAGGTCTGTAATTTCTCGAATATTAGACATCCCTCCCCTCATAATTTCTTCAGCTGATTCATAGTTGATACCAAAATCCATTAGGCTGCTCCTGAAAGCAAGCTGTTCTGGGTTCAGAAATCTACCATTGTTGAATCCCCTGATTTTTATCCTGGGTTGGGATGACCTTCTTCCCAGTCGTTCAGCTCTTGCGTTCTCTGCATTTTGGTCAGCATCATTTCGTCCGTCCTCATCATTTTCACTATCCGCGTCATCTGGATTCACACCCCTTCTTTCTGCATCTCTCATTGCCCTGACTCTCTTCTTTATTTCTTGGTCGATGATTCTCTTCATGGTTGAGTTTGTTTCTGGGTCCCCAAAGGCCCTTTCCATGACTTCCATGATTTTATCTTCCAAATCTTCCTTTTCTTGCATACCTCTTCCATTGTTTTCATTAGAATTCTGTGAATCGTCCTCATCCACTTCCATTTTTGTTTCTTCCATGTCGCCGTCCGCTCTAGTTCGTACCATGGTGGTGAATTGTGTATTCTAATGGTCGGATGGTCACTTTGAAGAGAGTTTTCGGATTGTTCGGAGTATTCGATAGATGATATTCGATGGAATATTGAATATTCAATCGATGGTGGTATGTGGTGGAAGAGTGTAAGAATCGAGGGTTGGATGTGAGAGATGGGTATTAATCGTTTGTGACTGCCGAGTGATTTGTATTGTATTTATCCGGATCGAATTTTCGTTCCGGTTTTCTTTATACTTTCTGACTATTCGGATTGAGTTTTCGTTCCGGTTAGCTTTGCGTGAGCTTTTGCTTTTGTTGCAAATCAAGATTGTGGGCTTTCCTATCCTTTCTCGGGATTTTGCTCATCCTGTATTTCTGTGGTGAAAGGTTGAAAGATTGTTTACTGAGAATTTAGTGTTCTCCTTTTAGTGTTCTCGACGATCTTTCGCGATTTGGTCTTTCGCGATTTGGTGTTCTCATATCTTTTGATTTTTCGTTTTCGTTCTCGCGGGCAGATGCTCTTCGCAATCTGTTTCTTCCATTCTGTTTCACCACAGAATACTTCTGGCTCAATCTTTTCGCTCGCGTCATTCTTGTTTTCAGTGAAAGATCAGTGTTCTTGGATATTGATTCCTTTCAACTGATGCCAACCTGGGCGACTCGTTCAGCTGAATCGTCCAGTTTCTTTTCCCTTGCTTGTTTTGCTGGATCTCGAACCCGGTGGAGCCACCACCTTGGTTCGGTTCTTTGGTCTCTTCTTTCAGGGAGACCGCCCTGGCGTTGGTCTATTCCAGGGCTCCACAAGCAACTGCCC
The DNA here is from genome assembly GCA_037355745.1 of Pseudo-nitzschia multiseries. NCBI lineage: Eukaryota > Bacillariophyta > Bacillariophyceae > Bacillariales > Bacillariaceae > Pseudo-nitzschia > Pseudo-nitzschia multiseries. The sequence goes on from CM074785.1 coordinate 27,580,466, forward strand.
CTTTTACATCCTTGAGGGTTGATGCCGGTAGCTGATCAGGCTAATCCGGATTAGTCTGGTCTTTGAGCTCAACTGCGTTTCTCGGTGAAACGCCGTTCGGTCCTCCACAGCTCGTAGAGTGCTGTGGGTCTGATAAACTATAAAAAGTGTGTCGTAACAAACAAACAAATGCAATCGGTCTTACGATCGATTGATTTAGTGAGCAAGATCATTACGGTTCGATCGTCTTTGCCGACCGACAGGTTAATTACTCGTCGTCATCGTGTAATTTTACCATACAAAACACATGTAATCTTAAGACACGAAACACACGAAAATCATCTTCGATTGGTCTTTCTTTGTATCGTTACCGTGTAATTCACCGTGATATTTCTCATTGAAATATCACCGTATTTGTACCTTATTACGTAGAATTAGTACTAGGTTGTACATAGGTTTTAGGGCATGATAGTGTTTTAGAGTTGTTAATTCTTCGAAGAGTGAGCTGATGGGGAAATTTGGTAAAGAGACAAACCACATGGAAACGCCGACGATTATTCACTCAAGTTAAATAACCTTACGAATAAGGTTATTTGCCCTTATGACTTTTCGTACAGTACGCGTTACACGGTGAATTCTTTTCAGTAAGGCCGGGGATTCCTTCGGTTTGAGTTCCCTCTGGCATTGGGGTGTGTAATCTTATCGATAACTAATAAGACAAAAGTCGTAAGCGTTGTTCGGTTAGTCGTTCGGTTAGTTAGTTAGTTAGTTAGTTATTTCTGTTTTACTTTACGGTGTTGGAAAGAGTTATCGATAAGATTATGATCGGATTGTTTCTGGACCATATTGTTCTCTCAATTACTAATTTGTCTTTGCTTTGTGTGGGGGGCGTGTGGATACTCATATCGTGTGTTTGTATTCAGTGCTCTAAGTATCCCCCGACTCTCACTTGCGCTTATGTATAATTTACTTATTGCGCTCCTCCAGTGAAAGTTCTTGGAATCATATGTCTCGCGGGGTATTTACTTATTTCCGCACGTATACGTATTTACGTATACGTAAATACGTATACGTATACGTAAATACGTATCGCGTATACGTAAATCCCTTTCACGTTTACGTAGATTCTACGTTTTACGTACTTATCGTTCGTTCACGTATCACGTATCTTTTAGTAATTCAACACAAACTAACTTATTGGGTAATGACTCAAAAAATATCGGGTCCAAGCCATGAATACATTCATCATGACTCATCAAATGCATATTGGAAACAATTTTGTCACATATAATGCCCAAAATGTTGTGGTTTGACTCTACAAATGGCAAACATGGGGGTATTTTTGGTGAAATTCCAGGGCACAAACTAACTTATTGGGTAAGGACTCAAAAAGTATCTGGTCCAAGCAATGAATACATTGATCAGGAATCATCAAATGCATATTGGGAACTATTTTGTCACATACAATGCCCAAAATCTTAAGGTTTGACTCTACAAATGGCAATCATGGGGGTATTTTGGGTGCAATTCTAGGGCACAAACTAACTTATTGGGTAATGACTCAAAAAGTATCCGGTCCAAGCCATGAATACATTCATCATGACTCATCAAATGCATAATGGGAACAACTTTGTCACACAGAATGCCCAAAATGTTGTGGTTTGACTCTCCAAATGGCAAAAATAAGGGTATTTTTGGTGCAATTCCAGGGCACAAACTAACTTATTGGGTAATGACTCAAAAAGTATCTGGTCCAAGCCATGAATACATTCATCATGACTCATCAAATTCATAATGGGAACAACTTTGTCACACAGAATGCCCAAAATGTTGTGGTTTGACTCTCCAAATGGCAAAAATGAAGGTATTTTTGGTGCAATTACAGGGCACAAACTAACTTATTGGGTAATGACTCCAAAAGTATCCGGTCCAAGCCATGAATACATTGATCAGGAATCATCAAATGCATATTGGGAACAACTTTGTTGTCGGCGAAAAAAATACGGACTGTTATTGGCATCAAATTCGATCGAAAAAAAACCGACAAAACGAACGAAACGACGACCGAGGTGCGGAATACGAGAACGATCAAGCGTTAGAATCAAACGCACCTCCACTACTTGGAAATCCCTAAGTGGTGAAAACAATATCACTTAGGACTACAAACAAAAGACAGTAATCGGTTACAAACAAGACACATCCAAAGACCTGACCAATAAGTGAACATTTGGAATCCATAAGTACATTCGGAAGAATGTACTTGTTACCCCGTGAGGAAATTACTTATTGCAATCAAGAAAATCAATACCGATTCCAGATGGGCCTCATATCTAGCATATATACCACAAATAAGCATACGCCCCATCGAACAGAATACTTAACCCAGAAAATGACCGATACCATCGAATGACCGATACAGTAAGACCAATACAACGCTAATACAGCAACAGCAACAGAAGAATCGGTACGACGGTAAAGAAGACAGTAACAAATAACCGGGGAAGATCTCTACCATGAAAATACAGAGAGCCCCGATACAGTAAATATAAGAGCGTCTCTCTGAGCTCACATCTCTTTAAATTTTAACATCATATACCTTTGGTCGATTTTTAGAGTAACAACAGGTTATAGAGCCCTTATAACTCACACAATTGCTGCCCATCCGTAGGATTGTGTATACCTTAAGCTATCTACCTCCGGCCGTTCAGCACCTCCACTGTCGGTTAAATCCAGAGGAAATTTGTAGTGACGCCCATCCGTGTGCTACACTTCGGCCTCCCCATCTCTTTATTCTCCTTACTCGCGTATCAAGGGGTGTATACAGATCCTTCTACCAAGAATCTTCTTCTGTAATACACGACCAAGAAGTATACGTATACGTATTAAGGGGTGTATCTCATCATCGGTTCGGTATCTTAACGCCGACGATTGTTCAGTCGCACCTCCCCTCGGTCATTAATCGCATCACAAGAAGTAATCCACGACCAAGACCGTTTGCGCCGTTTGATAAGAGAACGCCAACGACGATCATCCGCAACGATTCGTTTCGATCATTACGATCGAACGCTTCTACCTACAAGAATATCAAGGGGTGTATACCAGATCCTTCTTCACATCGGATTAATTTCCACGACGACGATGACGACGACGGTTGTTTATTTCGACGGCGATGTTTAATCCTCATTGCCGCCACACCGAAAGCCGATTCGCGAAATATTGACACCAATCATGGTTCCTCCCCCAGACGCATACGATTGGTCCAATGTCTATGGGATTGCATTCAAATTCCAAAGTGACAACAACCCCCAAGAAGTCCTCTCTCTCAATGGCACCTATGCAGAAAGCATCCCACTTACAGCACCCGAAATATCAACTCTGTTCACATCAGACGCTAATGACGAAGGCCCAAGAACCCTTGGTCCTGCCCCAGTCACTGCACTAAGAGAAGCCTTCTGCAACAGCATCACCTTGGAAATGACGAACATCGATGAACTAGAAAAGGGACACATAGCCCAGCTCCTTGATTCATGCCCCGTACGATTCCTTAAACCTGGTTTCCCAAACCAAAGGATCAGAAACCCACAGGAGTTTGACTCTGCAGGAAGAGAGGCCGTCAGACAAGCTGAAGCAACCAATAACCCAGAACCACTCGCCACAGTAATCTTCAACATCAATCAATGGAAGTTCAGAAGAAACTGGAAGACCAATAACCCCGGCAACTACTTCAATGGAATTTACACAGGAGAAGTTCAACCCGACGTTGAGGATGAAACTGCCACAGCTCCAAACCCAACGCCCACCGCAACGGGCACCGACATGCAAGAATTGACCGCCCTACTCCAACAATTGGTCAACAACGGCAACAACAACAACAACAACAACAACAACGCCACCAACAACAATACCGGCGCCAACCACCAATCTCTTGACCTTCCATGGAATCCAGCAACATTACCACCACCTGTGAAAGAGCGGTATTACAGGCGAGATGAATTCCTCACCAAAGATGATATGAAGGACTTCCCAATCACCTACACCGACTCATCAGGAAATGAAACAATTGTCAGGCAAAACTACTACCTACACAATCTAGGCAGTGGCAGAAACGACCAACGTCTGATCACTAGAAGTGGTGACTGTTTTGACCTGACCAGAGCCTCAGACAAGTCCAAGGAAGCTGCTAGAGACAAACTGTTCCTCTCAGGATTCCCACAACTAAAGGACGCAACGGACCCCCAGGTCAGAAAATGGTACCGAGAAATCACAGCTCATTCCCAGCAACATCATATTTATGTGCACCCATACTATCTATTCAGACGTGAAGCTGACCACCTCAGAGGATTCACAATTGGTGATGACCTTCCGCACGACCTACCTTCAAGATATGAATTGGCTATCAATGAATGGGGAAATCTCATTTACACTGCATAATAACTGGTAATTTGAATTATGATCTAATTAGGTTAATCTAAGAATCCGGACCTCTATTGGAGTGTTCCGCGTATTCTCGTGTTAGCCTCTTTGTTAACACATGCTATCCCATGTTGTTTGCTTATTAAGCGATTGATCGCTTAATTAAGCGATTCAGATATTCTCTGGATCAATAGTGAAGCCTGTGTAACCAACCAGGTATATCAAGTCTCATTCGTTTGTGATGGATTATCATGATAGTGCCTTGGCACTTAGTCATAGTAATCCCGTGTCACTTAGTAGATTGGTACAGTACTTAGCCGGCTGTCCGTGATTGGTACTTGTCGCTGATTGTTAGATCTGTTTCTTATCATACTCAATTTGCCACATCAAACATACGCGTGTCATAACCCGTATATCTCGATTAGTTGTGGTTGTATACGTATTACGTATTACGTATATGTAAGACCTAATACGTAATACGTAATACGTAATACGTATTACGTGTACGTAAAACGTAATACGTACGGTAATACGTATTTCGTAATTTACGTTTCTTATTACGTCGTATTCTTTCATTTATTCTGTTCTTCACTTAACAACTCTAATTCCGGTTGTTACTGCACTAAGAACTGATAAAATCATCCCTGATTCATGTGCAAGTATGAAGGCCACTATTCAGAGCTTTGAAGGCGGACAGGGATATGAAGCGCTATACACAGTTATTGCTCAAAAACATCCCAACTCAAAAAGGCCATCCAACGCCAGCAGAATGGTCAGAAACCCTCCCAACCAAGATCCAAATGAATCCCTTGAAGAATACTACTTCCGGTACAAGGATTATCTGAGACTTAGAGTGTTCCTCCAAAACCAACCCAGCACTATCAGTTCAACAGAAGAAGTCAGCAACCTAATTGCAGGAACCACCCTCTCAGAAGAGCTCTTCAAAAAGACAGAAGATGAACGCGACTCTGATGATCAATTCAAAAGAGACAAATACAAGGCAGGTAGGCTTCTACAAACCCTTCAAACCTATGAACAAGAGATCAAGGCTGAACAAAAGTACAAGAGGAACACCTCCAGATCAATCCAGCCCAAGCAATTGCCTGTCTCAGGTATCAGACCAGGTCACCGGCGCAATGATAAATTTCAAAAGCGCGCTAGCAACAGCACTGTTAGAACACCTTCTACTCTGACCTCTCACTCAATCAGCCTGATTGAATCACTTGGGTACCCGGAGATGGACGAAGAATCTGACGATCCCTTCCTCCACCAAGCATACTGCAATGCTATCACGGCATTCGATAAGCAACCTAGTCTTTTTGACACATCCAGAAAATGTATTGTTTGCCACATGTCCGGTCACAATTTTGATAATTGTCCTGCATTGCAAGATATTGAGTCCCTGAAGAAACATAGGATTGCTGCGGCTGTTTTTCTGAACAAATCCAATAAACAGACCCAACAACTCTTAGATTCCACCCAACAAATCTCTCAGATCAACATTGGCAATGAATATCAAGATGAGGTTTCACCTGATGCTACAGTAGAAAACCAAAATTTTTGCAATGGCCAAGAATAGAAAGTCTTTCTTGGAGCCATACTATGACATCACCTCAAGATGATCCTCAAGGATTTGACAACGTCACAGCACCCCAAATGAACAGCTTATGCCCCTCCTTGGACTCCAGCAGTGTCAGCTCCCTTGAATCTGTCATAATTGGTGCCGTCGACCTCCTTCCCAAGGACAGCCTCCAGTCATCAATCCCAATTGATGTCTACTGTGATATGGAATCACTCGGGGCTACAACCCCTACATTGGAATCACACCTGACGACCAATCAGGATCCCAATTTTGATAGGGACAACCCTACGCCAGTTGATACATATAATGTGCAATCTCTAGTCCCATCGGACCCCATTGCGGCTACAGCCTACTTCCAACAGGGTGTCAGGGCTCAGATTGACACCGGTGCAAAGGTTTCCTGCACAAATCTCAAACACATCCTGCACAGTTACAAACCTTACACCAGGATGAGGAAATGTCCTGTCAGGCTTACAGCAGCAATAGGAGGAAAAGCAGCTACCTGCATCCCTGAAGGCTCAGGATATTTGCATATCCCAGCACCGAATCAAATTGAATATCTCAAAGTCTTCTTCTACTATTCTCCCTCCCTGTCAACGACATTACTGAGTGAGAACGATCTCTGTGGAATGACATCTCGCATGCGATGTCAGTTCAGTGGACAGTCAATCCATAAATCATTCACTGACAACTATGACTCATCTGCTCCACAAAACGGCAACCTCACCATTATTTGTCATCACAAGCAGAACACTGCCAACAGCATTGTCCTCCATGGAAGCATCATTGATGGTCAATGCTATACACACCCAGTACTGATTCCAGATGTTGACATTGCATCTCCATATGCCAATTGTGCCACATTCGTCAGCCTATGCCCTGGCTACTGACATGCAGTTCAAGGAAGCTTGTGAACTGGCCTCCCAAGAAGCCATTCGCACCTACAGATATGATGTATACACCAATCTTGTCACACTGCAAAAATGCACAGAGGCAGCTCAAGCTCAGTCTGATACCAGCGATGTGCCAAAGTTTGATGCTAAATTGTTCTTCACCAAGATTGTGGACAGAAATATCCCCATCCACGCCATCAAAACCAAGACATCGAAACTTGTGTGGCATCAACGATTGGGACACCCATGCGATGACTTTCTGTATCATGCTCATAAGCACATCGTTGGAGTGCCAAAGTTCAAGCGTCAAACCAGTATTCTTGACCAATGCCCAACTTGCATACAATGTAAGCAAACCAAAACACCTGCTGGCTCACAATCCACACGAAAGGCCACACAACCGTTTCAAGGTCTATCCATTGATTTTGCATTCTCAGGTACCAAATCCTCCAACAGCAACCGCAAGCGCGATTATGAAGGCATTCATGGAGAAACAGCTTGGATTCTCATCACAGATCACTACACTGGGATGAAATATGGAGATATGCGAATCTCTAAAGCAGCGCCACTACACTGGTTGGAACATTTCTTTCGCCCAGTACAACCCAACCTGTGCCAACAAGTATGTTTCAGTTGATCAAGGCGGAAAGCTCTATCACAATCCTGATGTCAGAAACCTCTTCTCTGCATTTGGATATTCAATTTTCCCCACTGGTGCGGATGCTTCACACCAGAATGGTACAGTTGAAAGAGGGCATCGCACACTGGCTAATTCAATGCGCACAATGCTGTCTGGTGCTAATTTGCCCATCAAGTTCTGGCCCTTTGCTTTCTACCATGCACTTCGGTTGTCCAATGCATTCCCTGAAGGCAACCAACCACATTCACCATTGGAATTGGCAACTGGCCGTAAGGAAAACCTTGCTGATTTCCGAACCTTTGGTTGTAGAGTTTGGGTTAGACCCCCAGGCAAAAGATCTATTAAACTCAAACCCAATGCACGAAAAGGCATCTTCCTGGGTTTTGTCCCATACACTACCAGAAACATCCTTTGGTATGATACTGAGACACACCGTGTCAAAATAGCCACCCATGTCAGGTTTGATGAAGGGATGAATGATCTCCCACTTGCAGATCTCCCAACTAATGTCAAGCACCTGCTCCGGACTGATGACAACACTCCACTTCCTGCAGAACACCGTGAGGTGTCATCTAGTGAATTCCAATTCTCCATCTCCCCCTTTGCGGATCTCACAAATCTCAGACTCACTGTCTCCCCATCTTGTGCTGATCCAGCTTTTGGTCTTCGATACGCCACCGACTCACTGATTGGCAGAGCTTACATCACAGATATCATTCCAAACAGTCCTGCCTCAAAGCTTTTCTCCTCCCGTAAGAAGACTCTCTCTAAGCTCCGAGGCGCTTATATTGTATCTATCAATCACAATCGTGTCTTTACTGCTGCTGATGTTACCACAGCACTACAGGAAAAATCACGATCGAGGGGTGCGGGATTCTTCAATAGATACACCAATCACCTTTGCACTTGAAGAGAAATTGTCTATGAAGGAGGTCAGGAAACACTCAAATGAATATGGTTTATTTGCTCCCAATACCTCCTGGAAGGAACCCACTGCTGAAGAAGATCCACCATTCTTGGACCGGATTTCATCCATCAAAGCTATCCAGCGCATTGGTACAAAATACAAGCAGCTGATACAATCAAGAATCAACCAGGTTGATAGCACTGAAACACTCCATGCCTCCATCCAAAAACACTTGGCACCAATTGAAGACGACATGGATGTTGTCATTCCTACTATTGATATTGCATCCCTCAGAGCTATCACCAAGCTTCATAAACCAAGAAATCAAGCATTACCACTAGATGCAGATTCACTGTCCACTGAAGAAATTGAACTTTTCATCAAGGCCATCAACTCCAAGGCAACTACACCTGAAGAACAAGCACTAGGGCACTTCACTCGAAGGAATCTCAAGCCTTTATCTACATGGCCTGAATGGCAAGCTGGGGAGCGAAAACAGCTTGATCAGTTTGAGGATTTGGAAATGTTTGGATCACCAATTCAATACCCTAAGGACCCCGACGCTATCATTCTCAGACCTCACTGGCAATACAGTGTGAAAAGAAATGGTGTCAGAAGAGCCCGGCAATGTTGCAATGGAAGCAAATATGCAGCCCCAACCCTGCATGCCATAGCAATGTCATACTCATCATGTGTTGAACATCCCATTCAAAGGTTATTCTTTGCTATTGCTGCAAGCCTCAATCTCAAAGTGTACGGGGGTGATGCTGCAGACGCCTACGCGCATAGTCCAGGACCCAACATTCCTACATACATGACTATTGATGATGCATACGCAGAATGGTACCGGCACAAGCATGGCAAGGACATAGACAGAAGATTGGTGCTCCCAGTCCTTTGAGCACTTCAAGGCCACCCAGAATCAGGTAGACTATGGGAGACTCACATCAACAAGATCTTAAAAGGTCCCGATCTCAATTTCAAGACCACCACGCATGACAGAACAATCTATACCACAGTTTTTGAAGGTGAAACGGTCTACATGTTGAGACAAGTTGATGATTTTGCACTAGCTTGTACATCAGAATCCATATCCGACAAGATCTATGACATTATAGGTGCAAGGCTCAAGCTACCAAAGGAAGACGTGATCCCTTTTACAAAATTGGGATTGCTCGAGGACTTCAATGGAATTGACGTCAAACAAACAGCCAATTACATTGAACTGTCCTGCGCCAATTACATCGACCGGATCATGACATCCCATGGTTGGGAGACTGATTCTAAGATGAAACCCCACTCCAAGCCATCAGCGCCGTTATCAACTGAAGTACTGAGCCAACTGCAATCACATATGGATGGACCATTAGAAGGCACCAAGGAACACGCTGCATTACAATCCACATCTGGGTTCTCCTACAGAACACTCTTAGGTGAAATGATGTTTGCATACGTGAGTTGCCGGCCAGACATTGGCTATGCAGTGACTCTGATGTCAAAGTACAGTTCCAATCCCACTGCTTTCCACTATTCCAGCCTGAAGAATATAGCCCGCTATCTCAGAACCACCAGATCTTGGGGTATCAGATTCTACAGGCCAAATGCTGAGCCATCTCTACCACCAGGAGAATCATACAACGATGCAGTCCAAGATGTATCACTCCCAAAATTCCCAGAAGACATCAAGCAAGCCAAACTAATGTGTTTTGTGGACGCCGCATATGGAAATGATCCAAAACACCGAAGGTCCACCACAGGCTACGTCTTCACTTATGCTGGTGGAGCAATTGTTTACAGATCCAAAGCTCAGTCCCTTACCGCACAGAGTTCTACAGAGGCAGAATTCATTGCTGCAGTCACAGCGGCCAAGACAGCCAGATACCTCAGATCCGTACTCAAAGAATTAGGATTTGCTCAAGCTGGTCCAACCCCTATCTATGAAGACAATGCATCGGCAATTGAAATCATAAATGCCCAGAAGCCAACTGAAAGAACCAGGCATATTGAAATCCGGTTCTTTGCCATTCAAGCATGGAAAGAACATGGTGAGATCAACATGGTCCATATTCCTGGAGTCATCAACCCTGCTGATGATCTAACCAAACCATTGGGATGGATCTTGCACGCTCGGCATGCAAGATATATCATGCGACACTACGCAGGTTAAATCATTCCATTCGATTGCTTCGATTGACAACCGGATTAGGCTATTCGATGACCATCTTCAACCAATCTTGATACAATCAACTGTTGCTCAAGTCGGCTCCTCGATTTGACTTGATCCAAACGTTCCATCTCGATCTGTCTATCGATACAATTCAAGATGATATACTCCGACAGTAATCCAATACAACACGCAGAGTATTGGATCAAGGGGTGTGTTGTTGGCGAAAAAAATACGGACTGTTATCGGCATCAAATTCGATCGAAAAAAAACCGACAAAACGAACGAAACGACGACCGAGGTGCGGAATACGAGAACGATCAAGCGTTAGAATCAAACACACCTCCACTACTTGGAAATCCCTAAGTGGTGAAAACAATATCACTTAGGACTACAAACAAAAGACAGTAATCGGTTACAAACAAGACATATCCAAAGACCTGACCAATAAGTGAACATTTGGAATCCATAAGTACATTTGGAAGAATGTACTTGGTACCCCGTGAGGAAATTACTTATTGCAATCAAGAAAATCAATACCGATTCCAGATGGGCCTCATATCTAGCATATATACCACGAATAAGCATACGCCCCATCGAACAGAATACTTAACCCAGAAAATGACCGATACCATCGAATGACCAATACAGTAAGACCAATACAACGCTAATACAGCAACAGCAACAGAAGAATCGGTACGACGGTAAAGAAGACAGTAACAAATAACCGGGGAAGATCTCTACCATGAAAATACAGAGAGCCCCGATACAGTAAATATAAGAGCGTCTCTCTGAGCTCACATCTCTTTAAATTTTAACATCATATACCTTTGGTCGATTTTTAGAGTAACAACAAGAGAAATATTAGACCACAAACAGACCGGCACCTCAACCGGCCTGCAGCTAAAGCTCTTGTTGCTCTTCTTTGCCTTTGGATTGAATCAGCTCAACAGCCAGTTTCAAAAGGAAAATAACAGTTATTTGCCATTGAATTGCCGTTCGAATACCCTTCCAGATCGAAAACCAAGTAGCGGAATGTGTAGGTATTTGAGCTGGTGTCATTTTGTACTACTTGTACAGTGGTGAACCTTCATGGTCTGTTCTATGGAAGGAGAAACAGATGGGTCGGAGAAGGGTCGTCGTCGTCAATTTTTCATCATCACTCGTGTTATTTGCAGTAGAATTGCCGTTTGAATACCCTTCCGGATCGAAAACCAAGTAGAGGAATGTGTAGGTATTTGAGTTGGTGTCATTTTGTACTATTTGTACGGTGATGAACCTTCATGGTCTGTTCTATGGAAGGAGAAACAGAAGGGTCGTCGGTCGTGAAATTAATGACATTGGTGATTTCGATGATCGGACTTCCCATTAAAAAAATTGTCTTCGTGAATTTTTGGGTGTGTTTTCAGGGTCTTTTGTCTTGTTCTTTTTTTGAAGGGACTTCAGTGTGCGGAGCACACATATGTTTATTTACTGTAGACTTCTACATGGTTTTGGTACTGGGTATTTATTGTGGTATTTTTATATTGTACACTCACCGTATGTGTATCTTTTTTGCACGTCGCTTTTACGATCATCAAATCGATTCGTATGAGAGTAGATGGCTGTAAGTACTCGTACCGGTACATCAAGTCCGACTCATTCATTTACCGTACAAATTGTACCAAATCGTCGTGTCTTGTTCGATTGTATCTTTCACCAATTGATGTAGCGAGCCGAATGAAAGTAATGGTAGTGCCACGTGGCACTCCCTACAACCGGTAGAGAGCCAGACCGGGGGAAGTAGAAATCTGGCAGAACTCTAGTAGATTTCACTATCACTGAAACCAGCTTCTAAGCACACGCTTCGACCCCCCGATAGCCTCAACAAGCCGGCAAAGGATTCCTCCAGCAAAGCGCAAGCCTACTGCACGCCCTACCAGAAGGAATACGATCAATTCCCTGTATCACACGATCGATTCCCTGTATCACGCCCTACCAGAAGAATTACGATCTACACGATCGATTCCCTGTATCACTAAAACCAGCTTCTAAGCACACGCTCAAACCTCGATTATCCGTAACAAGCCGGCAAAGGATTCCTCCAGCAAAGCGCAAGCCTACACTCCCTACCAGAACAATACAATCGATTCCCTGTATCACTGGATAAGATGTGTCACTGTATCACGGTAGCTCGTATGGATGGGCTTGCGACCAAAAGACGCGTCTGCAATCAAAATTACAGGTTAGCACTAGAACAAGCCTGTAAAGGATCATCCCTCCCGGAAAAGCAAGCAGCTCACTCTTTCTGTTCCTAAAACGATTAGTAATAGAATAAGTAAAAAGGCAACGCGTCCTGGTCCAATAGTCACCCTATTGTACCCGTACGACAAGCCTATCTGTCCTGGTCCCCTAGCCTTGCCTAGTGTACCCGTACAGCAGCCTCCCGGTTGGCGCAGTCAGTCTCTCACTAACACACTCACGCCTCAGCTCCCCATTGTCACTTACAATAGGCCCGGCTTTGATACCGGTGACTCCAACGCCCCCTCCTAATCGAATCGGTTACGGCACCTCCAGCCCGGCCGGGATACCGCGAGTAGACAGACCTCCAAGCGTCCAGCTGCAAATCGATTGGCGGCTCCGACCTGCACCGCTAAGCACCCAGAGATGTTGACCTACTCAAAGTACTTCCGGGCTACTCCAAGCCCCTTTGGTAGCGCAGGTGAGCGCAATATGGCATACACTACCATCTTCAGCTACTTCACTCTGGCCTCCCCCCCCCAAGTCCTCCTGGGACACCTACTCAACCTCTTCAAGTCTGAGGCTGTAGGCGCGCTGGGGATCTTTGTAGCTGACTCCAAAGGCCTCCCCTGCCTCCGATTGGTGCATGGCCTTCGAAAGTACCCGGGGCCCTTGGCTCAACACAGCCCCAACAAAAACAAGGCCTTTGGGTACTTGGATGACAACGAAGGGGAAGCTGGGGAACTGGTTCTAGTAGATGCAGCCATGCTGTCCCCCACCCTAGCCACCCGGGTGCTAACCCTGGATCATCATCTGGCAGAGTTGGAGGCGCACCCAGCAAGACTGTCCATTCCAGCGATCCCAGAGGGTACTATTATTTTCCTTCTGAATCCGATTCATTGAGAGTCTGACTCAAGGACTTCTGACGAACAGCAACGCTGTGTTAGTGTGTTAGTAGACGAACGATTGTACTCTACGCGTGACGATTGTGGTTGGATAGTTTCGGCAACGGATAATCGGACTACAGGCGAGACTTGGGAAACGCCAGATCTCCTCTTGCTGTGACTTATTCAGATTGCAGCGAGACAGACCTTAGTATGTAGATTACAGGTAGTTGGTAGCAACTAGTGTGAATTTTGGGATATAAATCAGTTGAATGTTAAAAGTATGAGATAAAGTGAAATCTTGCCGAAATGCAAGATATCTCTTTTATTGAGATGAATACGTTGCAACTGCTGTTGCGTAGTGCTGAGATTACTCGCTGATTATTTCCGTGCATGTATTAGTCGTTGACCATATATATTTGTATGCATGTATATGTATTGTGTGAGAATCACATGCCAACGGTTTTCTTCTCTTGTTCCGTTAGGAAGACTCCATGAAATGTTTATCATTAAGGTCAGGAATTGCTCCTGTAGCTCGTGTGATATTTTATGAAATCAGAGTTTGCTCACCGGAGAACAATGGCAATACCGTAAGACAGGGATTGCTCACCGTTTATGCGCGGTGGGAATCGATGCGCCGTGGGAACCGATATGCCGTGGGAATTGATTATTTAGATGAATACGGGACTCATTGATTCATGCGCATAGGAAATCTACCCTTTGGTAGCTTTGGTACTTCTGGTCACGAAAGGAATTTAATACTCCCCATGTCTCCTTGTGAAGGGTCATCACGCTCTACATGATGCCTCCATCATCTTGGAGAAGGTCGCCAGTATTACCACAGAAGTGGAAGATGGGCCTGAGCAGTGGATACACAACTGAGTGACTCCAATGCTTGGTGAGAATGTCTGCACAGTTATCCTTACCTGGGACGTGCATCATTAAAATGAATCCTCTCGCTATCATGCTCCGTACGTAGTGAAACGATAGAATGTTATGACGCTTATGCAACCTTGCGTAAGGAAATGTCGACGTTTGGATCATCTTTTCGTTGTCACCCCAGGAGTATGAGATATCATGGACTCGTGTTCCGAGGTATCGGAATGAGTGGCGTAGATCGACAATCTGTTCGATGCAAGTTCTTCCTGCAACAAATTCAGCTCCAAAGGTGGCTGTTTCAGTAGTACACTGCTTCTTCGAGAACCACATCATGGGAGTCTTGTTCGCGAAATGAAGAATGCCGGTAACTGCCTTGCCACTGAGAATATCATGCATGAGGTTGGCATCATAGAAGTGTGTTAACACTACTGTCTTTCCAAGCGGTGCAGGAGCGTCGTCGGGTAGCTCTTCAGAATGCTCCCCATAGACAGTGTTGGACCAGTCTATGGTGTTGGGTTTAGTCAATATAAAATTGGGCGGCTCCACGCGGAATCTGATTTTAAAATGTCTAAACTTGGAGATATATCCATAGATACGTTTAGCACGTTCGAGATGCCCATCTCGTGGCTGAGCTCTGAAACTTGAGAGCGTCATCACGGCTGTTTGTACATCGAAACGCCCAATAGCGATGATCCATTGCAGTGAACCGATCATACTTTGATATTTCTGTATACCGGTTTCTTCAAGAAAGGCTGAGGAGTCCAATTCAGGATGATCGTTCTCCGCGATGGGTGATCGGAACCTAGTGCTAGGTTTGCATCCGAACATTTGTTCGTAAGATGCTTCCATCTTTTCGATAAACTTTATGGGATTCATGCACAGAACACCATGTTCGTCGCGCTCAAATCCACATCCTAAATGAAAGTTCATAGGTCCGGATCCCTTCAATTTGAAGTTATATGGTGACGATTGCAATATCTTCAAGAAGGAATTGGGATCTGCCATGAAGAGACATAGGTCATCGACATATGTGCATATAAGCTCATATACACGTTCACCATGCTTGTTCGTTCCGGGTTTGAGGAATATTTCCAGTTCTGCGCGGGATCTTTCGAAGCCGAGTTTGATGAGACAAGCCGCGAGTAAGTCTCCAAAGCACTTGCCTGAAGACCTGAGACCATATAGGGCTTTGTAAATGACCAACAGGTGACCCTCCAACGATCCGAATTCGGGACCTGCCTTGATGCATACTTTCTGGCAGGTGACTGCTTCTAAGTAGGCGTTACCTATGTTGGTGCCCCATGCTTCTAGATCGTTGAGTTCAGCTAGGAATAGGCACATACGTAGACCGCGAAGAGATACGACGCCTGCGTAAACACTGTGGATAGGGGCCTCAGTGAGATTACCGTTAGCAACAAGGCGAGCCTTGTGTCTTCCGTCGTGTTTGACAGCGTATATCATGTGTACCTTGATCTGTTGGAATCCCGGGGGAATGGAGCTCGTCTTGTACACGCCTTTATCAATGAATGTATTGTATTCATTGAGTTGTGCCATTTCCAGAGTGGTGGCATCTTCCCATTTGGTGTTCCCGTTGGCTTGATCAAATCGGAGGGCTTCTTCGTGGTTACGAGGAACTTTGAATCCATATTGATACTGCGGAGTGGTACGGAAAGAACGTAGTTTGGCTTGGTGCACGAGTCGATCAAGTTTCTTGGTTCGTCGGGCTAGGTTGGTGATTCTCCTGAGACGTTTCCAACCCGGGAGATCAAGCAAGTTGTTGTCTTTCCCATATTTTGCAACGGTGACCGGGTCGTCGGCTGCAATGTTGGCCAGAGGTTCATATGTGCGTTCCATATTCTCCCATTCAATCCATAGGTTATACTTGGAACCTTTGTATTGAGGATGCTTGTTATCCAGTGGACCTTGGTGTCCTAGGATGCGGCGAAACGACCAGAGTTTGCCGTCTTCTTGTGTTGAATCACGATGTATGTAATTCATGACGTCATTGTATGCAATGATATCATCGAGTTCGTCATCAGAGTGTTTGCACTTGAACTTGATGAAGTCTTTATTGCGTTCAAGACTGTCTTCAACATCGACAATGGTAAGACGTTTTCGGGTGCCATCGAGATTGGTTACAAGGAAGGAACGTCCTTGTAGATTGGCAATCGGGAGCGTAGGAATGGTAATAGGTTTACCGTCATCGTCAAATTGTGCGTTACCTTCTTCGTCGGTAACAACTACCTGTGATGGGTCTACTGAAGGAGTAGCGGGGTTTGTGTGTGGAGTTGCAACGTCACTGACATCAAAGTATGCTAATTCCGGTGGGTCAAAATCATCTTCAGTAAGGAGAACGCCGTCGGATGTCTTGCTGAAGATGTGTGTCGTAGGAGGACCATCAAGACTCTCCCCATAGTTGTTAGGGAGTGGAGAAGGTGACCAGCTGGGGCTGTCATCGACCTTCTTGTAAAGAAAGCTTGGTAACGAGGGGTGGGCGGGTGGTTGAAGAATTGGTTGAGTGCCAGATGCGTGGGGCGTGGTATCTGGTTGTTTGTTGGGTGCAGATGGAACGGTGTCATCGGCGGTGTCAGAATCAGCAGGTGAAACGCTAGGGGGAACTGAACTGTTTGGTTTCGTAGACTCGTCAATGAGTTTATTCTGATTGGTATGCTCCCCATGTTTGAAAGCTGGAGCTTCTCCAGTGGCGTATATACGGGGTAACGAATCTTTTGCGTTACGCCATTTTATGAAACCATCATCAGTAAATAGGCCCGCGCGTTTGTTACGTGACTCAGGTGTAAGAGCAGATCGAACACCGGATCGGTCTAGTAACTTGTTGGTAACTGGATCCCAGATTCGAAAGCAGAGTCCATTGCCAACATGTTCGGCGATGCCGACGAAATGACCTAGGCGTTCGGTAGATTTTGTACCGAAAGGAGAGTCATTGGTCTTGAAATACACAGGTTCAAACCAGAAGAAACTGGTGTATGCGCTGATGTCGCCAAGTGTACCCGTGGCAATGAAGATCGGTTGTTTATCGGACAGCGTAGGGTCAGAAACAACATTGAGGAGACTCGTGACGTATGTCATGCACAGTAACCACATGTGTGGTGGTGTGCCGGTACGATCCATGACGCGATTGACAATGCGTTTGAACGTTTGGTATCGTCGTTCGAATTGATTCTGGTGTTGATGATACGGTTCACTTTGCCAGAGTCCAATCCATAACATTTTGAGGTAATCCATGACTTTCTTACTGGATTGATAGTTACCGTGGTCACAAAGGAGGCGGATGGGCCTGCCTCATTTTCGAACAAAGTTCTGAAAGCAGGATAGGAAATCGCCGGTGGTACGCATTTCCTCAACGTGTATAATATGTGATTTGCGGCCGAAGAAGATCTGAGCAATCTTGGAGCCACCATCAATTGCTGGGACATCTGAATAGACAGCATCGGACATAACATCGTCATTGAAGGGGCGAACGTTCATGGCCGGTTGAGGGGAATGAAACCGTTTGAAAATGTTACCATCAGGGCTAACCGCTAACGAACCGTATTGGGTCGAGTTTTCAAAAGTAGCTTTGATGCGATCGGTGGAAACCCAACAAAAGAAAGGTTTCAGGGATAAGTAGTCATGTTCATTGGGGTATCTTTCGCGGGGCGTAGCTGCAATGCGTGTAGTGTCACTGGCTGTACAATCTGTCGGAAACGCAGTGATTGTTCCAGAGACTGCAGGTAGCGCGCAGCATGCGAGACGTTGTTGATGAGCGTAGTCGGTGGAAGTAAGCCAAAAGGAGCGATCGTTGGTCCTATGATCATCAATAGGAAGAAAGGGAGATCGGGTGGAATGGCTGGAATACGAGCTGAGGGATGTGACCGTGGAGGACCCAGGAGAAACAGAGATATCTAATCCTTCAAGGCAGCGTGGGTTCCCATATTCGTCGTAATCGGCATAAGGGAGTTGCTGTGGTTGGGGAGGATATTTCTGGAGAAATTGTTCATCCTTCGCACTGATCGTGGTATCGAGAACAGATGGGTCCCAATGTTTATCGGATGTCATGATAACATGTGGTAGCGTGTCAAATTCGACAGTCGTATACTTTCGCATCGCAAGGTATGGTAAGCCGTGTCGTATGCTAAGAGGCAGTGCATAGCCATCGGAGGTGGTGATGACCTGTCCTCCGCCTGCTTTGATGGACGTGTTGTCTACAGTGGAAAAATATGCTTCCATCTGGCCGGATGACAATATAGAAGGATGTCGTCCTGTATAGGCACATTCATTGAAAATGAGAATGACGGGGCCTCTGTTCGACATGGAATATGCTCCGCATGTAGCAATGGGAATGTTTTGTACCTGATGATTGTTAATGCCGGTGACGTTAACATATCGTGGTGGAATATCCTTGGAGATGAGACACACATCATTACCGATGATGCAGCCATTTGCGCCGCGATCGACCATGGCAAAACCAGGGCTAGTAACCGTAGTTTTGTGTATATGGTATGTGTATGACGTTACGGGACCATCATTAGGAAAGGTGAGATCATCCTCGGGAGTATACCACTGGTGAAAATTGGCGGAATACGATGGTGTTCCGACAGGTATTTGGGTGTCACCGTCCTTTTTGTACTGAATGTCAGGGTTGTTTGAAAGGAATCGAGCTGGATGCGCGGGTGACACGGAAGACTTGAGAGGTCGCTGGTCCTTAGACGAGGAGGTCGTGGATTTGTATACACCTAGGGATGCATGGAAAACGCCTCTACGATCATTCTCTACAGCAGGATGTAGGTCTGCTGCGGAATTGGCATGCTCATCCTTGGTCGAAGTACCGTCTTCTTGGAAAGATACCGAGTGTTCATGTTGGTATGCCTTCCGGGTAATGGGTTTGACACTGTTGGGGTCAGGTTGGTCCGTGTTAAGTAAGTCGTGTTGCAATGAGGCAACCACGATTTTCTTGCCTTCCGGAGAAAAACTGAGCCAACTCTTCATGTCCTGACGTGACAAGGCCTTCCATATGTTTGTAGGCAACCTTGTGGTAGGGTCAGGGGTACGTCCAGCCTTGAACACAGCATAATCTTGATAGTCTCCTTCAAATTCAATGGGGAGAGCATAGTCCTCATGGTTTTGGATCGAGTCAGAAGAGAAATCATGAACGTGTGCACGTACGGTCGACCGAGGAGCAGACATCGCAGACTGGGAATCAAGTCGAGTTGCTTCGAGTAAAAGCGTGATTTTAAGATCGTGGATAGCAGCGGCTTCGGCAACTGCATCCGTTACGGTGCTATTTGTCCCACCTGGATCCTTGACTTTGGCAAACTGTTCGCTTAGCTGGAAGCTGGAATAGCATGCCTGACACAATGCTGATTTTACGGTATGGTACTCGAGGGGCTTGTTGGGAGGACGGAGCTTGTTGAGATGATTCAATTCATCAAACCAATGTGTGATGAATTTCACTTTGGATTCCTTCCAATTGTTGAGGTTCAACTTGAGCAACGCTTGTAGCTGGGTCAAGTTGTCGTATACCTTTGCTTTTGATTGGCTATGAAGGTTTACGAAGTCGAAGTAAGCCTTGCGTCCATCACAAGTGATAGAATGACTGTGCACACATGATGCAGAAAGGTCACTCTTGAAGACTTCCAACATTAGTACCCAGAAGAAGGCACATTGTTTGACGTAGAGATCACGGGTGTAACCCACAAGCGTGGCTGGAGGCCAAGTTTCATCGAGGAATGTCTCTGTATCGATGTCGTATGCCTCGAGTTTAGCTTTGAAACCGACGAGCCAGTGTTCGAATCTCGAGTCATTCGTGAGGGGTGTAAAGGACTTTTCATCTCGTGCTTTTCGGCACCATGATTCGTACTTTACCTGCTGAGGGGACTTTTTGTTACTTCCCGCCGGAGGAGGTGGTGGGTTCAGAGCAGATTCGTTACGTAAGCGTTGGGCACGCTCTACGCGGAATGCCTGGAATTCCTTCTATGTATATGACTTTACATCTTTCCAGTCCTTCTCGTCTTCTTCTAGGTCAACACCTTCTTCTTGTAGGTCGATAGCGAAATCCGCAAGTGCTTCTATGCTCCTTTGGATGGATCGAGGGATATGCGTTGCCAATCCTTGCTCCATATAGGTAAGTTCGCGTGCAAAATCCGGTTCGATAAGTGCGTCGAGGAACGACTTCCACTCGCATAATCCGCCTTCTTTGAGAGCTAGGCACAACTTGCTAGTAGTCTCACTTGTTACGTTGATTAATGATATGAGTATCTTTCTCATATCAGCATCGAAGCTGGGAAAGCGTTCGATAGTGGTGACTTCGGCGTCATTCTTCTCTTCGCCTCCAAGTGCATTGACGGGCATCAATGGTATGTTCGGCATCTGTGGTGGTTCGGAGCCTTGGAAAGAATTGTGTGGTGACTGATAATGGGAACTGCTTCGTGTACGATGTGCGACGTGCATATGCCAGCGTAGGGATTGTGTTCAATTCCTTTCCTGTTCCTTCTTGTGTGCAAGCCTTCTTAGAGCTTGCGACTGTTAATCTATTATTTTCCTTCTGAATCCGATTCGTTGAGAGTCTGACTCAAGGACTTCTGACAAACAGCAACGCTGTGTTAGTGTGTTAGTAGACGAACGATTGTACTCTACGCGTGACGATTGTGGTTGGATAGTTTCGGCAACGGATAATCGGACTACAGGCGAGACTTGGGAAACGCCAGATCTCCTCTTGCTGTGACTTATTCAGATTGCAGCGAGACAGACCTTAGTATGTAGATTACAGGTAGTTGGTAGCAACTAGTGTGAATTTTGGGATATAAATCAGTTGAATGTTAAAAGTATGAGATAAAGTGAAATCTTGCCGAAATGCAAGATATCTCTTTTATTGAGATGAATACGTTGCAACTGCTGTTGCGTAGTGCTGAGATTACTCGCTGATTATTTCCGTGCATGTATTAGTCGTTGACCATATATATTTGTATGCATGTATATGTATTGTGTGAGAATCACATGCCAACGGTTTTCTTCTCTTGTTCCGTTAGGAAGACTCCATGAAATGTTTATCATTAAGGTCAGGAATTGCTCCTGTAGCTCGTGTGATATTTTATGAAATCAGAGTTTGCTCACCGGAGAACAATGGCAATACCGTAAGACAGGGATTGCTCACCGCTTATGCGCGGTGGGAATCGATGCGCCGTGGGAACCGATATGCCGTGGGAATTGATTATTTAGATGAATACGGGACTCATTGATTCATGCGCATAGGAAATCTACCCTTTGGTAGCTTTGGTACTTCTGGTCACGAAAGGAATTTAATAGGTACCGCCCACTCCGAGTTGATACAAGCCCACAAGGCCTTCTTCATCCCCTTCGAGTTGGTGCATTTCCTATTGGGAAAAGGGCTTTCTCCAAGCCAAGCCATGGGGGTCCTCCACCCTCAGCTCAATAGGGTGGGATTAATGGAATCCTGCACCCCCTTGTTCAATACCCTCCGGCTAGCTGGGACTACAGCTACAGAACCCGGGGGCAATCCCACGCTCCTCCAGCCTGGCCCTCCCTTCCGAAGTGAGACAGGCCTCACCATCTACATGAAGCACAAGGTGATGTACCGGGACCTGCCTGAATTGGAGCGCCCTTGGGACCCACCAGGAGACCCAAAGCTCACAGCAGCAGTCACTGCCCTTACAGACCACCAACTGAAGCTAAGTGAGAGTATGGACCACAAGAAGTTGCAGTCAGTAAGAACCACTTGGGGGCCCTTGTACACCCAGCGCTTGCTTCTGCTCTGTGGTAAACAGGATGAAGCTAACCTCCCCCCCATCTACCAGGCCTGGGCTCAAAAGAGCAAGCACGAGAGGACCCACATGATCTTCCAAAGTCAAGTGGCAGCCAGGGCATCCGAGTTGGGTATCCAAGCCCCGTTGATTACCACCGCTGCCCTTAAGAGGTTCCAGGATGGCAATTTCCATGGTACTGACCCCTTTGATGTGGCAGATGGAATACTCCCCATGGCTTTCACACCCCCAGGTGGGTCCGCGGCCACCCTGAAAAGGGAGCAGGAAGCAGCCGTCACTGTGGCAGCATATGACACTATGATCTCCACTGAAGGCAACTCCCTCACCTTGAAGGACTCCCTGGAGCTTCAGAAGACTAAAGCCTACATCCCTGTCGACTGGACTAAAGCCACCACCCAGCTGGAGAGCTACCTGGCTGTCCTAGCCACCATCCTACTAGGACTCAACCATGATGTCGTCACCAGCTACCAACAAGGCCTCCGCAGGCTCAAGATCCAGCAGATGCCCCTCCGAAGAGCAATTGCAGATGAGGTGGGAGAATTCCTCACCCCTGCCATTGTAGTCTACTACTTCCAAATCCGGGTCAGGGGATGGCTTGAGGAACAGTGGGAAGCAGCCTCCACCATTCCATCCCCCGACTTTGGGGTGGACTTCCACACTTTCCGGATGACCCAAAATCTCAACTGGCTCCCCAACGTCTCCAATGTTGCGGCCCTGAGACTCCTTCAAAGACCAGATCCTCCTCCATCCCCCACCATGGCAGGCGCCAATGGGAGTAGCCACAACAACAACAACAACACCACTCCCTCCAGCAGCCCGGGAGTCCGCAACCCAACAGTAGGGACTCAACAAACACGACTCACCAATCCACACCGGGACTCCGTGTGTGTGTACGGTGTTTCGTGTAGTATGTGTACGATGTTTTGTTTGTAGAGTTTTTCCGTGGGTTCTGTACTATGTTGTTTGCCCTGGCTTGGGCGCGCTGTTATATTTGTAGAAGTAGATCACGTACCTGTTGCAGCCAACCCTCCCGCGCCATAATTTTTTCAGAAGGGAAACTTTTGATAACACTAAGGTTATGTATTTCAATCCTCTAGTCACACGTAGAATCTCGTAGACTGCACCTAACATACCGTACTGTCTTGTGTGCCATTTGTATCTACAAACCACAACATTGTCTGTACTGTGTGTGGCAAAGTTGTTCCCAATATGCATTTAAAAGTTGTTCCCAACATGCATTTGATGAGTCATGTGATATGCATTCATGGCCTGGTACTCAAACTTTGGTAGTCATTACCAAATGAGACTGTTTGTGCCCTGTATATGCACCAAAAATACCCTCATGTTTGCCCTTTGTAGAGTCAAACCACAACATTTCCAGCATTCTGTGTGACAAAGTTGTTCCCAATATGCATTTGATGAGTCCTGATAAATGTAGTCATGGCTTGGACCGGATACTTTTGGAGTCATTACCCAATAAGTTAGTTTGTGCCCTGTTATTGCACCAAAAATACCTTCATTTTTGCCATTTGGATAGTCAAACCACAACATTTTGGGCATTCTGTGTGACAAAGTTGTTCCCATTATGAATTTGATGAGTCATGATGAATGTATTCATTGCTTGGACCAGACACTTTTTGAGTCATTACCCAATAAGTTAGTTTGTGTCCTGGAATTGCACCAAAAATACCCTTATTTTTGCCATTTGGAGAGTCAAACCACAACATTTTGGGCATTCTGTGTGACAAAGTTGTTCCCATTATGCATTTGATGAGTCATGATGAATGTATTCATGGCTTGGACCCGAAACTTTTTGAGTCATTACCCAATAAGTTAGTTTGTGCCCTAGAATTGCACCAAAAATACCCCTATGATTGCCATTTGTAGAGTCAAACCTTAAGATTTAGGGCATTGTATGTGACAAAGTAGTTCCCAATATGCATTTGATGAGTCATGATGAATGTATTCATTGCTTGGACCAGACACTTTTTGAGTCATTACCCAATAACTTAGTTTGTGCCCTGTAATTGCACCAAAAATACCCCCATGTTTAGCCATTTGTAGAGTCCAACCAAAACATTTAGGGCATTGTATGTGAAAAAGTAGTTCCCAATATGCATTTGATGAGTCGTGATGAATGTATTCATGTCTTTGACCAGATACTTTTTGAGTCCTTACCCAATAAGTTAGTTTGTGCCCTGTAATTGCACCAAAAATACCCTCATGTTTAGCCATTTGGATAGTCAAACCACAACATTTTGGGCATTATATGTGACAAAGTTGTTTCCAATATGCATTTGATGAGTCACGATGAATGTATTCATGCCTTTGACCCGATATTTTTTTAGTCATTACCCAATAAGTTAGTTTGTGCCCTGTTATTGCACCAAAAATACCCCCATGATTGTCATTTGTTGAGTCCAACCAAAACATTTAGGGCATTGTATGTGACAAAGTTGTTTCCAATCTGCATTTGATGAGTCATGATGAATGTATTCATTGCTTGGACCAGACACTTTTTGAGTCATTACCCAATAACTTAGTTTGTGCTGCCCTGTAATTGCACCAAAAATACCCCCATGTTTTCCATTTGTTGAGTCCAACCAAAACATTTAGGGCATTGTATGTGACAAAGTTGTTTCCAATCTGCATTTGATGAGTCATGATGAATGTATTCATGGCTCGGACCCGATACTTTTTGAGTCATTACCCAATAAGTTAGTTTGTGCCCTAGAATTGCACCAAAAATACCCCTATGATTGCCATTTGTAGAGTCAAACCTTAAGATTTAGGGCATTGTATGTGACAAAGTAGTTCCCAATATGCATTTGATGAGTCATGATGAATGTATTCATTGCTTGGACCAGATACTTTTTGAGTCCTTACCCAATAACTTAGTTTGTGCCCTGTAATTGCACCAAAAATACCCACATGTTTAGCCATTTGTAGAGTCCAACCAAAACATTTAGTGCATTGTATGTGACAAAGTAGTTCCCAATATGCATTTGATGAGTCATGATGAATGTATTCATTGCTTGGACCAGATACTTTTTGAGTCCTTACCCAATAAGTTAGTTTGTGCCCTGGAATTGCACCAAAAATACCCCCATGTTTGCCATTTGTAGAGTCAAACCACAACATTGTGGGCATTCTGTGTGACAAAGTTGTTCCCAATCTGCATTTGATGAGTCCTGATGAATGTATTCATGGCTTGGACCAGATACTTTTTGAGTCATTACCCAATAAGTTAGTTTGTGCCCTGGAATAGCACCAAAAATACCCCCATGATTGCCATTTGTAGAGTCAAACCACAACATTGTGGGCATTCTGTGTGACAAAGTTGTTTCCAATATGCATTTGATGAGTCATGATGAATGTATTCATTGCTTGGACCGGATACTTTTGTAGTCATTACTATCCAATAAGTTAGTTTGTGCCCGGTAATTGCACCAAAAATACCCTCATGTTTGCCATTTGGAGAGTCAAACCACATCATTTTGGGCATTCTGTGTGGCAAAGTTTTTCCCAATATGGTTAGGGTTACATCTGGTTCGCAAATTCAGTAATTATTTGTTCTTATATGTGGACTTCTCGCAAATTCTTTACCCCCCTGTACCATGTTGATACACTACTAGTGTGAATCTCGTCCAACAAGCGTGTATTAATCATCTCGCGTCAAATCCCACATCCGAACCCTAATCCATAACCCTAAACCATATCCCAAACCCTAAGGAATTCAATATCCCAAAATATCTAGTACTTTACGCGTAGAAACGTACACGTGTAGACACCTACGTGGATTGAGTAACGAAAATTATGGAGTACTAAAAACGTGTAGAAATCTACTCGCGTAGAAACCTACACGGATTCAATACCAAAAATTATGTAGTAATAAGTAAACATCTTTTCGTGTAGAAACCTACGCGGATTCAGTACAGAGAATTTATCTAGTACTAAAAACATGTAGGATTCATGTAGAATTCTACATGATGTACTAGATACATTGATCGAAAATCGTACGCGACGCGAAAAAAAAAAAAAAAATCTCTCTCACACAAACACACAGTAATTTTATTTTCTACCTCGCGACAAAAAAATCATTTTTTCTACCTCGCAACAAAAAAAAACAATCTACCTCGCAACAAAAAATAAATACACTTCATAATCTGCCTTCTTACATCCGACTTATTTGAGTAGAGTGTTGGTTCTTGCAATCAACACTCCGTCCGAGAACGTGGGATCCGACCCTCTTTGAGCACAACGATCCGTTCTCATTTATTTTAGTCCGAAATAACAGCCTTGTACTGGAAAAGAAGTAGTTAGCATTTGACGAGAAGGGGATTTGCTGGATAGATATTGTTTGGACTGCAGCCTTACATATACGTCTTGAAATCAATGAACTGGCTTTGTCCCTTGCAATTATATCAACAGGAACAAGGTATTGTTTTTCGTGACATGGAGTAAGAAGTATTCTACGGCAGCAACTACAATTTCATCGGGACGGTTGTCGGAACGTCGGAACGTCGGGACGTCGGAACATCGGAACGTCGGAACGTCCGAACAAGCAAAGGTAAGAATGAGAGAGATACTAGGCATCGGCAACGGCAACGGCAACGGCAATTGATTTGATTGGTCTTCCACTCCACCGGCATTACTGATAATGTATTTCCTATCTGTTTTTCTTCTTATTTTCATAGGACCGGATCGGAAGCAACTAATCAAAACCATCGAAGCAACCATCGAATCGGAAGCAACGAGTCTAATTGGAATCAGAAGCAACCATCGAATCGGAAGCAACCATCGCAACGAATCGTCGGCATTGAATCGTACGAATCGTCGTCATCGAATCGTCGTCATCGAATTGGATTGGAATCAACAACGATCGCCAGAAGATCGAGGGGGGGGAAACAACGGATCCGTCGGCAAATCTTTAGTCTTTTTCCCTGTAGGTGCGTGGAATTTTCCTGGTTGGTGATAATTACGAATTGGTCGGCGTGTACATTATATTATTGTTCTTATTATTTACTTTATGTAGTACATCAATAGATACTCACCCATTTTGTTCAATTATCATATCATCTATTTGAATAGGCTCGTTGGAAACAACAACGGCAACGACTCATCGATTCGACAGCAAGCGGCAGCGAGAGCAACAGCAGCAAGCGGCAGCAAGAACATTCCTTCGGTCCTTCCTCCAACACGACCGGCGAAACGCTACTCCTCCTCCTTTACCGGCGCTTGGCAACAAATCATCGAAACGCTCGTCCTCCTCCACCGGCAAGCGGCAACGAATCACCGAAACGCTCCTCCTCCTCCTCCACCGGCGCAACACCAATCGATACGCAACACCAATCAATCCGCAACACCAATCGATCTGCAACACGAATCGAACCAACACCAATCGTTGAATAGACAGGAAGCGGCCGCGCTCGGCAGCGAATCACGAATAGATCTGCAACACCAATCGCTCCAACACCAATCGATCCAACACCAAATCTTCGGCATTGAATCGGTCCTCCTCCTCCACCGGCAAGCGGCAACGAATCACCGAAACGCTCCTCCTCCACCGGCAAGCGGCAACGAATCAGGGAAACGCTCTTCCTCCTCCTCCAACGGCAAGCGGCAACGAATCAGCGAAACGCTCCTCCTCCTCCTCCAACGGCAAGCGGCAACGAATCAGCGAAACGCTCCTCCTCCACCGGCAAGCGGCAACGAATCAGCGAAAACGCTCCTCCTCCACCGGGAAGCGGCAACGAATCAGCGAAACGCTCCTCCTCCTCCACCCTCAAGCGGCAACGAATCAGCGAAAACGCTCCTCCTCCACCGGCAAGCGGAACTCCATCGGCAAATCAATTCGTCCTCGTCATCCTCCAACGGCAAGCGGCAACGAATCAGGGAAACGCTCATCCTCCTACTCCAACGGCAAGCGAAAATCGATCTGCAACACGAATCGATCTGCAAAACGGATCGATCCAACACCAATCGATCCAACACCACTCGATCCGATCTGCAAAACATATAGATCCGACAACAATCGATCCATCACGAATCGATCTGCAAAACGAATCAATCTGCAAAACGTATCGAATCGTTGGCATTGAATCGCTCCTCCTCCTCCTCCACCGGCAAGCAGCAACAAATCATTGGCATCAAGTCGCTCCTCCTCCTCCACCGGCAAGCGGCAACGAATCGTTGGCATCGAATCGCTCCTCCTCCTCCACCGTCAAGCGGCAACCAATCGTTGGCATCGAATTGCTCCTCCTCCTCCACCGTCAAGCGGCAACCAATCGTTGGCATCGAATTGCTCCTCCTCCTCCACCGTCAAGCGGCAACCAATCGTTGGCATCGAATTGCTCCTCCTCCTCCACCGGCGATCGTTGGCATCGAATTGCTCCTCCTCCTCCACCGGCAATCCAACAACATCGCTCCTCCTCCACCGGCAAGCTGCAACAAATCGTTGGCATCGAATCGCTCCTCCTCCTCCACCGTCAAGCGGCAACGAATCGTTCCTCCTCGATTCATCCTCCAACGGCAATTCGTCTTGGCAACAATGAAACCAACCACAACGAATGGAAAGCAATTGTCAGCACGAGGAAGGAGGCAAAAAGCAAATAGGAAACATGAGAGAAGACATAAACAGAGAATGTCTTCCAACTTTCTGAGGATTGCTGCACCGGTGTCAAAGAGCCACGAAACTTATACGAACTTGTCTCTGATAAAACCGATGAAAAAGGAAAGGAATAGGCGTTCAACTTGCAAAGATGGCGTCCGTACAATAGCGCTGAAAAATAAATCCAGTACCGCTGCCGTGGCAGGTAAATACATGGAGACAGATTGGGGTGGCAAGACAGGCGGAAAGAAGAAGTATCAACCGGAACAGGCTTTGTCAATCGAAAACTACAATACATTGGATAGTACGAAGGATGAGCATATTCTTGCGTTTGATCCTTACGAACCATCATTGCGAATTTTTGCCAAAGTTTCAAGACATTTTGCGGAACGACACCTCGCTTCGAAGAATAATATCGAATTGTTGAGACAGTTTGCTCCTGCCATTGTTGGAGCAAAACCAACCGTTGGAAGAGGGGTGAAGCGGGGCAGTATCAATGATGATTATGCTATCATTGGAATTCGACCAGAAAGATTGGATTCAAATATTGGTGAGTATGTTTTCAAAAGTCATGTCGATCCCAGCATCAAACTAGAGCTAGAAGAGACAACAGTTGAAATTGTGAAGCATATGCATCATAGTTTAATTGACGTCGAACCATTTGTTGCGGAGGAAATGGATGTGTTGTCTCAGATTCTGTCTCGTACAAAGCTAAATGCAATTGGGCAGCAGGCCTTAGCATTTTCGATCGGTCGCAACTACCATTCTAGATGCCATGTGGACGATGACATGTACTACACTCGTTTGACAGTCATTGCTCCGGTGGAAGTGTCTGCTGACGAGGTGATTTATTATTTTGTCTTCCCCACGTATGGAGTGAAAGTTCCATTGAGGTCAGGAGATACTCTATTGTTCAATCCATTAGTATTACATAGCTGTTCGAATCCCAAATTCGAAGGGTGTTATATTATGAGCGCCTATGTATCTCGCAAAACTGTGCTTAGAGCTAACCCTCTATAGTAAAATTAAAAAATAGTTTAAAGTTAGCCGGTACATTCACCCTTGCTACTCAATCGGAACTGCTGTCAGAGCTTTCGCTCTCTGAACTGGATAGAGAATCACTGGATTCGTTATCATTCAATGCCATCTCAAACGGTTCCAACTGGATGTCGTCCTGTAGTGTGCATGCGTTGTACAAAGATTCGTAAGACGGTGGTGTAGCAGCATTTTTGCTTTCAAAATAATTTAGCCAGGAGATCCGATTCGATATCACTAGCCAATCGCAATTGGTTATGGACCCATCAAGGCCTTGCTCTGGAACAACTGCCAGCTCGGAATGGATAGTGTCGACATGAAATAGGTACAGTGAATTCATCAGGCGACCACGTTGGAAAAATTCAGAAGCTGTTTTCTTAGGCACATCTTGAAGCCGACGAGCCACAGCATACATTCCGTTTGTATCAATTGGATAGCCACCAATACTACTGTATGGCTGCTTCAAACTCTGTACAGTTAAGAAGCATACCAGATGGCACGGTATGAGCTTGGGATTGTTATTTAAATCAAAGTCCAATTTCATCAAACACCAATCCATCCATACGGAGTTCAGCAGAGAACTATCTGATCTATATGAAGGATGCGAGCGAAATATAAAATTAGAACCACAAGCAACATCGAAACGATTGTGCTCTGTAACTCCACAAATGTGCGAAGGATTCTCCAATAAAGGTAGCACAGAATCACAAACAAAGTCAAGTATGTCAGAAGGAAAAAATGGTTTGCTTTTGTTCGTAGAACGAAGCCACTTCATTGTTGATTCCCCATTTTCGGTTCTCATTATTTGAAAATGAGAACCACCACCATCAGGGCGTTCAATTGGAGGAGGATCAGGTGGATTTAAGTTGTAGTGGTATGTTGCCTGGCTTAGCATCATTTTCTCGGACTTCCGATTGGCAGTTTGATTGATTAGTGATGCAGCATTACCTTGAGTGTTCTTGGAAGGAGCTTTAATCTCAGTTTTGTGGTGAGATTCATTGGGAGCACTATCCCAGCCTGCAGGGCTTCCCCATAAAGAGATATAATCTGGTAGGTGAAAGTACAGGTGATTCTTGATTAGTTTTGTTCCCATCCCTTTCCTGTGACAAGTTGAGTTTATACAATTGATGAAGTGAACAATTGTTTTTGGGAGATTCTTTAAGGAACCATATTTCATTCGACCGTGTTTAAGAAATTCTTCCATTGATAGAATGAGCTGAATTACCTCTATCTGTTTCTTTACAAAACGATGGTCACCAATAATGTCAGATCCAGGTTTGGAAACAATAGCGATCAGAAGAGAAATAAGCATTCCAGAGAAACCATGCCCTTCTTTCTTCGTGGTTGATAAAAGCTGAGTCCCAAATTTGGTGCGAGGTAAATCTCTATCAGACTGGCGTGATAACAAACCACCGTACCGTTGTGCTAAATGGCCAATACTGCTAGCAACAGCCACGCCGTGATTCAAATTGGGGGCATAAACACATGGAACACTTCCGCGGAGCAACAATTCAATTGACTCAACGGCCCGTTTGGCAGTGCCAAGCTGGTGCATGTGCAAACATTCACCGGGAGTGGCAAAATGAATGTTGTTCTTATTGGTACCAAAGCATAAATCATGAAATACATTCCTTATGTTGTGATGAGAGTTGTTTTTGAAGTTCTTATTGATATCGTTTAGATCTGTGCCGGGAAAACAATGAAAATCAACAGGTGACCACTTCTTTGTTGCAGGTTGAACAGAAGGAATGTTTATGTTCGGAGAATAACAGTTGCAGTGACGGCACATCCGCATGACGCCCTTATTGAAGGAGCCATATTTTCCACACAATTTATCGTGAAGTTCTGTGTCGCCAATAACATAGGCAATGGCAAATTTCATTTTTACCTTCCACTGTTGATTTGCATACGGAAGATAATTCCATTCGATACCACTGTCTTCGTTGCACGCGGCTTTGAAGGAACGAAACGCTACTTCCAAACCATTGTGAAGATTCTGAATTTTTTCCTTCGAATTGGCAGGACGAGAGTGTCTGGTTGACTCCCATTCAGGGTCGGGATGGAAGTAAATAGTTGTCCATGCTTCAGTTCGAGAACGGGTCTCCACATTAAAAATACCGAGTGTCATGTTCAATGGTGTTAACGTAAGTCGTCCGTGCGCATCCAAAGATATGCCGTCCATGTAAAATATAATAGGAACAAGAATTTCTTGCGAATTGGGATTGCAAATTTCTTTCCAAGAAGATTTCCACCACGAGCCGTGATGCAATTCTGAGATTACAGAATGAGGATTCAACTCAGGATTATTGTCGGGAGATAGAGGGGTGGAATAGTCGGGAAAGGAGAGGTTTTCTTCTATCATTAGCTGCTGGTCAGAAAGAAGAGAATAAATGGCATCCTTAAAAGAACGGACATACACCTGAGTGGGCTTATTATCAGGTAACCAATTCAGTATATGAGGATGAAATTTCATATCTGAGAGACCCAGATTGGATTGGAGATTGTCAAAAATTGTTTTCCGAGATCTAATTTTGGCATCGCAAAAATCAAAACCGGGTCTCATTTGACTGTTCTTTGCCCACTGGAAAATTGATTTGAATGTGTTCAGTGGCAACTTATGTCGGGACATTAAATTCATGAGTTCCAATTCTGCAAGAAGATGATGGGGCGGCGGTAGTTTTGTGTTGCTTTGAAACGCAGCCTCTCTTTCGTTCAGATTAATGATTGAATGAAAAGATGGTGGTGTAGGGGCTTGCTGAGCAGTAGCGACGTTAACATCAGAACGATTAGTGGGATCTTCTTCGTTGTCTCCACAATCTATGTTGTTGGTAGAATTGTTGTCGTTATTTTCATTTACGTCATCGTCTTTGTCAACCTCGTCATCGGAATTGTCGATATCATTATTCAGCGGGAATGCATCTTCATCTTGAACAGTGGAAACAGCCATGTAAGATTCAATGGCGTTCCGATCCATTGGCGGTAAAAAGACATCATGGACAATCTGTTGGTTTAGAACGGAATGAAGACCCGTGGCTGATTGACTTGTGACGGTGTGGTGCTGGGAGAGATAGGAAGGGGGAACAGATGGACCGTTTTGTGTCATAGTCATCCCAAAATCTGACGGAGAATGTTGAACAGACGGCAAGGTAGGCTGCACTCTGATAGAGGTGGAGAAGTTATACATCTTTCGTTTAATTAGACCCTGACTATGGTAGAAATCCCGGCACGAATCTCTATGCCAGAGATGTTTTCTTAGGCCGGTGGAGACGTATTTCAAGTTACCATTTGAAATGGATTTATATCCTAAAAAATCCTTTGAATCTTTTCCTTTCTTATCCCAGCAACCACGGCAGTAGAATATAAGAGAGGTTTTAATAGCAGGAGGCATGATGTTGCTGAGTTGTTTGAAGGAAAATATCAGTAGAATGGGTCGAGAGGACAGAGGTCGAAAAGATGAATCGTTGAAAGGAAAAAATTAAATAAGCGTATTATTTTGTGGGTGATGTGTTTTCTTGTACGGTAGATTTCCTTACTACCATACTTCGATTGCAAAAATGGTCCGTAAAATAAATGCATTACTACTTAGTGATGATTGCAACATTCCTCGTACAATATGTTTAGTAGTGAACAGTACGTACAGTCAACTCCTTAAGAGGGTTAATACACAGCGCCGGACGGGTCAATCCCATCAGTTATTCCAAACATTTGTTGGCAGGCGCGTCAGTTCTTCCATAAGGTGCACGGAAATGTGAATCAAAATGGAAATCGTGGACAATTGCGTTGTTGATTATCGAAATGGAAATCGTGGACAATTGTTTTGTTGATGGCGATCAAGTTGATTCCGACTTTCATGTACCCGTAAAACCAACTACTCCGTAGTACGCTATTTTGCATGAGTTATTACTAGTAGATACTAGTACGAAATCGTGGACAATTGCGTTGTTGATTATCGAAATGGAAATCGTGGACAATTGTTTTGTTGATTACGATCGAGTTGATTCCGACTTTCATGTACCGGTAAAACCAACTAGTACGCTATTTGGCATGAGTTATTACTAGTAGATACTAGTAATACATTATTTTCGCTAGTACTTCATCATTATAATTGATTATTTCATTATCTTTCCGACGAGGAAAACAAATACCAACGTGTTAGGTGTTACTACTACCTAATCTTCGAATAGATAATCTACTCTACTGATACTACTAATACTAATCATCCAATCGACAGTCGAACCAACCATGGAGGGAATTTACAAACTACAAAAGGTGATTCAGGAACACCCAGCCAATCTCGAACAAGAACACTGGAAAATGGTTGTTTATCACAAGAAAGAGATTAATCAACACCAAAAAATGATTCGTAAGATTCGTGAAGAAAAAAGAAATGATCCAAATGTTAAAATTGAAAGCGTCGATCCTACTAGCAATGATCAAGTCGATCCGAATGTAACCAGCAGCATCTATCCACAAAGCGGGTTATTTGAGAGCGAACAACATTGGAGTGGAAATTCCGACGGTGTAGCTTCTGAAAATACAGCAGATCTTCCTGGCGTTAAACACGAACAAAACCCTTGAGTGCAATAGCCCGCCTGGGGTGGATTCGACTTGGAGTTGACATGGAGTTGGAGTTGGGATTTGAGTTGGAGTTGGAGGATTTGGGTCGGAGCCCATTATACCGGTATGGTGGAAACATGTTGAGAAAATGAAATAAGTCATTCGTGCACAAGTTGTACACAAAATAGTGCTTGTCACGAAACGAATATGATATCCTTAACCCTAAAATAGTTATTTTATTTGAGGAGTGACGAGATATTTGTCTCAAAAGTAAAGGTGTGCGACGCGCGAGGTATTTTAGTAGACACGCCACCTAAAAAGGTAGGAAATTTAAAAAATAGGGTCGAGAATTGTAAAAATAGCGCGCGATAGCCCGCGGGGGGTCGAGAAACAGTTCTCGGACGACGATCGATTCCCTGTATCACTAAAACCAGCTTCTAAGCACATGCTCAAACCTCGATTATCCGTAACAAGCCGGCAAAGGATTCCTCCAGCAAAGCGCAAGCCTACACTCCCTACCAGAACAATACAATCGATTCCCTGTATCACTGGATAAGATGTGTCACTGTATCACGGTAGCTCGTACGGATGGGCTTGCGACCAAAAGACGCGTCTGCAATCGAAATTACAGGTTAGCACTAGAACAAGCCTGTAGAGGATCATCCCTCCCGGAAAAGCAAGCAGCTCACTCTTTCTGTTCCTAAAACGATTAGTAATAGAATAAGTAAAAAGGCAACGCGTCCTGGTCCAATAGTCACCCTATTGTACCCGTACGACAAGCCTATCTGTCCTGGTCCCCTAGCCTTGCCTAGTGTACCCGTACAGCAGCCTCCCGGTTGGCGCAGTCAGTCTCTCACTAACACACTCACGCCTCAGCTCCCCATTGTCACTTACAATAGGCCCGGCTTTGATACCGGTGACTCCAACACCCCCTCCTAATCGAATCGGTTACGGCACCTCCAGCCCGGCCGGGATACCGCGAGTAGACAGACCTCCAAGCGTCCAGCTGCAAATCGATTGGCGGCTCCGACCTGCACCGCTAAGCACCCAGAGATGTTGACCTACTCAAAGTACTTCCGGGCTACTCCAAGCCCCTTTGGTAGCGCAGGTGAGCGCAATATGGCATACACTACCATCTTCAGCTACTTCACTCTGGCCTCCCCCCCCAAGTCCTCCTGGGACACCTACTCAACCTCTTCAAGTCTGAGGCTGTAGGCGCGCTGGGGATCTTTGTAGCTGACTCCAAAGGCCTCCCCTGCCTCCGATTGGTGCATGGCCTTCGAAAGTACCCGGGGCCCTTGGCTCAACACAGCCCCAACAAAAACAAGGCCTTTGGGTACTTGGATGACAACGAAGGGGAAGCTGGGGAACTGGTTCTAGTAGATGCAGCCATGCTGTCCCCCACCCTAGCCACCCGGGTGCTAACCCTGGATCATCATCTGGCAGAGTTGGAGGCGCACCCAGCAAGACTGTCCATTCCAGCGATCCCAGAGGGTACCGCCCACTCCGAGTTGATACAAGCCCACAAGGCCTTCTTCATCCCCTTCGAGTTGGTGCATTTCCTATTGGGAAAAGGGCTTTCTCCAAGCCAAGCCATGGGGGTCCTCCACCCTCAGCTCAATAGGGTGGGATTAATGGAATCCTGCACCCCCTTGTTCAATACCCTCCGGCTAGCTGGGACTACAGCTACAGAACCCGGGGGCAATCCCACGCTCCTCCAGCCTGGCCCTCCCTTCCGAAGTGAGACAGGCCTCACCATCTACATGAAGCACAAGGTGATGTACCGGGACCTGCCTGAATTGGAGCGCCCTTGGGACCCACCAGGAGACCCAAAGCTCACAGCAGCAGTCACTGCCCTTACAGACCACCAACTGAAGCTAAGTGAGAGCATGGACCACAAGAAGTTGCAGTCAGTAAGAACCACTTGGGGCCCCTTGTACACCCAGCGCTTGCTTCTGCTCTGTGGTAAACAGGATGAAGCTAACCTCCCCCCCATCTACCAGGCCTGGGCTCAAAAGAGCAAGCACGAGAGGACCCACATGATCTTCCAAAGTCAAGTGGCAGCCAGGGCATCCGAGTTGGGTATCCAAGCCCCGTTGATTACCACCGCTGCCCTTAAGAGGTTCCAGGATGGCAATTTCCATGGTACTGACCCCTTTGATGTGGCAGATGGAATACTCCCCATGGCTTTCACACCCCCAGGTGGGTCCGCGGCCACCCTGAAAAGGGAGCAGGAAGCAGCCGTCACTGTGGCAGCATATGACACTATGATCTCCACTGAAGGCAACTCCCTCACCTTGAAGGACTCCCTGGAGCTTCAGAAGACTAAAGCCTACATCCCTGTCGACTGGACTAAAGCCACCACCCAGCTGGAGAGCTACCTGGCTGTCCTAGCCACCATCCTACTAGGACTCAACCATGATGTCGTCACCAGCTACCAACAAGGCCTCCGCAGGCTCAAGATCCAGCAGATGCCCCTCCGAAGAGCAATTGCAGATGAGGTGGGAGAATTCCTCACCCCTGCCATTGTAGTCTACTACTTCCAAATCCGGGTCAGGGGATGGCTTGAGGAACAGTGGGAAGCAGCCTCCACCATTCCATCCCCCGACTTTGGGGTGGACTTCCACACTTTCCGGATGACCCAAAATCTCAACTGGCTCCCCAACGTCTCCAATGTTGCGGCCCTGAGACTCCTTCAAAGACCAGATCCTCCTCCATCCCCCACCATGGCAGGCGCCAAGGGGAGTAGCCACAACAACAACAACACCACTCCCTCCAGCAGCCCGGGAGTCCGCAACCCAACAGTAGGGACTCAACAAACACGACTCACCAATCCACACCGGGACTCCCGCCTCCAAGACAGCAATCATCCCATTGTCAAGAAACTGGAGTCAGCAAAAATGAGGGAAGCCCTCCAAGCTATGAGAGACAAAGGGAAAGGCCCCCTCTCCAGACCAGATGGGCAAGAGAGATGCCACTCGTGGCACATCAAGGGTGCCTGCTTCAGCGGCTGCAAGCACATATATGACCACGTGGCCATCACTCCCACCGAGCAAGATCTACTCTGGGAATGGTGCCAAGAGGCATATGCCTGACCGGTTGGCACGCGCCCTCACTTGGACGCGGAGCCCTCCCCACCCCACATGGGCATTGGGGGGATCATCCTAAGTATCAATCCATCATCTAATCACGACTCTAATCCTCACTTACGAATCACACATGAATTAGGTAAGCACAAACAGCACGGGCGCGCAGGTACCCCTCTCAGCTTGTATGTGCCTCCCAAAATTTCTCCAGGTTCCAAGGACACCCCCCCCCCCATCCCGTTGGGGATCGACCCCCGTCCTACCCCTACTACCCCCTCCATACCTAGGTCCGAGTCCCTAGTCCCCACGCGCTCTCCACCCAGCAACGTGCGGGCCTCTCCACCCAGCAACATGCTGGCCTCTTCACCCACCAACGCGGTGCCTCGGTCCGAGCCCCAAGTCACCCCCCTCCTTACCCCCCTTTCTCAGTCCAGCGACATGCTGGCCTCTCCACCCAGCAACATGCTGGCCCCTTCACCCATCAACGCGGTGCCTCGGTCCGAGCCCCAAGTCACCCCCCTCCTGTCTAAGTCCAGCAACGCGCTGGCCTCTTCACCCAGCAACACTGTGCCTCGGTCCGATCCCCAAGTCACCCCCCTGCTGCCGCCCCTAGTTACTACAGGCGCCGCGCCCCTAGTCCCTATACCACTCTACCCCACTGATAGGCTCGACGTGCACATCAACCGGGCTACCAATGTCTACAACAACAGCACGAGCTGGGAGGACTTCATCCGGACCATTCGTGGACAAGGTGATATCCACCCACATGTGGGTACTCTTCCCCATCCAGCCCGTGGCATCTTAGACCAATTTGGAAAGGAAGGCACCCCAGCATCCATGTCGGGACCCCCTTGGGACCCAGCCAGGATTGCAACAGCCATCAGCAGAGGGCCACACCAATCCTCCCACCTGGGCATTGATTTCCTTCGCGAGGAGTATGCCGACATGATGGACAAGCAGCAATGGACTGTCCTCCCAGCCAGCCTCATCCAAGACCTTCCAAACCTCCGGCTGAGTCCACTGGGGCTAGTCCCCCAGCGAGGCTGGCGCCCCCGAATGATCTCAGATTACACCTACTCTGAAGTTAACCAAGACACCATCCCTCTGGCCCCGGCAGAAGCCATGCAATTTGGCCACACCCTTCCCTGGCTCCTCTCCAAGCTTCACCGAGCCAACGACAGGTTCGGTCCAGTGTACATGTCCAAGATAGACCTGGCTGATGGCTTCTACCGGGTCCAGTTGAAACCAGAAGACACCATGAAGCTAGGAGTGCTGTTCCCTTCCAGGAAGGGCAAACCACCCCTCATTGGAATCCCCCTCACCAACCCAATGGGGTGGACATCCAGCCCACCGAACTTCTGTGCCTGTACAGAAACCATTGCAGACTTGGCCAATGCCACCCTCTCCACAGGGCTGGCAGAGGCCAGGCTCACCCCCCATCGGCTGGATCTCCCCTCTGAAGCCACGCCCGCCGCGCCTCCAGTTCCCCCAGATATGCCTCCCGCCCCAACAGCGCACACACCTCCAGCTACTGCCCCAACAGCGCACACGCCTACCGCTACTGCTCCTATGGTGCCTCACCTGCCCACCCCTCATAGTACCACTCCCAGCAAGAAGCCAGTTCGATACGTCTATGTGGATGACTTCTGTGGCCTTGCTCAAGGCAACCAGTGGACCCGACGCGCCATCAAGAGGGTGCTCTTCCAGTCTCTGGACAAAGTCTTCCGGCCCCTGGATGCCTCGGACACTCCCTTCAGACAGGAACCAGCCTCCCTCAAGAAAATGCGCCAAGGGGACGCCAGGTGGACCACCAAGAAAGTCATCCTGGGCTGGCTCATTGATTCCATCAACAAAACCATCAGCCTTCCTCCCCATCAAGTGGCCCGGCTACAGGAGATTCTTCATTCAATTTCCCCCAACCAGCGCCATGTCCCTATCCAACAATGGCACCAAGTCCTTGGCGAACTCCGATCGATGGCCCTTGCCATACCTGGCGCCATTGGCCTCTTCTCCATCCTCCAAGAAGCCTTCCGACACCAGGAACCAGGAAGGCAGCGCATCCGGCTCACCAAGCGAGTCCACAGCTTCCTGCGGGACTTCCAATGGCTTGCCAATGATCTCTCCAACAGGCCTACTTCCATTGCAGAACTGGTGCCAGACCCTTTCCCTGCCACCATGGGCGCTTGTGATGCCTCTGGTATGGGCATGGGGGGCATCCATTTTGTCCCCCTTCCCACTGGCGCGGTGCAGCCCATCATGTGGAGGCATGCATTCCCCAAGTGGGTCTCCTCCCAACTAGTCACCTTTGACAACCCCAATGGCACCATCACCAACAGTGACCTTGAGCTCGCTGGTTCCATTGCCCACAATGACATCCTTGCCCAAGCTGCCTGTGTCCAATCCAGAACCACTCACAACTGCTATGACAACACCGCCGCTGTCTATTGGCAACGGAAAGGCGCCACCACTACTACTGGGCCTGCCGCTTACCTCCTGCGGATTCAGTCCATGCACCAGCGTCTCCATCAATATGTCCCCCTCAGGGATTACATCCCTGGACCTGTGAATCACCTAGCTGATTTGCTCTCTCGCTCTGACCTCTCTGACACTGCCCTTCTCAATCATTTCAACACCACCTACCCCCAGGACTTGCCCTGGATCTTATGTCCCCTGCAGCCTCCCATGCATTCTGCTCTGACCTTGGCTCTATCCAGAAGACCATGCGCGCTTCAGTCACTGAGCTCTATGCCAAGCGCAAGGATGCCCATTGGAATCAATGGGTTCAATTCTGTGTGTCTCAAGGCTTTGAACCAACCCTCCACTCTGTTACAGATCCAATCCCCATCCTCCAAGTCTTTGCCCAGCGCCTCCATGACGGCCGACTCTCCTATAGCCGCAAGCCCATCAGATCTCGCACAGTATCGGACACCCTCTGGTCAGTGGGCCAGACGCTGGCCCGGTTGGGGTCCAAAGACCCTACCGGCAGTCTTGACTTCAGGCTAACTGCCCAGTTCAAGGCCTATGCCAAGCTCGACCCAGCCCCTTGCCGGGTCAAACCAGTCCCCATCACCCTTGTCATGCATGCCCTTCGCTTTGCATACTCTGACTCCCCTTCCCATACCAGACAGGCCATTGCAAACATGATCTGCATAGCCTTCTTTTTCTGTCTGCACCCTGGTGAGTACACTGGTACTACCAGGGATGACCAGGCCTTCCACCTCAAGGAGGTCTCCTTCTACCTTGGCTCCAAATTTGTACACCATGATGGCCCTGAACATGAGCTCCTTGCTGCTACCTCTGTCACCCTGACATTCACCACACAGAAGAATGGGGACAAAGGTGAGGTAGTTGCTCATGCCAGGAGTGGTGACAACCTATGCTGCCCTGTAGCAGCATGCGCGCGCCAAGTGCTCCACCTCAGGGGCTGCTGCACCACCACCCATCCTTTCAGCCCAGATCTCAAGCTGGCCAGTTACTTTGACAATGTAGTTCTCACCCTCATTCGCGCAGCAACTGTCACATCCTCCATGAGAGTCTATGCCCAGACCCTCTATCAGACCACCGGCATCTCCCCTGCAGCAATCTCTGCTCGGTCCCTTCAAGCGGGAGGGGCTATGGCCCTGCTCCAGGGCAAATGTGATTCTAATGTCATCAAGTTTCTTGCAAGATGGCACAGTGACTGCATGATGAGGTACTTGCACCAGCGGTCCCTCCCCATCTTCCAGAATCTTGCCTCTGTAATGTTCAACAATGGAACATACTCCTTCCTGCCAGAAGAGTGGGTGCTGGCGGCCGCCCCCACTCCCACTGGCAGCTCTCTCTGATTCCTCTTGGGGAATCTCCCACCCTCACAGTCTTCTGGCCTCCTGTCTCCTCCAGGTCCAGTCTTCATCCAGCTCCCACCCTGTGGCTTGTGGCCCAATGGCAGAAAAGGCTTAACAGCCAAAGGCTTAACTGCCCAAGCTGTTAAGCCAGGCTGTGGGCCGGTGTGTGTGGGCACAGCAAACTAAGGGACCGGACTACAGCCTGCAAAACAACCAACAGGCTGGAGTTCCCGGCTCCCCCTCTAGCATTTGCTTAACCCACCAACACACCCATGAACTACAAGCATTGCACATACAGTACTACAAGTAGGCTGGCTACTGAGGCTATCACGAATGTAGTGAGTGATAGCTCTCTCATAAGGCAAGGTTGACAATGACGTGACAACTAACTTCATCTAAGACAGATTTTAATCGTTTTCAATATGTTCAGGTTAAATCTTATGGTTACGTGCAACCATAAAAATGAGAGTTTGCTACCATAAAAATGAACGCGCGCCACTAGATATTACTATTGCTTTTAGACAAAGCATCTCATTTCCGTAAATAATTATTTGGGTCCTGTTTTTAACGATTTTTAGTCGTAGCGTTTGTACCAAGGCTACTTGTTAAAAACAGATTTTTTTAATATTTCTACATATTTCCCCCCCCCAAACCCCCCCATAAACTACGTCTACAAGGTTACGTTGTCAACTCTTAGGATTAGGGTAAGTGTTTAACGTTCAACTAACAACTCCACCAATTAACAACTCT